>JAPXFQ010002520.1:0-1200000 GCA_028564705.1 Apricaphanius iberus
GAGACCCCTCCTGTAGGGGCTATAATAAGTATTGCTAATGATAATTCTTTGCTCATAACTTATTTACATTCTTACTCAGGTTTTGTGCTCAAAATATTCAACATTTGCGATCCCAATATGAACAATGCTACAAGTTTGTTTTCTTTCTTACATGTATATTAAGGAATTGTTTTATTTAAATATGGCCTGCTCTGTGTATCATTGATTTTCTGTGCATTTGTGAATTAAAAACGTAATATTAGTATCTCATTAAAACGATCTCAAAGTAATTTCCCTCTGCCAATTAGCACATCATTTATCTTTATATTGGGCAGTTTAATTTGTTTCTGCCTGTTTGACTTAAATTTGTTGGCAGTGAAAGTTCAAACCACTGAAGCTCAGTGCTCTGCTTCTGCATATAGTTTTGTTTATCTTTCTATCTCATTATCTGCCACTACAGCCTTCATAATTCCCAGTGGATATCATTAAATATTAATTTGAACTTATATTATAAAGTGTTTGGCATGAAGCTGACATGGTGTACCAGAGAGCTGAACCCTTGTATCCTGCTCCATAAAAGTAAATGGTGTGGTTTACTGGATAGAGGCATTAGAATGTTCAAACTAAATGTTCTGTGCTTAGAACAATGTGGAAGCAGTGTGAGTTTCCTATACAGGCTACCATGTTCAGAAAAGAATAAGCAGAGACACACGACCTGTGCAATTACAATATTTGGGTTACAGGGGAGCTATTTATTTGCTGAATTTGACATGTTTCAGCCAACCTGGGGAGCTGTGCGGTATGGAAAAACGATACGGCTGAAGTGTATTTATTTGTTCTGCGGGGAAAGAAGCAAACAGAGAACAGCCAAGGGAAAGAAAAAGGAAGGTTTTTTTAAAGGTCATAACTTTAAATTTTGTCCTTGCATGCTATGACTGAGTCCTGTTGAGTTGTAGGAAGTAGAGAGGACATGCCCTCCATCTGCCAGTGAAACATTCTGGATCACAACATACTACTGGCATGTGACCAGTGGTGAAATAAGTGACTTTAGAAAATTTAAAAATGAAGCATATGTTCAGGAAACATGTCAGTAGTAACCCTATTTCATTCATAAAAATGTAAAAATTCAAAAAGCAAAACTACTTTTTATATTTTCAGCTTTTAAACTAAACTAAACCAATCATACCTTGATGAAATTATGAAACAACTAAGTTCATCCACTTGCTGCCTCGATATCTTACCCACAGCTTTTTTAAGAACTTACTAATAAGTCCCAGAATCATAAACAAACACGGAGAATCAGTTTTCAGTTTCTATGCTCTCCTTATCTGGAACCAGCTACCTGATGACTGCAGAGCTGCCCAAACACTGGGGTGCTTTAAAGCATAACTTAAAACATAACTGTTTAAACCTGCCTTTGAGTAAACTTTTATATTTGTTCTCTAATGTGTTCTTTTATTGATTCTCGTGTTTTATGCTTAATTGCTGTTATTCATTTTCATACTTTTATGCTGTTTTTTTATTTTATTTCCAATTCCTGTTTTTACTTTGCTTATGTTGTTATTACCAAATCATGTAAAGCACCATGAATTACCTTGTGTTGACAGTGTACTATAAAAGTTGCCTTCCTTGTCTTGCCTTTTATCTCTGATGATTTTGATGAAAAGAAATTATGCTAAATAGAATGTAAATACTGTGTATTGCATTAGACCGGGAAAAGAATGATTTTCCTTCAAAAATTTGGCATCCCGCTAGAAGTATGTCTATGCACTGTACATTTTGTGTTTTCACTACTTGGACGGTGCTCTTACTGTATCAATGAAAGAAGGTGACATTTAGTCTGCATCAGTGCTGATGTGTTTTAGTGAAGCTCAGGATGCTTTCATACGAGCCTTCATATAATTTGAATCTGGTATATGTCAAATTCCTTTCCCTAATAGCCTACTCCACAGATTTTTCTATAGGGTCCAGGTTCAACAGCCAGCAGAAGAAAGCATGAAGTGCTCTAAATATTACAGATTGCTGATTTTGAACTTGAAAAAAATGTAGTGGACTAACATCGGGCAATGATATGCCCCCCTAAATCATCAATGAGCTTCAGCAGCTAGGAGTCTGTGCCTCTCCACTCTGCCTCCAGACACAGCAGCCTTGAGATCTAGATCAAATCTAAAATTAAAATAAAATAAAAATGTAAAATTAATTAGAACAAGTGAAAAAGAAGTCAAAGTAGAAACAACATTTTTTTAAAACACCACAAGAATGCCTTGAGATTTATTGATAAAGGCTGCAATAGGATCACAGGAGAAGGTTTGACGATTATATTCCATTAGAGTTCTTGTTTAAGAAAGTTACTATCAAAAAACACACAAATACTTTTAAGAAGACAGTTTTTAGTGTCATACTGCAACATAAGTTTTTAAAAAAATAAGATCAAAATAAAACAGCAAGTCAATTCAGTGATGCAGAAATAGTCTAAAGGGCTGCCCTTGTATTACAATTTTCAGTATTATCACATTTACAACACATGGATATTCCCCATAATGCTAATGATGTGTGTATCTGGCAGCTATTTAAGCTCTAAACCTGTGCCCTTGAACTGAATTCAGACCCGTGTTGGCTAAACACCACTAATCCAGTCCTCATGCTGTTACATAGGACACATAATCAATGCAGTCAAGTGAAGGTATTCTTTTTTCAACATTATCAGGTATTTAGGTTTTCAACTTGCACCATCCACAGAATTTTCACAGGATAGGAAATGCAACTATCTCTGCCTCCCACGACAAGTCAGAAATGAAAGAGGCTTGAAGGATAAAGCAAACCATGATAACTTCTTTGTGATCCTGCAGAGATGCACTCATGATGGTGTCCAGAACTAGATTACAGCGGGAGTACCTGCTGTGCAGCATGACAGGTTATGAAATGCTTCACTTTATAATTACATCATTATGTCATGCCAATGATACTGATGTGGCTTTTGATTATTAGCACCTCTGATAGTGGAAAATGAGATTTTACTGACAGTCAAGCATTTTCCATTGGAAAAAAAAATATGTTTTAGTGCATTTAGACTGCAGCATTATTCCCTAAAACATTTTTATGTGGTAAATAATAAAAATGTTGAACGTGAATAGTTGTGTAATTGTAGTGGAAGTTGTTATCAAGGCACACTAAAACTCATTAAGTCGTTATGATGCTGATGGTGACTCACAAGGATGATTGATTAATCCTCATAGCAAAAAATTAACTGCAGTGTGGCTACGTTCAAAGAGCACAAAGAGGTATAGGAGTCATTTGATTGCTTTTGTGATATGGGGGCAGTTTATTGCAGCAAGACGGCCTTATCAACATAATTAGTTTTGCTTTGGCAGAATTTGCATTACATGGACCACAATTTGTTAGTTTCTGTCACAACTTTTAATTTTCTCATAGCAATTTGACTTTCATACATGATTCTGAGGCAGATGTGTCAATGCAACATATATTTTAAATCCCAGTTAGCTTTGATATGACACCATACTAGCCTATTTAGGATACTTTGTTTAAGATGAACAAGAAGTTTTCACTTATCTTTATTTCTTATTAGAAATGCAATCAGTTGTTTTATGTTTTTTTATTGGCATTATTTGGTATAAATCAATTTTCACTATACAATAAAGAGTTTTTGTAATAATATTTTGTCAAAAAAAATGTTGTTCTTTACTGATTTGTAAAAGCAATAAAAACGTTAAAACATCCATTAGGATTCATATTTTTCATAGGCATTATGTACGAACATTAAAAATGCTAACTTTGGCTCATTCACATATGGATAAAGTGCACATTAAACTTTGATTCCTTATTTGGGTTTAAATAACTGATTTTCAGTTTGATTTGACCAATGGATTTATAAGTGTTGATGATCAATTGAAATCCAGTGACCTTGGAGCATAAGAAAACTCCTTTGTGAAGGGCCGATAATTTGCTTTTGAGTGAAAATGGCTCCCCCTAGGCAAAGCCACCCTAGGCAGAGAACCTTATTATCTAAATCCAAAACCACCACTTGCAGACATCCACAAAATGAAAATTATTTTTTATTTTACCCATTCAGTCTTTGCCACAACATGAGGTGAGTGGTATTTTGGGTGACTCACCTGATGACATACTGACTAGAATTTGTCCAAATAAATTTTTTTTTACTGAATCCATAACCATAATCCATGTTTAATGTGCAAAACAGCCACATTTGATTTTGAAGTAATGGTTGGTTACTAATCTTTGACTGTCAAAAGTCAAAATTCCAACTTTAGGAATTGTTCCTGCTGTTCCTGATTTAGATGATCTTTATCATGCTATTTTACACCTTTCAACATCTGGGATAGGCACACATGATAAAACGTTACCGTTTGTGTTATGCAGTATTTATTTGTCCTGGAATATAATTTATATTCTGTTTTTTTGCCACCTGCAGTAGTAGAAATATAATTATTGCTTTAATTATTATTATTGCTTTAGTTAATATAAGTGAGACAGCTTCATAAAAGGCTAACACACATTATCATTAGCTTTTAGCTAGAGTTTTGATTTACTTACAGCTCTGCACACTCCATCAGGTACATTTATGTTGGGAATTGTGCCGGTTACATGACTTAATATCTCAGACAATCCACCTCGTTTCTGGTCAAGGTTCGCGAAGCAGCAGTCAGTAAATTGATGATCATATACAAACATCTTAGGGCTGGTTGGTCACAGGATCCCAGAGAGAAATTCCAGCCATTTCTGCCCATTGGAATCTTTTTTTTGAAATATTGTATAATTTCCTGCCTCTCTCACAGACGCGCAATATCGCCGCGATATTTTTTGAAAGTAAAATAATACAAAACAGTGGAGCTTAGCATGTTGTTTCTCGCTGTTCACACCTCTGAATAAGGGGGGTGGGGGGTATTACTCTACTTCCTTGTTTGATGCTGACGAAAAACACATAACCATATTCTAAGTCAATCATTTACCAGGAGATGGTGGAGCAGCTGCTCAAACAGCATGATTCAGGAGGATTACTGAGAAATGTGGGAATTAAGCAAAAACCACTCTGTTTCTGTTATTTTATTTTATTTTTACAAGGAAAATGCAGTATAACATCGTTAAAAGCTCCAATAAGTTGGTTTTGCATGATTTAGGACACCTTGAAAACTTAGTAATTTTGAGTGAGATGCAGGATACATCCTGGACATTTTAGCCGTCTATCGCAGGGCAACATAGAGACACACAGGACAAACAACCAACAACATTCTCAAACTTTAAAGAATTTAAAGAGACCAATTAAGCTAACAGTTATGCCTTTTTGACCGTGGAAGGACTCTTGAGTACCAGGAGAGAGCATATTAATGCACAGGGAGAGCATGCAAAGTCCATGCAGAAAGACCGGACACTAGGATTTGTACCCAAGACCTTCTTGCTGGAAGGCAGCAGTGCTCTGAACCAAGATCTAATGTTCAGTCTCTGTAGAGTTAGAATGGCATTGGGTTTCCATCTTGTAATGATTGCTGACTACTTCACTTTAAAAGTTGTCTGATTTGTTAATGTCACCACAGTGTACTCTGATCAGCTTCAGAAAAAGGGAATACGATAAATAAATGTGAATAATTTGCAAACTACATACCACAAAATCCCTTCACTCACTCCACACCACTCCTGTATAGAATAATCATGCCTGATTTATGCCTGTTACTCGTTGCAATAAATGATGAAGTACTAAAAGAAAATGTGCTATTTTAATCTAAATAACAATTTACAAGTTGGAAGGAAAAATGAATAAAAAATTGGTTTTGATAGTTTTTAAAGAGACATTAAATGATAATAGGCATGTGCTGACGCATGTCATTAAAGCACAAAATTAATATAACAGTTATTTTTTCCTTAAAGCCAATATATCCATCAGTAATGTTTACTTTCTCCATTAGAGAATTTGACAAATGAGGTAAAGCAATGAGACATGTTGGTTTGAAAATCTGAGCAGTGAAATTTTATATACAAACCAGAATTCCTCCTCTATTTAGAAGCCAAAGCTTTTCCATCAAAGATGATACATCATGAACAAGATTTGCCATACTTTCTTATCAGTTGTTATTATGGTAGGGGTCTTTACCCTACTCAAGCGCCCATGATGGATAGTAGAGAGGTGAGACGGGTCTAATCCACAGAAACACAGAAGCCTCTCTGAAAGGAACCTCCTGCTCCTCTGGCGCCACAGATCTGCAGCAGCAGCACTCCCATATGTGAAATTAGCTCCTGTTGGTAGATATTTGGAGTAAGATAAGCTCTCGTTACTCACTTATATTCTTTATTTTAGATGTAAAAGAGAATGGCCTTGAGCTTAAATTTGTCAATGTCACATCTGTAATGTCTTGGAGAGCTTTTTTTTTTTTTTACTCAAGCAAATAAGAGCAAGAGACTCCCAATTATAGGACTATAAACTTGTGGTCAGTTTGATTACACATTCTTATTGTTTATTTTCCCTTTCTGATTCAAAAGGTCAGCTATTTGTTTTCTGTTTCATTTAAGCAGGTTTGTACAGCCTTGACACAAAAACCCTGAGCTGAGGGTGGCCTAAGACTAGGATACCAAGATTTGTTTAGTGATGTCAGAAACAGAATTTCTTAAATTTGTTAAAGCACAGGGGCTCTAATTTGTCTGCTTAATGCTGTTAATCCTGCTCCTGGAAGTCGTCTCTGGCCTTCCTGCTGTAATGCCTTCCAGGCTTCTGTCAGCAGCAGGACAAAATCATTTTTATTAATCTGTTTTTAAAACCTCACAAGATTCAGCAGGAGAGGGCTATCAGAGTGAACGATGATCAGGCTGAGACAATAGGTTTAAGATGCGCATCGGAATACCTAATGGTCCTCTCCATCTCTCTAGCAAACAAAGACATTCACACACATATACACACACACACATAGAAAACTCTAAATACACATAGAACAACTAAAACACACAAAGCTCATTTGAATCACAGTTGCACTGGTTCACAGCCACATATGAAGGATTTTCTATTGGCGTTGGACTGCAGATGATAAAAAGTCAAAAGTACTTAGATTATTTTGTTTGAAATTTGTTTGGCTGAAAGCAGTCAGCCTCATTTCAGGCTTCTTAGAAAGAAAGAAAGAAAGAAAGAAAGAAAGAAAGAAAGAAAGAAAGAAAGAAAGAAAGAAATAAAGAAAGAAAAAGAAAGAAAAGAAAGAAAGAAAGAAAGAAAAAAGAAAGAAAAGAAAGAAAGAAAGAAAAGAAAGAAAGAAAGAAAGAAAAGAAAGAAAGAAAGAAAGAAGAAAGAAAGAAAGAAAGAAAGAAAGAAAGAAGAAAGAAAGAAAGAAAAAGAAAGAAAAGAAAGAAAAGGAAAAGAAAGAAAAGAAAGAAAGAAAAGAAAGAAAGAAAGAAAGAAAAGAAAGAAGAAAGAAGGAAAAGAAAGAAAGAAAGAAAGAAAGAAAGAGAAAGAAAAGAAAGAAAGAAAAAAGAAAGAAAGAAAGAAAGAAAAGAAGAAAGAGAAAGAAAAGAAAGAAAGAAAGAAAGAAAGAAAGAAAGAAAGAAAGAAAGAAAGAAAGAAAGAAAGAAAGAAAGAAAGAAAGAAAGAAAGAAAGATTTAATGCGCCAGGAGTTATGAGAAACACCAATAGCTAAGCAGCCATCATGAATAAGTAGATGTTAGAGCTGGTGAAAAGCCAAGCTGAACTACTTTGTCTTCAGGCAAGTTTTAAAAATATTTATCGAAGATCTCAAGTGGAAGCTCATTCCAAAGTCTCGGAGCAGTAACAGCAAAGGCTGTTTCACTACGGAATTTTGAACATGCCTTCGGGATCTGCAGAACAAATTGATTGGCAGACTTTAGTGCACAGGAAGGGTGATACAGATGAAGGAATTCAGAGAGATACGAAGGCACTAGACCGTTTAGTGATTTATAAACAAACTGAAGGATTTTAAATCAAACTTTATTTATAAAGTGCTTTTCAAACAGGGTTTCTCAAAGTGCTTTACAGATTTAAAATGACCCCACAAACCCCCAACCCCCCGCCAAAAAAACAAAAATAAAATCATCATCACAACTACACCCCCCTCCAAACCCTATTTTAAAGTTCTTCGCAATTTTATGTCTTCATTAGGCTTTTTCACTAATGTTCTCTAACCAACCCTTGAGAACTTCACAGAAAATATGGATTTGTACTATGATTAAATAATATTCAACAGGTCTCCATTAACAGATTAATGACTTTCCAAAATAAATTAATTTATTTAAGTGCATCAGAGTAATGGGGACCGCAGTATAAATATATATTAAACTTTTGCTTTTAGATTTGTACAAAAATAAAACTGAAAACTGTTGCAGTAATATTGACAACTTGAAAAAGTTTAAAGGGTATAATGCTTTTACAAGGTACTGTACAACAGCATGTCCTGTTTTGGAATGTTCTGTTTGAGATGGCTGTAATTGCTGTAGCTCTTTTGTCTTACACAATGACAGATTTAATGATTTTTGTGCTCTGCTTTAATTTTATTTTCCCTTTTTTTTTCTTTTTACTGACCTGAACAGACTTGAATGGATTAACATTGTTATGACTCATCCAGCTGGTTGTTGGACATACAGACAAAGAGGATTAAAGCCAAAACATTCTGAACAATGATTATGGCTAATTATTTCAAATTAATCAAGCCCATCACACCCCCATCATGTTTCTTTGTACATAGTCAACCAGTTTGATTGCCTCACAGTGCAAGTTGTACAGTTGTTAAAGGAAATAATCAGAAGATGTTTCTGATTTGCTTAGCTCTCCACCCACAGGTTTCGCCTCTCCTCCGTCCCCCTTATGGTTTCTCTTTTCCCTAATAATGTAAGGAGTGATTTACTGTCAAACACATGTCCCCTTACACCACTGTTTTATCCAAACACATGTATTTTATTTCTCAATTTTCTTGCATTCTTTCTTTTGTTCGTCTCAACGGGAACATTCAATCTATGATGTCTTTTTTTACATGCAAACCTCTTCATCGGGGTGTGTATAGTTATGAGCAATTTTTAAAATGTTTCTATTTTGTTCAAACAAGAATTATACAGATTAGCTATTAGGAAATGTATAAATGTTGTCACCATAGATAATACTTTTGTAATTGTCCTTTTTTCTCTTTTTGTAGATTTTCTTGTGTAAATTACACATGAATTATTGTATCATGCCCAAATACCTTTATATTTATGGACCACTACCTTTAATTGTCAAATCAATTAAAGCTTTTCTATAAACTCAATTCCTTATTCTCCCATTCATCAATTTATTTTTCCACAAATAAATGTAATTCTTCCTTTTTCTCTTCCTTCCTTTCCTCCTTTCTTTGTGTTCCCCCTTTCACTGATCTTCCCTCTTTTCTCTCCATCCAAGTCAGAAACATCCTGCTCACAGTTCCATCTTGACAAAAACACAGCTGGTGTGGGTCCACATGTGGGCTCGCTGCTCCAGCTTCATTTATGTCTTTCCCCTGGTTATGCTCCCGAACTCTGGACCAGATGGCTGCAGTGTTCACATGGATTCGGCCATTGTACCCCTCTATAATTGGTGCTTGGAAGCAAGTGGCTCGTTAATTATGCAGAGGAGACTGTTTTTATGCAAAGCGAGCTGGTTTTGCTGAAGTGTAATACTAATCAAGTAAGTGCTTTGCTGCATAATGCATAAGCAAATTTCATTTATTTTAATTGTGGGGTTGTGAGAAAATGGTTTTGGGTCTGACGTTCTTGACTGAAATAGGTGAGAAAAAAATGATTGTGCGGTGTTGCTTATCAGTGTCCTTGAGAAGTCACTTTCAGTGAAAACTTATGTAGCCTAGAAAAAAACGTCTATTGTGATGAAAAAACAAATGTGGGATTCCTACCTGGAGAAATATTTTGTTATAATGAAAAATTATTTTTTTAATCTAGAAGCTTTTGTATGGCATTTGACTTTAAAGTCATGAGAATAAAATATGTCCACCTTAAAACAGCCACAGCAAATTAGAAATTCTTCCTGTTATTTCATTTTCTTTCCAAAAATAATATGAATCAGAGGCTAATCAACAAAAAAGTGGAGAACAGTCACCAGGTTGATTGCTATTAGCATTCAAGGAACATGTTCATAAATACTGTAAATAAAGACTGTAAGTATTTACATTCAATGTATAAAATGACACAACCCTCTTTTCATGACTGCCTGACATTAAATCAGACTAAGCCTTTACTGGTTTAGGTCAGGAAGACAACCATAATTTGGTGGAATATTTTTAGCAGATGTGTTTAATACTTTCTTCAAATGTTTTCATCCCTTTAAAGTTTGAACAGTATGTATTGGGTCAAAGGTTTAGCATATCCTTTTTCAAGCTTCTCACAATACTTTGATTAAAAGGGTCCTTCACAATCAGTTGCTCCTCATCACTGGGTCTGAGATCAGAGGGGTATTCCACATAGAAAGCTAAAAAAAAAATCAAGGCTCATTTGAAATATCTTTGCTTGACTTAGCCTAACAGTTCACGACAGGCTTATTCGGGTCCACGAATGAAGCTTAGGTGGATACATTCCCTGCCAATACAAGCATGGCTTGACAAGCAAGGCTCATGTGCGTCGATGCCACAATAAAGGCAGCTGCTGTCAATCGATGCTAGTTAAGTGAGAATGGAGGGAAAGAGTTGCATTCTTATCCTATGCTGACAAAGAATTATTAATGCAAGCCCGTGAGTATAACAAATAAATTATAACCAATAAGGGGATCACCAGCTGCATAAAAAGGCTTGTGAGGCTGCATTGTGTAATAATGTGAATTAGGTGGTGTTGCTACACATAGAGTCTAGAGTGTGAAATACAGTGACTGCTGAGAAGTACTTCCAACTGTAAACCTCTAAATTGATGTTAATAAATCATATTACCTCAGTGGGTACAGCAAGCTAATCTGGAGTGTTGTGATTTTTAAAACCAGAATATACCACATGATAGGAAACATCTGATAGGTTAGATGTGCTATAATATTATTTAAGTAGGCCTAAGGATGGAAAAATATTTAACAACTAAATAAGAACAGTTTCAAGCCATCAAAATGTAAAGTCACATTAATACAGTAGTTCCTTTTACATTGTATATTTTGTGACCAGTTGTAAGGTACTTTAAGGTTATAACACATTTAGACAGGATAGCATGTTGATTTTATAGGTCTATCTAAGACCAAAAGTGATATATTTGTAATATTTAACAATGCTTGCAAGGAAATAAATTGCAAAACTGAAAACTAATTAGAACTACATCTTAAAAGAAAAAATATACGTTGCCAAATATACGGCACCAACCTACCTTACAACCCCGGCACCCCCATAAGAGGTGCCCCAGTCAATATAAGGAGAACTTCGGCCCGAAACAGCGGCTGCCCGACACACCGGCCCACCCAGGACCAGCCAGGCATGCACCAGGACCGAGCCGGGCCGCAACCGGGGCCCCCAGCCCCAGGTATCTAGAACCATCATCGACCAGCGGGCAGGAGCATCCATCACCGACGGGGAGTGATTGAGGGGAAGAAGATGCACCAGAACAGAGGGCAGACAAACACCCAACCTGACAAGTAGACATAGACAGAGACACTCATACGTACCCTCCCTCTCATGCGCACATTCTCACAAGGACACCCTAAAAAAGGACGCTGTACACCCCGGCAAGAGTAGCCCACCAGCCCAGGTCCCCGAGCAGACCGGCCTATAACGGGCCCCGCCTCTAGCACCGAGGCGCATCCACCTCCAGGTCCCTACATGTGCGTGTGTCATGTAAATGTTGCAAGTGTAAGTGTCTAAGTTGTTCAGTAAAATTGGGACCCAGGCCGCCACTGGGTAGCGAAGACGGAAACTCCATCCCGCACCCCAGTGACGTGCCCACGTCCCAAGGCCTTGTGAATGGTAGAATGAAGGAGCAGGTGGACAGAGGCATTGGGGGATGGGGAGGAAATAACTGGGGTGACACAATGCCATCCCCAGGGAGACAGCTCCCCTGCTGACTCCAATAGGTACCCCCGTTCAGCCCGATCCACCAGGGGTGGGAGGCCCCAGCATATCACGTCGGGGCCCAAGGAAGCGGCTCCACCGAGCCCCATGGGGACCCAGGCCATCCGCCCGCCCCCATCCTAGGGGGAGACCTAAATCATCCCGACATTCAGACTACTAACAAAATACAGGACACTAGACACCCAGGCTGAGTTTAGCCCACCCTCTCCCTGTACACCCTCCCCCCCGTCCCAAGCGCACCCTGTTAGGGAGAGCGCCTGTGCTAGATGGTAAACGCCTCCCGTCAACAAGAGAGACCCCAAGCACCGCCAAAGCACCAAGGGCTCCTGTGCTGAGGACGGCACCCGGCGCACCACCAACTCGGATACCCCGGACATACCGCGCCGGGCCAGTGAGAAGACCGAAGCCCCTGGTGGTCGACCCCCCAGGCCGACACCCTCAAGCCTTGCTACTACCGCCCGATGGCTGGGAGGCAACCGAACCCAGCACCTCCACCCACCAGCCTACACCCTACCAACTGATCAGCCCACCGCGGACGCCGACCAACACCGTTCAAAGGGCCCCACCCCAGCACCCTGCAGAGTGCTTGGACCAAGACCCAGGAGCCATGTCCAGGGTCAATATGACCTACCGGGCCCAGAGACGCCGGCCGCCCGCCGACACCCTGACGCGCAGGCACGGCAAGGGGCCATCGGGGAGCCAGCGACAAGAACCAGCCCAGGGAGATGGAAAAGGCAGCAGCGCCCGCCGACCACCGGCCGTTTCTAGACCAATGTAATCCAGAAGGAGATCTCTATATTCATTAATATTCATAGTATTTTTTTTTCCAGTTCAAGAGGATATTTTTCTTAGCGATGCATAAGGCAATGTGAACTAATTGCATAGACTTTGTATACATGGTAATTTCATCTAAATTTCCCAGCAAGCAAATTGTGGGAGAAGGTTATGATTAAGAAAGTCTAAAACTGTCTAAAGTCTAAGACTGTCTTCCAGACCTCAGCCCTACATCCCCCGCTCGCACTCATCCTCCACACTTGGCCATGCCCCTCCGTGCCTCTTGGTGCTGCCCACTTAGGTAGAGTTTTTCAAATGTTGCCTGCGGCCGGGATGATGCTTTTTCATAGGGTTAATTTACTCTTTAATCTAATCTGCCTAATTATTAAAGATTTACTTATTTTTTAGCAATATAGATCAATTAATGCCCACGGGCATTGCTTTTAAATGGTTAACACAAAATCCAGCCATTCAGTTGGAACATGTGTGTTTGATTTCTCAGCCAATTTGACTGCATTGTAAATAACTTTCAATCTGCAGTTATATAGATTATGGTATTCAGGACAGAAACAGAGCGCTATACAGTCGATGTGATTATCTAGAGTGGGTCTCTACAATCACCAGTTCTGCACATTTTGCATAGTGAGATGGTTGTCTCTTGTGTTTCAGCTGTGTGTTAACCTGTGGTAATTAGAAACATCCATGTGTATTACAGTAAGCCAGTAAAATCTGTCAACTAAGCATCACTGTAATATCTAAATTTAAAAGTATTAATGCATATTTTGAATCTTTAAGTGCAGGCCCAAGTGTTACAAAATTATTCTGTTCTAAAAAGTATCTGCCCCCTAGATTGTTTTCACACTTAAATGTTTCACATCATTAAACTAAATAAGATAACGCAAAATACTGTTTTTGGTTTAATTTATTAAGGGAGAAAACTGTCCAAGCCAATCTAGCACTTTATGAAAATGTAATTGCCCCCTGAACAGAATAATTGGTTATGCCACTCTTGGCAGCAACAGCAGCCATCTGTTATCATGTTTGTGACAACTGACAATGTCTGTGGAGGAATTCCCACTGCTTTGAAAAAGAGTTAAATTCAGCCACTCGAGATGGTTTTTTAGCATGAAAGTTCTGAATAAGGTAATCTCTGAACCTTTCCTTTTACGTTTTTTAGCCTTTTTAAAATTGAACTCTATGTGTGCTTTGAATCAGTCTACTTCATAAAACAGGGTGCTTGTTTTAAACTTTATAAACTGATGGGTAACCTTCTCTTTCAGGTGTTTTGCTAGAGAGTAGAATTCTTGACTCATTGTATTACTGCAGTTGCCCAGCTCCTGAAGTAGCAAACAGCCCCAGAATCATCACAATACCACCACCATGTTCGACTCTCAATATAATGCTCTTTTCTAAAATGCAGATGTAAAGATGCCTGTAGTGTTAGGGTCGGCACCGATCCCTTTTGGTTTTGAATGTTTTGAATGCAGAAAAGTCCATAAATTAGTTTATTGCATTTATACTTTTTGACTATGTAAAAAACTTCTATTTAACAAAATGAAATTTTGAATAAAATTTGTATCAAAGTATAAACTGATCTGGTGAAAATTATGACCCTTTTGTTGTTGTGGTCAATTTTGACCAGGTATAACACAAGATTTGGAAAAAAAAGAACTAATTTACAAAACTCATACAATGATCATGCTTTAAACTAACAGCCCACAACCAGGTCGTCAGCCAACCAATTGAGCTTCAGTTAGGGGCTTATATTTTTGCCTATTTAAACAAACAAACAAGCAAACGAAGACAAAATCTCCTTACATATAAGGCCAACTTGGATTCTTGGCAGAGTACACATATCCAGTTTACTTTTTGCAACATTTAGAAGAAAAGTTCATGTAAGCCATGCTCTGGATCACATCTTTGCTGATGATGATGAATCAGAGGACACACAGCAGCATAGGGATATAAATGAGCAGGTTTATGATGAGGATGATGATGTTGAGTTTCAGCAAGAAGAAACAATCACATCTGATCAGTTTGATGAGGAAATCACTCTTGCTAATGCTGACACCTTCACATCCAAAAGTGGCAACATCTGTTGGAGCTAAGGACCTCCTACATGAAATTTCGAGATTTATGCCGGTGAGTCCACAAGTGCCATCCCTGAAAACAAAAATGACTACAACATCCACTTGCCAGTATATGACCATGAGATGACCAGTATAGAGATGGTTATAAATTTGGCAACATCATGATGTGTTTGCATACAATGCATTTGGGTTGTGGACAAACATTCTCCAAAGGTGGAAATCAATCCATAAAAAAAAAAAAAAAACAGTTAGAAAGTTTCTTGAAGAGCTAGTATTGTTCATTGTCAAGGCGATTATTGGGCAAATGGAGCGAGTACCCTGAGACCCCGCAAATATACATTGTCCTGACCTCAAGAAATATTTCTATAAAGAATAAAGTAAAGGTCTTTCTTTTTACCACGCATGAAACAAAAAAAATACATATACACAACCATGTTCTTGTACACAAAGTTTGAACTAATACTCTTTCTCACTTTGTTGGATTATCACTTTATCACTTTCAGACCTGCAGATTACTATTTTATTATTTCTTCTACTTCTGCTTTTCCTCTGTATTTGCATTAAGTTTTTTTTTAAAGGGTTTTACTTTTTTGGTCTTTTCTTGAAGTAAATATGTATTGCCTTTTGTCCCAGCCTTTAGATCCATCCATATTCCCATCAACTCTGGGCAAAAACTTGTGTCCCTGAAGAAAAGCATCCCAACAGTATGATGCTGCAAACGCTACTTTGCCATACAAACTGTGTTTTCTGGAGTGTTGCAGAGTTAGTTTTCTTCCACAAAAGGACTTTTACATATTTACATTTTGCAATAATGTTACATTTGGGTCTCAGTGCTCCTTCATCCATATTATTTGCACGTATCCCCTACATGGTCTGTTGCAAACTTCAAAAATGACTTCTTATGGCTAACTTCTTGTCACTTTTCCTTAAAATGCAGATAATACAAAAGATAAAGGATCAAACTCTGCAGCTCTTCAAGATTTACTGTAGGCTTTTCAACTGTTTCGCTAATTAATTAATTCATTCTCCAGTGTGATAGTTTAGGTTTCTAAGTAGGTTTGCTGTTGTGCTGTTTTCTTTCATCTATTTTCTTTTTTAGATGAGGGATTGATGAAAACTCACAGAGATGGTCAAAGTTCATGATATTTTTTTAAGCCCAACCATGGTTTAAACTTTTCCATGATTTTATCTCTTACCACAAGCACGACCTATTGGGTGTAGAAGACTGCCTTTGTGTTAAAGATGTTCTTTTTCCATGGCACTGTGTTGCCATGGAAAAAGTATGACTGAACGTGACACATTAGTATGATTTTGTATTTTGCAACCCCAGGTGTAATCGCACCTATGATGCAACATGTGTGACCCATTCTGACAGCTGTAGTAATTTAGAGCAGAACAATAGCCTGCACATCATTTTGCAGGGTCACTGTGAACTGACGTCTCACAGAGCGCATGCAGCCTGGGATCCAAAAGCAGGTTTTGAACTGGTATCCAACTGGGCTACAACTTCTTCGACTGATTGCATTCAGCCTTCTTTGTGCAAAGTCTTCTTGTACGTTTCAGCCCAATAATAAAGCAAGATTGCTCTTTATTATACATTTTTGTGTTCATAAAATTGTATTTGCTCACTTTGTCCAATCTAATGCACAATAAATTGCATGAAAAATAAAGGAAGAACTCCCCCATCTCTTTCTACAGCTCTTTTTCTTCAGTTATTTTTACTGTGAGTCTGAGATTGCAGCTAGTGACTCATCCCTGCATCTGCTATCACTTCTACACACAAAGAGCACTGCTTTTGTATTGAATTAGGTATTATTATTATCAACATTGTGTTTTTCTGATGCTTCTTCAAATGAATAAAATAGGGTGTTGCAAGCAATCATATAAAGGATAACTTATTTAGTCTTTTTTACATTTCTTTCTCTCTGCAGGGACTGACAAAATGTCCATTTCACCTGGTCACATTATGCATAATAACAAGGTTTAGTCATTCTTAGTCTGATTAAACAAAAATCTCTAATGATGATTACTGTAATTACTGCTCAGTTTGTCTGCCTCCACCTCCAGCATCACCTCCAGTTCACCCTTCCCCCATCCCACTCTGGGCAGTAATCTCCCATCTACAAACTTTCCTTGAGTTTTCCTATGCAATTATACAAAGAAGTGTGTTATTGGTTTCCATGGTGAGCCTCTAACATAAACATAACAGTATGTGATAGAAGAGTGGCTTATTGATTTTAGAGATTTAAAGGTTGCTCTCATAATGTGTCCACATTTGACCTTTGACTTGTCTTTGTGTTGTCTGACAACAAAGACAATTAAGGCTGAGCAGAGGAGACTGGCGGGTCTTCTCCCGCTGCTGACAGATCGTCTTGACTTCTTTCCGCCCCCTCAGGTCTCTCATGTCTCACTCAAATCTGAACTGTTTCTGCACAGTCACTGTGCGTATTTTTGCATGAATTTATTTTCATATAAACTGACGTTGGTGGTATATATTTTTAAATGTTGTGGTTCGGTGTAAGAAATGCGTAAATAAATGACATATCATACTGTAAGCATTTAAATTAATTGCAAGTTTGCTTGCTTTATAGAAGTTTAGATTTTTTTTTTCTGTTTTTACCCAATTTACCAGGCAGAATATTGTTTTAAAGTCTTTTGTCACAGTGGCCTTTATAGGGGAGAGAGAAACGCATCCATCATGGCTCCATTGGGCAGGACTTCAACCAGGGACGACCATGTTGAGGTCTGAACCCTCCGGACAAACCACTGTGCTATGTGACACCCTAGAAGAACATTTAAAAATATATATTGTGTCTAATTTTTAAGAGCTTTGGGCTTATTTAAATACACATTCCTTTACTTTTACACCTTAAAACCTGTATTTTCAAAACGTTTTGGTGACCAAATACCATTTATTAAATTCATTTTCGTACCTATCACTGCGTGGGAAGGTCCTGCAGCTGAACACCTCGCTATACAACTTTTAACCTGTGGGTTGCCTGGTGGAAGTACTGACCTTATTTAGTTTCATTTTATGGCAGTATACTACATGCTACCAAATGATATAAACAAACCAGCAGATAATGAGACTTGAGCCATGGCAGATCCACCAATGAAACCAAAGTAGACGTTAAAAGAAGCAAGGAATGGGAAATGGCTGCAAGTGCAGCCATGTTCAGAATTGGATGTAGAATGGATGCGGCTGGTGTCCATAAGGCTGCCGCATAGACCCCGGACCGGGTCCTTTCAGCGTCCAGTGTGAATAAGCGGTAAGAAAAGTTCCAGCATGCAGAGCCGCAGAGCTGGACTTTGAGTTGAGCCAGCTTCTCATCTCACAGGTTGTTCCCCTAGTTAAAGCCTAAAATTATTCTGGAACTAAAAATAATTCCATACTCACAGCACACCGCTGTTCCTTCCGCAGACACAAGATGACACAGGTCAGACATTTCCTTCCCCTCACCCAGATCTTTTCTGTCAAAATGTTGCTCAATTTAGGTCAATATTACTTACCAAAGTAAGGTTAAGGCTAGCACACACTACAGGATAATCAGGACAATTTTTGTCCCGATCTCCCTTCATGACCCATGCCGCTGGGGGTCCACGTGAGCAGTTTAACGAAGAAAAAAAAAGTTTTCAAATATGGCAGAGATCATGGCCGGTTAAGATAACCGATAAGATCCAGACTATTTTTATTTTACCCTAACAGAGTTGCATAATTCTTAAGGAAGGTGGGGAAACCGTGGTAACATGCCCCGCCCCTAACCCCAACAGAAGTGACAGTCACCCGACAGTAGGAGTAGTAGTAAGAGAATTGAAAATGATCACAAAATAATCTGCTAAGCAGAGGAGAAAAAATTATAAATGATTAACTCAGTAGCAAAGACGGAAGAGCGTGGTGCCGAATACCTGTCTGACTGGCGGGCGCATGGCACGCCGGAAAGCATAGCTCTGGCCTCAGTCCTCCTGCAGCCAGTTCCGTGTCATAAATCTGGTCTTGTTTGGTAATGCTGCCTAAACTGGGTGGTAAACTCCATTTAATGCTAAATACAGACACCGTTTTTGTCTCATGTTGCTGATTTTAGTAAACAGAGACAGTGTAAGAGCAGTGTTGCAGTTTGGCAATCAGAGGACAGAAACTTGCATGTTATTAATCTTAATGAGCAAACACCCATATCTTGTTTAGTCTCTGCGCCCACTTTCACACTGAACTGGCATAAACTGCAAAAGATTGAGAATTACTTTATTTGTTTTGACATAAACTGACTCAGACAGCATTCTTTCATACCAAAGAAAGCTAAAAAAATTATAAAAACCCCAGTAAACGAGACCTTAAACAATCTGCTATGCTGTAGTCATTTCCCAAGTGGAGAAAAAGTTTCTTCATACTGGATCACATATTCACCAGGCACAGGTAGAAAAATATCTCTTGTTTCCCCTGCATATTGTGTGGAGCACATATGGTACAGTTCATTAGTGTTTTCTATGACTTGAAACATCCAGAAGGTTTGTGACTAAACATCTCTTGTTATTGCATCAGCATCAGCCACCGGTATCTACAGAAAGTCAAACTGGAACAGCTGGAGTTTTTTTATAACAAGAAAGTAGAAGAGAATATGAAGAAGAAAGACAAAAACACAGAGGAACAGGATTGGAGTGGTTTAGCTTGCTTCTAACTTGCAAGAAAGAGTAAGAGAGGGGAAGAGTTTTGTGCTTCAATATGGTAATTAAATTGGAAGTTTAATGCAGTTCACTGTGGGATAAGCCCTCATAGGAGGGCGTCTTTGTAGTCCAGTTTTGCCACCAGTTGGCTGTGGCCCAACACACTATTGCCATGGATATGCCAGTGATTGTGTCCTATACTAGCTAACTAACTAACTAATGATGTTTACACACTGGTCTTGACTCCAAATGTTTATTGATCGCAACTAGCGCTGGGCGGTATACTGAAAATTTACAGATACCGAAATTTATGACTGTTACCAATGTCATTTTGCCCATGTCGATAAATTCGCTATTTAAAAAAAAGAAGAAGAAGAAGAAAATATATTTTTGTGTAGCGGTGCTCCTGTCCCTTTAAGAAAGAGCACTCCACCTGAGTCACATGACTACGTACACTCATGTGACTTCATCATATCCAGTCAGCGCCATTGAGTACAGACCAGTGCTACCAACGTAGCTGCTGGGTTGCTACATTTAGTGAGTGTTTAGACTCCTCTCGTGACTCTTAAAAAAAAGCCACTATCTACAAATATAGCGACTTTTTATGGTATTATTGGATGCTTTGAGACTGGAGCACGGAGCGCTTTACTGCTTTCACTGAGCAGCAGTCGACCCAAAGCACCCAGCTCCACCCGCACTGGTCCTGCCAGTCGGAGCAGATACACTCAGAATGTTGGTACAGCTCTTGAAACCACTGCTGGCTATGGTGGGCTCCAATGTAAATGCAAAATATTTTCAGTCGTATTTTAGACTGCACAGTAAGACCTCAGATTTCACTCACCGCCCCCGTTGCTTTCTCATCTGGTCTGTGTGATCACTTCTCTGAAGCTAAACTGGACTCTAAAGGAGGGGGAATCAAACCCTGAATTAAAAGGCTGTTTGAAGCCATGCAATAGCAAGAACCTATCACATTTTAAAGCTCATTAGGCCACTTCCAGGCCTTGAATACAGATAGGGAGGGGGAGAGGGGTTTGTCATTGTTATCGTCCACTTACTGTTACCTTGATTAACTGTTCAATATACTGAGGTATAGATTTTAGGTCATAGTTTACTCACGTGTTGCTCCGAGTGATATTTTTATGCAGCAGTTTTCTCAAGTCCTAGACTAACAGTAACTTTAATTTTCTATGTTTTTATATAACTTGTTGAGTAGATCTAATATTTCACTGCAATAGAAAACAAAGCTTAAATATTTAGAACAATAACTCAATTGAAAAAGACTGATTTATCAGCAAAAAGTTTGGCCGTTTGACATGTTTTTGCAAAAAAACTGATATGAATTACTGAACCTCTTAGTAACACTGTATTCAAAAAAGTTTTATAAACCTATGTTGTCAATACAGTCAGGGAAGACATTCACATCCTCCACACTTTAGTAGTGTAACAAAACTTTTTCTTTGGTTTTAAGTGAAAGAAAAGAAGAATCAAAATTTCTCTTTTTAATTGTTGTGTTTCTCATTTTATTGGAACCTCTTTTCATCACTTTGTGTTTGGCGATGCTCACAACCACTCCATGGTGGGCTGATGTGGTTTTAGCCCCCTGGGAGTCTTGGGAGTTAGGACCCTGTCCTCTTGTGTGATTACCCAGCCTGTCTGGAGGCAGCGTGGGCGCTGGCAGAAGAGGTTAACCAATGCAACCTGTGAGCAGGCTGTGGTTTAGACGTTGTGGGAAATTGTTTGCTTAATTGGCTGCTTCGACAAACTTTTCTCACAATTTTTCAAAAAACACCATCATCCCCTGCCTGACCTCTACTTTTATCAGAGCTCATTCTTGCTCTACCTTTAACTCTGATGGTTGGGAACCTTAGCGTAATTTCCCTAACTACATCTCGCTCATTAGACTCATGTGGCGAAACCAACAAACTCTATGTCGCCTCCAGTAAGTAACCAGACATAAAGTAATGTAACCTGGAAAAAACATTCCTTTCAGCCATATTCATTACTATCCACTTGATCTCAATTTTAAATGAATTATTTTTATATTATTTTTAATATTATTATGTGTATTTAGTAGAGGGTGAAATCAGAAAAAATAGTATAGCCTGAAATCAGAAAAATCTAAAAACACACTGTCAACTATATGTTTATGGATACAAATCACAGTTTATTAAATCTACAATTAAAACCAATTGGAAAGTATTTGATTGGCTCTAAGGTGTTTATGTGTTTTTATATAATTTTATAAAAAACTAATTGCTTGATAATCAGGCGAAAATACACTATAAAGATCTAGGTCTTATTAAACTTCAGCTTTGGTTCATTATCTTTAGTTTTTATAATGTGTGGACATTTTGTTTGTAGAGATCTTTTAACCATACATGCAAAAGGCTATATCCAACAATGGAAAGTCAATGGGCATGATCAATATTGCAGTTAAGTCAAATGCAAGAAACAACAGTTCGGTAATCCAGCTCCTTCATGTACGTAGGTTCATAAGTGGGGTGCAGTCACAACAACAACAAAAATTTAATACATTTTTTATCAGAATAATGCCTGAGAGTGATTGGTGTGAGAGGCCACAAGGTGCAGAGGCAGGGCTGCCCTCAGAATGACCCCGTCCCACTTTAAGATTGATTAGGTGTGGCAGAGTTATTCCAGTCCAAATGACTCAATATGGGCTTGTGTGTCAGCTGCATCTACCCTGGACTTGCATTATTAACTTGTCCAGGAAGAGGGCACTGCGGTGGAGCCTTGTCGGGGAACACTGCAGAAATAAAGGAGGGGAAGGAAGCCCTACTAAACTCAATTTGTAATTTAATCCAGCGTGCTGCCATCAATTGAGAGCTGCTCCTGTAATAGCAGCCAAACAGTAGCTGAGCAATAGATTGGCGCTTGCATCAACTTTTCATCCTTAATACTATGCTGCCTTAACAGAAAGTTTCAGAACAGAATGGGCAGAATTGGTTAAATGGTTTACATCAAAGTATATACATGTATTAAAACAGCCAACTCATTCTGGGACATGGATTAAAAGTAGAATTGCTGTTCATAGACATCCATCCATCATTTGCAGGTTCACCGGGGGGCTGCTACCCATCTCCAGCAGTTACTGGGTGAGAGACGGGATACACCCTGGACAAGTTGCCCCTCCCCCACAGGGCAACATAGAGACAAACAGAACAAACAACCATGCACACACAAACTATGGAGACATCAATTTACCTAACAGTCATGTTTTTGCTCTCTGGGAGAAAGTACCCATGAGGAATCCATGCAAGCAGAAGGATAACATATAAACTCCACACAGAAAGACCCAGGTCAGGATTTGAACCCCAGACCTTCTACATTCTTTCTGTGGAGCAACCATGCTACCAAATGCATCACTATACTATCACCTGAGCTGTTTGTAGATATTCTTCTTCTAATATGATGGGCTATTTTCCAAATAATTTGAAAAATTAAATTGCTATATGTGCAAACTAGTAGAGACATATTCCATTAAACTCATAGCAATGTGTGATTCTGCAAACTTCTAACTTTGAAACACAGCACTTTTTGTTAATTCTCATTTTTGAAACACTTTAGAAACTATGCATCATCTACCATCCATCCATATTCTGAACCGCTTAGGCCTCCAGCTGTCAACGGGCGAGAGGCGGGGTACATGCTGGACAGGTCACCAGTTCATCACAGGGCTGACTGTGGCCTAGTGGTAGAGTAGTTGGCTTGCAGTCAGAGGGTCGTAGGTTCAATTCCAGCTTCTTGCAGTCACATGTTGATGTGCTGGGCGAGGCACTTAATTCTACATCATCCTACTGAGCCATGTTGGCTATCGGTGTATGAATGCGAGTGTGAATGGGTGAATGTGGCTTCAATGTAAAGTGCTTTGAGTGGTCAGTATGACTAGAAAAGCGCTATATAAGTTCAGTCCATTTACCATTTACATAGAGACAGGACAGGCACACACACGCACACACAAAAGCTGAAATATATTTGTAACTTAACTTAGCTGTTTGTAAGACTCATTTTAGTAATAAGCATTACCATTATTGTAAATCCCATGAAATCAAAATCTTACAAAGAATTAAAGATCAGCTTTCGTTCAATATTTCAGACAAAGATAAAAACCAAAACACTTATACTTAGAACATTATAATAAAAAAAGCATTTCCAGCTAGTTATATGCTGGCGTGTACAATGTTGCCTTCCACTGTCATTGCATATTTTTGAGTAAATAAAGTCAGTCGTTCTCAACCTTTTTTTCTGTGATGTAGCCTACCCCTGTAAAATATTTGTTCAGCCAAGCACCCCTTAACCAACTTAAAGCCTTAAACCTAATTGGTTGTAAAAAAAAAAAAGACCTAAAACAGAGCACTGTGCTATCAGTGGCTGATTTATTAAACTTTTGAACAGATAAACATGTACAAAATTCAACCATTAGAAAAAAAATGTTTCCAACATTTTACATTTTAATAATTCATAACTAATGTTAATAATTCATGACTAAATGAATTATAATCGTGTGTCATTACTAAAATGTAATGATTCAAACTCATTTTATTAAAAAAAGTGACCATGTTACCACTGCTAGATGGTAGTTGTCTCCCTGAATTTTTAAATAAAAAGACATTGCTAGAAAGAAATAATCAACTTAATTAAGAATAAGGATCTGTGCACAATAATTATCAACATAAAGTGTCCTCTTTTGGGATCATGGTAAAGATCTGATCTCAAAAAGAAACAATTAACTGAATTTTAAATAAAAGCACTAATTGCTAAAAACAAATATTATAAATATCTGGTGTTTTAGGATAATGAAATTGAAAAACCTACTCCTGAGTATAAAATTAATTGTATGAATTTATATTTTCTCAAAATATTTATTAAATAATATTTTTAAAGGACTTTTGGATGGCTGCTACTTACTAAATGTATGAATATTTTCTCACGTACCCCCTTGACTGCCTTCACGTACCACCAGGGGTACTGGTAGCCCCATTTGAGAACCACTGTTCTAAGTTTGTAACTTTCAGTATAATTATTGCTGTTTTCACTATAAGCCGAAATATCCTATGCTCCTGAACACAGCATAGATGTCCAACGCTATTTGACAGCACCACAGGTGCAGCTCACTGTCTGCCTGTTTTTTTCTCCAACTACAGGAGCTAAAAGAGACATTTTCCTTTGTATATATTTTTTTATTGTTGCGTATAAATGCCTGAAGGTGAGTTTGTATGTCTTTATTATATAGTGTAAAGTACGGTTAAGCAAATCTGTTGAAGTTTACCCATGTTAGAACTGTGTTTAATTTGCTATGCTGATTGCGGTCCTTGTTTGCACCACGATTTATTGTGCAATCACAGTCAAACGTAACTAGGAGGTACTTTCGTAAAAATCGGCACAACTCGTCAGCTAATATAGTTGATCTCCGATCACTGAAAAATGTAAAAATATCGTCCTGATCTGATCTCGAGATCGGGACATCCCTATATATTATACATTTGGAAGATAAGGCAAACGTTTTAATAGCAGTGGATAGCTAAAATAAATAGTAAAATAGTTTACCTGACCTTGTAGTCATGAAACTGAAATTTTAATGGGAATAAATGAAAACCTCTTTGGTCTCTGGCCAGGAGGTCATTGTCTCCTTAAAGCCCCCAGCCCTGTTTAGGTGCAGTCTTTTTCTTCTCTTTGTAACACAATGACTTATGGCAACACTATCCATTCACCTCTACTACATTTGATCTTAGCTTAGTTCCTGAGAGACGATGTCCGTGTTAACTACCAGCTGTCAGCTTGCTCCAGTTTGCTCCCCTCTTCAGTGGGGAGAAGGTTTACATCCGTCATGGATAAAGCGTTACGGCTCTGCTCCTATCCACACCTCTTTCTCCCCCACGTGTGAACGTGATTGTAGAAAAGCTGAGGGCATTGTCATGGATTAGTCTGGGCGGGGATTTTGATGGATTTCTCTGTCTTGTGGGTTGGGTTGTATAAGGTTTTTTTTCCAAAAGCATCAAGGTATTTTTTTCTGACAAAACCAAGATCTGTTTAGGCAGGGTAAGATAAACTACATTGGTGTAATTAGACTCTGCAAACACTCTGGTTGAACTGTTTGCCACATGGTGTCATGAAAGGGTTTTATATTTATATGTTCTTTCATTGATAGGTTGGGTATGAGGCAAAAGGGAAAGTAGATGCCAGATGTGCAGTTTTTTTTCTTCTTACAAAACCCCAAATATATATATATATATATATATATATATATATATATATATATATATATATATATATATATATATATATTATTTTAGAAAGTCTTAAAAACATGGCCTTGCTTATCGGTTTTACTGCTTGTTTTATCCCTTGCTTCTGTAATAAAAGCTTTTACATTATTGTTTGACCTGTTGGAACCCTTTGCTTTCACCATCCTCACACAAATGCCCTAATTTTATTTCCCATGGGAGACAGGGAATATGCTCGGACATCAGTGCAAAAAAACCACACAAAAAACGGCTAAGGTTTGCCTACTCTAGGTGACATCCGCTGCTTTCCATGTGATCTCTTTTTTTTCATGAGGTCCAAGATTCCTGTGCAGCCATACCCAAGTTTTTGACTCTAATGTTTTTATGGGTTCCATGTGTTTCATGGTTGGTCTGGGGCTGGGAGGGAAAGAACTGATCCCTAAAGAAACAGACCGCTTAAGTTCTCAGAGCTGCTCAAACCAACTGGCTCCCCCGTTGCTCCTGCTTGCTTCAATGATGTTCTCTATAACTATGGAGCAATTTTTCTTAGGAATGTTTCCAAATGCAAACACAATTCCCTTATTTTTTGGCATATATTCTACAAATGTAATTTATGTGCTCAAAAAGAACAAGCTTGAAGACTGGTATCTATTAACACCGTAGCACAGGCAAGAGGGTTTACTGCTTATTTTTGAAAGAAAAATGCTGAATGAAGCTCTAATATGGACTGATTATCCTCTAATCCCAACACATGCAAAGTCTTTCACTGCAGACAGTATTTATGGAAAGAGACCTAACACCCAATGAATTCATGATGTGATTCCAACCTTTTCCCTGATACTGTTTCTATGATTATCAAAAGCATCTGGAATTGACTGCTGTATTAAAGGTTGTGTTCTTTTTAAATATTGAATGAGTCTTTCCTTGTTACTTTATATGGTGCTATGAACATTTTTTGGCCCCCACAGATTTCCTTATGTTTTTATGTTTCATCATTAAATGTTTTTCATTTTCAAGCAAATTACTATATATTTTACAAAAATAAGTTAAATGGATTCAACAGATTATTTAATTTAGTGGAAAGTAGCTACTCAGAACAATCTGGTCCTACGTGAGAAAGTAATTGCACCTTGGTCTAATAACTGATTGAACTACTGTTGGCAGCACTGATTGCCATCAGTCATTTATGCTGTGGCGAAATGTGGCCCACTCGTCTTTGCAGAATTGTTCTTAATTCTAAGAGTATTCTTGTCAGTCAGAATGACAGACATCAATAAAATTGACGAGTAAGCTCTGTTTCCACATACTACTACATTTTTGTAGATACCTTTTCCATAAATCATCATTGGAAATCCACATCATTTAGTATATGATCTGAAATGTTTAAGAAGAACCCTGTTAGGATGGAAATACTTTTTTTTCAACATGCTGTAATTTGACACGACTTTTCTTTTTGTTCTGAAGTTTAAAAAGAAAAAAACAGCATTATTCCTGAATCATCATTTTGTCTCTGTTCCAATTTCTTTTCTTTCTTCCATAATTTGTTATTTGGCTGATCCAACACAATCACAAGCTGGGAAAGATGTTTTCAGCACCATCGCACGCTGTCAAGACCAGGGCTTGTGATTTAAAGCATGTGGATTGGTCGCTGCTGTGAGGGGAGGAAGAGGTTCGAATTGGACCCGGTTCACTTTGACACGGGTCAGTGAATAATGTGAAAGTCCCAGTAGGAAGTGGAAAGATTTTCACATTTCTCAAGGTTTATTTTTTTGCTTGATGGAGGGTAAAGGGTGCATGGTTTACAGGTTTCCGTTAAATATGATGGATCAAACAGTTTAGAAAATAAACACACACTCTCACTGAGACTCACACTTTGTCATTCTCCTTATTGGTCATGGAGTAATTCACCCCATCAGTTGAGCCCATGTGAGAAGGAACACACACAGTCTTGCCCACTGTGCAGCAACACCCTCGCTCCCCTGACATGGACTTTACTCCAAACAAACAGCCAGATGAAAGCTTGGGTCCATGACAGTCAGCTCTACTCTAATGAGCCGACTGGTGGTAATGGATTGCTCATTACTTTAACTTTAGTGAGACTTGCCTGGATTTTTTCTTCAGGACCACATCCATGCCTGGTTGTCAGTTTTAATGTGACTGTCTACTGCGCCTTTGGAGACTAAACGACTTAGGGGCTGGGAGTAAGAGAACTGGAAGCCATTAAATCTACTGTATTATTAAAATGAACATTTTATTTAAAGAAAAGTTAGGACTTGATTAATACTTGCAGAAGGCTTTTACAAGAGGGCTGTGACTTGATGAATGACTGAAATATTGCTTGTGCAGATTATATGACAATGTTAATTATAGGTCTTTGATTTTAAAGATAAATATTTTCTTATTTATATGAATGTAGGAGCACAGCCATCATTAGCTTGGTTTCTTTACGGTGTCTTTCTGGTCGAGGCAAGGTGTTCACAATATTTTGGCGGTAATTTTTTTTTTTTTAAATGGCTTATGTTGTTTTTTATCTTTCAAGCTTCAGTGTTTCAAAGAATCTGTAATGCTTTTCCAAGTCTGACACATATTGGGATTTTATGTTTGTCTAGTTATAGGTCAGTGATAAAATGTTGAAAGGACGCCTTTGCACAGACATCCCACAGACGTGAACATTAGATGTGCAGTAGATGTCCAAAAAATACCTCACAAAACAACCCCTACATTGGACCAAAATTGGACATCCAAAAATGACATAAAAAAGATGTCACTATGACGTCTCATTACTTAGTGGGAGAGGGCTCTCAAGGAGGAAACACTGAAAAGAATAATAGAATAACCAAATAAATATCATATTAAAATAACAATATAGAAACAAACCGTGGATAAATATGATAACATTAAATAGTAAACCACTGATAAACTTTTATCAAGCAAGACATGCAGAGCAATTAAACAGACTATAATAAATGGCCAACACTGGCCTCTTCAGATGCACTCCAAAGAGATTTGGTTTTATGACAATGACGTTACACTAGAAGACTTGAAAGAGCAATAGAGGGCAAATATCCACAAAGTTTCAGAGTGCATCTTGAAAAATCACTGTTTGGTGTAAAAATATGCATTCAAGGTTTGAGCCATTTAACTGGCTTCTTTAATATATTTCCGACCGATTGCTGACAGTTTTCATTAGCTGACTTTGTCAAGTATTAACTCAGAAACTTTAAATTCAGGAACTACTTCCTGTCTTAATTCAAAATGCAAGTCTGTATCATAGATTAAGGGTGCAAAAACTTAGGCCCTGTCCCAATACCCACACTACATAAGTTTTTCAACAGATATGTCCAACAACTCATTAATTGCTCGTGTACACAATAATAAATGATTCAATAGGCATCAATAGGCGGGGGTGTTGTGGACATTTCCCCATCAGTATTTAGTGATGATAGTTTTGAAACGCATGAAGCTCCGCTATAGGTACATATTTAAATAATACATTTAAATTCAGGATGAATCTTTTCACCCACAACCCGACCACGTTAATGACACTTCAGGTCGAGCCTTTGAAATTATATTTGTGCATTTTTTTTCAAGCGTGCAGCTGATCCACAGCGTTTCAGGATCATTATCCATCCATCCATCTTCTATACCGCTTAGCTTCAACGGATCACGGGAGAGGGCTGGTTCCTATCTGCATCTGTCAACGGGCAACAGAAGGGGTACTGCCTGGACGGATCGACAGTCCAGATTTTGGTTTTAATGATTCTTCCATGCCAGCAGCCTGATGATGGTTTTAAGAGTTATTTGAAAAACAGTGCAAAACATGCAGCTTACGGCTTTTAACTTGTACTATTTGAAAGAAGATACGATTTCCTAAATCTGTTAACACACTGCAGTGGATGTTGTGATGAAACATCAATCAGATGAAAACATAGCTAATATATTAATTCATATTTCATCTATAGCAATCTTCAAACCAGACTCCGGTTTATTGATATTGTCACAGGCAATTTTAAAAACTAACTGACGCCCTTAAACTTGAAAATAAATTTGTAGGTGAAGCAGATGGAACCGTTTTGTCACGGAATTTCACACGTAGCAATGGATTGTGGGTAATACCCTTCACTGAAGTCCGCACCGATGCGGGCTTCAGCGAAGTGCGGAGGGAGGGCGCAAAAGAGGCTGGGCCAGGGGCCGGATTCTCCGCTCTGGAGAATCGGGACACCCTACGCAATTGAAGTGCACAAGGGTGCAAGTGCGGGTATTGGGACAGGGCCTTAGATCAAACCTCTCCAAATTTCTAAAGCTTGCACTTATTTAACCAAGTTCATGTTGACATCTTCATGAGACAAACTTTTCCTTCATCCTATTAGTGTCACAAGGTTAACAGGGTCAGGAAGCAGACCCTGGCATCTTTCACTAGAGCTCTTCTTGAGGAATCCTAAGGTGTTAACAGACCAAATGTGTATTTCAAGTTCTATGATGCTTGAGAAACTCTCCCCCTTTTGTTTAAGGCTTAGTTAGCTACCCTTCAAAGGAAGATAATTTTTTTATTGTTTTTTTTTTTTTTCAGGAGAGGGTTGCCTTATTAAAGGCTCTTTTTCACATGTATAGCAGTCACACAAACTCAAATTATCACCTCAGCAATTCCGTTAGGGAAATCATCATCTGGGCCATTTTTCCAAGGTCTTATTGCTACATAATTACTCACGAATTTTAGGTTGCACAATCAGTTACATTCTTTTATTTATATTGTGCTTTTATCAGTTTGGGATCTAGTTACACCCCCACTTTGGGATGTTTTTAGTCTTTCTCGAGCATCTTCTCTGAAAACTGCTTGAACAATATCTGCTAGGGTCATACGAAGCAATCTCTCGTTGTTTAACTGCTAATGCTATGTCCACTTTTACCAGGCAGTGCATTCAGTTGAGTAGAGTTGGGCTTGAAGGTTCTTTATCACAGCTCAGCAATTGTCTTTTGTTCTGACCCAAAAAAAATGTCTTCACAATCTTCCTTTGTGTACCTTATGTCCCTCAGCTAATTTCATTTGTTGATGTATAAATATCTCAGTTTTGCCAATGAGAATGCAGGATTAAATTCCTTACATGCTTTACACAGAAGCTGTAATTACACAGCGTCCTCTACAGACTCTCAGCTGTGATAGAAACTTGATTTTTTGCTGATAACCCTTGTCCTGTGCCAAGTCTGAAGCACTGCCCATCTGTTGTTTTTTTCAGACCTAGATCAGAGAAGCACAATTTCTACAGGTCTGATTAGCAGTACTATCACTTTGCTCTATAGCTCCTGATTACTGCAGCTATGGGTGCTTCTTCCAATTTTAAAAGGTGGCTGATCTTTTCTACTTTCGTCTTTATGAAGACAGACATCTAATTGAATTCCTCATCTCCTTTTCCTTTCCATGCGATGTTATGAGATGGACATGCATAAATAAAAAGGCTGCAAATAAAAAAATCTGACTTATTGTTACCTCGGGTAAAAAGTAACTTTTTTTCTAATTTTTTGTACTTGAATTTTATTTGTATAGCACACTTTCAACAAAAGGGCAACTCAAGGTACTTTACATGAAGATAAAAACAGCTATAAAACATTAAGGACACACTACATATGATATATGAAAACATTACTCAAAGGCAGCTCTAAACAGATGAGTTTTAAGCCTTAATTTAAAATAACTCGGTGAATCGGCAGCTTTGCATCCGTCTGGAGGTTTGCTCCACATTATATAACTGAAATAGAAACTGAAAGCTGCTTCTCTATACCAAGTTCTAATTCTAGGGATACTGAGTAGACTGAAATTAGGTCTGGATCTTTCAGATCTTTCTTATACTTTGTCACTAAGCTATTCAATGATTTATAAACTAGCAGAGTATGTTAAAGTCTATTCTCTGAGCTCCAGGGAGCCAGTTTAAGGACTTAAGAACTGAGCTGATGTGCTCTACTTTCCTGGTTGTACTGAGGACTTGAGCAGCAGCACTCTGGATTAGCTGCAGATGTCTGACTGACTTTTTAGGCAGACCTGTGAGGATACACTTCACTACAAAAACAGATGTCTTAAAAATGACACGTTCTGAGTGTGATCAGGGACCACACATGTTGAGTTAATTTTAAAACATTGTATGTGTGAGACATTTTAAATAATTGCTCCCGTTAAACTGTTTATTTTTATGCACATATTGATATGAATTATTTTTGGTGCTTAATGTATATTTGTTTTTTCTGTTTATTTTATTTAAAACATTTAAAATGTCCTTTGCCAGATCTTCAGGCACAGAAGATAACACTTTCACCATGTCAATCAATTGATTGGAGGATTCCACACTGTGTGCTAAAATCTACACAAAATGTGTAGTCCTTGATCATACTTAGGACATGTGTTATTTTTGACACATCTGTTTTTGCTGGGTTACAGTCACCAAATAAAGATAATGGATGAGTTTTTCGAAGCCCTGTTGCATCATCAGTCTGTTCCTAGAAATGTTCTTCTGGTAATAGAAGGCTGAACTTGTTATTGCCCTTGTGTGACCCTGGAGATTCAGGTCTGGTTCATCACTACACCTAGATTTCGGGCCTGATCAGTGGTTTCTAGATGTATTAACTGAAGCTGTGTGCTGACGCTTGATAGTTCCTCTTTAGGTCAGAATATCATTACTTCAGTTTTGTTCATATTTAGCTGGAGAAAGTTATGGCACATCCATCCATCCATCTGCATCTTAAGATGTTGAAAATGATTTTAAATACGTTTGTGAAGTACATAAATGTAAAAGTAGATGTTCTGTTAATTATTTAGGCGTGAAGTGAGTTCAAGAGATTAGATATAAAAGTTTCAGCAACAGAGCGATTACTCTATAGATGTTTAAATAATGGTTTACAGATTGAAACACTTAATAGCCCTAATTACAGTATTTGTTGCTCCATTTCTTTGAGTCATTATATTTCTAAATATATATATTTCCACATTCTGGTTCTGGTGATGGCTTGACGTAAATATAATCACCTGTGGATTCCACTGCTGTCAGTGATAAATATCAGCTGTAACTATGGTGGATATTATTAGTATCAGATGAGCTGCCTGGCTCCTCCCGGCAGATCCTAGGGGTGTCACTGAGAGGACAACACTGTCATTCAGTCGACACCGGTGAAATGAGAAATTCCCCTGGCCACAATATAACACTTGCTCAGGGGATGACAGACAAAACAAAGACTTGGAGGTCGTTAAATAAACCACAAACTCTTTTTGATGTGTCTGTGAGCCAAGAGGGCATGTTCCGTACGCAGAGGGCCGTGGATTAATAATAATTTTGAAGATTATGGAGTGGTTTGAGTAGCTGTCAGGTGTTAGGCATTACAATCACCATGCTCTATTTTGAGATCACATTTATAACTGTTTCTGACACGCATTGAGCCCATTTTCTTACGTAAATGTCAGTCATGTGCCCAACCACTCTTCTCATACAACTACAAATCGAAACCACCATGGCTTACACCTGCAGGAAGTCCTTAAAGCTATCTGAAGAAGAAAGCTAAAACCTTGGCTGCCTGGAGGAGGAAAACACATCTAACAACATTATTCCCTTCTCTTAGATTAAAAATGCTAAATTAAATTAAGTGTGCCATCACAGTGTGCCGCAGGGGCTTAGGGCTGCAGAGCAGAGCTAATAGCGAGCTCCTTGTTCTTTTATTTTATTAATTCCCTCTCCTTGCTTCTTGTTTCCATCCCATACTGTATCAGCCTCTCTGACTCATCTGCTGCAGGAGAGAAAGCACAGAACCATCCAAGAGTGGAAAAGTGGGGGTGGGCACACTGCCCGCCTGAGGCAGACTGAGTCACGACGCACCGCAGGATCCATTCATCACAGTGTGGCTCTGGCACTTTCCTGCACCTTGGCACTGTCCATCACAGCCAGCCTTGGTAAAAGTTAAAATAAGGTTGCTTTATCTCAGGACTCTAATGTTACTGTTGATCTTCATCTCATCATGTGGTCCCATGGTAAGTGATGAAAGGAGTCGAGTTAAACACCATGATAAGCTGTTTGTTTGAAGTGTTCATGACATACTTGTGCATGTGTAGTTCATTAAAATGGTCATATACTATATAATCAAAATAAAATAAAAATCTCTCAGAAATGTATATGTGTATGGAGACTAGCTCACATTTTGGATGGCACGCCAGTTAAACTTGGATCACTTCTGACCCTTGGGGAGGAGACGGAAGTGTGGTGTTTGGTAGTACACTGTCAGAGAGAAAACTAACTCTTTGCATTGTTTGTTGGTATTTTTTCCAAATTCCAGTTTCTTTTTTAAAGCAATACCAGATTGGTGTGTCACAGGATATTGTTCCAACACCAGGAGCAAGTTTAAACTTGTCTGGGTTTTGAAAAAGATCCAGATTTGTCAAAAAGAGTGGGTTAAAGGTGTGTCAAAGAAGAGACATGCAGATCCCAATGAATGCATTAAGGCTGTGCTTGGCACACTCTTAGGTAAGCTAAATTGAAGCAATTCCCCATTAATATTTGTCATGTGAACACAGTATAATGATAATAATAATCTCCCATGGGCAAAATGTTGCCTACCTCTCTACCTCTGTTTAAATTCACCAACCTTTTAAAATAACTTTTTTTGCATTGTGATCTGCAGTGAGAGCAGGATGGAGGTGGAGGAACAGCTAAAGAGATGGAGGTATGTATTAGTTAAAGAGAGGAATGAAGATTAGTTGCAGCAAAACAGAATACATGTGTGTAAATGAGAAAGACACAAGTGGTATGGTGAAGTTACAGGGAGTGAAAGTGCAGAAAGTAGAGGACTTTAAGTACTTAGGGTCAACGTTCCAAAGCAATTGAGAGTGTGGAAAAGAGGTGAAGAAGCATATGCAAGCTGGTTGGAATGGGTGGAGAAAAGTGTCAAGTGTAATGTGTGATAAAAGGTTTTAAGCAAGAATGAAGGGAAAGCTGTACAAGACAGTAGTGAGACCAGCGATGTTGTACGGTCTAGTACGGACAGTACGCATAAGGAAAGGACAGGAAGCAGAACTGGAGGTTGAAGAACTCAAGATGTTGAGATTTTCTTTGGGAGTGACGAGTATGGCTAGGATCAGGAATGAGAACATAAGAGGAACAGTTCATGTTGGATGTTTTGGGGTTAAAGTCAGGGAGGCCAGACTGAGATTGCTTGGACATGTTCAGAGCAGAGACGACAATTGTATCGGTAGAAGGATGCTGTGGATGGACCCACCAGGCAGGAGGCAGAGAGGAAGACCAAATACCTGATTTATGAATGTGCTGAAGGAGGATATGAAGTCAGTTGGGGTGAAGGCAGAGGATGCAGAGGATATGACTAAATGGAGACAGATGATTTGCTGTGACGACCTCTGAAGGAATACAGGAAGAAAAAGAAGAAGATTGGTTCAACTTTATTGTTAGACATTTACTCCTATTAAAAATCCTTTGACCTGACAGGCAACCGCCACAATTCTTAATGAGGAACAGCTGTACAGGACCTGGAACAAAATCTGCTCAAATTGGAATGTTAAATAAAGTGCTGAAATGTTTTTAATAAAGTGCAAAGCACTCTCTAAAGTGCTGTACAAACTACAAGAAAAAGACCATGTAATGAATAGGTCTTCATTACAATTGGAAAGCCAAAGCCTGTCAGACCCAAGAGCAATCTGCTGAGCCAAAACTTATTTGAGGCAATTTGATCAAAGCCCCCCCCCCTCTCGAACCAAAAAAACGTTCTTTTTAATTAGGTAAAAATATATTCCAATAAAATTGTTTGCCCATGTCAGGTCTGTGGTCCATAAACACATAAGATCTGGGACCCTCATCCTTTGACTGTAGCCCAGGTCCCAGGCGGGTGGGCTGTAGCAGGAGGACTGGCTGCTTGCTGTGAGCGCTCCAGGCCAGGAGAGGAGCCCACAGCAGCACTGCCGCTTGGTGAGAAAAGTGAACATGCATATGTGCTTCACATCAGAGTCTCCAGAAGTCTCCAATAAAAACAAAAAGTCATTGGATTTGTCCCAAGTAGTTTGTCTTTTCTTTTTTTTTTAAGTCACCAAAGGCGTATAACAATTCACGAAATATAGCAACAAAGTTGCTAAGTTAGCAATGTTGGAGGAGGCTGCCATTCTGGTGACGACGTCAAGTCTAAATGTCAGGGGGGGTTTGAAGCACACACAGTGTGATTTTAAAGGAAATATTTTGCCTCGTTAAGTTAAGATCCCGTTATGAATTGAACTAGGCCAACTAAAATGTTAAGATGTATATTTCTTAATTTTTTGTCATTGTACTGTAGAAAAATTGGTGTTATAAGCACTTTAGTATCTGGTAGCAGTGGCTCTGCTTTCAAGACATCCAAAAAACACTAGTCTATTTGAAAAAAGTTAAACCCGCAACCAATATACAGGGGAAAATAATATTTTTCTATACCTAACCATGTAGTTTTTCAAAAAAACATTGACTTAAAGCAAAAATGTGGGATAATTTATAATGTTTTAGGAAGGAGGACTAGTCTGGAAATGTGTGAGTTTAATTCCTGCTCCACCTCATCTTTAATCATTTTTGAGAAGATAAGCAACAGGTTTTCACACATATCCACCTGACCTGGCAAACATTGTCCGAATTTATTACATATGTGCATCATCCAGCAGAATATTTAGCAGTAGCAAAGATTTGGTCAACTTCTTTTATTTGAATTTTAATTTCAGTCTAAGGCATTTCAGCTGCACTATGTGAACAAACCATATGCTCATAGGCATAAGAGTTGTGGCGGGACATGTTCCCTGCACTTCATTTGTCAGTTCTCTCTGTCCCTCACACTTTTTTCAGCTGTTTAATCTGTTAATATTCAGAACTGTGTATTTATTTTAATTTGCTGATTAAGACAAGTCAGTGTGTGGACTCACTTCTTTGACCTGTAGTTCCTAAATCTTTCCAGATTGACACCAGCAGTTGATTGATCCTGACATTTGAGCTGTGTTAGGTGTTGCTGCTGAAAAGGTGGTTCCTTTGAGCAGGTGGTGGTCTTTGAACCACTAATATTATTGCTAATAACTAAGATAGCGCACCTATTGTGAAAAAATGATTAAGTGCTTCTTTAGCCACTAAGGAACGGTGAAGTTGAAGGCCAGAGAATAATAAATCACTGAATGCACCTCTGAAACAATTTGTCCTCCTCACTTCTGAGATGATGGTTACGCCCCTGCAAGTGCTTTTGACAGATAGTAGTACGTTTAGTCTGAGTAGTAATCTGCAACAACTGACTGAAAAAGGAAACACAGACAAGCTAGATCATTAGATGGGTGTACTTTCAATCCCTCCATCATCCATTTTTAATACCTGCTTATCCATCTATGGTTGTGGGTGGGGTTGGCTGGTGCCTATCTCAGGTTGTCAGTCTAACACAGAGTACTTTCTATAAGGTACAAAAGAAATGGAACTTGAGATAAAGGCAGCAATCGGTCTTCAATTATTCTGTAGTGAAAAGTGACAAAGCTTTTTACATAGGCAACGGGACTGCAGTACTTTGGACAAAAAATGAAAAATGAGGAGTAAAAATAAATAACAGTCAGTATGTTTACTTGCACATCTAAATCAAGCTTTTGGCAGTAAACAGACTAATGGCTTAACCAGAGTTCAGGGTCATTTCCCAGTTTTCACATCACTCAGAAAATCTAATTATTGAATTAAGTGAATTCGACTCCGTGAAGCTGGGTGGCAACATGTGTCATTTCACACTGTTGAACAAAAGTCACGCAGATAGTAAACAGACGCTATAGTCAGTAAAAGCAGGATATGCACAGTGAGGAGTGAAATCCTTGACAACAACGCTGCAGCACAGTAAATTTTGTAAGTAACATTTGATTTTGTTACACTCGTTGCTGCTCGTTCAGTTGGTATCCCAGCATTCGACTCTCAACACTTCTCAAAGGGGGAGTACCCAACTGCCAATAGCTTGGCTACTCCAGATTGTCGTTTACATGCAGAGAAATTCCGTTTTCCAATCGCATTATCTGGGTACCTCAGTCCAATTTCTCCAGCTCAAGTTCCATTTGAATGAAGTCGGACTAACGGGGTATACATGCATTTCAAAAGTCTCTTTTCCATCGGACCAAGGCAATAATTTGGCTTCCTCTTGCTGCATATAAATGCACTGACTTTTAACTCAGTTGCTCTGTCTAGAGAAAAACCCCCCCACAAAACTGCTGAACCAGGAATAGTTCAAAGAGAAAAAACAAAATATAAACAAAGTTAAAGGAAGCTGTAGCTCTTTCAGTGGTTTTCTTAGGAAGGGAACAAAGCTGAACAAAAAGCAGTAAACTGGCACTCTCTCTCTAGTTGGGAAGTTAATCAAATCAAATCAAATCAAACTTTATTTATAAAGCGCTTTTCAAACAAAGAAAGTTACTCAAAGTGCTTTACAGATTTAAAATAACCCCACAACCCCCCCCCCCTTCAAAAATAAAATCATCAGTGCAAATACAACCCCCTCCCAACCCAACCCATCAGCCATACTCACTCACACACACACTTAGAAGCTACAAAAAGTGGGCTGAGTACAGATGAGCCAGGAAATGCCATCATGGGAGCCATCTGCATCAGCAGCAGCAGATCAACAGCAGCAGCTAAGGCTCCGACCCAGAGCGCCCAGAGGAGGGAGGGCTGGTACCCCCACCTCCACCCAAGCGCTACCTGGGGGGCACCCAGGCAGCCACAGCCGACCACCGCCCCCGATGCAGGGGGCTCCCCAGAGAGGAAACACTCGCAAGAAAGATTAAAATACATTAAAATATAAAGTATAAAATATAAAGAATAAAACAATAAGTGTAAAACAAATAATAAAAATGCAAAGCAGATTAATAAATAAACAGTTAAAAGCTGAACTAAAAATTAAATCAGGTAAAACATGCTGAGCGATTAAAAATATATTAATAAATAATAATTAGTTAAAGGCTAAGCTAAAAAGGTGAGTCTTGAGTCTGCTCTTAAAAACATTAATGTTCTCTGCGGCCCTGAGGTCCTCTGGCAGCCTGTTCCAGAGGTGAGGGCCATAATAATGGAAAGACGCCTCACCATGAGTCTGTGTCCTGACTTTGGGGATGACAAGGAGACGGCTGCCAGAGGAGCGCAGAGACCGCGAGGGTTCATACGGTAAAAGCATTTCTGACAGATACGAAGGCCCAAGACCATTAAGACACTTAAAGACCATTAAAAGAACCTTAAAATCGATCCTAAAACATACGGGGAGCCAATGCAGTGATTCTAAGACCGGTGTAATGTGCTCCCGCCTCCTAGTCTTCATCAGGACACGAGCTGCTGAATTCTGTAGAAGCTGTAAACATGAGGTAGTCTTTTTGGGAAGACCAGAAAGCAGGGCATTACAATAATCAATTCTACTGGTGATAAAAGCATGCATTAGCGTCTCCGTATTGGCCCGAGAGAGAATGGGGCGGACTCTGGCGATGTTCTTTAGGTGATAAAAACCTATTTTGGTGATGTTTTTAATGTGAGGGATAAAAGTCAGCTCAGAGTCAAAAATCACACCCAGGTTCTTCACTTGTAAAGAAGAATTAAAAGACAATGATTGTAGTTTTGGTAAAAGTTTTTCTCTCTGAGCCTCAGGACCGATAACTAAAACCTCAGTTTTGTCCTGGTTGAGCTGGAGAAAGTTTTCTGCCATCCAGGATTTAATGTCTAAAATGCAGTTAAAAAGTGCATCCATTGGCCGTGTGTCATCAGGAGACATGGAGATGTACAACTGTGTATCATCAGCATAACTGTGAAAGTTAACTCCATGTCTCCTGATAACACTGCCAAGAGGGAGCATATACAGGTTAAAAAGCACTGGGCCTAAAACTGAACCCTGGGGAACACCACAAGTGATCTTATGGACCTTAGAGGAACAGGTATCTAAACTTACCGTAAAAGTCCTGTCTGTGAGGTAGGATGTGAACCAGTTGTGAACAGCACCAGAGAGGCCGATCTGTTTTAAACGAGTTAAAAGAATAGTGTGGTCTACTGTATCAAAGGCAGCGCTTAGATCCAGAAGAACCAACACTGTCACCTTTTTAGCATCATAGTTTAATCTAAAATCATTTAAAATCTTTAAAAGCGCCGTCTCTGTGCTGTGGTTCATCCTAAAACCAGACTGAAATTTCTCTAGGACATTATGAGCGTTAATAAAATCATTAAGTTGAATAAAAACAAGTTTTTCTAAAACTTTGCTTAAAAATGGTAAGTTAGATACTGGTCGGTAGTTGTTTAAATCATTAAAATCTAAATTGCTCTTCTTCAGCAGGGGCCTCACTACCGCCGCTTTAAAGGCAGCAGGAAAAACCCCCGTCTGAAGGGAGCAATTCATAAAGTTTAAAATCTCATCTTTAAAAGAACCATAAAATTGCTTAAAAAACCTGGTGGGAATCGGGTCCAAAGCGCTTGTGGTGGGCCTCACTGAGGAGAAAACTTTATCAAGGGTCCCAGCTTCTACCAGGACAAAACTGTCCAGTGTTTCCTCTGGTGAAGGCAGACACTCTGATTTGTCTAAAACCATGTTTGTTTGAGAGGATAAAATATTACATCTGATGGTGTCTACCTTCCCTCTGAAGTGGTCTGCATACTCCTCACAGAGACTGTTTGAGGGGGTTTTCTGAAAAGTATTAGAATTATGATGTAAAATGTTGTCAATGGTGGAAAACAGAATTTTGGGATTATTTTTATGTTCTGAGATGATTCTGGAAAAGTATGTATTTCTGGAATTTCTTAAAGCGTTATTATATAATCTGAGATGTTCTATGTATATCTGATGATTTATTGTGATTTTATTTTTCCTCCATTTCCTTTCTGCCACCCTGCAGCTCCTCTTTAATTTTCTAATAGCTGCATTTCTCCACGGTACTGTACGTTTTGAATGAGTGAATGAATGATAATAGTAACAGTAGCTCAGTCAAGGCAGCAAATAGAGACAGAAGCCCTGAGCAAACTGTCTTATTTATATATATATATATATATATATATATATATATATATATATATATATATATATATATATATATATATATATATATATATGTTTGATATCTAATATATAGTTAAACCACATGTTTCTATTTAATCAATCCCCATGTACAGGGTCAAGAACTGCGTATGAAGGATTAAGAAAAATAGATTTGTTTTCTTGTCTTTTTATGTCTTCTACAGTGAGCCTCTTGGCAGGCTGGTGGGAAAAAAACATTACTGGGCCATGTTGATTTAATCTTATCTTGCATACATCTTCATCTGACTCTAGAGATCTTGTTTTTCTAAATTTTAAGTCAGAAATACGATCCTACATTTATGTTTGCTTTCTTTGGTTTTACATCACACTGTCATTGTTAATTTTCTCAGTGTGGCAGATTTTAATAATGCAATAATAATTGACTGAGCAGTCCTCAAAAAGGACTGGATGTCTTCTTTCTTTTTAGAGATTCATTCATTGAATTTCGCCTTCTCACTCTTGTTGAATGACCGTTTCACAGAAAGTTCAAATTATCATCAGTATTCTGTTTTAATTCAGACATTTTCTTTCACTAATCCACTCGTCACACACATTCCTTTGAAAGCACCAAAGCCCTCGGGTGATTCCGTTTGCATAAAATCATGGATGGACATCACACATCTTTAGGGATGGCTGCATAGCCTCTCATCTCCCATAAAGCTCTTATTTACAGCTGTTGAATCATCCCTCTGTTCCTCGTTTTTTTGCAACTGCGCTGCTTGTTTGCAACCTTATTGAAGATGAAACGGCTGCCTATCAGAGGTCGCTACAATGCAGAGCAAAGAAAAAAAAGACTCAGACTGTGTTGCTGCAACCTTGTCTCAATTTCCTCTGAACACCACATGCTCCTCTTCTTTAGCCCCATCTTGCTTCTCCTCTGCACCTCACTCACTTTAATCTCATAAAGTTGTATTTCTGTTGTAGTGAGAGGGGCTTTTAAGTGGATGGTATTGAGGTTGGTATAGAGTGCGTATGATGGCTGAGAGGCTGAGTAATGCAATGGGTAGAAAGCAGGTGGTTACTGTAATGGCTGCTACCCCTCCACCTCCGTTCTGCCCCATCATCCACTAATAAGCCCATTCAGACACCCGGGAGTGGGTTAAGATGTTGTGGTTCAAAATGAGAGCGGGACACAGAGAGAGAAGGGGGGAAAAGACTGTTGGCACATTGTGCAACGCAGCACGGCTGGTCACTTACTGATATCGACCCTCGTCCCAATCAATCTCAATTTGCCTCACATGTAGTCACATCCAGTTATGTTGTAAAAGCGGCAAGTTACAGTAGAGGCATCCAAAAGCTACAGTTGAATGATGAACTCACACAGTGCAGCACACACAGAAAGGATAAAAGAAAGCTATGTTCAAGAGCAGAACACAGATTAGTATGTTAGCTGGTGTGTGTGTGTGGGGGGGGTCTGTGTGTGTGTGTGTGAGACGAAGAGAAAGAGATCCACTTCTCTTTGTCCAAATGCCTGAAATCCCTGGGGTGAGCGTGCTACTCTCTTTGTTGTAACATCTCCATTTGTGGATAAGATTAATGCGTTCTTCTCTTCCTCCCCCTTCCCTGTTTCCCCCATCTGAGAGCTTCTGTCTGAGTGGTAAAACTGTAGATATGAAAAAACCCGGTGGATATGGAGAAGGCTTGCTGTTGTGTCCTTTTTTTACATAAGTTAGACAAGGCATGTACTGGATATCTAACAGATGATTTGAAGAGCAATGTTCTGTTTTCAATTATACTGAAGGAGTCACTCTGTCTTAATGACAGCAGTTTAAGACAAAGTCGCCATCAGAAAACAATATTCTCAAAATTATTTTATTTACATGTAGTGTACTGTTACATGAACAACAAAGAATTCATATAGTAAAATATATTTTGAAGTCTTGTTTGATTTTATGCTTACAAAAAACAAGACACATAATTGACTCACCATCAGCCACTAGTTCCAGCTACCTGAGGCCACCTTCAGCTTAGCAGAGAACAAAGGCAAAATCGAACACGCCAAACAGAGGAAATGTGAGTGATGAGGAACTGGAAGTAATAAATAAATCATTGAATCATTGAATCTCAAAACAACAGATAGTGATAAAGGACCTTATGGGAGGGATTAAAGTCCTCAGAAAATTAAATGAAGTAAATGAAGAGAAAGATAAAATAATTTCACCTCTGAAAGGAAGACTAGCAGATATGAAACAATATTCAAGAATAAATTATCTTGTAGTCACTGGACTGGAGACTATGCATTGGACATATGCAAGGGCAACACCAACACCAACAAAAAGGTGGTAAAATTATCATTTTAAAGCAAAGATAAAAGAAAATTGTTTGACTGTGAGTCATTTCAACAGCAGAAGTTTTTACACAAACTTTCAATCAATGCAAGTATATCTAAGACAGTTTAATACACCTTTTATTGTAATAGCAATAACAGAGATCTGGATAGATCAGTAAAAAAACAAAGATTCTGAACTTAACGGTTATGAATGCTTGCATTTAGACAGGACACATAAAAAAGGAGGTGTGGCACTGTACTATGATAAAAAAAAATTGATTACAGATTGGTGGACAGGCTGTCGACTTGTGTGGATGAAGTGATGAGGTGTTTAACAGTTGCAGATATTTACAGAAAACCGGGATCCAAAATTGCAACATTTAATAATAGTGTTACGTCCCCCCGAAGAGGGGGTTGTGCAACCTAACAACCACAAAAAAGAGACTTGACGTTGTACAGAGGTAAATTTGTACATGTATTTATTTGACAAGTTTGAAATATGAAGGTGTCAAACCTGTGGGGGAGGAAGGGAAAAAAAGGTTGTGCCAAATTAATGAAATCAATTTAACAAAACAAGGCCTAACTCAGAGGCTACACTGGAAACCAAACAAAGAAACAAAAACACTGACTTACTTATCTAAGAGAAGGGAGTCCAACAAACAAATACAAGGTGTGGCACCAACCAATAACCTAGTGTGTCTAGACAAAAGAGGAACCTACATGCAGGAAATGTCCAGGGTACCCCAAATGTACCTATTCCTCAACCTCCCACCATATACCTTTAGCTCAATGTGCCCCAACACAGACAAAGAGGCAAAGACACAAAACAAGACAAGGGACTGGTAGTCTGCTTCCCAGGTGTGCTGCTTTATACAGATGGCCTCCAAGTGATTGGGCCAGTAGAAATCAGCAGCAGCCAATGGTCAGGTCAGGGTTGAGAAGCTCTCCAAATTGAACCTTATTAGGCAAACGTCGCCTGAGGAGAACAGAGAGGTGAGAAGAGAAAAGGCAGAAACTGCTCTGCACATAACAAATAGTATGGAGAGACTGGGTTTTTCTCAATGTCAAGGCGTCTTGCCTACGAGGACATTGTCCTTCCTTGGTCAAAAAAAACGGTTTGGAACAGACTAGCCTTACGTGACCACGGCGGCTTACGTGCTCTGTTTACGTCCCGCCCATCGTAGTAGCATTTAGTGTAGTAATATTACTTCAACCATGGAACTGGAAATGTATCACGAGAGTTTTACTTTTTTGTATTTTTTTTGTATATGTCGGTTAAATCAAATGTGCAAACGAATTAGTACCTGGTAGCCACCGAAGCTGCAACTGCTAAGCAACTAACCAACCATATATAACTGCTTTAATCTAAATAATAATAATAAAAAAATAAAACAAACATTTTAGATATAAGCCCGATGGTTAAAAATAGTTGACTTACATTTAAAATAGAAATTTTCCCCGAAGTAGTTGCTGCTGGCTCCTACCGCGCTGTATTCTGGGAAATTTTTGACCGAGAGCAGGCTCAAGGCACGTCTGATGTATCCTTGGTTAGTTAACTAAACGGCTAACAAACGGAGGACAGATTCCTCCGTAGAACATGAACATTGGAACACCCCTTGGCGGTCCCTGATGACGTATCTCCTAGGCAACCGGGGCGGGACCAAGACATCAAGGCGAGGTTCCTGGGCATTGAGAAACACCCACTGTGTAGTAATTTAAGCCAAAAAAAGACAAATTTATTTGTGGAGATTTTTAAATTGATCTGTTAAACCTGAATCATTTTAAAAGTACTGAAGAATATATTCATACAATGTATAGCATGGGTCTTCTTCCACTATTAAACAAACCAACACAAGTAACATTGCACAGTGCTACTCTCATAATATTTTAATAATATACTTGAGAACCAAATTAAAAGTTGGTTACTAATTAATGATATAAGTGACCATCTGCCAGTTTTTGCATCTTATTATTGTAATAATAAAGATAACAAAGATGAAAGTAATATTATATATAGAAGAATCAGAACAAATAAAACACTGGACACACTAAAAAAAGATTTAATTAAGCAAAATTGGGATGTTCTATCTTAGGAAAATCATGTGAATAATGCCTATGAAATGTTTTTAAGGATATTCGAAACACTATTTGACAAAAATTGCCCAGTAACAAAACAAATTAGGAATCAAAATAACGTAGAAAGGCCTTGGAGGACAAAAGGATTACAAAACACCTACAAAGAAAGTCTACATTATATCATGAGTTCATAGAAAAGAGATCCATGGAAGCAGAAAAAATATAAGAAAAATAAGCTGACAAATATAATTAGAACCGGTAAAAGAGAATATTTATCAGTAAGTTGATTTCATAAAAATGACACAAAAGGTACACGGAGTATAATAAATAGTATAATTAAAAACAAACTCAGGGACAATGACTAGCCACAGTTCTGTATTGAAAATTAAAACAGGGTTAATGATATGAATGAAGTAGCAAACGGATTCAAGACATTCTTTGTAAATGTAGGGCCAAAACTAGAAGAGTTAATAAAAGTAAATGGGACAGAAACAAATACATTGGAAAATATTGTAAGGAAAAACAATTCAATGCTTTTTAGAGCCATGGAAGAAAAATACATTCATTTGATAGTCAGTGGCCTTAAGAATAAAACTAGCACAAACTGGAATGAAACTGATATGATTACAGTGAAGACTGTTATTGATGGTATTATCAAAATTTTAACATACATTTTACATTTTTCTTTTCAGAATGATGTTTTTCCAGACAAAATGCAAATAGAAAAAAAGTTATTCCCATTCACAAGTCAGGACATAAACGCCTCTTTACAAAGTAAAGGCCGATTCCCACTTTTCTAAAATATTAGAAAAAATATTCATGAAGTGATTTGACAGTTTTTGTTGAGAAGCTTGATCTACTGACAGACAACCAGTATGGATTTAGCTGTAATAGATCATCTTTACTGGCTTTGATAGACCTGATAGAAGAAATAACTGACTCTGTTGATGATAGGAAATAAGTTTTCTTGTATCCAACCAGGATATATTGCTAAGAAAGTTGTAGATGTATGGTTTCAGAGGCGTAGTATTGAATTGGATGACAAGTTACATCACGAACAGGCAACAGTTTATAAATATTATTAAAAACAAATCTAGAATCATAAATATCACTTGTGGGGTACCTCAAGGATTCGTCATAGGCCCAAAAATGTATATTATTTACATAAATTCTATATGTAAAGTGTTGATGCTATTAAAATTTGATTTATTTGCAAATTATACAAACTTTATTTGTTCTGGTGTGGGTTTGCAGCAGATTCTGGGCGTAATCAATAAAGAAATACATAAAATAAAACAATGGTTTGATCGAAATAAGCTATCTTGTAATTTAGATAAAACCAAATTCATGTTATTAGGTAAAAAAAAAACATAGTAGGAAATATAAGTATTGAAAAGTATTGAAACGGTTAATGAAATTAAATTGCTTGGGGTAATCTTGGGTCAGAAAAAATCTGCTGGAAACCACAAATTAAATATGTGTAGGGGAAGATGGCTGGGAGTCTTGCCACTGTATGGCAAGATTAGTAAATCAAGCCGGGTACTAAGAATATACTAATGAACTCTTTATAAAGACCGGACTTCTGAAATTTCCTGACTTGGTTCAATTCAAAACAGTACAAATACTTTACAAGGCAAGACACAACCAACGTCCCCAGAAGATCATGTTGTTGTTTTTTCATGAAAGGGATGGAGGTTATAACCTAAGAGAGGAATTGAATTTAAAAATGCATGCTCATAAAATAACATTAATCTCATTTTATCTCAGCCGCAGGTATCAAATTATGGAATGGTCTAACTGATGACATGAAACAAAGTAAAAGCTTAAGCCAATTGAAAAGAAATTACAACAACAGTACAAACCAGAATAATGTTTGAAAGTAATGATGGTAGAGTATTTTGTTTAGTTTGTCTGTACTGTTCTGTTTTATATTTTTTTTTTGACTGTATTGTGATTATTAAAAAAATGTCATGTAAAATGAAGGAATTAACACATCTTTAGTTTGCCTTAATTTTTGTGTTTCTCGAAAGATAATGTGTAAAGGAAGTATGACCTCAAAAGTGTACACTTTGAACTGCCTCTTTTTCAAACAGTTGAACTGTTAAATGTTAATTGTTTTGTTTTTAAAATGTTTGAAATAAACAAAAAAAGAAATAGTTTGTGCTTAAGATCTGTGGTTGACTCTGTAGTTGTACCTGAGAACTCATCAATAAGGAAAGTAGCAAATGAATGTCCTAGCAGTATTTTTGGAGAGGGTAAATGTCACCTTTATCTAATAAGCAAAATGTTGTATCTGTATGCAATTGAAGCTTTAAGAGAGAGCAGAGTTTTGGGCCAGAAAGTAAATGAATAAAAAACATAGTAAAAATATTTATAGTTAAAATTACTTTTGTGTATTCTTGATTTTCCGTTTGTCTTAATTTCCATCCTCCTACTTTACCTAGGCTTAGTACCAGCAAAAGAGTCATTCTAGAAGAGCTACTTAGGTTTGTAATTTGTATGCATAAAGCTATTATTTTCTTATGAAGAAAGCCCACCGTGAACTGCGATATACAGCAACTCTAAGTGTGTTGCACCTACTTAAATGTATGATGCACTGCTCTGTTAAAAGTTAAAGGTTCGAGTCGAACTTAAGGCTCACACTTTCCGCATGAACTGAGACTGAAAAAAAAACTTTACTTAAAAGTGGTTCTCACTATGTGTGGTTGATGCTGAAATCGAGCCTCATAGAACTAGCAAGTCTACATTCTTCAACCTTCCTATTTATTCAAATTGTGTTATCTGAATTTAAATGCGCAGCAATAAAGGTTAGATTTGACATGTGTGTGTTAACACTTCTCTATATACCCCACTGGTGCTGAAGCGGCGGCAAAAAAAAAAAACTTGGGTGAAAAGGTTCAATTGTTTTTAGTGGCTGCAGCTGTGAAGGTGTGGATTTGAAAAGCATGACTGAAGAAGTAGAGGCTTTTCAACAGTGATTGCATTTACATCTGGTTGAGATTGGACAGCTTTCCTGTCAATGTGTTTCATCTGTGCAGTAAACATATTTGGCTTTTATGAATCCTGTTACACTTTGGTTTTTAAATCACTGTTGTACAACACAGAAGTCTGTTGCAACTATCTCAGTATTGCAGTTGAAGTTGAAACAACCTTTGGCATTGTCAAACTAGAAAAGCACTTGCGGTGCACAGACCTCCAGCAAATGCAGCTATGACCTTTTCACACCCCCCCAACCCCCAGGTTGAGATCCCATTCTAACATTTTTAGCTTTTTGTCCACAAAAAATAGCTTTACGAGCTGGATTCAGACTAATATAATTATTATTAGAGTTGTTATTCATGTAAATCAATTTGTCTGTAATGGCTCACCCCAAATACTCATCCCTTGTTCCTGGTCCCATTGCAGATATTTCCTGGAAATGTAATAAAAATGTAAGCACAACTTTTGAGTTCTGTTGCTAACAGACAGACGAATAAACCCTGGTGAACACATAACATTGGTAGTTTAGGTTAGAAAAGAGTAACTGAATATCCGAAATTAAGTTCTTAACCGTTTTTTTTTTTTTTATGTGCTCCTTTTAACCTGCAATGCTCAAATTTATATAGTTATATTTAAACTAAAGAAGCAAACTGATAAAAACAATAGCCTGATGTTACACATTTAGAAAAACTATTGGAGCGCCCTTGAGTTTCTGTTAAGCAAAATAGTTTGGGAAAAATCATTCATGATTCCTTTGGAATGTCGGACTAACATGGCAAAGCTTAGAGAACCTTAGTTAACATGTACATACTAACAGCCTGAGCTCTCCAAGTGGTATGTTGGTAATTTTACTTCTGGAGCTAGTTTACCTATGACGATGCCTTCATGAGTAAATTACTTTTGCAGATACATTTCGAGAAAGAAAATGAGAAGTTCTACTTTTCTCTTAGAAACTTTTTTACCCAAAGCCATTGCTGTGTGACCAAGTCCTTTGAATTTTTGGCTGAAATACACAAGGCCATAAGTCCTTAAAACAATTCCTTCCAAAAGTAGATTGATATCATCAGTATGATATATCTTACCACTTTTTCATTTACTGCACTGGGAATTATGAATTATGTTAAAATGTGAATGGGTTTTGTCTACATTTTTTAACACTGATTAAAGTCTTCTGGGGCAGTTGTCTTTATTATCTTGTTTTGATTTACGTTTTTTAAAAATGAAACAAATGTCACAGATAGAGAGTATTAATAAAGAACATTACTGTAACTTATTTTTTCTTTGTGAGTTTACATCTTTGAATAAATGTGTCTGTGTGGGGGGGGGTGGATGGATGGTGCGTGGGTGTGTGTGTGTTTAGATATTTGTTTAAAGATGTTATTTCGTCAGTGAAATCATTAGAGGTCTTTCTAGATTTTATAAACAGACTTGATTTACTTCAGGATACCAACAGCGTCTCTGACATAAACATCATTCTGGCTAACCACCACCACTAGCTTCCCCAACAAACATACATAAACATGTTAAAGAGTGTTGACATAATACTTCACCAACAGCTACACAAGTAAAAGCTAGTTGAAGTTCCTTATTGAAGGTTTGGTCTCACAGATGTCACCGAGGTGAAGCAACAGGAACGCCCACACTCTGAAATAAAAAAAACTCTCTTAAATTCCAAGAAAAGCACACAGAGAGTTCCATGAGAGGACTGGGGTTCTGGATCCTGTCCTAGTGGGCTTCTCCCCTCTCTGTCTTTAAATATAAAGCTGGTGGGAAGGAACATTTACACTGCTTTTGTGAACTCTGAGATTAACCATCAGATCCCTAACAACTCACATCTGTAACTCCAAGGCAGCCCAAGGAGCCAGATAGTTACAACGAAAGATCTTTAAAAATCTTTCAGGTGACATACAATAATTTTTTGTAAGCTACCAAATGAGGCCACTATGGAAAAATTAAAGGATTTCATTTTTAAATCTACTATACGTAGGTCTAGATAATGCTCCATCGCTGCAGTTCCCCAGACACACTTTCTCTTAACATTGACTGAACCTTTGGCCTCCACATCCGAGGAGCCAGTTGAGGTTGTTAAGACATCTGTTAGGGTTGCTTTCCTGACAATTCCCAGTTTGGGGTTACTGTATCTCATCTGGACTTGAAGCATCTGTGTCACAGTATAAATCTTGAGGATGTAGGACAGAGATGTCTGGGCTGCTACATCCTCTTCAACTTCAGCATTCAGAAGATGTGCTTAAAGGATGTGCTGACAGGAAAAGTACTAGTAGTATAAAAAAACTCATCACCATCACAAATAAGTTATTACAGTTATTGTTGCAATGGGCGGAGGAACCAGTTAGTTGAATTAAGTTAATTTCAGGTTATTTATATAGCACAAATTTTCAACAGATGTTATCTCAAGGCACTTTACAAGAAAATGAATTTCAATACAATTGTACAAACATTCCAATCAGTTAAATGTTTTCTATTTAAGGAATCCCAGCAGATGGCGTTGAGTTCCAGAAGGTCAATATTTCAGACGAGGCCAGGTTGATTTATTTTTTCCTTAATAAAATCAACATAAAAAAAATTAGTGTTACATAAAGAAAACAAAAACAGAAGAAATCTGTACGCGTGCAAATAATTTTATATACTATTATTTGACTCTCCAAGTCAAATAATAGTATGCTCCTATTCAATCTCTACTAAACTGCCTTGATGACGTCAAAGAAAAAATAACCACAAACCTTTTTTTTTTAGCTTTAATAAAAAGAAAACAGAGTTGACTATTTTCTGTCCTAACAGTAATTCACACATGCCTCTTCCAACCCTTGGAGATCTGGAACAATATGTCAAGCAACAGGCAACAACTTGTGATGTAACCCTAGATTCAGTTTTCAAGTTCAATAAGCAGGCCAGCAGAAAAGTTTTTTCAGTAACATTAGGCAGCAAAACCTAATGGAAATATTATTGAATGCAGTGCTACAGGGTTTACTGAAGTACTTTAGACTGAATTAGCTTTATTTCTACTAGATTGCAAAATAACAGTGTACAGTGCACAAGTGGTAAAGCACTGCAGTAAGAGTAAACTCGGCAAAAAAAATTTTGGGCTGTTTGTGCATCAATGGGATACATGTGTTTAGCACCATATCAAAGGTAATGAAATGTGATGTTTCTTCCTAAGTCAGGCAGAAAAACCCGTGAGGTTACTGACAATGGGGAGCGATTTTTCCTGCATGTACAGTAGTGATGAAGCATGGGGCAATACTGCCTGTTAAACTTAATTTAGTCCATTTCTACTAAGTCCTGTTGTCAACTATGAAGTGTTTGTAATTAATTGTTTATGTCAGTTCATGTATGCCATCTAAGTACCCCTTTATTAAAGGAGACATTTCTAAAACTAGTTTTCAGGTTCGGGATTGATGCAATACAAACATGCTCATTTTGACATTGGAGGCTTTGAAGGAAATCAATTTTCCCGCTCTGATAATATCTGTTTGAATACTTTTCTTTCGTCACTCAGAGGGCTGCTCTTGTATGTGTTTGACAGGAGTGTCTAACGCTTGATGTCTGACTGTTGTGAGGGTTTTTTCATACATTTGTGCCTTTGCGGTCAAATATTTGTCAAAGCAGTGTCACGTCCTTCAGGGTAAGAAATTGCATAAAGCCTTGTTTTATTCCTATCAGTTTATTAATAGGTATTATAGAAAAAATAGGGACAATTAGTTTATTTAAAAAAATGTGTCATACTGTATGTATATGTCTCCAGGCTATGCCATGATTAAAAACAAGCACCATTGACACTGACATATGGGAAGCATCAACTCTCTTCAAATTGCCACTTACTTCCTCTTCGTTTTCTTTGCCTTGATGAAGAACCATGTTCTATGTCCATAATTCAGCACCTTTGTCCATTAGAAAGGTCACCTCAGGTCCATTTAAGGGTTGCCTTTTGACCAATCGTAAAGCTACAGGATATGGCTTACAAATGTGAAAAATACTCATGCTTACAGGGAAGGAAAGGCTCAGTAATGGATTGTTTACACTGTTTAGATAAGGGTGATCTTTTGATTATTGTAATTGGCCTCTGACTCAATCAATCAAAGTATCAATCAGCACACTTGGGTTTAAGTAAACATATTAATAGTTTTGGATTGCTTCTTTCCTGATGGGGCCCCAAAGGTAAAAAAAATAAAAAAATTGCATTTATCTTTGAAGTATCTGGCAGAAGGTAGAGTTACCATCATAGAAAAACAGTGATTAGTTAAATAAGCAATTCAGATATCATGAATGTCTGCAAAGGTTTTCTTACATCCTTCTTACATCAGGGTAGGAAACAAGACATTTTTATTGCAAAGGCTCCCAGAGGATCTCCAGAAGTTATATGCATAGGACATTTAAAAGGGATTTTCATGTGTGGTTTGTAGTCTAGATGGTGAACGTAAGCTGCATTCTGCTATCAAAGTCCAAAAAGAACACTCTCATTATTGTATTTTTTAAACGCACCACTCTTATTTCACTGTGAAATGAATAGAAGAAGTCTTCCTATAATTGAAATCCCTGGCCTACAGCTACTGTGTGCACACATCAGCACATGAAAAATGACCTTGGAGGACTATTAAATCATCTTAAAGGTAGTTGTCTTTGGTTTCCCCTTAATTTGAGTTTGTAGATGACTATGAAAACGGTTTATTTGTGAGCCACTTTACAGCAGACAGAAAAGCAACTAACACAGAGTTGCTTAGATGGAGCTAAGAAGTAACTAAGAAGTTCTACTGCCTTTAAGGTTCCCTTCTTTTTGCTTTTTCTGTGTAGCTAGATTGATATTACAGTCTTATAGTAGTGCATCATCCTCATTAATGCAATGCAGAATTTCCTAATACATCAGTTCAATCAAAGCAAAAGTGGCAGTATCTTTTGATCGAGGTAAAACATTGCAACACATAGCTCTTTCATATTCATAGAGCTGCAGAGATTATCACAACAAGAGTGTGCTGTAATTTTTATGACCACTGTAAAATTATATCCCCCTATCTAGCTGCACTTTTCTCCTCTTCTGCCTCCTGACTAATTAATGAATGTATACATTTTTTGGGTAAAGATTAAAAGTTATTTTGTGTATTCAGCAACCATTCATAATTTGAAGGTGATGGCACTCCCTCTCAGCTGGGGGTCGTAAAGGGCCGGATCATGATGTGTTTTTATCTTTTTTTTTTCTACCAGAGATCATTGCTTCTACTCCTTCATATTTCAGATTGCCAGGATATGCAAGTTAAAACAAAAAGATGTGAGTACTGTTTAAGAAGCCAGCAGCCAGCTGTATTTTGTAAGAGAGCATTCCGAGACATAGTGATAGACGCTTGCTTAACGACTAATCTCAAGGCCGCCGTAGGCTCTGAGCCTCCTATGTCAACAAACTGTCTGAGTGATAAAAAGTGAGCCTCATCCAGTAAGTCAACAAGCTATCTGAACAATAATTAAAAAGCAATCTGAGGAGGAAAATTACCTCAACCAATCAATCCCATTATAACTAATCATTAAACTTTTGTCCCATATCATCCATTGTATGAATCAGGCATTCTTTGTTTGATTGTTGCTCCTTCCTTTAGGATACCGGATGGTAAGGACCTTATGGAGCCATTCTCTAACTTCTCATTAAATTCGCTGTGGAGAGAAGCTTTGTGATCTGCTCACATAATAAACCAAGAAGCAGAGTTTTTTTAAAGTCGGCATGTGCTCAGGGCACAGGTCATGTACAGTATAAGTTGCCAATACTGCTTCTGGTCTTCTTCAGACATTCCCAAGAATCAACATACTTTCACCACACTAACAAACCATCACAAACTCACTGCAGAATAGACCATCCACTGTTGATACCACCAATGTTCTACTTGGATTTTTATTGTAGTGATGTGGTCTTATTTCTCTGTGAACAGAATACAAGAAGGTTCATTGTCATTGTGGTCAACACAAAGACATGTTATCCTGAAGCTCACACAGAGCAACACCTAGGCAATAGGAATTAGAATCAAAAGCATAAAGAGCAAGTCAAATAAACATTCTATATGACTTCTTTATTGACATCCTCTACTTCAAATTTGACCCCCTAATCCAATTCATGCGGTACTGTTGTGAAAGTTTTCAAATTCTCTCTGCCATGAATCTCAAATCTTAAAAGATTGCCTGCTGTAGGATTAGAAAACAGAAACCTAACGGAAAGTAAACAAAGGGGACCAAATCGTCTTGCTGCTATTGTTCTAAATAAGTTTGTGAAGTTGTAAACACCTGTCTCTCCAATGAGATGATTTACCCCCTCTTTTCAGATTCCCATTACGATTTACCTCACCCGTTTATTTATTGTTGCTAGAACTGAGTTACTCTCTACTGCACTGCAGCTGCGAGTTTTAGCTGCAGCAACGCTGGTGGTCTCTTAGTTTTAATTGCAACTTTCCTAAAGCACATTCTGTAGTGAAAATAATATATCAAGTGTTTTTAAAAAAAAAATTATGTACTGGAAGCAAAAGCCGTTTGACCTTACAAGCTTTGTTGAATGTTTTCACATTAGGCAGCTGTCACCTCCGGTCGTTGTGGGTAGTCAAATTGTAGGCCTTCATAAAGATTTGTTTAACATTTATCCCCCCTCCGCTTGGGATGAAAGATACCTTATATAGTAATGCAGGGGATTAAGTAGCTCATGCTTCATTATAGAGCAGACTTGGGCCACTCTGGTCATTACAACTAGTGCTAAACCACCACAACCACATAGGCTGGCTCAGCTCACTGACACCTCCTAATGGCATTTCCAGAGTGGCCCCTGGCCGGCTCAAACTCTTGTAATATAAGGATTGTATTTTAAAATAAAACAGGCATGCCGTAGCTCAAGCTCGGTATATTGTAGAGGAAATTCAGCTGAGGCAAAATCAGGGATTTGTTACACATGCTGTATAACAACAGCAAAGGTACTGTGCAAAGGAAGAGATGTCTCAAGATACATCTCCTGAGATCATAACCTTAGTGTTCGTCCAGACATTCACTTCTTTTTTTTTTTTTTAACGTGTCCTGTCTAGCAGTATGCTACTCAGAATTGGTGTCTGAGTACCAAGTACAAGCCCAACAGTTTTACTTTCCCAAGCAGAGTATTACAGCTTCGCTGTAGTACGCCACTTGATGTATATGTATGAAAAATCTTTATTAGTGATTACTGTGGGTTCAATTTCCTGACGTCATGGACATTAAACTGAGACAAGAAGGGAGAAAGGAAGAAGGTGAAGAAAAGAAACCGGACCAACAGAGGGGCGAACCGACGACACAAGACAGGGAGGCAAATAAAGAACACAAGAAAACATCCCAGTCCTCCACCTCTGCCGGACGGCAGAGAAACAGTAATACAAAACAAAAACAACAAACTGTACAGAACCAAACCAATAGTTCGGATCTGGTAGAATAAACAAAGAATTACACATTCACTACACACAAGCATTGATTAATGAACATAATACAAATGTTTCTGGTAAGCTCCTGTGAACAACTAACTAATGATGATAACCTCAGCTTAAGATATGTCCGTCCTCACCTATGTCCCCACACCTATGTGTGTGCGAGCATGCAGGTCGGAATAAGGTTTCCCCATGCAAGTGATTGATAGCTGGTGTAAGGAACCGTCAATCCGTCCTACAGGAATCGGCACAGACATGGAGGAGGCAAGAGATGTATGCATCCAGGGTCCCACAGAGTACAGAGTCCACAGGCGGATCAGCGCAGGGTCGATCACCCGCCAGAGGGGAACAGGAAGTCCCAGGGAGCACCCACCAGCCGCGATGCTGGGGCCCGAGAGATCGCAGTGACGAGCCCACGGGCTCCGCCGGTAACCGGCTACGCCAGGGCGGGCCCGGACCAGGAACCGGAGGCCACGGGGACCAGGGGCACCCCGCCCCCCAGCGGGGCCCCAACCAGGGACCAGCCGACAAGGGCCCCCCGCCGCCGCCGCAGGCAAGGAGGACCCGCAGCCAACCGACGGACAACACACGCCGCCGCCACCCCGGACCAGTACCCACCGCCAACAACCCGGCCCGCCTCCACACATCCACACGCCAGGGAGCCACAGCAAGAGCCACAGCGGATGTACGCCCTCCCCAGGCCGCGCCCAGCCGGCACCTGGACATCCAGATCTTCCAGCTCCAGGGTCCAGATCCCGCCCCACGTGGGGCGCCAAGATCAGGGGCCCAGCCAATGCCGGACAGCCCCACCAGGCGAACAGACCAGCCAGCTGAAGTCCTGGAACCGGCAGGAGGACTGGGCGCCAGGCACGGTCCCCACCGATCCACCGGACGGCACCAACCTATTCTACAACCCCGGCACCCCCATAAGAGGTGCCCCAGTCAATCCAAGGAGGACATCGGCCCGAAACAGCGGCCGCCCGACACACCGGACCACCCAGGACCCGCCCGACATGCACCAGGACCGAGCCGGGCCGCAACCGGGACCCCCAGCCCCATGCATCGAGAGTCATCATCAACCAGCGGGCAGGAGCAACCATCACCGACGGGGAGTGACGGGGAGGGAAGAAGATGCATCAGGCCAGAGAGCAGCCAAACACCCAACCTGACAGGTAGACATAGACAGACAGAGACACTCATACGTACCCTCCCTCTCATGTGTACACATTCTTACAAATACAGGACATACGAAAAAAGGACGCTATACCCTCATTCATACCCCCCATACGTACACTATACTCCATACTCCCAGGCCCAGGGACAGACGCCCCAGTAGAGAACCCTGCCCCTGCACCCAGGAGACAGACCCCTTTGCCCACCAGGACGGGGACAAGTAGACCGCCAAGGCCCCCACACCGGCAAGAGCAGCCCACCAGCCCAGGACCCCGACCAGACGGCGTGATGTTCTATCCGGGCTCCGACCCCTGATGGTCCAACGAACAGGGGTGTGGAAAGACCCCCCAGCCTCTCTCCCCCAGCTCAATGTGGTGTTGTTGCGTGTTGTTCTAATGTGCACTTAAAACAGAGGGGGGGGACATGGGAATACTGCCGGGTACCCCCATCTCCCCCCCCGGGCCCTCAGTGTCTAGATGCGTTTAACCAGTGGGTGCCGGCACCACAGGCGAGGCCCCCACAACGGGGGGGCCTCGCCTGTGGCGCCACACCGCCAGGTCCCTACATGTGCGTTCCCTGTAAATGTTGCAAGTGTAGTGTCTAAATTGCTCAATAAAATCGGGACCCAGGCCGCCACCGGGTAGCAAAGACGGAAGCTCCATCCCGCACCCCAGTGACGTGCCCACGTCCCAAGGCCTTGTGAATGGTAGAATGAAGGAGCAGGTGGACAGAGGCATGGGGATGGGGAGAAAATAACTGGGGTGACCATTGCCAACCCCAGGGAGCCAGCTCCCCTGCTGACTCCAATAGGCACCCCCGTTCGGCCCGATCCACCAGGGGTGGGAGGCCCCAGCACGTCCAGTCGGGGCCCACGGCAGCGGTACCGCCGAGCCCCATGGGGGCCCCGGCAATCCACCAGGCCCCATGCCTGTGGTGTCCCACAGAACGGAATCAAGGGCCCGACCCCACTAGGTGATGGAACTGATCAAGGGTGACCAGAAAGATTGATCAGATGTGGAGGCAGATGCCGTTTCTAGACCAATGTAATCCAGAAGGAGATCTCTATATTGATTAATATTCAGAGTATTTTTATTTTTCCAGTTCAAGAGGATATTTTTCTTAGCGATGCATAAGGCGATGTAAAATAATTGCATAGACTTTGTATCCATGGTAACTTCATCTATATTTCCCAGCAAGCAAACTCTGGGAGCAGGTGTGATATTACATTTCAGACACTTTGATAGATCTTCACATATCTGGTACCAATATTTCTTAACAGGTGGGCAGAACCAAAGAGCATGAATATAATTGTCTGGTAGATTGCTTGTACATTGTAAACAGGTATCAGACGGCGTATAACCCATCTTGAACATCCGTTGCCCTGTATAATGCACTCTATGAAGGATTTTATATTGTATTAATCGTAGATTAGGATTCTTAAGAAATTTGAAGGTTCTTAATGAAATTTGAGACCAGAGGTTTTGGTCTATTGAGATGGACAAGTCCATCTCCCATTTTGAAATAGGAAGGGCTATTGATTCATCTATTCTATTTAATGTTTTGTATATTTTAGATAGCAGTTTGGGAGGGTTAAGATTAAGGAAGTCTAAAACTTTTCCTGGAATTTGTAAATCAACTGTATTGAGCCTAAATTTATTTTTTATAATTGATTTAATTTGTTGGTATTCTAAGAATTTATTCTTGTTAATTCCGAATTGTGTAACCAATGTATTAAAGGGGATAAAGTCTGTTCCATCAAATATATGCTCCAGGTATTCAATTCCTTTACAACTCCAGCCTGGAAAGTTAATCATGCATTTTTTTTGTAAGATATCCGGGTTATTCCAGATGGGTGTACGCCTGCATGGGACTAGTGAGGTCTTTGTCATTTTAAGAAATTCCCACCAAGCTGTCAGAGAGGAGCTGATATTTATACTTTTGAAACATTCATTTTGTTTTATATTTGAGCTAACAAAAGGTAGATCTGAAAGTTTTATCTTATTGCATAGTGTCTGTTCTACATCTACCCAGCACTCATCGATATAACTGTGTTTTACCCATCTTGATGTGTATTGGAGTCTGTTGGCTAAGAAATAATGACGAAAGTTTGGTAGGTCTAGACCTCCTTTATCTTTGGACTTCTGTAGTGTTTTTAAGCTGATACGTGGGGGTTTATCTTTCCAAAGGAATTTAGAAACAGAAGAGTCCAGAGATCTAAACCAATCAGGTGATGGTTTGCTTGGGATCATTGAGAATAAATAATTGATTCTAGGCAAAACCATCATTTTTATTGTAGCTACCCTTCCAATAAGTGATATTGGAAGGGATTTCCATCTTGCCAGATCATCTTCCACTTTTTTTAAAAGTGGGACGTAGTTTAGCTTAGATAAGTCTGCCAGTCTTGGTGAGATATGGATACCTAGATATGTAATATTTCCCGACCGGAGCTGTAAAGCAACAGGACTCTGGTAAGAACAGTTGATAGGAAGGACTGTAGATTTTAACCAATTTATGGAATAGTCTGAAACTCTTGAGTAAGATTTTATTAACTCAATTACCTGATACAAGGAAGTTTGTGAATGCTGTAGAAAAAGTAGTACATCATCTGCGTATAAACTGATTTTATGTTCTATTTTGTTGCATTGTATACCTTTAACATTATTATTTTGCCTGATTGCTGCTGCTAATGGTTCAATAAAAATAGCAAAGAGGGAGGGAGAAAGTGGACATCCCTGCCTGGTACCTCTCTGAAGAAAGAACCTTGATGATGTTTGATTATTGGTCCTAATACATGCTGTTGGTGAGCTGTATAATATTTTTAACCAGTTTACAAAAGAATTACTGAATCCGAATTTATTTAAGGCTGCAAATAAAAATTTCCAGTTAACTCTATCAAATGCTTTTTCTGCATCTAAAGATAATATATTGGTTTGGACGTTTTTACAGTGGGAATAATCTATTAAATCTATTAATCTACGTGAATTTGTGGAAGAGAGCCTACCTTTTATAAAACCTGTTTGATCCGGGTGGATTATTAGAGGTGTTATTTTCTCTATCCTTCTTGCAAGAGCTTTGCAAATTATTTTCAGATCCACATTGATAAGAGAAATCGGACGATAACTGGTAGGAGACATAGGGTCTTTTCCTGGTTTTAATAGAAGATTGATGTAGGCAGAATTCATGTTTGGTGGTATTCGACCATTTTCCTTTGTTTCCTGTAACATTTTGTAAAATGTTGGTGCCAGAATATTCCAGAATTCTTTATAGAACTCTGCTGGAAATCCATCTGGACCTGGAGCTTTATTATTAGGCATAGATTGGAGGGCCTCCTGGAGTTCAGACACTGTTAGCGGTGAATCCAGGGCCTTTGCTTGACTGTCTGAAAGTTTAGGAAGAGTTATTTTATCCAGAAATTGTACAATATCATTATTTGAAGGGTTTATCTCTGGTGTGTATAACGTCTCATAAAATTCTTTGAAAGTGTTGTTTATTTTTTCAGGGTCATATATTATATTCCCAGTTTTGTCTTTGATTGCAGATATAGTTGTTTTTTCTTTATTTATTTTTAACTGATTAGCTAAGAAGCTACCTGATTTATTACTATGTTCAAAGTTTTCTATTCTAAGTCTTTGGATTAAGAACTGCGTCCTTTTATTAATAATTTCATTTAACTCTAATTTTGCTTTCCTTATTTTACTTAAGCTCTCTTTATCCAGGGAAGGTTCTAATGATTTAATAGTTTCTTCTAATTCCTGAACATGTTTATTTTCTGTTCTCTTTTTATTTGATGAGAATGAAATTATTTTACCTCTAATCACAGCTTTCCCTGCTTCCCATAGAGTGGATGGCGACATACCAGGGAGATCATTAAATTCCATGTATGAAGCCCATTCTTTTTCAATATATTTAATAAATTCTTTATCCTTAAGTAATGATGTATTAAATCTCCAATTTTTATATTGAAGGGTTGCAATTTTATTTGCTAAATTTAAAGAAACAGGAGCGTGATCGCTGATCACTATAGGATGTATCTCAGTGTCTGAAATGTCATTCAACAGTGAGCTGCTGACTAACAAATAGTCCAATCTAGAATAAGAATGATGTACGTTTGAGTAAAAAGTGTATTTTCTGTCGTTGGGATGAAGCGATCGCCATGCATCGCAGAGTCCATAATCGCTCATGTACTGTTTAACTATATCTATGGATTGCCATCTGCGCTGAGTCCCTGCTGTACTGAGCCTGTCTATTTCTTCATTTAGTCCAAAGTTGAAATCTCCCCCAAGAACAAGTGAGCAATCCATGTGATTAGCCAGAACCGAGAAGAAAGTATGAAAGAATGAGGGGTCGTCAACATTTGGACCATATATACTAACTATACATAACTTTTGGTTATTTATAAATAGTTTTAATATTATAAATCTACCTTCTGGATCTGTAGCTGTGTCTATTACTTTAAAATTAGTATTTCTATTTATTAATATTGCTACTCCTCGTTGTCTAGAGTTATAGCATGAAGAAAATATATTAGGATACTCTGGTGTTTTTAAATCATTAGCTGTTGAACTTGATTTATGAGTCTCCTGTAGTAAGACGACATCTGCCTTCAGTCTTGTAAGATGGTTGAAAATCTTAATGGTTTTATCTCTGCAGCTAGCGCCGCGAATATTCCATGTTATAAAATTAATACAGATTCATAGAGCTAAATAACCTTAGATTACTGTACTATCGCCAAGGATGAATATTAGGTGTAATATTTGGTTGTCCATGGGGTTGTTGCCCAGATTGAAAAAAAACCAAAGCAGAAGATAAAGGCCCCCGGTAAATAAAGCTACCATACAGGTGTGTACAGAAATGAAAGATGATGAGGAAAAACATGAATATGCCATGATAAAAGTCTAGTGTGTGTGTAGAGAGAAAAAGGAAAAAAGGTGATAAAGAGAATTGTGTGGGTACAAATGTGAGAAAGATAATAGTGAAAAAGAAAAAATGAAAGAAAAAAAAAGAAAAAGCAATCTAGTGCACAGCCCTGCCCCTACCCACATTAACAAACAAAAACAGCCTGCTGAGCTGTGCTTTTTTTTTAAACTATAGTTGTCTGATAAAGCTAATTCTGTCTTGGTTCTGTTAAATATGACTAATAAAGCCAAGGAGTAACCTGAGGGTCCCTAAACAGCTGACCGTTAACATACAGTTTATCCACACTAACCGTAGCCCTACAGCCCTCACTAATATGTTTTTTTCTAATTGGAAATAACACGCGTCTTCTGTCCAGGATTTCTTTCGGAAACTGATCATTAACGCTGTAATTCGTCCCCCGTAGCTCTCTCCCGCGTCCTTTGACATGTTCTTTTTGTTTAAAATGTTCAAATTTTGCAACAATTGGTCGCGGGCGGGTGTTGTTGGGCTTCTTACCTCCGAGTCGGTGAACCCGATGGAAGGTTATGCTTTTAACCGTGTCGTCTGGCAGTTTCAGTTGGTGTTGAATGAACTTTCGCACGGCTACTTCAGCATCTTCCTCAGCCTGCTCTGGTATCCCCGAAAAAACAAGATTGTCCCTCATTGATCGGGCCTGGATGTCTAGAATAGACTCCTTGAAGCTTTTGTTTTCTCCAGACAGCTGCTTCATTCCCTCGGTGAGTTTCTTAACGTCTTCTTTTAGTGTTTGGTTTTCTGTAACTAGCGAAGCTACTTGTTGTTGGCTGAACTCCAGCGATTCCCTCAGAGCCTGAAATTCTTTATGAAGAACCTCAACCAGCGCGAGACGGGCGTCCAGGCTGGTTAGCTTCTTGTCTATTGAGTCCAGGATGTCGCCGTAGCTTCTATCTGGCGAGTCGGTGGATGTGCTAGCCTCGGAACGAGTGCGCTTCTGCGACGGTGTGCTCGTTGTTGTATCCGAAGCAGGTTTCCGTGACTTACCCATAACGATGTTATCAAAGCACTCGTCTAGGTAGCACTCCAGCGAATCCAATGTTTCCTCGTCCAGGTTGTTTAGAGGAAAAAAAAAAAAGTAACTTGATGGTTAGTTTAGAAGCTGCGTTTGATTCAAAATGATTGTCTTATTTTACCTGGGTGTATACATTACCACATAACCGCCATGTTCACCTATGCACAGCTCTCGCGAGAACTCAGCAGCTCATCCTCTCCCTCAGACATTCACTTCTGTGTTTCCACTCCGTCATGCATGTACCCATCTCCCCTTTTCCTGGTACCTTCTGTCCCAAGTGTGCCTGTCTTCATGCTCTCATGCAAGCTTAAGAGTCTGATGCAACTCTTTCATTTTTTTAACCACATCAGCAGAGAAGGGGACATCAGATCCATACCACAAAGCATGTAAACGCTGTCATCACCCTCTCACATCTTTAGAGATCAGTACACTTCATTCTCCTGATGGCAGGTCACAGTCCTCCCAAACTGAATCCCAACACATGGCAGACTGCAGCGAAACAGACAGGTAACCCCCTATAAAGGACACCACGTCTTGTTTTATATATATATATGTAAAAGCATCTATCAGTTGTAAGCTTCCCTCTCAAACATTTCTATCAAACATACACAAGCAAACCAGTCCTTTAAAAGTGGAACCCAATAATATAAGTTATATTTTAAAAAATCCTAATCAAAAAGTAATGAGTTCTTTTCAAAGTGTTGCACTGGGTGCAACGTTTTATTGAAAGCCCTGAAATATTGGGGGGTGGACAGAGCCTAGTATATTTTGGACAGAGAGCTCCCTTTGTGGGAACAATATGTTTGGTAGAGGTTTGAGCTCTGGTTTTATAAACTTTCGGACCATTGCACTGGAATTGCACGAGGGAAATAAGCTAGGAGACATAAGAAAATGTTGTAGTGAAAGAAAAAACAAGCCTCTCCAAATCCCAACATCCCCCCTCTTAAATGAGTCTAAATATATATTTTTTTTTTATTTTAACATCAAAACGAATTCCTCAAATAGTTACTGAGTTCCATCCTGCAAGAAATATTTTTATTTTGCAGCCAATATAACGTTTGTCCGTCTCCTTACCTCAGAGTTTGAAAGACTAGCTACCAGAACCATTTAAAAACTTCTAGTTTTAATGAGGAAATAGGATTTTTCCCTGTGAGGCTGACAGTATGAATCTGATATGAAGCAGATTCTGCTCTTATCTGAGGTTTAGCAAAGTTGTAACCACTGGCTGCACATTGCCCTGTCTTCTTCTTTTATAAGCCAATTATATAAACGTAGCATTTAAAAGGCCAAACAGTCTGGTCGTAACCTTGTCTCTGATCTGTGTTGGGTGTCTGGAAGTTTCTGTGGCTTTCATAAAGTGACCAAACACTGAAATATTCATAAGAATATACATGCCTCTGATATTATAAATTTCATATCCACATGTATTTTGCATTACTCACACAGCAGACATGGATATGTAACTTTTTGGCAATAATTTACCTGATATATGTTTGGAGACCTGAAAGTCCTTGAGCAAAGGCTGTCCTTACCACATTATCACGTTGCTAAATCTGCATTTTATTCATGGCTTTATACATGATTGCACTTTCCCAAATATGCTTTTTTATGTTTAATATCATTTTTAATTCATAATTTGTCCCTTTTTTGATACTCTACTAAATTTGTAGAGGGTTATACATAATTTTGCATTTGCAGCAATAACCATTTTACCTGTTTTCTACTAAATTTTGAAGAAAGGTTAAAGGGATTCCCTTTACATTTGATCTTTTGTCAATACTTTTATTTCCATTTTATTTTAACATTGTTTATTTAACATTTATTTCCTCATCATTTGTGTCTAATACATCAGTTTCCCAGTCAATAAGTGATAGCGGAAGTGAAGGACTATTTCACCCTTCTCTTCGGAGAATTTACATATCTTTTTAGGCATCCTTTTACAGAACTTCATCTTAATGGAAACAGAATAGCAGAATGTAACTGTAAATATTGAGATAAATAGATTATGTATAGATGCACTACACCCACCAGTCAGGAGGAAAATGCAGGCACATGAATAACTAGAAGAGATACAGGAGGACAGTATTAAAGTTACAATTGTTAGTTCCTTAACGGAACCATATAGAGACAAATCAAAAACAGAGACTTGTTTTCAGGATGTAAGGATAGTACAGTGCATGGGAGTTTTGGATGCAAGTATTAGCCATCAACTCTTTTTCTACTTTGCAACCAAGAAAGAAAGATATTTGAATTAATGCACAAGAAATTTTAAAATAAAATAAGAATAAAATATATAATAAGAATAAAATAAGAAAAAATATCACTGGTAATCACCATGAACCCACATTTCCCATATTGAAACACGGTGGTGGAAGCATCCTGCTAAGCATCGTGCCAGTGGAGTAGCAGATTAATAAAGTATACAGATGGTAGTTATAAAAGACAACCAGCAACAACCAAGTGTGAATGCACAATCGAACTCTGATTCAGACAAAGCGATTTGACTCGGACGAAGCAAACTTTGGTCCGTTGATTGAAATGAACTCTGCTGCAGCTGGATTACATTCGTGCATGGCAAGTGGACCGGGACCAAAACAAAAGCAGAAACCAGACTATTGTGCGGGGCATCCTGATTAAGGCTCAATTGATGTGGCCGTCTAAACTCTAGAGGAACATATAAATAGATATTTTATGTTCTATTTATGCGTACCTACAGTATGTTATTTTATCAATCAAATCAAATGTGTTTATTGAATAGTCCTAAATCATGTAGTTTTTTTTAAAAAGATGCTCGGAATTAGTTAATTTTAAGAGGTACTCATCCAATGCAGAGACAGATATTGTATTAATAATTTAAGAGTTTGTTAAACATAGCTTTGTCATAACTTTCTGCCAAAACCGGCCCATTAAGGAAATTCATCATCTTGATGTGGCCCAAAATGGAAATTAGTTTGACACTCCTGATCCAAATGCTCTCAAGACAACTTAAGACAGTCCTGGACATGTACTGGCCTAAACAGGGGGAATGTCTGGCACTGCAGGATTTGAGTCCCAGGTGGCGTAGTACGTTACTGATGGTTGCGTTTCTTACTTTGGCCCCAGCGCTCTGCAGGTCACTCACCAGGCCCCCCCCTTTTGGTTCAGGGAATTTTTTTCTCACCATTCTTGTTATCATTGTGAGCCCATGGGTTGAGATCTTGTGTGGAGCCCCAGATCAAGGGAGATTATCAGTGGTCTTGTATGTCTTCCATTTTCTAATAATCTCTCCCATAGGGACTTCTTCACACCAAGCTGCTTACCTATTGTAGATTCTGTTGTCACAGCCTGGTCAGACAATTCTTCTTCTGGTGTCCTTTGGCAGCTCTTTGGTCTTGGCCATAGTGGAGTTTGAAGTGGTACTGTTTGAGGTTGTGGATAGGTGTTGTTTATACCGATAACAAGTTCAAACAGGTCCCATTAATACAGGTAATGAGTGGACAGAGGAGCCTCTTAAAGAAGAAGTTACAGGTCTGTGAGAGCCAGAAATATTGCTTGTTTGTTAATGAGCAACACTTTATTTCCCACCATAATTTCCATATAAATTCTTTAACGATCAGACCATGTGATTTTCTGAAGTGTTTTTTTTTTTTTCATTTTCTCTATCATAGTTAAGGTATACATATGATGCAAATTACAGGCCACGCTCATCTTTTTAAGTGGCAGAACTTGCTCTGAAAAGTTGGGTTTTTTTTTTCTACAGCCATTGTGTACTGTTCACTAAACACAGCAATAATTGGGGCTAAGCAAGTACTGGCTATAACTTAGCACAATAACCAGTTTGATGTGGAAAAAAACACATGGTTAGCTACATAGATGCCACCATATTCATAATCAAAGGTGTCATAGAATTATAAACAATCTATAAACAACTAATAATACCACAGAGTTCAAGGTTCTGGTGGTACAACAAACTGAACGATATTGGAACATTTGCACTCTGATACTACGTTACCATTATCCTCCTCCAAAAGATGTCTGTAAAGCCAAGTCATTTTTAAGTTTAAAAAAAGCTGGTGAACATTTACTGTATATGATGTGACTGACAAAGCTTCTAACAAGAAGGTTAATGGCATTGACCTAATAGTTTTCTTTCTCCCTCACTGCTGATCTGCCATCACTGAATGGTAACTGATCCTGTTAGCCTGATATCGACTCTACTGGCACCGTCAGCTCCTCCTCTTCCTCCCTGCTGGAAGCACCTCTCCTATTGATCTTTTTCCTTAAGTGTTACCATAAATTCCCTCCCCATTAGTTAAACTGGATGGGGTTTCATATACCCCATAATTAATCCAGACATTGAGAAAGCAGCATCCTCCCTGTGTCATCATCTTAAACTGCTCTTCATCCCTTTAAATTTCCTGTGAACCTTCTTCGTTCATTACCTCTCCATCCAGCGCTCCTCTTTGTCCACTATCTCTCATACCTCTGTTTATGCTTTATAGATTCCTGCAGAACAAAGAGTCTCCTAAAGACAGATTTAATGCTATCCTAATGTGTTTTTGATCTCATTTATCTGTTTTACATGCATGGCGGATGTGTGGCCACTGTCTCTGTTGCTGTTGTTACTTGTTACGTACTCTGTGTACTTTTAAAACATTTGTTTAATTCGGAAAGGGAAGCAGTCAGTTTACAGCAATCAGGCTCTGACAGAAAAGCTTTCCAAAGAAACTAAAGCTCTAGTCCTAAACAGGCCGCTTAATGGACTACAGATGAGTTTCAACAGGGCAGACAATGAAGCTGGGTGACATAGCATTAGAGCATACATTTTGTTGTTATAAGTGCACTTGAATGGATCATATCCAAATGTACAAAAAGTCTATTTATTTTCCTTGTTTCCCCTTATTGTTTAAGCCGTACAACATATTCTATTGTTTCTGCAGAAAATGGGTTCATATTCACAGCAACCAATGAGAGCTAAGTGCAGCTACATATAATTGTTTTGAGCCAACTTCCATGAGATGTGCCTGAGTACGATTGTGTATGCACCTGCAGCTTAAACTATTCTTTTCAAAAAGGAAACAACACAATAGCACCTTTGGGAGAGCAATCTTTGAGAAAGATGATCTTAAATACTTTGAAGAGCTTCATACCACCATCAGGGCCTGATTGTGCGCTTTTAAACAAACTTCTTGCTTTTCATCTGTTTGTCTGCACATGCAGTTAAATGCATGACCAATAAGGTACCACAAGCTAAATTAGCTTTCAGAGATCAAAGCAGTAATCTACCCTTTAAAATGCATCACATTACTCAGGAAGTTTTGATTGGAAAGCCTGTGAATCTGAGTTTGGAGTTGAGCCCAACTTCATGTTAGCCAACTACCTGATTAATACCCCAAGGGACCAATGCACAACCAAACATTGCTGCTGTGTAAGCGGACCTGAAGATCAGGGGACAACATTCGAAACAAAAAAATATATTTTCCTTCAATTTTTATATAAACTGATTCAAGTTTGTAAAGAATGTAAACACTGCATAAAAATGCAGCTAGGCTGGTGTCTTCTTTCATGTTGACAAAAATGTTTTTGCCAAACCACTCGGAAAGCAAAATAATAATAAATTCCTCATCTATAGCCTACAGACAGAACCAAGCAATCTAAAAATGGAGAAATTATTGTCCTCCAGTAAAACAGTTAGTCCAAATCCTGCGTCCACATTTTAACATTATCTGCCGCTGATAACCTTTTCAATTTCTTTCCTGACATGTTGTAATTTACTTTAGCAGGCTCAGCCTACAAGTAACACAGGGCTCTTCTTCTTCTACTGAGTTTATGGCAGTTGGTAAACAACTTGAGGTGCATTACTGCCACATTCTGGACTAGACTGAGGATAATAGTAATAATAGTATTAATCTCTATATTCTTAAGTGAATACCTGATGAAGGAATTAAGAGAGATAGGAAGGCACTAGACTGTTTAGTGATTTAAAAACAAACAGAAGGCTCTTAAAGTGCCTATATCAACAGAGGAAGCTGAAATCCGTATATCGCACTTTGGAGGACCACAATGTCAAAGTGGATTAAAGGGCCTATATCATACAAAATCAAGTTTTTGGAGTTTTCAACCATATGGTAGTGAATTTTTCTCATAAAACACCTACCAGAGTGGTTTTGGGCTTAATTCACGCATATCTGATTAATCCTCCTGAATTCTGCTCTCTGAGCAGCTGCCCCTTCTGTGCTGAAGTGTCTGCACCGCCCCTGCTGGCAGAGCGGCTTACCCCTGGTAGATTTTCAAGCACACCCTCGGCCTTCTCACTGTTAATGGTTGCTTCGGTTTTTGGCAGCTTACACTTTTTTATTGAATTGTTTACTTTCTCTGCGAAAAACGCCCATTTGGCTGCATGGATTGCAGCATTTCATTTTCCATTCCTAAAGAACAGCTGCTGGATCAAAGAAAAAATATCCCTGATGTACATAGAAGTAAGTAGCTAAATACTAATGCTATTGTGTGTTAGCCATTTATCAAGCTGCTTCTGTGATCTTATAACAGCATTGTGTGGTTAATTAATTGGTCTGCAGCATATCAGAATGTACAGTAAACGGGTGCAAACAACACCCACAGCTTTTTATATACTGGGCTGGAAAGATTTGCTTATTGGACGCAGCTGTGTTGGTTTGGGCTCTGTCTAAAGCCTGGAGAGTTAGCAAAGAAAATAGGCTTTATTGACTCAATTTTTTACCAAAAAAAATAAAATAAACCAAACGTCTGAGAGTTTCATTGTGATACTCTGTGCTTTTCAAATTATTTGTGAGCATACCGTTTGATCTGGCCCCGGCTCTGCAGCACAGCGGAGCGTAGCGGGGGGTGCAGGAGGAGGGTTTATAGAGAAACGAGCCATTTCACTTTGTGGTCTAACATTAACTACAGGATGCAAGTTAAATTTCAGGACAAATTAATATTGTATAACACCAACTGTAACATTTTATCATATACATTTATTGTATATCCCAGAAGTTGAAAGCTGTAAAATAGCATGATATAGTTCTTTTAAAACTAAAAACATCATTTTGAAAACTGCATCACCCATACTCTTTTGTAAAATGTCTTTAATATTTAATTGTGAAACTGTGAAATTATAGTTAAATAAAGACTATTCTTATTTGCTAAGTTTGAGTCAACTGTACAACATAGAGGTGCAGGTACATTTTCTAATTTCAATTGCACTTGTTTTATCAGGTGTAAAAACAACAGACAACATACAAATTTTACAAACAAGACTTACATAAGAAGCTCTACATTGCTAATGTCTTTGTTGAGGTAAGGATAGAAATTATTTTATAAATTCAATGAGACTGTTGTCTCAGAAATGTTCACCAATATAGAGTTGTAAAGACAGCTATGAAAAGCTCTTTTTTTATGGGGCGCCGAATGTAAAATGCAATATTTCGTGGACAGAATGACTTTTGTGTCACGAAATACATATATTCAATACGAAACCATGTTACATCGTAACGCCGTTTGTCCACGAAATACACAAATTGGTTTGCATTGTGTCCACGAAACACTGAAGAGAGCACATTGTTTCGTGGACGAAATTGACTGGTGGCATTTTCCTTTCGTGGACATAAGGCTGAATGCACTATTCACTGTCATAGACGAAATAAACTTTCATCCACAAAAGTATTGTCAAAGTCAAAGTCAACTTTATTGTCAATCTCTTCACATGTATCAGACCTACAAAGCGATCGAAATTACGTTTCTCTCCATCCCGCGGTGAGGACAAGACATGTAGTTAGAACTAGACTAGAGTTAAGAGACTAGACAAATCTAAAAAGGTACTGGACAAAGCTAAAAAATTGACCTGTAACATAGAGCTATATAGAGACAAAAACTAGACTATGCTTAAACTATACATATACATATACTATACATAAACTATACATAGGCAACAATGCATAAATGGACATTTGAAAGAGTTGTACAGTAATGTCATTGTAGTGCAGACAGAGTCATGTAGGCAACAGAAGTAAGTTATAAAATTATAAAATGGCATGATGAGGTGTGGTTGTACAAATGGCATGATGATGCAAGACAGTGCAGTCCTGGTAGCATCAGAAGTGTGCAAAGTAGCATGATAGTGAAGGGTGTAAATTTCAAGTAGTATCATTGTGCAAAAAGGCATTGTAGTCTGGTTGTACAGCATGAATGTTTAGAATGAATGTGTTTTGTTACAGAAATTATTACATGTACAAAAGGGATTTATTCTAAACTGCTGACTCACTAAATGTATTGTAGCAGGTCACAAAACTTATTTCATGATTCTATCGTGCATTTCGTCCACGTAATGGCATTACGTGGACACATAATTCATTTCGTAAACTGCTGACTCACGAAATGTATTCTATTATGCATTTCGTACACGGAATGAAAGCATACATCACTGAAAGAATTTCGTAAGTTATGAAGTTACTATTCCATGGATGGAATGCCTTCTGTAACTGCAGAGTTGAAGAATAAATCCCTTTTGTACACGTAATAATTTCTGTAACACAACACAATAATTTTGTGGACGAAAGTTTATTTCGTCTACGACAGTGAATAGTGCATTCAGCCTTATGTGCATGAAAGGAAAAGGCCGCCAGTCAGTTTGGTCCACGAAACGATGTGCTCTCTACAGTGTTTCGTGGACACAATGCAAACCAATTTGTGTATTTCCTGGACAAACGGCGTTACGATGTAACATGGTTTCGTAATGAATATATGCATTTCGTGACACAAAAGTCATTCTGTCCACGAAATATTGCATGTTACATTCGGCACCTCATACTTTTTGTTTATGTGTTGGTCAGATAAATACAAATGGTAGCCCCTGTATGTTTCACCCTACTGTTGCAAAAGAAGAAGGAATACACAATCAGTCTTGTCTAAAATGTAAGCATTTATTTTCGGGGGCGATTTTACCTTTTTCATATGCCACAATATTCTCCCTTTTTCAGTTTTGCGTCATCTGGGAATCATTTACAAGTGCATTTTCCAAACACCAGTTGGGAAGCACAAGTCAAATTTACAGAACCTGGAAACAATTAAAGATGATCACACAGTATCTCATATTCTAAGGTTAAGAAAAAGGCCTTGGTAACAGTAAAATCTAAAGTAAACAGAAACTGTTTGTAGAAGATTTGCTTCTGAAGTACGGAAGGAAAATTACTTCACAGCTAAATTACTTAAACAGTTACTTTATATATCATGTGATGAACTGGCTTTTAGACACTTATTAAACCACTCAGGGTTTTAAACAATGTTATCCTTTGTTTTCAGTCATGAAGGAAGTATAGTCTTTTCATAAGCCATATCCTCCATCCAAACAGCCACCCAGAGGAGCTGTGCTACATATCCACCTCATTAGGTCCAATAATCCAGTCTTGTACCTCTTCTTCTGCTCAGATGACCCTTTCACACTATTCTCCTGATTTACAGCTGAGGATCAGTGTTCAAGAGCCACTTGAATGTCCTGAGGTGGAGGTTTAACTCCTGACTTATGGTGTACTTCATTCTTTGTGTTAGGGTTTGACATCTACTGCAGGAGGAAACAACTGTGGGTCACTGGTTTCTAAAGCTGTGATCCAGGATTCAAATGTCAATTAATATTTAATCTACTCGGTTTTTTTAAGTAATGCTGCTGGATAAGGTCAGGCTGAGTGTAATGAGGTGTTAGGCTCAATTAAATGTTTCTTAGTTAGCTGTTCTTGACTGTTTCTGTTTTAAATTGCATTTAATATTATTAAACACTGCAGGAAACGGAACAAGCAAGTTCAACTAGAGCAATAAAGTAAACCCTATATTCAAAACGATTTCTTGGCAGTTCGTTAAATATACTATGACTTTTTTTCTTGTCTTTCTACTACACTAAAAAAAAAAACTTGTTGGGTGAACATAATGAAATTATGTAAATAATCTCCACCCAACTGATTTGGTTCAATTTAGCAATACATTTTGTTGAGTGAACTAAATGTAAACATGTTGGGTCAACATACAATTGGATTGCTATAAGGCTACCAAATAAACAGCAGGGGATAGGACTCAAATTTAGAAAAGGGCCTATGTTTTCTGAGCACCTTCATTAACCACTTTGCTAATCAATAACTTGGAAAATGTGTATATAATAACATTTGTATTTTTCTTGTATTTTAATCATCAAATTGATTTATGCTGTGTTCCAATTTTCCTCATTTAAAGCAACTTGAATTACCTTGTGTTGAAAGTCTGCTATACAAATAAAATTGCCTTGCCATATATGTCTTAATTTCCAGTGTTAACTAAACAAGGTTATAATGCTTTCAGTAATACAATTATTTTCCTTTTTTCATGAACATACAGAAATTGGCAGGTCTTTATAATATTACAATAATTTTTAGTTAACACTGGAAATGTTGTTTATTTTTTTGCCATATAGCAATTCAAATGCATTAAGTTGACCCAACATGTTTACATTTAGTTCACTCAACAAAATTATTTATTGCTAAATTGAACCAAATCAATTGGGTAGAAATTATTTACATAAGTTTATTATGTTCACCCGACAAATTTTTATATACCCTGTATTATATCATATAATATATGTATGAGTATATTCATAACATACATTCATACCGTGTGCATTTGTAACATATATATAATATATATTCTGTAATATATATATATACTTGCTAAAGCACTTCTGGACAGATGGAAACTGCATTTCATTGCTTAGCTTGTGCAACGACAATAAAGTTCTATTCTATTCTATTCTTAACAATAGTCAGATGAGCACAATCAAGGAAATGTTCTAGAAAAGCATAGAAATGGATTATAACATGTCCCTGTAAATGCTTTACACTAATGAGATGAACAATATCGCTAGGCTTTTTAGTTTGCTTTTAATGAGGAAATAGTCACTCTACAAAGGGATCCAGGTTTTCAGTGTTTTATCTGATGACTGTTTTTTATTGTGAAAGAAAAGGCCGTGGGTTCATGCAGCTGCCTCAGTTCCCCGCACACACACTAACAAACACAGTCACTGACCCTGTTCACCAACATCTCCATTAACCAGAGCCGTGTGATTTCATTACATCAGGCCTAATTGTGTTCTCTGGGTCTCAACATGCCCTGATGGAAACAGTGTTGCGATGGCAGCTAGAGGAAACAGAAGATGGGAATGGTTGTGGGGATAAGGGGCAGAGGGGATGTCAAAGCTTTTATTCATGAGCTTCTAAAAAGCTCTCTATTCCACACCAGCGCATTTCCCCCTGCGACAGGCCTGAGACCTCGTCTGCAATGAGAAAATAACCTCCAGCCTCCTTGCTGCCTTTCAAGCAAACCACAATGGCAACATGTGAATGGGTATTTATAAAATAGATACAACACATTGAGACTGGAATGTTACAAAAATGGGCATTCTTTAGCTCATGTTATCATGTGCTTGTGATTGATTTATCTTTATTTTTTTATCTATTAATTTTTTTGTAGTTTTGTTCTTGTCAGGGGATTGAAATGAAATCAAAGTAAGCAAACACCACAGGAACTGAGTATAGTGAATAACATTTTTGCAAAAATAATTAACACTAACATAAATCTGTTAAAAACTGACAACTAGTGTTTACAATACTGTGAGCACCAGCTCTTGACCGTTGTTAGAACGACTGGAGAGCTAGGCTGGATTCTTTGGTACAAAAAAAAAAACTAAGGATCCTAATGCTGATTTAACACAGAGTGAATTTTACACCTTTACAACTACGCATATTATGGACCACAACCATACAGGTATGAGCCTACTGCATGTTCCAGATAACAGAGAGAGAAGAGGGAAAGAGCAGGGGAAGCATTAAAATCCATGATCCGATCCATGCTAGGAAACACTAACGCTATTAGCCTCGATGCTGCAAGCTAGTTGTACTGTTCCTTTTACAACCCACATAACACATTCATTCTAATCTTTGATAGCAGCCTTTTAACAAATTTGGTAATTAGCATAAGTACAGACAACAAGACTTACAAAGCACAGATCACGTCTGTGCAGAGCTGAACTTCTAATCGATCCAGTCGTGTCTGCCAGCCAGCAACTGCAGGTTTAGAAGCAAACGAGGACAGCGGTCCCATGAAGGTGTAAACTCCACAGCACTCCGGCTGGTGTGATTCTTACCTGATCTTTGCATCAGTATTCCATGTTAAACTCAAACGTCAAATTTCTGGTAATCCTCTGGTCTGAATTGAGTGCCACAAACAACTGTTTTCGTAGCCGAAGCTGAGATGAAATCCTGTCTTTTCAGCTCCAAAAAAGGAAGCAATGCACGGAAGGTAGCGCCATTTTTCTTTTTATTCGGAAACTTTTGGACTTGGTGTCCTGACTGTGTGCTGTTTGTACAACCTCCACAAACAGAATAATTCTCAATTTTTAAGCTAGTGAACACACTGACTACTGATAAAAACACCGCTCTACCTAATAGCTACCTACTCACTACACTGAGCTGAGGCAGTGCATAAAATCAAACGCCCCTTTTCCACTAGGGCCAGTACGGTCTGGAACGGGTAGCTTCAGAACCATTCTGGCGTCTTTCCATTACCCGTGTCCGGTCGGAGCCAACCCCTTTTTTTGGACTACCTCTGCATTGGTCTGTAGCTTGCCAAAGCAACGCAACACGCAATCCTATGGACTTATTGGACTAGTTATGTAATATCCCTCTCACTTATTGGCCTGGAGTTGTTCGTTTAAAGTGAAATGTCAGAATGAAAAAAAGTAAACCATGTGTACTTTTATTTCAAAAGTAATCCATGTATTTCGTAAAAATAGAAAAAGTAGTACTTTGCATATCATTTACAGTAATGTTAAAGTCATCGCCTGAAAGATGCAGGAAATGACTGCATGACTAAAAAGGCATGGCTTCCCACCTAAACTGGTAGGCCAGTTAAAAAGAATAATTACTCAAAGAAGCAGCCAAGAGGCCTATGGTAGCCATAAAATGAACCTCAGCAATCCACTCAGTAAAAATCACAAGTCTCTTGGTGCGTTCACACTGCACACTTTGTCAGCGTGAAACAATGATCACAATGCATCTAGTTTGATGAATATTCATTTTTAGGATGAAGCTTGCAAGGCGTGTGGGCAGGCCTTTCTCTGCCGAATGTATTAAATACTAGCGAGTCGTGGTTGGCAAGACAACATTGACGTCGGGCAACGTCACTAAAGTGAGACGCTCTGATTGGTTATTGCACTGTGTCAAGAGCGTAAGAGCATCAAAAGTTCAGTGTTGCCTGCGTTTGCCACTTTGCCACTTGTATCGCAGGAAAAGCTTGAAAAGTTAATGCAGCTAACGCACACAAAGCGCCACAGAGACTTTGACGCCCCTCTGGCAGATTCAAGCATTGACTTTACATGTAATCTTGCCGCTCCTGATGCTTTTTTGATGGACATTTTTGGGGCGGTGTGAAGGCGCCATTAGTTGCGCATTTAACAAATCTGCACAATGCAACAAAAAATTTTTTTTTAAAAGAGAGGTTCTGGCCATTGAGACAAAACTGAATATAATAGGCTACATGTAAAATGTAATGCAAATTTGTTCATGTTTTTTGCTTACCTGATCAGTCACTCATTCTAGGCTTGCATGCTCTAAACCAAGGGTCACCAACTTTGTGCCTGCAGGCACCAGGTTGCTCTCAGGGACAGCATAAGGGACCCTCTGGACATGTTCTGAAAATAGCACCCAAAAAAAAGGAATGCGCTGAGAGATGAATTGAACTAAAATGTTGCATGAAATGTGTTTGTTTCCTGTCTTAAATCATTATTAATATTTGTGAGCAATTAAGGTGTGATCAGACATAGCATATCCACATATGACATAGACATTGCTTTGTGTTGGTTTGGCACATGAAATCCTAATAGTAAAGTCACAAAATGTAAAAAAAACAAAAAAATATTGAGGGAATTTAATATTTTACTTAACACTGTAAAAATAACAATATCAACAGCACGGCCTGAAGGTTCTTACAACCAGCCCTGCTGGGAACAAGAAGTTGTGGTCTGTCTAGGCGCCTGTGGTTGACACTTGACTTAGTTTGGTTTCTGTCTTCTCTGACCAGAGCTAAAACACCTGCTGTTAAGTTTTCTTATAATGCCAGTCCATCCAGACACCCAATGTTGTTTCAACTATGTAAACACAGGCGAGAGATCTTATGTTAGGTTTCACTTTATTGTGACCTTTCATCCGTGGGAACTTTGCATGCAGGCAAACTCATAGTGGCATTTTGTGCTAATGTGAGATGAACATGTTGCATTAAAAAAAGTATTCAGAAACAATAATTTAGTTACACAGGTGTAAATAAAAATCGGGGAAATATAAAAAATAAGTGGCAACTAAAGTAGTGGAGGAAAAGATACATGAAGTGATCAAATAACTCAGAATTGTCTGACTGAATTGTCTGACTAGTTATAATGGGGGGGAAAAACAGGGTAATGTCTGCACGTTTCCCCTGAAACTCCAGCCCATGTTTTCTTCTGTTCAGACTCTCCTTATAAATTCTTATTTTAAAGAGTTCTTTGTGGGATCTGATTCTTTTTTTGTTTTTTGGGAGGGTTGACTTGCAGTGAAAAAAGGAATCTACCTCCAAACCTGTTGAAAGGACTGCGGTTGAGTGAACTAACTGCTAATTCATTCCAGCAATTGTTTTCAACCAGATTCAGTTCTTTATTCATTTGAAAATTGCATCCAGCCAGGTTTTGAGCATTCTACCTTTGAATAAAATGATTTTTTGCTTGTAATTTCTAATGAAGGAAGTAATAAAATAAAATACTGATGACAAACACGTTTCATGTCTCAACAGCAATGTGTGCAAACCTGGTTGGATTTTACTTTCTAGTCACATTTAGTAGGTGTTTCATATTAAAATGTTTTTGTATTTACTCCATGTAATGTATGCTTTTTAGGATTCTAGGAAAGGGAACAGGTATTGTAAAAAATGGTTTGGCAAAAATGAAACCACATGATTAATGATATTCAAATGAAAAAGATGTGTTTTTGGGATAAATAGTTGATAATAAATTGTGCTGAAAGTCTCATACTTAAACCATATGTCCAAATCCATTAGAATATTATATAAAGCCAAAGAGATTTTATAGGAAGGCATTACTCATGTAAAATATGATATTCTAGTCTTATCCGAACACACTACTGAAAAGTTCAGCAGAAGGAAACAGCATAATAAAAACGCTGCATAAAAAACAGATCTGTCACCTCAAGAGGATTGGGAAGCAAAGCTCATTACTAAGGAATTAAGAGTTTGTTCTGCATAATGTAAATAAATAAATAAATGTGGATACCAGAAGCTTTAAAAAATAAGATGCTTTGTCTTTAATGTTAACTTTTACATTTTAGCTTTGCTCCATGGGCAATGTAAGCGAATTTAAGGGTTCACCTCATACCAAAGATTTTGCATTCAGAGGAAAGAAAAAAAAAACAGTTGGCACAAAACCTTTTGTAACCCCTGAGTTTTCCAAATATGTTCCACACATGCAGGTTGGCTGAGATTGGAGGTTATTAAGAAGAAAATTCGGCAAGCTCGGACTTTAATTGGTTTGCACATGTGGTCCGCCTTTAGACAGTTAAAATTTATGGCACTTATTACACCAAATCCTCTGCAACCTTTTTGGTGCTAACTATAGCCCAACACTAATACAAACATCTGAGTGACGCCAGGCACAGAGTGCAGTTTGCTTAAGTAATGCTCTTATCTTTGCTATCAACGAGCTCATTACAGACAGAGACCTTTGTGCTTTCATCCAAACTCATTAATGCACTATTTGCATTTGTGCCCAGGCTTATCACAGAGATGGTGGGCTATCTAAAGAAGTAATGTGTTTGAGTGAAATCTTGATGACGGCATTTATAATGAACACAAACTCTTCCGGACAGTGGCACAGGCGGGAGCTCAGGTCTTTTGTTTTTGATCTGCCTGATGCATTAACTCGCGCCTTTCGGTGGACGTGCTCATTAATGAGTCACATCATTTTTCCTGTTGAGGAGCAATGTAACATTTTGACTTGCATGTGTCTCACTGGGCAGCAGGACTCTTTAGTACATTAAGCCACCCGTCTCCATACAGACCTAAAACCAGACAGTGACATGTTAATGTTACAGGGATGTTGTGCATTAGTGAGGCATTATCGTGCTCTTAGCACATAATGTTATTGAAGTTTGCTCTGAATATAAATTACCCCTAAACGCTTTCCAGAATGGAGTGCACAGCATTTTACCTGCTGGTAGTTACAGACCACACAAAAGTTACCCTGTAAAGTTGAGGACAGGGGGTTTTCACCATGGGCGCCGTAAAGGGGTGGAAGGTTAGGACGATTCTAAGGGCCCAGGCTGATGAAGGGCCCAGAAGAGCAGACCCTCTTTTTCTTTTCTTATTTCTTTTCTCTTTTTTATACATACGTTAAATGTGCTAGGGCCCCTCATACACTTAATGTGTATTTTGTCCGTTTTGACCATAGATTTAATATTTAACAAACAAATAATGTATTTACTGTTTAAGTCACACCCCCCTCACAATGGTTCATTCCACCTGCGCTATCCGAGCTACACTCGCTAGCGTAACGTCTCTTGCTTATTGCATTTGTTATGATGCAGTGCAGATAGTGACACACGCAGGCATGTCACATCAAAAGTCAGGGCATCAAAAACGGAAAGAAAAGAAGGAAAGAGAAGACCGAGAACGCCGAAGTCGACAGTATGTCACACAGTTTTTCAAAAAGAAAGGTAGCTTGCCCTATTCCTGTATTCCAAAACTTTCACTTACTTATTTTTGTTGCTACATGACCTGCTTTTATCTAGCTAGCTTAGTAAAATAATTACTGAATTATGATTTACATCCAACAATAATAACATCTCTGCTGTCTCCGGGTTATCATGTCTCGTAGACACAGATTCAGCGGCCGCTGCACACCCACGTCTTCCTTCCCCCGCGGCCCCCGTCCCCGTCTCAGCCAAACAAGGTGAGCCTGAGCGCAAAACTTCACGAAGATTGAAAGCTCTAAGCACGTCTTATCTACTGTGTTCTCCACATGATGATAACTTTACTAAACAAAAAGTAATCTACACGCTTCAAAAATTACAAAATCAGTTTGCCGTGTGTTCTGTGAAGTGACAGTGCTGCTGCTACGATCGATGCTGTCAAACTTGACGTTCTTAATATGAATAAAATGCCCCTTGAAAAAATAATATAAAGTGGAATAAAAATGTGTCTGTGGTAACCATTGGCTATAATTAGTTTACAGAATAGATATTTAATATTTTATATTAAGAAAACTATACAAAAAAATACAGTTTTGGATTGTCTAATTTTTTTCTTGTGTTGTATAGTTATCTATTTCATATTATTCAACAATGCAGGTGGCGAGAGAGCATTCAGTAAGCTCAAACTGATTAAAAATTATCTTAGGTCTGCTATGTTGCAGGACAGACTTTGTCACCTTGCCATACTGTCCATTGAAAGCAAACTGGCAAGAAAGCTGAACTTTGATGATTTGATACATGATTTTGCCAGCAGAAAGGCACGCCGCTGGGCCATTATAAAGTGATGTTGAACATAACTTGTTATACCTGGATAACAAACAGTTTATGTCTGGTTCAGTACTTGTTTAGTCCTGGACTGGTTTAGGCCTGGCATTACTCCTGGTGTGTCTTGATTTTGAGCCCTTTTGGCCTAGTTTTAGTCATGGACTGATTTAATTATGGGTTAGTTGTAGCTGATGTTTCCTGATTGAGCAGTTGGACCCAGTTAAAGCTTGTTCACGTAAAGTATATGTCAATATGTGTACATTATGTTCTGTTGTGTTTGCAATTGCAATTGAGATAATAAATATTCTCCTTTTATGTAAACAAGTACATATTTCCATAGCTTTTTCTTGTTTTTGTAGGCTTTTACTCATCAGACATTTTAACTATGCAATGTGCTAAATATCTTTTTTAAAGTATACAGGGCATGTTTATTGGGTTACATTTTATCTGTAAAAAATGTAGGGGGCCCAGAAATTTTTGTTTCCATAGGGCCCAGAATTTCTGGCGGCACCCCTGGTTTTCACTACTTGTGACCTTCAGAAATTAACCCATGAATAGCTCTCTGGATGAAATTCTTCAGAAGTACAGATTTGTAATATTCTAACATTTTATGATGGACTTATACAACTTGAAAGGGCAATGATAAAAGTCAAGAAACATTATATTTAATTTAAATTTGGATGTCGAATGATACATGCAAAAACTCTTCCCTGACTTCTATCTCATTATTAAAAGCACATTGCTCTTTCATTATCCTTATCTTTAAGTTGTCTTAAACAAACATGGGTGTAGTGTGTTGAATATGTGTTCTCATTTATTGGTTCCTTGTGTCATTTTCTGTTTAAGTCTTGGCTTTGGTTTCTCTGTTGTGGCTCTTGGCTTCAGTTTCAGTCATCTTAATGTCTGCTTACACCTGGACCTAATTTGCTAATTACATCAACTGCAACGTGTCACTCGTTATTTTGTCCTGCTGCAGTATAGGTACTTCTGATCTGCTTGTGTGTAATGGTTGGGTTGTTGCCAGGGAGGGATTTAGGATTGAAGATGATCAGGGGCTTAGCCCAGATGACTTATGGGCAAAACACTTTTGCTTTAAATGATTAGGCATCTCAACCTTTGCATTCAGATCACCTTTAAGCAGATGAAAGACACTGGAATAAACTGAATATGCTAAAATCAAGCAAAACAAGACTTAAACCATGTTAACTATCATCAACTGTCAGCTACTGACTGAAGTCACCTCAAAGCACTGGTCCAGGGAATACATCTTACATCCATTAAGAATCCATTAAGAGCACATAATATAAAGCATCAGGGCCACTAAGATATTATTGTCCTAGACATGAACCTGGGCTCTGTTGTTTGTCCTGCTCTGTTCTTCATTCTTACACTGATTTAGTCCTGTTTTTCTTTGCTTTCTGCTCAAATTTCGTGACCTATTTCCAATTCTCTCAACGACAGCTTTAATAAATTGCATGTACACACAAACATTTTCAAGATGACCAAGACAGCATCTGAGCTAACCCTAACCCATCTCAGATTTGAACATCATACTCAATTCATCTTTCAATCTTGGAGCTAACAGCAGGTTGAAGAGTTACTGAGGCTTTGAGGCACAGCTGTGGCCTCTGCAGCTGATCCGATATAATCTAAGGAGTAATTAGGGCCAGAATCATTGGTTTTTGTCATTGTGGACAAAAAAAGGTACATGTATTTTTCTGCTAGGTGTGTGATGGTACAATAAGGATTATTCAGCTCATTAAGACTCAGTATCAAAATTTTAAAGTAAGTATAGTATGGGTAAAAATTTATGGAGGGTAAAAACTGGTTATGATTTTCTAACCCCTTATGCTGTGTCCACACTGAACGCGATAGGAGCGACTAAAAAGCCTAGCTGTCCGCGTGCACATTCGCACCTTGAAGGGTGTACAAAGCGAACTGGTCGCGCTTAAAATATGGTATTTTCACGCACGAACTGGCCGTCAGCGGAGCTAGAGTGCAGCTGGCGGTGGATTATGGTCTCCGATGTGACGGAGGACAGAGTAGATTATGTGTTCGGCCTGGCCTCTGGCAGAGCAGGGACCGCTGCACTGGGAGTTTGGTGAGCTACAGATACAGTCTAGCCACGGCGGAGGGATCCATAAACAGCAGCAAGCCTCTCATAAACACCGGGTCCTCGCCGCCTGGAGAACGTGACCTGCTCGCCCACTACACCAACTACATTTCTGAGCAGCTGTCCATCTGTCTGCGGTTCATAAAAGTTTATAATATTTGAGCAGCATGGGACGTGGTTCGGGAGCTGCTACCGGGAAACAAGGTGAGGAGGCTGTTTCAAGGCTCACTTCTAGCCCGAGAGCTGCTTTTACAGCAACAACAGCTCTTTTAAGAGCCACCCACAAACCTCTTAAGAGCATTCCTGACTAAATAGTTTATTTTTTTATTTCTGTCTCTGTATAGCAAACTGCTTGTGTCATGTAGCTCGGGGTGATTAGCCACGATGTTTATCAGTATTTCCTCCATGTCCTGCTGAGGCTGTGACTCCATGAGAGTCACAGAATCACTGAAACTCTGTCCCCTGATTGGTTGTCGTGGCGCAATTTGATGCTGGAGTTCAGATTTTTCCAACACGAGCGATAGACGCCATGAGCGCAAATGCACAAAATGCACCACATAAAATTCAGCACGAATTTTCCATCGCATGTGTTGCGCGAATTGTTCGCACAAATCAGGCAGAAAAGCTTTTTCGCGATGTAAATCTGCTTCTGAAGTGTCGCGGGACCCCAAGTCGTGCTTCATCGCGCTGCTCCATTGATTTTACATGTTAACCTGAAGCTCTAGTTGCTCCTATCGCGTTCAGTGTGGACACAGCGTTAGGCCATACTGATGAAAAATCAAAAATATGGGGTGTTACATTTATATTCTATACTACCTCTATGAGAATGACAGGCACAATGCTTTAAATTCACAAAATTATGTCCGAACAATAATAAGACATTTGGCTACATGCACAATTAACACAAATTTCACCATTATAAATTTTCAGGATGATGGTGGAGTGGTAAACATAACTGGTTATTTTGCATCCGCTTGACCAAAATATCCTTGAGCTAGAGGTGACACCTTTTGGCTGACTGCAGACTCATCATTAAAATTGGGTCAGAAGAACAATAATCCCATGCACAGCATAAAAACAACTGAGGGAATGAGAAACATTTTTCAATGCCCTTAATTACTTAATAAGATGCAGTTTCTGGACACATAAACAATTGCCCACAAACCTTAATGGCCTGAAAGAACACTATAAAGAAAGATTGGTCAAACCTTCCCCCCAACCAATTTAAGACAGTGATAAGGACACAGATTGATTACTGGTGCTGATGCATGGGTTTTGCTGTTGCTTCACAAACATTAAGGCTCTTTGCATATTATTCTTATGTGTGATTAGTTTTTTATTTCATCCAGTTTTAAATATTTGTATGCATCTTGTTCTGATTTTGCATGACCCCATTCAGCTGTTTCATTAGTTCAACCTCCATGACATTGTTTGCAGTACATTTCTGTGGTTTGTGAAGCCTGCATTAAATAGTTGAGCATTTTAAAATTGTTGCCCATACCACCAGTCATAAAGCTAACAAGCAGTTGTTTGGTCACACGCTTCATAGCTTGTGCTGGAATAAGGCTGCGCTACTCTCTCAGCACAACTTAAAATTTTTATTTAATGGCTGATATAATCAGACTTGAAGGCATTTTTTTATTGTTTTTTTATTTTTATTTTTTATCTAAATTCACTCTCAGCATTCAATCAACCAAACAGTTATACTTCTCTGGCATCAACAAGATCAGTGCCGTGGGGGCAAGAGATAGCAAGCATAAGAGGTTCACCCAGGTAACAGTGGGGGTGGGGGTTATGGCAGATGGCTGCCTATACTGAGCCAGGTACTGCTGAAGGTTTCTTACTGTCAAAGGAGACATATTATTATTTTTTTTTTTAACTATTTAAAATAGGTCTATGAGTTCCAGAAAACATGTTTCTGAAGTTTTTTACTGGAAATGGCTTGTAGGAAACAACTGTTACCAACTTGTATTACCTTCTGTTTCAGCCCCTTCCAGATTGTGTTGTTTTCTGCTGCTTATTACATATTATATGAGCTGCTGTTAACCTGGCCACTCCCAAAGCTTCTTGAATCTCTGCTCACACCCACCACTCACATAGTGACTGTTACCACTATGTGTAGCTGCTGCAGTAGTTCAACCATACAAAAACAAAAAGATTCAACCTTACAAAAAACAAAAAAAAAGTAGTTCAACCATACAAAAAAATAACAATACAAAAAACCGTAGGAAGGAAGTCTCCAGAGAACCTGATACTCAGACAATCCAGAAAGATACTTCTGAAAGTATTATTGATGAAAGGACTTAAAGTTAAATGAATATATTTAACTGCTTACCAGGCACGCCGATATCTTCCTGAGACAGCGCTCTGAGGAGGTGTGGATATTCCAATTTTCCGGCTTGTGACGTAGAAAGCTGGACATATTTTGAACAGGTCAATCAGAGACTGAATGCAGGATCAATTAAGAAACCCCTGTCTCACTCGAAACAGCTTGGATGGCGGGTTTATTCTCCAAATTTGTATGCATGTATATGCACCAGAGACCCACAATAACACCCCAAATCCCAGGAAACGTGATTTCTTTCATAAAACTGTATGTCTCCTTTAAAGGGAAGGTTTTCCACTTCACTGTCACGACATGCTTGCTCAGTATAAGGCACAAGTGTCAAAGTCGAGGCCCAGGGGCCAAATCTGGCCCCCCATGGCCATTGTTGCAGCCCTCTAAACTGTAGCGGACCATATACATACAACTTTTAAGTTCTTTTTATATGCACCTAAATACCATTTTATCACTCAAATCAGTGTTTATTTGAATAGTCCCAAATCACATCATTATGAAAAGATGTTCATTATCATTTAATTTTAGGAAGTACTTGTTGAGACAGATATTTAGTTGTGTTTTAGTAGGTTGTGAAATCTAGTTTCATCAATACTTTCTGCCACAACCGTCCCTTTAAGGACATTCATCATCTTTATGTGGCCCAAAATGGAAATGAGTTTGACTTCTCTGGTATAAGGGAATGCTATAAAGTCAACAACACGACACGGGCGACTGTTCTAAACTTTTAAACTGACTGAAATAATGTACTGACGGATTGAGTTGAAATGACTTGTAAAGTGCCTTGGGATGACATGTTGTGAAGTGGCGCCATTTAAATAAACTAAATTGAGAGAAGTAAGAAAAACTAGAGTCAGTTGTGTAACAGCACTACATTCAAAATTGTGAGTGGATCCAGTATATCCACTTGGATATAATTCCTTGGATTTGAGATATGCCTTCATACCTTTCAAACTCTCTTGTTTTCGTTTCGGGTAGAAAATATTGATATTATCCCTCAGAATTTGCAGAAACACTGGGCATCAGGGTGGCTATCTCAGACTACCCAAACATCTGGCGGCTCAGCACAGCAAGAACATGTCTACATAACAAAAAACCTGAGAAGTGCAGTTACTGAATAGATTTCCTGATGGCCGTTTGGAAAGTATTAACTTTCCATCTGTTACAGATAGTTTATGTTTAAGAGATCCCACAAAGTGACAAAATTTAAAAGGGTAGTGTGACTTGAACAGATGCTCATTGACTTTATTTATAGATCAACCTGTTCATGTGAAGCTGTGCTCCAGTGAAACTCACTGCACCGTGTCCCTCTCTCATTAGCTCTCATACAGTAAGAATGCATGTTTTTCTCTGACCAGCGCTATCCAGAGAGTCGGGTTATTATGAGGTTGTGGTGAGTCAGGGGTCTTTAGTTACACAGAGTTTTCTCAGGGAGGCCTGAAGAGAAACATTGAGGCAGTGGGGCTCTTTGGGAATCTAGTGAATCTGTAGAAAAACACAGTGCAAAAAATGAATGGGAACACTAACTTCCCAAAAGACGTGTTAAGATCCTCAAAAGGAAAAGCCTGCGAGAAGCATGGGGTCAAAATTTAGACATACAGAGTTAGAAAAAAATAATACTAGAAAAGACAGAATAATCTTCCTCTTTCTGCTCAGTTAGACTCCCATCCAAGTCTTATTCTTTGTTAACCTATCCCTTAATTCCTCCCTCTGAATTAGCAGCTGTCAGACTGCCTTGCTGCAGAGCACTGATTGATGACCTCTTCTGGGAGTTAACATGACACACTGTGTGTCAAATGTTCCGACTTCTGCACTCACAATCCGTATTATCCTCTTTACTCCGTAGCTTGAAACATTCATTACCTGCCGCCCAAGCAAGGCATACTGTTACCTGATCTCTCCTGGTCTGTTCAGATCAGCATGTGGTGAACAGACAAAGACGCTTACGACTTTTGGTAAAGTAACAGGTTATAAATACTGTTGGTTGAGGAAGATATCCTGTTGGGTTTCAGGGAAGGAGAGGAAGGGGTTATAGAGTCCCACTGCCTCACAACACTCCCTCTTATTCATGGTGTTGATGACCACACAGCTATGATTGATGACTGCACCTTTAGGCCAGTGCTCCAGGGTTCACGATCTACAGTATGTGGGTGTCCACCGAGTGTAACTTGTTTCCTCTCCAAGACACAAGGGTGTGAGTCTTTCCTTTTTAGAAAAACATTTCCATTAAGTCGTGAAACATTTTCTTTCTATCCCCTCTGTGTTATGATAGATCATGATGGCTCTTTTATGTTTAATCACCACTTTATCCCTTATTAAAGAGTCAGCAAATAGGGCTTGGTCAGAAAATGATTTTAGTGGGGAAAGTAAGCTTTTTTTTTACTTACTATGCATGTGCATACCAAGTGAGTGGTGAAATCTGGCATTGTCTCTGTGTGACTTTTCTGAACAATAAAAGCTACTGTGGTTGGCCTGTGGTCTTATGAAGCAGAGGTAATTGTCCATTAGATGTGTCAGATCTATTTGATGTTCTCTAAATGGTCAGTTAAAATGCATGTGTGGCGTTTCTTTCTTTCACTTCATGTAGGGACAGGATTTTAATGTTCATTTATGACCTGACCACACTTTTAGATAAATTATCTGAAATTACAAAAACCCTTTTTTTCTGTTGTAAGTGGCATGACCTTTTTAAATCTCTATCAGCATAATTTGAGGTGTATAATACTTTTCTAGATACCCCGTCCAGTGATGTAAAAGTTCACTCATTAGAAGATGTAGTTCAGAAGCTGTTTTGTCAATTATTGGAGTCCCTGGGGAAGATGCATATTAGCTCTTACAATGGTGGGATCTCTCTGAACATTTTATCCAACCTTTTCATTTAAGTACATTCAAGGAGCAGGTAGAAACCACAGTCAGAAAACCTTAATTGTCATCTTGGACTCAACTCTCAACTTTAACTGGAACTGTATGCTTTGATCAGTTGTTTCTCTTTTTCTTTGGAGGTGCTATGTTTTGCTCTGAGAAGGCTACTTCATCCCTGCTATTGTAAAAAAGAAATGGAAACAAGCACCAACCATTCCAGATAGGAAATCATGAGCTATCACTTTTTGATGAGCAAAGTAGACTTTTAGTAGTGTTAGGCAGTGCTGGCGCTCTGTCAACCTGTATCACACACAGCATGTAGGGCACCAAGTCCCCAGGGGGTTATCAAAAAATTCAGGATTGTGAAAACTCATCATAGTTGTACTAATCATATTTCTTAAAATGAATGTGTAGTGGATGTTAATAGAAGTAAGAAATATAAAAGTAACGTGTTCAAGAAAAAGATGAGTATTCCAAATACCTCTCACATTGTGTTCCCCTAGCCCACGTCCCAGTTGTCTTTTCATTTTCGCCTCAATCTCAAACATTATCTGTTGTGCTGTTTGGATAGGCTTTTGCCATGTGACAAGATATATTTCCATCAAGTATTTCATTCATTTTTCACCAAGATCTTACATTGATGATGGTAGAGTCTGACCACTGCACAAAGCCCTCTACAGGACATCCCAAATATTCTCAATGATTTTAAGATCTGGACGATATGGTGGTCAAAACTATGTGTGAAAAGGATGTCTAATGCTCCCAGAACAACTCTTTAACAATTTAAACTAGATTAATCCTGTTATTGTCATCTTGGAATATACCAATGTCCTCAAGGGAAGAAAAAAACAATCGATGGAATATCCTGGTGATTCAGTATATTAGGGTAGTCAGCTGACCTCATTGCTGGACCACATACTGTTGCTCAATGTCTCAACTGCATTGCTTTTTGGGAAGCTTGCTGTAGACTTTCAGATTCTATTAAACATCTTTTGGTCAATGTGCTTTCTGTTGTTTAAATCTCTGTATTGGTCTCTTCCCACCAGCTCCACACATGTAAGTAAGAATCTGCAGCTACATTAGCTATTTGGGAAATTTGTGAGAATTTACTAAGGATAATTAAAGCACAGCTAAAGTTCCAAGGTTCAAACTGGGGTGTAAATAATTCTGTGACAAATATGTGGACTAAATGTCATGATGATCCAGTCAATAGGTGTTGAGACTTTTTCTACAGTGCCTGAAATGTCAACTTCAAGGTGGTGCAGGTCAACAGGGTTCATTTTCTTAGGAACTCAACTGCTCAAAATGTAATGATGGACTATTCAACAGAAGCTGAAACACAGTATTTATGTAACCATGACTGATACTTTCATCTTGAAGCCTTTTCACTGAAATATATACAACACAAAGGTACGTAATTATAGCTGATTGATGGTTGGAAGAAAAGAAAGGCTAAATATATGAGAGAGATGGAGGAATATGAAAACATTCAGGAGATCGAAGAAACATAAATTAGCATCTAGAACAAATAAAAGTGCAAATGTTAAGAGAAATAACTAAGTTTGGTGGGTTTAACATGCTTAATTTTTCTCTGTAATTTCTTTACTTCAAACCAGAAGGTCAACGGAAGAAAGTTAGAAACGATTAAGACAATGGCAAAAAAGATAGTTGGACTAAGGGATAGGGAGACACACAGCCACTGCTTCAAATACATAATTTGATTAGGCCTTTTAACTTCTTTAAATTATTTTTAAAACATAGTTATAGCTGCAAGAGGACACACTTGGTGGGACTGTTGCCTTGGAGTGAGATGTGCCTTTGTTCTAATACCAACCTGGGGTCTTTCTGTTTACATTGGTTCACTCTGGGTTATTCCCGTAGTGTCCAATATCATGACTGCTTAGCTAATTAGTCTCTTTAAATTCTTGTTGGCTTTGTCTACCACTTCCAGTTCCAAGAACAGCCATGTGTCATAAATTTCTATCATCTAGTCAAGAACGTTTAGTAATTGGAAATTCTTTGGTTCCATATGTTTCCACACAGAACCCACACAATATTTCATCAATTATTTTTGTTTTTCACTGTATATTCAGTATTCAGGTGGCACAGACCTGAAATTTTAAATGTCTTATTGGGTGCGTTCTCAATATTGGAACTTCAGAGTAGTTTTAGTGAAACTTCACAGTATGGCCGTGTTTCCACTACACCAGATGCGGGCTTACATGGCCATTTTTGGGGCCATTTCAGGAACCAAAAAAGTACCAGTGTGGCAGTATGTATACAAGGAAATGGTCTGGCAAAGTGGCTGGGAGGGAGCTGTGGTTTAGTCACAATGATATTGATTATATTGATTATAATTCAGAGGCAAATCAGCAAACATAGCCAAACAACCAGCTTTGTCAGATAAGAGTTGCTGGCAATGCAGTTTATAACAACATAATAAACAAAGATATAACAGCAATCTCTGCTTCTTCTATGTCTAACTTATTTCTGCTGATGTGGGCACCTTTTGGCGCTGATAAGAGATGCTGCTCACTGCCGAGAGTCATCATATGCAGACGTCTTAGCTAATTCCTTAAAGGGACACTTTTGTATGGAAACAAAAAGGCTGAGAGGTGCAGGCCAACAGATCAGCCTTCAAATAAAAAATACGATAAAATTAACCTTGAATCTTTGATAGTGCAAACATGCCTGATCACTGAAAAACATATTACGTAATACATGTTATTTTTGAAAAATGAGCGCTCTGAGTTGCAAGCATACTGCATGTGAAAATTTTCTCCAACCCCCATTGCCTGCTTAGCCTAGAGAATGGATACCCGACCCAGGCCTGACGGGACTCGACGGGTCAGGCCAGGTTCGGTCAGATATTTAGAAAGGATGCTCGGGTTTGGGCCGAGCTCGGTCACATCAGAGGAGGGAGGGCGAAAACCTCCACCTCCATCCAGGCTCTATGAGAGCAGCCACAGCCATCCCCCGCCCTCAAGGGCTCCTACACAGGAGGAGATTAAAAGAAGTTAAAATAGAAAATAAACAGGAACTAATATAAATAGGAAGATAAAAAGATAAATACATAAAAAATGAAATATTTTTTAAATAAATGTAGACTATAGTGAAACAATGATGAAATTCTGTTTAAAAAAATGCAAGTGCAGTTTTTGTGATTAAAATAAATCTAAAATATTACCCAAAATCTGTCTTCCTGTGTGCGGCAAAATGTGCTAAACTAGCCAGGACAAACAAAAGACGTGTGTAATGCGTATTAAGCTCCATGTGTCAGGAGCATCAGCAGCACCTTGTCCCCCTCTTAGACCCACAGCTCTGCATCTTTTTCTGTGGGGGAAAATGTCCACCTCTGGACCAGAGGAGCTCCGTTGGGGTCAGGGGTAGAAGGTATTTTCAGGTATAAGAGTCCATACCCTCAATTTATTTAACCGTGCGCACCTGTGTCGGGCCCTGGTCAGACTCGAACATAAATATCTTAATACATGTCATGTTTGGGTCAGTTTAGTTTACTGCTCTGTTGGATAGGGCCGAGCTTGGACAGAAAAATGCGGCCCGATCCGCACTCTAGTTTAGCCAAAGAAAAGAAATAGATGGCAAAAAATGAGCAAGAAAGAAAATGTAAGTATCTTCTACTACAACTTTTTTACAGTTATGTTTTAAGGCTGCAAAACCACTCACCACACACTTTTTTTACACTTTTCCCAGACATACATTAACACTTACTCACATTTATCACTAGTTTTAATGCTCAAACTTTAGTAGGTTTAAAACATAAAAGAATTAATGCACAATACAGTCTCTCTGCCCCTGCGACATCAGGTGCATCTTTCTCCACTGAAGGTCTCGGAACAGGTGTCGCGTCCTAGTGAGGAACATAATTATGGGTGGCAGTTTGCTGCTTTTTTTGTCTGGATGAGAAGATTATCATAACCAGACATGATCAATTTGGCAAGCGCAGGAGACGTGACAGGAGGAGATACACAACTGCATCCAATCATTTAGGATGCAGAACACAATGCGCGTTGTGTGCTTTAAAGAAAGCATTTAAGTTGTGCCATTAAAAAAATCCATGAAACAGCAAAGCAGCGAATGGTGGACCACGTTATAGCAAAGGAACTGTATAGGCTAAATGTATTTTTGCCATCTTGAAACGGGTAACAGTGACATTGCAGGACTCCACCCATTAGCTGACCAGCAGTCTTTTAAAACATAACATCTACTGCAGAGAATGTTGTAGCCTACTATATGAGCAGAGAGAAACGTGTGTAAAATGTGTAAAAATGTAAATCTGATTGGCAAAACTGGTAAGAACATTTATCAAAAATATATTCATACTGTAGTTGCAGCTTAATGCAAATGAATGTCACGTTTTCTTCTGAAGATCATTGTAGAAAAGATAAGAAAAATACACATTCATTCCATTTCGTATTTATGCATTACTTTTGTTGCTACCTTTCATTGCATGACACCACTATAAATACATTGACCTTTCTTAAATGTGGTACAAAAGAGCAAAGTTCTTAATAAAAATTAAGGTTGTCTGAAAAAATGGTTGATGGGACCTAATCTATAACTTTCACTTTGCAGTTCATGCTCAAACATTTTATGCACTCGGGGAGTTAAATTAAGCCTTCATTTTTAATGTGAAGATAGAATGAGAAGAAACACCAGTTTTGACAGCATAAATCACATGGGAGAGTAAATATTTCAGTGTGTCATATTTTGCATATGTTACATGGAATGTGCTGTTACTTAATACATGCTGTATTCTCTGGTTTTAATTATTCAATGTATTTTAATATTGACAAAGTATGCTTTGAAGTGTCACCAAATTGTTTTTCTTCACAAGATTGTCATGACATTTTTGTGAGCAGCCATTCTTGATGAATTATTAACTTTTGTGTGCCATCAGAGGCATTTCTTCATTATTATTTTTTTGTCACAGAAAGGAAACAATTTCTGTCTTAGCAAAATATCCCTTCTCATAATGTAATCGACGTAAAGCTGCCTGCAGTGTGGCGCTGGTTTCACTTTTACTTCTACCTACTCGATCGTAAAATTTGAAAAGAAAAAACAAAATAATTCTTTCCTATTTTTATACAAAGTGACAGGGGACCTATATGGATATGGGATAACTACGTCTCATGAGTCACATATTCAAGGTCAGCTATTTGGCTGAGATGTCCACACTTCTTTGATGCAGATGATGATATAGGCAAACCTCATTTAGGAATGAGTTCCTGCATAGGGGCTTTTTACATTTCTAAAATAGAGATAACATTATAAAGGGAATAAAACATTAATGAGAACATAGCAATTCTCTTGAATTACCCTAATTAAATGTAAATAAAAACCAACAAGATTGCTTATCTTCTACATCATAAAAAAACAAGCACACATTATGCCTAACCGGCATTTGATTTATGGGTTTTTACAGAACATTAATAAGATAAATGTGTTCCTGCTCAGCTGAGAGTCAGATTTCTAAGCAAAGACCACAAAGTGTTTTTGTATAATTCCTTCTTTTTTTTTCTCTGGATAAAACGCCTTAGAGGTCCCACAGCAACAAGTGCAGAGTAATAAATTACAATAAGTCTGACTGATAAGGGTACGCTGAGGTGTGTGTTTCGCCTACTTGTCTGGCAGAATGAGGTGCTGGAGAATGAGGGTCCCACAGCTGGTTGCTTTCTTTCATATGTCAATTTCTTATCATTTTCCATCTCTAGATCTGTCAGTTTGAGTCGTGCTCTTCATTAATTTTGCTGTTTTTATTCATAAATCCCCCCTCATATTAATACGGTCAGATAGAATAGGCCCAGCTTGATTGGCTTATGTGCTTATGTTAACTGCTGCTGTGCTGAATGGTTTCCTGATGTGCCCTAAACACGGTGTAGAGCTGGTATTCCTGGTCTGCTGCCAGCTCTCACACGTAGATCCCCCATCCTGCAGCAACTTGAAGAAAAACACTGATAGCATCAGACATATTTCTGCAGAAAAGGCTCCTTTTCTTCTTTTAACTGAAGCTGTTTATGCTGCATGTTGTATATTTATCTTCACATCTTGTATGTTTATCTGTCAGGTATTTCAACAGTGAAGGGAACGGTTCCTACATTGAGAGGCTGGTGAAACTCACACATTGCCTCCATCCGGTCTAAAAATGTCCCGCTTCTCAGTGTAGGCCCACATTGCTTACAGATGAAGGTTGCCTAACTAAGGCTGCCGAACAAAACATTTTGTGCAAATGTTTCTAAAGCTTTCAGCATTCAGTTTTTTTTTTTTTTTGAGATATTCTCATGAGTTTATGCAACAACTAAGTCTTAAAGTGTTAAAAGTGACGTTTTTCAAATAAGTCATACTGTCACAGGGTGACTTCTTCACCTACCTTTCTTTGTCTGTCTCAGCATCCTTAATTGTCCCCAGCTTTCCCGAGTTTCCTTGATTGTCTCCGATTTCCCACTGTTCCCTCTATTTGTTCTCTAGTCCTTATCTCTGTAATTCTCGAGTTGGACTAAGCCATCAAAGATTAGTTTCTCACTAAAACAACACTATTTTTCCTGGGTCCTTCCTTAAAACAATCCAACTACATGGATAGCATAGTACCTGAGGACCGAAGAGGAATGGAGCAGTATAGCAGCCGAGCCATTTTTGACTAGCCTCACGCAGGCACCCAGTTGGTGATGTGTTTCCCTGGAGTTGGCCCGCAGACACAGGGGAAAATCATGCACTCCATCCCAAATTCCTATTGTCACTGGGTTGGTCATCATCGTCGGGCCGCTCCTGCCCTTCTCCACAGGAGCCAGATCGACATTCTCCCTGCTCCCCAGGTAACCGCTAAACCCGCTCCTTGTCTCGGCTTAGGCCGCAGAGCCAGCTCATCCACGCCAGCTCATCCACGCCAGCTCATCCACGCCAGCTCATCCTCGCCAGCTCATCCTCGCCAGCTCATCCTCGCGAGGTTGTCCCGGCTTCTACCCCGTCTTCTCGCTAGTTCCACCTGGCTCCTGTCCTGGCTCCTCCCCACAACCTTGAAGCCTCCAGACCTTCAAAAGTTAGCTCCCACTGTGCTTCACGTCAAATAGAAGTTGATGACAAGGGTGTACTTGGATGCCACTGGGGCTCTCAGTCTCCCATGGAGCAGCAGTGTAGGTTTTGGACATCTTACAAGGGTTCAAGCCTCTCTGTTCCTCCATGGGTTTGTTGGGTTAGGGTCTCCTGAAGGCCTTCCTTGTTCCGAGTCTCTTCCTGGTGGTTCCAAATCCTGCAAAGCTCCTGCGTCTCTTTGTGGGTTCCTCCATTGCCAGCCTCCAGATCTTCGTGGTTTCCGCTGGCCCAACAGCAATAGTCTTTTGTTCCTTGGGACATTTTTTCTGTTGGTACGGAATTTTTCTTCGTTAGTGCACACCGAACGCGTGTGAAGCGTAATGGGCGTCAGGTTTACATGTAAATTCAATGTAGAAGCGTGTTGAAGCTTGTCAAGGGGCCCCTCGCTGTCAGAGGCAGATTTGCGTCCCAAAATCACCTTTCTGCATGATTTGCGCAACTGATTAGCTTGTATTAGGAGTTTGAGTTATGTCCAAATATACACGGATCATATCATGTGATCCATTTTGTGCGTTCGCGTGTGACCAGTATTTTTGCATCTGCCGCTGAAGTTGAAAAATCTGAACTTCAGTTGATGCGGCGTGAATTAACACCAATCAGGAGCCTGGTGATGGGGTATCAGTGATATTGTGACTGACATGGAGTCAAAGCATCAGGTTCACATGGAGAAAATACTGATAAACACAGTTGCTAATAAACCAGAGTTATATGGCACCAGCTGATTTCTATACAGAGAAAGAAAAAAATAATAATAAAAAAACATAACAGCTCCTGAAACTGGGCCTGCCGATGCAGCGAGGTGCCGGTGTTAATGCATCCATCCGTCGCCACTCGACTGGGTCTTTGGCTGGGCCAAACACGTAATGCAATCAGCTTGGAGACTACAGTCCACCACCAGCCCCGCTGGCACATGCTGGGCTTGATGGAAATGGTCCCCCTCTCCCAGGTTGTGGATCCCTCCGACAGCGCTCGACTGGGTCTTCAGCTCCCCAATTCCTTGCTGCAGCGGTTCCAGCTCCCCCTGACGGCGAACATGTAACCTCGTCAGCTCGGAGACCAGAGTTGACTGGGAGCTCTCGTAGGGTCGGGAGGAAGGGAGGAGGCCTGCCGAATGACCAGTTCGCTTTGGACCCACTTCAAGGTGTGAATGTTCAAGCGTCAAGCTAGGGGTATGTGGCGCATTTTGACGCTTTTGGTGTGAAGGTACCTTTAGTCCAGAACGCTAATGAACTGAGCATGCTCGAAGCAGAAGGTTGCAGCCGCCACTTGGGACTAGTCACAAAAACTACAGAATGTAAATGCTGGGATTGCATCTATTCAAGTCTGTTAAATACAATAGATTACTTCATAAAACCGCTTTTTAAATTGCATATATATCAAACCTTTGTTCGACCATACTAGTGTTATTAATTTAAATGAAAATACCTCAAAATGAAGGTTTGTCTCAGCAATTATTAGCTGAGATTAAAAAACGAGATTAAATAAATTAATTAAATACAGATAATAAGTAATTTACCTTAAAGTTTTTTTTTATCTCAGGATAGCATATATATATAATTGTTACACGAATGTGCACCATCCCTTTTTACACCCATATATTTCCTTTGCTGAGAAAATTGTCACTCTTAACTTCATCTAAAACTGATTAATATATTATTATTATTTTAGGCAAGACAAAACAAGAAAACATGTATAACAAAATCTCACAAAATGGTTATTCTTTTGAAAATATATTGACATGGGACATACAAATCAGGCTAGTATAAAAGATATATGGAAGAGTAACGTTCAAAATTCTGTAAACACAATAACAGTATCTGTTCATTAAAAAGCCAAACAATTAATGCAGGTCTACTATTCTATAAAAATACTGACAGGCAACATAACAAAACAAAAGCCAAGCTACCAGAAGTATTATGATGCTTTTGATCCTTTTGCACATATTCTAGTAGTAAGTAATACCAAATTGGACTCTGCCGCTTTCTCTCAACCTTTGCTGATATGACACAGGGCGGACCGCAGCAACACAGACTTCACTGACATGTTGGGATAATCCTGTGTAGCTAGTAAAAACCACCTACAACCAGAAGCTAGAGAGGGATTATTTGTCCAACACAGCGGATATGCGCACAATTTACCACAGCTACACAGCTCCGGTGTAACACCGGCTCCCATTGTTATTGTTTGCGGTCACAGTGTTAGTTAGCATTGTTAATTTTTTTGTTAGCCATAGCTCTGCTGTTATGAAGTTTTTGCTGCAGACTGTTTAATCATCGTTTCAATTGCTTCTTCTGATAGATTGCAATCCAAAGGCATATTTTGTTTGCCTTGAAAGGGGTTTGTAGGAATTGCAACCAAGCAGGGACAACACATGATTACATCTGTTTCTGATGACAGCACGCAGTAGGCAGGGAGCGCCATAGAAATAATTCTTCTATTTTATATGACACTTAATGAAATAATGAAAATAAGCACATTTTCTCAATAAATGAAGTTTGTTTTACTTAGTTTTGTGATTAATCATTACAGTTTCAGTTCGTTTTGTTTCAAATTCTCATTTTTATTTTTATTTCAGTTAACGACTATGTTTTTTTTCTAGTTTTTGTTATTTTATTCGTTTTGATTAACGATAATAACCCTGTGCCCTTCTGGTTTAAGGTTCAATGTGATTCCCTTTTTCTATGGGTAATGTATGTCTTGAAATGAGCAATAATTCAATAATTATCCCAATAATTGGGATTACTGATAATTATCTAATGAAAAAATAGCCCCTGAAATTGTCCCTAGGCAAAGCTGGCTTTGAATGTTTTTTTTAGAAACTGTTAGTATTAAATATAATTTCTATGCCCAAAACATGTTTTAGATCGTCGCACACTCAAAGGCATGCATGTTTCCTTTTATCTCTTCATGGGTTTCAGCTGCCACATCAAAATCTTGATTCACTATGACAGAAAAAAAGGATTTTGGTTATTGTCTCTCTTAGCTGATCAAATTAAAATTCTGTTTTGTGTTGGTCTGTTTGTTGCATTCAGGACCTCATATGTAAATCAGTCAGAAGGGGGCACAGACATTCACCACCAAAAAATGTGCTTCTCTTTCCGACAAACTGATGTAACACTCCCACAAGTACAGTTGTACTATGCTTGGTCTTTCCCTACATCATGCCAGTTTATGTCTGTGGAGTAGTTGTCGATAAAGATGAATCTGACACATGGAAAGAGCCTTCTGGACCCAGAGAAGTTTATGTGGAGATGAAACTCTAGTGAACTGCAGCCCTGCTCCATTAGACAGTCACATATGTTTCTGCTTTAACTGTGGTTTGGCTGTGGCTCCATCACTTCATACTTTCTGGTTTCTGAGTTTAATTTTTATTTGCTTGACGCCTTTTTTAACAAAGAATTTTTGATGTCTTGCAAAGCAGAAGAAGACTAAAGTCAGATTTTCGATCAGTTACTTGAAATGTTGAGGTGCTGGTTTAACTGGTGCAATAATTATATTTTGGGTGCTTTTCATGGCACTGCAGTTTAGTTAACAATTCCTTACAGGTGAAAACAAAAAAATTTAATATCTTGCAAAAGTTATATTATTTCAGTATTTCAACTTAAAAGTTTAAACTAATATATAATACAGACTCAATACATGCGAAGCATGATATTTAAAAATAATTGTTTGATAATTATGGCATACAGTTTATGAAAACCCCAAATTCAAAATCTCATAAAATTCAAAGTGAAAATGTTCAATATTTTAGGCTGAAACTGTCCGTATCTTATCAGCTAATTAATCCTAAACACCTGCAAAGACTTTGTAAGTCTTTAAATTGTCTCGTAGTCTGGTTCAGTAAAAGTCACAATCATGGGGAAGATTATTGATCTGATGGTGGTGCAGAAAACCATCAGAGACATCCTCCATAAGGATGGAAAGCATCAAAATGTAATTGCAAAAGAAGGTGGATGTTCCCGAACCCGAACACGGTATTTGGAAAGGCACAAATAACATGTTTTTTTACAAATACTTATTTCAAACAAACACTTGAAGAAATATTTGTGTTCAGGAGCCGGAAAACCTCAAAAACCTGTGATTGAGATTGCAGTTCATGGACTCTGGATGAGTGAGAGAGTAACATTCAGGAATCGGTGTTGGGAGGGTGACTGACGCAGCTGCTCCACACTGCAACAGAGAAGGGATGAAGAAGAAAACTTAAAGGTTGAATATGGAACATGGGAACCAAAGCTACATCTAGTGTGTTGAGGTTGTAGTTGCAACAACAAAATGTAATTTTAAGACGTGCAGATGCCAGGTTTGTAGCCGTGACCAGCCATCATCATGTCCAGCAACAAATCTTACAGGTTAAGGGCTATTTTGTACTAAAAAGTTTATTTTATATCAAACTATTTTAAATCAAAATGCTAAACAAAAAATAAATACAACAAAATATGGGTCAAACGCAACACTACGTTTTTGTGCCATTCCTCTAGGCATCTTATATCGGAAGCTGAGAGGGTGTATGCTGCACTACTTAAGAATTAACTTCAACATCCCACAGATTTCACAGCGTGAGTATTTGACTGAGGTGTATGGTCAGAGACCTATGTCAATACAGATAGTTAACTTGAGCAGTCTTTTTAATAGCAACTCACCACAGAGGTGAAAGTGAGCCTCCTATACTAGATAGAGCAGAAGGATTTTACTCAGAGTGGAGGTTGATGGGCCATGATCAATGCTCTCATATCCAGGATCAATGTCATATAATGAACGCAAGTATTGCAAAGCTGTTTAACTGACAGCTAACCTTAGGCGTTAGCAATCTATCTTACCCATCCATTAGAAACTTCACCATTTCTAGTTAATAAAAAGCAGGGGACCAAGGACAAAGACTTGGGGCACGCCACGGTTAACTGGGGAAGATTGTGATAGGAAGGACTTAAGTTTAACATGACAGTGATCTGAGGAGAACCAAGATAATGCAGTGTTATGAACACCAACAGAAGCTAGACGTTTTTAAAGTATTGTATGTGATATTGTATAAAATGCTGCTGTTAGATCAAGGACAATGAGTTTACTGAGTAAACCGGAGTTTGATGCCATTGGGAGTTCATTTAACCAGAACAGCTTCTGTACTGTAGTTGGGCCAAAAACCAGATTGAAACAATTCAAAGAGATAATTGTCACTGAGATGATTGTGAAGTTGAAGGGCTACTACATTTTCTAGTACTTTTGACTGGAATAGGAGGTTAGAAATTTGTCTACAGTTATTTAGGTTGGTTGTAGCCAAACCAGGTTTCTTAAGAATTGGAGTAATTATCACTGTTTTAAGCACTCCCGTTCTACGGATGTCCGCTGATGGAGAAAGTGAATATAAATACTGCTTAACAGCTCAGACCTAGGATTATTTTTATTTACCTCTATTAATGAGGAAAAATATTATGTTTTCGTTTTTTAGACAGTCTTGTTATACAACAGTAGATTGTTCTACCAGCTTAAATAGGAAACATGTAGGTGTGTAGAGCACCATTTTCACTCCAATTTCTTAGTATTATGCTTTAAAGTAAGCAGCTCTGCATCAAACCTGGGAGCAAACCCTCTATGGCTGATGACTTTCTTTTTTAGTAGAGCTACACTGTCTAATGCCACATGCAATGAGGAAGTAACGCTATGAACCATACTATCAATTTCTGATTAGGTTAGAGATGAAATTGTTGCCCTCCAATGTGTTACTCTGGGACACTGAGGAAAGTAGGAACATAACAGATTATATAAAATTTATTACAAAATTGTTCGATTAAGCTCTACCATTATGACATTTTCTTTCAGGTTTGGGATGGTTAGTTAAAATAAATTCAAATGTAATAAAAAAAATGGTAAGACAGGACCAGGTTATGTGGAAGGACTGTTTCCTCACACTCAATTCTGTATGTCAGTACAAGGTCCAAAGTGTGTTGACCCGAGTGGGTGGGTCCATGTACTTTCTAAGCAAACCAAATTGACGCCAAGACAGCATTAAAGGCTGCCTTTAGGCTATCACTCCCTACTATAATGACCTTAGTAATAGGTTAAACGATGACTGTTCTTCCTGGTCTGGACCCTAGGTTATAAGTGTTTTGGAGGACTAATGAATCTTGCCAGATAAAGAAAAAGAGCTGCTCCATTCAAAGTGGGATGGATGCAATCTCTCCTGATCAGTCCAGGTTGTCCCCAAATTGTTTACAATTCCATCCATGTACCGGCTTGTCCTTGAAGGGTTGCAGAGGAATTGGTACCTAACTCCAGCGGTCATTGGGCAAGAGGAAGGATACACCCCGGACAGGTCACCAGTTCTTCACAGGGAAACGCATAGATAAACATAACAGATAATAAAAAGTAAGTAATAAGAAACCAATTAATAGTTATGTTTTTGGATTTTGGGGCATAACCAGATGAAAACATACGACGCATAAACAGGCAGAAAGTGCCAAAATCCAAACATGAAAAACGAACCCAGAATGAGATTTGAACCAATTACCTTCTTACTGCAAATAAGTCTTAAAACCAGTACTACTTTACAGGCCCTGGTTTGAAATGCTATTGTTACATGTCTACATTTCCTTAAGATAAAATACTGCTGTATCTTCAAAGCTACAAGTTCTTCTACTTAAACCCCTTACAACCTGAATTTATTTAATATAGAGAGTGAGGCTGTCCAATAAATAATTTAATATGATCTTTAATAATAATTTGATATGATCTTTAGAATTTGATGTAATTTATGTCGTAGTTTGAGGCAAATTTGCAGTAGTAATCTGCAAGGTGTTAAGAGACCAGAATGTTTCTGGCAACACATTTTTACAGTTTTTTTGCCTTGAAAAAAACATATTGAGCTCATAGGACCAAATCCAATACGCTCAACACACCTTCCCCATGATTGTAAAGAGCACCACATGATATTTTGTATGTTTCAGATGAGCATTAATCCAGTAAGAATACAGAAGCTTTCGAGTCCATATAGCCTGAAAAGAATAAGTGCTGATTTTTTACAATATTTTTTTTCTTTTGCAAGTTTACAATGTCTTGAGACTTGGTAAAAATCTGCTGCACAGGCAAATCTTGGACAAAATTTCTAAAAAGTGTGCACTCCTTCAAGACCATAATGTATCACTTGGTGTCAGCACTGCGCGGCTTTGCATCAAATCCAGTGAGACAGAAGTAATGAGCTAAATCAATGCTGCTACCAGAAGACTGATGGTGAGAAAACCACCCAACAAAAATACATTTTCTCTTTGTATTTTCAGGCAGTCAACGTGGGAAGGTAGAAAGAGCTAGACAGCCTTGTCACAAGTGTTGCTTCTTAAGGCTATAGCAACCTGTAAAGGGGTTATCCGTACACAGAAATGTCTCAGGGTTTTATTAAAGAGGAGTATCAACCTATTTGTTCTTTAAAAAGGATATTGATACTGGTGATGATCAATTTTTGGGCCATTTTTTCTTTTAAATCCAAATATTTACGTCTCCAGTTGTTTGAGCACATGAACACAGTGCAGCACTTTGATACTTGTTTTAAGAGATTCTATTAGTGATCTGATGCTGGGTTTCTGCTCATTTTCCAGTTGATGATCTAGACTTTTTGTATTTGACTAAAGAACTTTTGACATAAATATCTTACCTGATAGATAGCTGCCACATATATAGGCATTAAGGTTGCAAGACAACCCCAAATCAATACACATCTATAACTATGCTTGACAATAGGTATGGGGTACTTTAGCTTTTTTGCTGTATTTGTTTTCACCAAATTTTATGCTAAACATAATTTCTAAATCTCACCACTTCAGTCTTAACTGTATAAAGGACATAGATATACCTTTGCTACCCTAAGTCATGCGTCCATACTTTTAGAGGAAAAAATCTTTCTCCCAGATACTTTTCCAAATAAGCTATACTTATTCATACTTTACAGTTTCTCTGACAATTTCTCAGTGTGACCTTGGAATTCATGTGTTGGGACATTGTCTCCAAGGAAGGTTGGTATCTGTATGAAGCATTTTCCATTTGCAAATAATTTTCTCACTCTCTATCAAGTACCTTGACTGATGAGTAGAAACGGCTCGTAATCTTAGGTCATTGATGAACAAAAAACTCGTATCTTAAGGTGAGACAAACAGAATCTTGTTTCAGAGGCTGCTAATGCGTGCTAACAACCAATTATTCAACTGCATGTTATAAGCAGCACCTAACGGTTACTTTACATCCTAAATTGCACGGAAGCAGAAAGGTTGGGCTCAGTTTCACCTTTTCTTTGGCCTGAAAAAATTGTCACAAAATACATCCTTTCATCATCTATACCTGCTCATTCTTGTAGGACCAAGCTGCTTTCTCAAGCAACAAGTTTTCTCTACATTGTTGGTACATGAGGGTGACACTGGTGGTGGGTATGGTGATGCTGTACATATTGACTTTCAAATTGTTTGAATCTTTTCAGTAGAAAAGTTGGCAAATTCATTGCAAGCGCTGGTGGAGTTTAGTTCAGGGGCTACTGTCACTGGAGGATTAGTTAGTCTCTTAACTGTTGCAAATAAAGTCAGTGCATTATTAGTGTTTCTGTTGATTATTTAAGAAAAGAAGGATTGCCTTGAGTCTTTCAAAGTTACAGTAACTGATATATTTTACCCAGAGAGAAAACATGCAGACAGGGGTGGGAAATGCAAACTCCATGCAGAAAGACCTGTCACAAAATACAGATAAAAATAAAATATTTCAACAAAATAACAGAAAAAATATCAGATTTACTTGTGTATTTTGACATGAACAATCTCAGATAAGCTGCAAAGATAAACCAGAAAAATGGTGCAGTTAAATCTTTTTTATTGTGGTTTTATTACTGTTCACTTGCACACATTTCACTTTTTTTTTCCAATTTATTTTAAAGCAATTTTTCTATCTTGTAACAACTCTAAGAAATTCACATTTACACAATGCATTTTACATTAGTTGGTAACTACATAGGACATTCAACTTTTTTGGGGTGGGATGGTCAGATCCTGATGTATCTGTATCAAGTAATAAAATCTCAGAGAATCATAGTGAGCCTCCCATGGACATCACTATGCTGCAGATTACATATCCTGAAACCTCTATAATTGAGGGTATTCATAAAACTACTGTACATGCATTTAAATCTGTACAGTAGAGCTCATTTCTATTGACAAATAACCTTGTGAGATATTTAAAATAAAAATAACTAGTGACATGTTTATGTTTCCAAAACGCTGTATGACTGTAATATATCATAATAGCATAAAGTATGTGTTCATTGACCTCCTTTTTTTACTGTAAGTTACTATAACTTTGCCAAGTTTTTAGTTTTCTTGAATTTCCATGGCTCCATATTTGTGTCTTCAATTCATGTAAATCCTTCATAAGTTCTAAAATATAAAATAATGCACATCAAAACATAAGTGGAAAAAACGCACACACAAAAACAATTAATACGGTTAACATTTCTGAACTCAAAAACCACTGGACACTGTACACAGGCACTTGAACTGTGGTACACTCTTTGAGTGCAATCATATCGTATCTAATAAGTGCTACAAAAAAATATCACTTAGAAAAAAAAATGTAATTCAAAAATCATGTCACCCTAAATAGTGAAAACAAACTAGAAATGTAAGGGGGGGGAAAATAATTAATTACAACAGAAATGGGGCAAACATGAGAACTATTCCCATGAACATGTCTTGCATATTTTTCTGTTTATACCAAGGCTGTACATTCTCAAAAAGTGTCTCACTTCACAAACTGTTGGAGAAAGGGAATACGTCAGCATCAGGGAGGATGAATGCACTGCTGGAGGGCTGATTGGACCTCGGCGGGGTGAACAAATGTGTTTTTTTTCTTCCTTTAAATCGACTCTTTGGCCACTCATAAGAAGTGTAGCAAAGTCTGCTTTAATGTCAATGCAACATGCAGGATCAGGATGAATCACTCCGGATCTCCATAGAGGACTGAATCATACACTTCTGTATATGTGTGTGTGTGTTGTCACGTGTTCACACCAACATGTGCTACAGAGCTGCAAACTACAGCAGACTTTTGTTTGCTTCAATTTATTACACTGCACTGATTCATGAATCAAAACTGAGGAGACTAGAAAGTTTAATTGTCTTGGGGTGTGTGTGACCATGTGATTGATCCATGCAGTGCCACACATTATGTAATTAGTCATTTTCACAGTTTTTTTCCCCTCTGCAAGACATTTCCTATCTATCACTAAACTCTAAAAGCACCACTAACAAGCAAAAACACCTTTAGTTTCCTTGAAGTTTTTGTCTGCATTCACACTCTTGCTAAAAATAAAATGACAAGACTAATACATCTTGGATAATATTGGTGAAAATGACTAAACAAAATACCTCCCATTTCAAATGAATGAGAAGTATCTAAAACTAGAGAGTTTTATAGATGCTTTTACAGTACATTGATTTATACATTTTTCTTCCAACTATAATCAGAATTTTTCTGGGTAAATCTTTGCCAATCCACCAACTAGTATATTCGATATAATGTGGTGATCAGTCTACTCAATCAAGTCTCTGTAACATATATGTTACTGCTACAAAACAAATGCTTTGAAACCTTTCATACCTAAAAATACTATGTCTACAGACAAGTACAAACTCTTTTGATACATATGGGTTAGCTGAAACCTGCTCGGTAGACAATACTGTCTATTGCTTAGTTTAGCAAGCTATTCATTTTTGGGAAAGAAAAAGTGTGAATAATGTCTGGAAAGACTTATTTTTAACTTTTCTTAATAAATGCAGCATGCATCAAAGATTCAGGGCTTATGTAGGGCAAAGCAATATTTTTGTGGGCTCTATATGCTAAAATTATAGTCTAGTCCCTTACAGATATATTCTTTTATTTTTATTTTTTTCCTCAAGCTATAAGTGTTCCAGATTAAGTGTTCCAGATCATCAAAAATCTTTAAATGCAAAATAAAGTCGTTTTCATTTATTTTGTCCAGCAGCTTCTATTTGAGGATTTTTTTGAGCCTACAGTGCTGAGAAAGATCAGATCTGGGGCTGGATAGGGAAACTGAACTATCAGCAAAACAAGAAATCCTAAAAAAGAGGTAAACTGTTTCTTCATAAAACTGTCAAGTAGCTATTTAAAGGGACAGGTTGTTGTCAGTGGAGAGGTTATGAGCTGTAACTTTATAACAAAGCTCTTTAAATCACCTAATATCCCAAAAGAGTGAATACATTTTTTAAATTATTTTCCATCAGTTGGTTATTCTGATTTAGTTTAATTATCATGTTCAATTTTGGAGCCCATTAGTGTTACAGCTAATGGGCTGTGGACCAACAACATCTTATTGTAAATGGTCAAGAACATCTATGTAAATAAATCACTACTGCAACAAATGCTAGAGATGTAAAGTATATTGTTTATATGAACTAGTTTTAATTATTTTTTTTTACATTGTTAGAGGTTTCAGTGTCATTGAGGAAAAATATAATTTCTAAACCAAGACTCTCAAGAGAGCTGTTTTAATGCAGTTAAGATTTTGACAATTTAAAATGTCCAAAGACACTAAATTAACAAATGGCAGTTTGTGCTAAAAATATTTTTCCTGATATGTTAAGGTGGTACAAAACTTGTTGAACAGGCACGCAGAAAACTCTAGCTTACTACCCAAATGTATGTCAAGAATTTGCACGGATAATGTCACCAGGAACTGATCATCCAAATAAAAATATTCATTTATCTGTTGTTTTTTTATTTTCTAAATATCCATTTAATCTCAGTCACACTACAACAAATTAAATCCTGAGAATCTATGTGCCGCAGTAAGCGACAAACGCAGTCGAGCTCGGCTACAGTATGTGTCCTTTACATGGTATTTAAGCTCACTTCTACAGTTGCTGAAAGCAGCAGGAATGGGAGCACATTAAAAGGTCTGTCCATAATAAAATATACCACCAGGCCAAAGATATAAGGCTGGACTAAGTGCTTAATTTCAATGGGAAAATGTAGTTAATGTCAGTGGGTTATGACTTAAAGAAGGAAATAATGTCACACTGAGGCTTCAGCAGGAACCCTTTTGTTAGCAGAGGGTAAATGAAAACCCTGAGGTAATTACAACCTGCCTCACAGGTAAGCATTGTGTAAGTAAGACTTCATGTCTTGCTGTAGGAGTAAGCATGTGAAGGATGAAGTGCCGTCTTACTCTTAGGGTGTATTCCAATTTTTGCCCAGCATTATTGTGGATGGGATTCCTCCTGCAGATCACTTTTTTAAGCCCTAAAATCATTTAAGCAGTTTAATTAGAAGTCACTATACCCTTTTTTGTATGTTTTTTTTTTTCTCGCTCCGTAAATGGATTCCCCCTCATTTCCCTTCAGATGACTCAGTTCAGTGACTCAGCAAAGCTCCACAGTCCAGAGATGTTCCTCTTACATTGCACATCCAGGCCCCGCAGAGCAAACTGAAGGCAGCCTGCTGATCCGGACGTGTAACTGAAGCCACGCAATGCCAGTACCCACCACAAAAACACTAGACAAACATTATGAACATGAAGTTGCTGAAATACAATCCCTGGAGGCACTGCTAGAGAGGGAATTTGTTTTTTATATAGGAAGAGTCATTTAATCATTCAAAAAAGAGTTAATTACTGAGCAGGCTAAGTAAGTGAAGCTTCATCAAAACATGAGTCTCTTTGATGAGTCCGTATAGCCATTCTCAAACAATGACAAACATTTCGTTAAAAAAATTGGTTGTTAAATGATGCACAAGGAAGCAATTTCAGAAAAAGCTGGGAATGACTCATGGCACCCCTACTGTTTTTGTATCACTGATGCCAACGTGTGTCGAATAGAGTGAATCCTATGGAGAAAGACTGGGGATGTCTAAAAGAGGGCGATGCCAATGAGAACGACAGGAAGGGAAAGGACTGCCCTCCAAGTGAAGGAAAACAAAAAAAAAGTATTAAAAAAATACATGGCAGTTGAAAGTAAATCTGAGAAGTTAAAAGGGAAGCATACGTTAAACTGGCAGCTCCTAAAAACTATGTTGCATGTCATTATACTTGTTCTTGTTTTTGATATTGCCAGAGATTTTGTGTCCAGGCACACTTTATGACAGAGTTTGACTCAACATGCAGGTATGAAGAGTCTCAGAAGGTTACTCCAAGCATATTGGAAGGTTTGTATACGTTTTCTGTAGCCACTTGAATTTTGGATCAATGTCTCTTTTTACATTCTTTGAGTGGCACCCCCTTCATTCTGTTCCTGAACCCTGCAATCTCTTCTTCCTCCTCTTCATCCTTAGACTTCAGGTCGAGGTGAGTTGGGCTGGAGGCTTCCATCGACCCTCACCACTGCAAAGAGGAAACAATGAAAAGTACATTACAAAAGAGAAATTTCTCACTTGTGCCATCACAGTTTAATCCCAAATGGCTGTCTCTTATAAACATACTCTTCCCTGAAGGGGGCCCTGTGGTGTTATGGATCCATCCGAACCACTTAAATTGAAGCCATTAGCTAGATGCTGAAGGGAAACAAATGCTCCCCTTTCCCACAAACCTCTTAACCTGTCATATATTGAGGGGAGCCAAGGAAACGCCTCAGGAATGCAGAGACGATTCTGAGTGGACCCCGAAGTGCAGTGGGTGTTTTATTTTCTTTATCAATGCATCTTTGTGTCAGAGAAGAGCAACACAACTGATTTTATCTTTAAAGTTGTCAACCACCTCCTTTCTCTGTCAGCAGTTCATCCAAGAAAACTTTTTAAAACAAATTTTTGGAAGATATGTGTGATAAGATTTATAAACCAGACATTTCAGCTTCCTCTCTGTATCTGAACCCATTCTGATCAATGATGGCCTAAGTCTAGCACTTTCTTCCTGCCTCTTTAAGCAGGGAACATGACTCCATCATTGGAACCAGTGCACATACTATTTAGGCTTTATTCTGGGACAGACTGCACCTTGTTTTAGAGGCCGCACTAATGGTCAGTGCATGCTGTTGTCAATGAAATTCTTTAGTCAGGTCTATGAAAAATTTACCCAATAAGTAAAAAAAAAAAACATCCTTGTCTTTATTCATTTTTTTGTTCAGTTTTCTAACACGTAGACCTAAAATCATGAACTTACTTATATAAAATTGCATGTATAGTGTCTTTTACTTTTTTTAAATATGAGAGCAAATTTTATAGCGAAACAAGTGTATAACAGGATGGGAAGAGAAAAAAATAAAACTGTTATCATGGGTGCTAGAAGCTGTGGCTACAATTGTAGGCTGCTTCCACCAGTATGTGAATTATTATTATTATTATTATTATTATTATTATTATTATTATTATTTCTTCGGGAGTGACGTCACAGACCCAGACTAGACTAGACAATACACGATTTTACTTACTGTCTTTCAGGTGAGTGTTCCTTGTGGACATAATATATCCAGCTGAGTGCACTGTGCTTATGGTGTTTCATATGTGTTTTGTTGTATGACGGCTGCCAAAAATCCTGTAGGTCACATGGACACAAAAACTATAAACTATACGGAAACAAAAACTGTGAAAAGTGAATATTCATATTGGACTCACTAAATGTGTTTATATGCAGCAAGAGAAAGTCAAATTATTGCCTTAGTCTGTCTGAAATTAGACTCTTCACATGCACCTTGGTCAGACGTAAGTCGTTCGGAACTGGAGTTGGAGAAATCGGACTAAGGTACTCAGATAATGCCAATGGAAAGTCAAATTTCTCTGAATCTAAACGAAAGTCAGGAGTAGCCAATCTACCAGAAGTTGGGTACTCCCCCCTTCTTTACTATCTGTGTGACTCTATTCTGGTTATGTGTCTCTATTCCTGGCTAAGTTATTATTCTGATTTCTGGGAAAAGCTCAATTTAGAGGTGTAAACATACTGACTGAGAAAAAAACTAAAGACTTGAGAATACACTCATTTTAGTGTCTGTGGGTTTTTAGTGACTGGGTTTTTTTTATTATTACATGAAAAAGAAAAGTATACTTATTTTCTCATTATTAAAATTCAGATTTTTGTGTAATTTATTTCCTGTATGACTTAAAAAGTGAGTTATTTGTGTTACAGTATAATTTTCTAATGGGAAACAGTAATTCTTTCTTTTAACCTATTAATTTTCAGAGATTTTTAGGTCAATTTTGTAATGCTTGACCTGTGAAAGCTTATCTGACAGATGTTATTTAACTATTCTACCTAACTACAAGACAAGGGACACTTTAAATATGTTGAAATCAAAACTGTTTGTTAATTAAACAGATTGACTGGAGTGGGGTATTTTTTGGAAATCAAAATATGATTATCCCGAAATAAGGTGTGATTAAATTACCCAAAACTCTTGTTAAAGTCTGGTAATTACTGTAGTCATTTTCTATCTTGGATTAATTAATTTTAAACTGCATTCTTTCCAGGATCTCATTCTCTTTTTAAAAACCTGAATCTCATTTTCTCATTTCAACCAGAGATTTGGTAACCATTACAGTGTTGTGGCTTACAACCATAAGATCTCATTTATTCACAGAAAGTAAAATCATGCACCATCTAGTCTAGTATGGCTCCATGATGTTACTCCTAGAGAAATTTGGAAGAGAGAGAGCACAGCCCTCAAAAGCGAAAGGGTGAATAAGTGCAGGAAGAAAAATAGTCTTGCAAAATTGAGAAAATATTTTGGAAACGTGAGGAATAAATGTTGTATGTGCCGTGTCGGAAAATTATTTTGCCCATGATGATAGATTTTCTTTACACAGTATAATTTTACCCTCTCCCCAACAGTGTTGGGTATTGTGACTTTGGAAAGTAATTAATCAGGTTACAACGTTACCATCAATTAAAATGAATCAGTCATGTAACATGTAGTCATGTTTCTTTTATTGATGAGTGTCATTCGCTTAATATCTTTGGAAAACAGCAGTCTTATAACTCAAGTTTTTTTTTTCTTACCAAAAGAAACAGTCATGAGTCACCCCTTATGTATTCCTCAAACTGTATGAGTAACGTGGCCACGAGAAAGCTTTGTTTTATAACTTTGAAATGTATAATGTTACATGTGATTCAGCTCCTGCTTACAGATCAGATTCCGTAACCCAGTCATACGTGAGATTCTTCTGTATCCTTTAATAGAGGCTGTGAAACCTAAAAATATGTTCTTCTTCCTCTGTATTTCATGTAAAAAATATATATATTTGCACAATTTTTTCCATCTTTTACTTTACCATTGTGATAGATTTTACTTGATCCTATTGAAAATGAGTTAGTTTTATTCATAATCTAGAGCGAAAGCCGCTGATGTTCGACTTTCAGTCAGTACAGTACTAATCTGTAGGCTACATTGTCTAAACAAAGATATTTCAAGCTGTTTTCAAGTGAGCTTTTATTTTGTTTTAGGAGGGTCAAATCAAGGGCAGGGAAGCACAGTAGAGCATCGGAGCAAGGTTAACATTTTAAATACTATCTATATGCATGACTGAGAGGAGTGAGGAAGTAAAGGAGGGTGTGAAGGGTAGGGACACAGGCTTTAGAGATAGATGGTTCTTTGATGAGCTGACAGAAATGAGGCCAAGCAGCCATTGTGAAGTATCTCTCACCCTTCACCAGTGACTCATGCAGGGAATACCCCTTTCTGAAAGTTGTCAGTCACAGTGAGAGACATTTTTCCTTGCTCTACATTTTCATAAAAGCTTATTTTATATATGATGAATGGAACTGTTCCCCATTCTTTTTACCCAACAGCAAAACATGGTTCACTGGAAGCAGGAAACACCCCTGCGATTATAATTGATTTCAACTGGAAATTCTGAACCCCCCACCCCCCTCCCTCCAACTGTGTTAATCGTTCCAGACGGCTGTGTAGGAATCTACAGACTCTTTGAGCATTCCCTCCTGTTCTAAACCACTTTCACGCAGACAAGTGGTGCTAAATGCCAATTATCACCCGCTAAACACCGATGCTACATCCGACTTGGAAACCCAAACAGACTGGGCCTGCATCCCATCTCGTAACACCTGCTAATGAGCCAACAAGTTAACAAGGGGATAGGGTTAACCAGTCAGGCATTGTTTCAGTCAGCCAGTGCCAAGCTGATTCACTAATACAAATTCATTTATTGTTTCAATTGATCTATTATTATTATATTAGGGTTGGGAATTTAACGCATTAATTGCGATTCATTAATTACAGAAGAATTAGCGCGCAAAAAACAATTACCACATATAATCGCAGCTTGTATTACAATTTATGTGGGAACATTTGTTTGAGAATGATTTCCTGGTATGTGGATTACAATGATGCATACATCAGAACTAGGCAGGTAGGATGACCATCCACTTTTCAAGCATTCTCTGTGTGTTCCGAGGGTTTTCCCGGGTTTTCATTGTTTATCAGGGGACCATACTTAAACTGACTGGTGCAATGAATGCAGTACGACGGCCCTCTACCATCCATCCTCCACCAGCGGCCGGTTCTGATTTGTTCAGACAGAACAGACAGTTGGCTCTGCTTCGAGTTGAGCCCTGCCATGTTCCTGAAATTTACATGAAGTAAAAAACACAACGTTTACATGCGAACCGCATAAGATAAACTGTCTGGCTGCAATAAACGAGTGGCAGAGGCCATCATTCCCAAAGCTGGTTATGTGTTTCTGCGTGAGACAAGAGCCTGCGGGTCACATGGACACAGAAAATCTAAGAATCTGGTGCAAAGTGGGAGTTCATTAATAAATTGACTGAGGAGGATGAATTTGAAAATGAAATACTGAGTTTACACTGTTTTTATCTTCTTTTTAAGACTACTGCTTTTTTACTTTTATACACTGAATATAAAAATATTATATATATATAAAATCAGAATATAATTTCAGATTTTTGATACATTTTTGTAAAATTAAAAAGTAAACTATCATTGGAACTGATAAAACGGATACAATTTCTAATTCAGGAGGGTAATTATCTCTATAATTATTTTAAATTCATTTTTGTACTCATGAAAGCATTTCATAAGTTTGTTATGTAACAATTATTTCTAAATCAAAAGTGTTGGCTGAGCAAAATGTCCAATGAAAAAGCCATGTGTCCTTTAAAAAACGAAATATGGTCACCCTAAATTAAGAATCTTTTTTGCTATTTTTTTTAAAGAGAATGTTCTGAAAATATACTTAAAATGACACTGTTTCTAGGTCTGTTCAGTTTTGGCCAAGGATATTTTTTTTCTTTAACTATTATGAATTGACTTGCATTTAACTGCATTTTTTCAAATATTAAAATACTTTAAAATAACTGTATTCACACCTGTGTCATTTATTTGATTGTTGTCCATTCATATAGCCATTTATATTAAAAAAATGTGGTTTCATATAGTCTTATAGTCATATAGTATAGGCAAATAGTGCTGTATTTTTAAAATGCAATTAATGAAGATTAATTAATTACAATGCCTGTAATTAATTATATACTTTTTTTAACGAGTCTTATTCCTCATATATATATATATATATATATATATATATATATATATAAAATCAATGGAAAGACATATTTTAATGCTTCAAAGATTTCTTAGTTTCTGAATTTAAAAAAACAACAACCTTTTTTGCCCAGTAATGTGAAACCAGGGTAGATAATGTATCTTAATTAGGACCAGAAAATTCAAAGAGCAGTGGCCTCAAAATGATTCAAAAGGTCGGCAAAGCAGTTACAATTAAACAAGAGGAGCCAGTTTAAACCTATATGACCATATATGGTGCAAAATTTACAAATAATATATTAACAACCCCAAAGAAGTGGTAATGACCAAAAAACAATATGAAACAAAACACAAAACAAGTGGATTCAAAGCTAAATAAAGTTAAATTTTAACTCATGACCAAAAAGTTAATCTTGAAGAAGCAAAAGGAGCAAAACAACCATAATGAGGTAAAAAAAAAATGTGCACGGCCGCAATATGCATTTCTTTTCAGATAGTTTGTTGTTGAAGCTTAATTTCTCTCAAATGTTTTTGATGCTTTATGCTTTTCATGTTTTATGCCTAATTGCTTTTTTTAGTTACCATGCTTTTACAATTGATTTAAGCTTTTTTTTTACCTTCTATAAATCAAGCACATTGAATTACCTTGTTGTTGAAAGTGTGCTATATACAAATAAAATTGCCTTGTCTTACCTTGCCTTGCCTTGCAGAGAGATACTGAAAAGCCTAGAGGCTTTAAAATATATGTTTTCAGCTCTGTTGCAAAATCTTTAATGCACAAATGACAGAAAGCTAACAAACTACAGTAACAAAAACGTTGTCTGTGTTTATCCCACTTAATGCACTCCACCAATAGAAGCAAATTGAGTGCATTGTAAATTGCTTTATAATAGATCAGCAAAGTGCATAATGTTGGTTCCATGCCAGAGTTCATTTACTGAGTTGATCTTACAAAAACCTTTTTCGATTTTGTCTGGCTTGATGGCAAATCAGACCTTAAAATACTTTCTAACATCCAAAGAGGCAAATATAAAATAGAGAAGACAATATAGATCAGACATTGGCACAATGTCTGAAATATACGGAACAAAACTGAAAATGTGTCAGATACAGTATGTGTCAAACATTGGTGGTTGGGACTGAAAGAAATTACAGAGAAACTTATATGTATGAGGTCTGTATCTTTTCCCTCCATTTATTCAGACCGCTCCACTCAGATTCTAAACTTTCTTGATGTCTATTCCATCACACAAATCAAATTATACATTTTGTTTGATCTGAATCTATTGACAGAAACACAGCCTTATGCCGAAGAAAAGGCTTGCACTATATGGAGAAAGCCAGAACACACCTCAGTGGAATATCTTGAGGTAAATGATGGTGACTTTCTTCGCCATCTTCTATAGCATAAAGTAAATAAGGAATGTAGTCACTGTTTAGTGAGGCTAGGTTTTTGTGATGAAATGTCAGATATTATAAAGTGAAGTAGAACCTTCAGCCTTTATTTGTTTGGAATGTAGCTAAAAAAAACAGTATATAGTAACAGGGCAAACAGAAATCAGTTTTCCAAACTTAATAATAGAAGCATCAGTCCAAACAAGGTGTAAAAAAGCAATATCAGGGTACTATTATTTGGCTTTGATCTAAGTTGCTGAAAATGCTGTCTCCTTAATGCCACTATTTTGGTGCAAACATGAAAGCTTACCGATTTGCTCTTGAGTATGAGAGTGTGATGGCTGAGGCTGGGCTTCAGCCTGTGCGTGCTGCTGCTGCTCCTGCAGACTCTGAGTGTCTACTGAGATGCCGCTGTCACTGTGCAGCTTCTCTCCCTCTGGTGTGACCATCTGGTTGTTTGTAGCAGCACGGTTATTAGCTGGTTGCTTGTTTTGCTTGCAACTATTCCACCTGTCAGTGAACAGAATACAGCATAGCACTTAATTCATTTTGAAATTCGATTAGGGCCTTTTTAATCTGTAATGTTTTTTTCCCAGTCCTCACAAATGGAACAGTCACTTCAGATTTTGCTAGATTTCTTTGTGTGTACTCACACCTGAAAGTGAGTATTTAAAAGAGCGGTAACTGTTATTTGGGCATCTATAGGATGTTCAGTGTATGTCTAGACATTTAGGCTAAATTTTGATACAACATCCCAGCTTTTAAGGCCCATTTCTAAATTGTAATTTAGAAGGATAATATACTGCTTTAAATACTGATCTGGCAAAAACTATCCCCACACTCTAATAATTGCCAACTATCAGCAGTTTACCAGGAAATAATTGGTTATAGCAGCACATCAATGTGAATGCAACCACTTCACCATCAAATAAACAATTTTTACATAACTTATTTTGCCATAACCATGGCAACTTTGTCAACCTATTTTTGATTGAGTCACAAATGTAAGAGTTTAGATGATAGACTCGAGCACCACTTTCTCCGGAGCTCTTCAGCTCATTCAGGGGGAGTTCAAGGCATTCCCAGGTCAAAGGGTTATCTGTTTGATTTTCAGTAGAAAGTTTCTGGAAAACCTCCAATGACTATCGGATGCCCAAACTAATTCAACTGATTCCTGTCAATACAGAGAACATGGCAGTTCTCCTCCCCTGCAAACGGTCCTTACTCAAAAGATCCTGTCCACCCAACGGAAGACCATATCAGACATTCATAATAAGGACATCAACTATGCATTAACTATGTATGTACAAGCTACAAATATGCTTGTTATCAATTTGTTGTCATTAAAGATGTGCCAAAAAGCAGAAAGATCATTACTGCTGACCTGAAAATATTTATATATGTATAATGAAAATTATTTACCACTGTGTGTCCCCCTTCAGTGTGCCTTCAAAATCCCTCAGATGTACCAAGATCAAAGGTTCAATTTACAGTTGGGCAAATAATTATTTGGCAGCCACTGATTGTGCAAGTTGTCCCACTTAAAAAGATGACAAAGGTCTGTATTTTTTTCATAAGTACACTTTAACTGTGAAAATCACAATGTATGCTTTTTAAAGAATTTATTTTTATAATTGTAAATTTTAAAATATAACCTATCGGTATAAATGTCACTCACCGTGTTTAAAGGGGGAAAAAATGCTGAGCTGCATCCCAAGAACACCATACCCACTGTGAAGCATGGAGGTGGAAACATTATGCTTTGGGGATGCTTTTCTATAAAAGGGATCTAGCAGCATAACAACTATCCCAAATATGTCACCTGGGCAACAAAGGAGTGGCTACGTAAACGCATTTTAAGTTTCTGGAGTGGCCTAGCCAGCCTCCAGACCTCAATCCAATAGAGAATCTGTAGAGAGAGCTGAAAATGTGTGCTTATCAGCGACAGCCGCAAAACATCACAGCTCTAGAGAAGATCTGCTTGGAAGAATGGGCCAAAATACCTGCTACAGTGTTTGCAAACCTGGTGAAGACCTACAGGAAACGTTTGACCTCTGTCATTGCCAACAAATATGACATTACAAAGTATTAAGGTGAATTTTAGCTATTAACCAAATCGTTCTTTTCTGAACCGTTATATAAATATATTCTTTAAAAAAATCATACGATGTGATTTTCTGGATTTTCTTTTACATTCTGTCTCTCACAGTTGATGTGTACATATGATTAAAATTACAGACTTCTTGCTACAGCTTGCAATATCGTTAACTGTCAAATACTTTTTTTTTGCCCATCTGCATTTTTGTTTTTATGTTTTTATCTCTAACAGTTAACAAACACTGCAGTCATTTATCGTGTGAAAAAACGTATCTTGTTCTCCTTATTAACTAGTGAGAAAGATGAATAACTAAGAAATGTATAATTCAATAATCAGGAGATTTTGGATATAACAGAGCAGTTAAAAGCGCTTATAAATAACATTCTGTTTTCATACTTAAAGTATTTCTTCATTTGTTTGTGCATGAGATAGAGTACACTTGGAGCAGGTGAAATTTCCCTTTGGTTGGCATGTTTCAAGCAATCAAATCATATAATCTGCTTGTTTACTTGCTTCAACAGTGCATCTGCGTTAATTTATATCTATCTGTATGATGGATTGGTACTGTACATGTCCTCATCAATCTGTGATCACTCTAGTTTATAAAGGTTTGTTTTTTCCTCCTTTAAGTAAAACCTAATTATGGCACTTTTGAAATTTATCAAAGCCGCTCCGGCAACAGCTGGATTCAATTTTCCTCTCTTTACTGTCATTTTATCCACCTAATATTTTGTGAGGTAATATTAATGCTTGTGTGGCATTGTCATTAAGACCACACTGAAGTCCACAAATGTACACCCATTGTCATAAACCATTTACTTCCTGAGGTGCAAATTCATATTTTTTTTTACTGGTTTTTAGTTAAGAAAATCTTTTGACTGACCTCTTAAACACAATGTATGCCACTAAGCCGACCACACAAGCAGCCAGGATAGAGCAGTAAATAGGGATGAGGTTTTCGTTGAAGCCCCGGCCAAGAAAATGAGGGGCACCGCTGCTAGACGTGGTTGTCTCTCCACTTGGCAACGGGCTGCTAGAGTCCAGGTTGGGGTAATCAGGAAAGGGCGTTTCAGACACATCGTTCGTTGTAGGAATGTATGTAGGAAGGTTTGGATCTGTATGGAAGAAAAAAGAGGGAATGGATTAATCACATTTCAAGTCTTAGTAGAGCATATACAGTGGCTCACTGGTAAGGGCAAAAAAGCACAACCAATCATTTATAAATACAGCTAAAACTTTTTTCTTCTGAAACAATATGCTTTTGTAAAATTAGTTGCTGTGACACCAAGAATTAGCTTGTGGAAATGCATTTTATGCTCACTAAGGGTGGAGGGGGATCTGCTATGCTGTTGGCCTGTTTCTCTTACTGAGGCCTTGGGAATCGTGTTAAAGTCAAAAGGCTTAATGAACTCTTTGAGTAGTAGAATATTTTAAATAAAACTCAGGTGTCTTTTCTGGAAACTGAACATTGGTGGTCCTTAAGTCTTTCAACAGGATAATGATCCTAAAACAGAAAACAGTATCTACCTTCTTATATGATCTGATATCCTTTACATAAATACTAAATGTGACCTAAAATGTTTCAGACACATACATTGTGTTTCTCATAGAGGGTAGTAAAGCGTTCCCTAAAGGCCTTTAGATCTTTTTCCTTGAATATCCATTGGATGGCCGGGGTTGCACGGTGGAACAGTGGGTAACAATGTTTCAGTGTAGCAAAAAGGTCATAGATTTGAATCCCAGCCCTGGTTTCTGTATGGAGTTTGCATGTTCTCCCTATCCAAGCGTAGGTTCCCTCCAGTTACTCCGGCTTCTTCCCACAGTCCAAAAACATGACTGTGAGGTTAATTGGTCTTTCTAAATTTTCCCTAGGTGTGAGTCTGTGCGTGCATGGTTGTTCATCCTGTCTGTCTCTGTGTTGCCCTGTGATGGACTGGCGACCTGTCCAGGGTGTACTCTGCATTTCGCCCATTGACTGATGGAGATAGGCACCACCCCCTCCCCATGAACCCTTGATGATGGATGGATCTATTGAGTGTTTCTCATCAACATAGACGGAAGCAGTTTAGCATGCAGAATAATGTAACGCATCCAACAAAAAATATATTTAAAATTGTTTTTAATCAACGGTTTTTAAGGAAAAGAAACCTTGTTTTGATGACTCTTTGCAAACAGCCAGTAGACTTGGGTGTGATTAGTCTCCAACCAGATGTCTGATGCACTGCACTCATGCAGCAGCTGCTTCTGATAGACAGATGGGCTCTGGATAAGTTGCTGTGAGCACGAAGAAGGAATGTTTCTCAGCACCGACGGGAAGGAGGGGGTTGCAAATTTATGACAAACCACCAGTCCAGACCAGACCTGGCATGGGCCATGCACACCGGGTTTCTTCTCATCGCATGCTGATGTCTGTGCATTGAAATGGCCTTACGGCCATATGGATCCTTGAAAAACTGAGTGTGGGGCTTTATGGAGGTCATCTTTCTGGTTGAAGCCTGTGCTAAGGCCAGAGATATTGGCAGATCACTATGCTACTGAAGGGATCTGGTTTCTATCATTGCAGAGCCTGCAAAGAAGTCAGTTTCATAGATTATATTACTTCCTCTTCCTCTGTGCTCCTTTAATGACAGTGTAATTTCCCATCTTAGTGTTGCAACCCCGCCCACACCGATAGACATTAGTTCTAATCAGTTCTCTCCTACAGTAATGTCATAGCGCTTACATTTTCTAAATAGTGTTAGGAACTCTGTGCTGATCCTGTGAAATGGTCCAAAAGTTCACTTGATTACCTTTTTCCTCTGGGAATAGTAAAGCAGATTGAGGGGAGCACCCCGTCAAGCCAGAACCCAAACTTCTTTGAGTTCAGCCCACGGTTGGTGAAGGAGAATGTGAAGCCTGGTTCAGATCTGAGCCTTTAACTCCCAGCAGAACCTCGGGCTGCTCCTCATTAGCTTTGTACTGGCCCCTCACAGGATTAACCCTGTGGCAACCCTCGAGGCTTTGTCCAAGGCTAAAAATCGGGGAAATCTGCCCTCAATACTTGTGGGTTTGTTGAGCATTATTAAAACTATTAAAAGCGTCTTACCTGTTGTCTATTTTTTGCATTTTAATAAACTGGGTTATATCATGAAATATTGGTGTTTATGTCCTTTTGTTGTTATATTATACATTTCCAATTAAATCAAGCCTCAAATCAAGTGTGGGGTATGTATTTAGAATTTTATTGACCTGCATAGTAAAAGCTAGAATTAGTAACATCTTTCCTCATTGTCGTGCAGAGACCTTGTGTATTCGCTTGTGCTTATTTTTGAGTGAAGAAATTACCCCCCTCCAAAAACAAAAACAAAAATCATAGAAAAGCCTGAAGCTATCCAAAAATGTTGCAATGTTCTCTAGGGGATTAGCTGTCAGGATCACATTTCTCCAGTCTCCCAACCAGCTGTGATGAATTCTAGTAATTCTGGTTTTAGTGGTTTTTCATTGACACGTTAAACTCCTTATTAGAAATGGATTGCTACATAAACCAGTCAGTAAATTAGTTTGATAAATTCAGTCTTTTAAGTACTTGCTATCTGTCTTATTATAGTTCCTCACTGATCAGCACAGAAGCTATATAAAACTGTGAAACGTGTAACACTGTAGCGTCCTGACAATCCAACAAGTTACAAGTAGGCTCAACATGGCAATGTGTTACTGGACTAAGAGTAAGCCTTCCTTCAATTGAGGATTAGTGCCCTATAAGTTGGAACCATCACTGTCCTTCAGAGCTGGTGTACGAGACAGTAAAGTTCTGCAAAACATGATGACTGTGAGTCACCTGAAATGCCTCAAGCTGTTTCTGAAAGCTTATTTGAGCTTATTATTTTGTAAATGTGTAAATGTGATAGTAAATTCTAACCCTAATCCTAAATGCAAAACAATAGTAATGCATTAAATAAAAATGACAGAGTTTGAGCGGGAAAAAAATCAGCAAGAGTTATCAAACATTAGAGAATGTAATTTTTCAAATATCGGCTTCTACTAATATTGGTGTCACGGTACGTAGCATTGTTGTCTTGCAGCAAGAATGTTCTAGGTTCAATCCCAGCCTGGTGTCTTTATGCACTGAGTTTAAACCAGCATCATGTCATATTTTACCGAAAGCTTGCTTGATTTTAAATGAGCAACATTTTCACTGTTAGCCGAAGGTTGATCTCAATCAGGGTACTATTTAGTAAGAAAAAAAAAACGTATTTTATTCGGTTTCAGACATCCTTGTCTTTGAATGTGTGTCTGCACTCTGTCCACTTGCCGCAACTGTCATATCTTACTAAATAACTCAAGAAAAAGCACATTTTTAGAAACAATGTCCTGATTCTTCCTAAATAAACATCATATAATTGAAAGTTTCAAAGATTTTGACCCAAAACAATTAAGAATCAACCAGTACCTTACACAATAGAGTAACAAAGTCCTCTACATGAAGAGTGAAGTAAGTAAGAGCCACAGACCTCAATTTTTTGTCTAAAATTAGAGTCCCATTATCTTTGCATATTGACTGAGTGGACCGTCTCGTGAAGGAAAATCCACTTAGGATTGTTAACATTGTATAATTGATTACTGTGAAGAATGGTGTGCAGCATAAGAAACATATATACTTAGTGGACCATTACAGCTACTCGCTGCACTTATTCTCTGTTTTTACTGACATGACAGACTGTAAAGCTTTTCCACATTGATTTGTTGCATAATTTACCAATGATTCTGCATTAAATAGTCCAATGGGATCTTAATGGGCAGTTTATGTAGACATGTATTTTAAAGTTTCTGTTTTTAATTAATTGTGCAGGTTGAGAAGTCTGTCAGTGCAGGGATCATGCGTCAGTGTTAAACTTAATAAGGTGGTTTGTTTTTCTGAATAGTGGAAAACATGTCTCACAAGGGCAAGAATTCAGCACATGTGCATGCTGTACTTATAAACATACAGAATGCAGAGAGCTATTTACAGCTACACTATTGATTCAAATCCGTCTGAAAGGAGGGATTTGTTTAGAGAAGTCGAAACATGGGCGTCTGTATTACATGCATTTCTTGACCTTTCCTCGGATGTAGTCAGGTTTCCTCAGCTCTGCCATACATCATTCAGCTAATGCCGCTTCGGGTAATGATATTAGCAATGCAACATGAGCTTACAAATAGTATAAAATGTGAATGGATGATGTGGGAAAAAAGGACATGAAGGTGTGCAGAGTGTCTAACTTTATGCAGTGTATGTGAGAGAGGTTCCTGTCTCTACTTTCAGTCTAGGTGCTCTCACATGGGCTTATCGTCATTCTGCATTTCAGTAATAACTTAATGAGTATTCCTTCCACAGATATCCTATGTAAAAGTCTTGATCCATCTTTTATTTTCTTTATATTCTGTTTCTTATTATGATTACGTTTTTTTGAAAACTTTTAAAAACCGTTTTTTATAAATTACTAATTTGGGTTTTTTCTCAACAACTTTCAGTGTAGTACATTTTTAGGATAATGACTTTATTTTTTAAGCCATTTAAATTTCACAGGTTTTGTTTGCCCTAATTACAACTTGGACCACTTAAAACAAAAAAAGCAAAAATAACAGGTGGGAGGTAAACAGCAAAATATTTATTTCATGGCTCCTATATGCATATACAATAAATGCAACAAGAAAAATGGTGTGGAAAAATCTGTAGACCTATAAAGACTTACTGTTACTTCATTTTGACTCCTTTCACAGAATTTGAATTAAACTAAAAAAAGATAAACTGATTCGGATTCAACTGTGATGGAGTGGCAACCTCTCCAAGGTGTGTCCCCATTTCATATTTAATGTTTTTTTTGTTTTTTTTTCAGGTTTCTTAACCTACCTAACCATTGCGTTTGGTAACAGTTTTGCTAAGAAAAGTAAAAAAGATGTTGTTTTCCTTACAAGATTTAAACTGACCATGTAAAAAAAATTGGTTTAAATAAAAATTAAACATTTTATTAGTTGCCCGTATAAAGAATTCTGTTGAAATGGTTGAAAACTACAGTTGCATCAAGTCACACCACGGGATTCATCTCAAACTGTATCCTCTGGACCAAAATTACTGATCTCCTCACAGCATGTTTCACATAAGGTTGAGTCAATTCAGAAGGTTAGAGTGCAGGATGCTGTGTCTTTATTGCTACTCTCAGAGTTTTATATTTCCCTGGTCTCCAGACTAAAACACAGCTGGCCACGGACCAATGCACAGGCCTTAGGCTGCAGGGGCTCCGTACTGCTTCTCGGCTGGAACAGAGCAGGGGCTTAAAGGTGGCGGTGGACCTTCAACAATCCCAGTTTTGCCTCGGCGGGTTTAAAACACTCATGAAACAAAATAAAACTAGCCTGGGATTTTATGAGAGCGGAGCTACGTGGGCAGAGGGGATGTGTTTATTACTGGGGTGTGGACACAAGAGCGAGGAGGAAAATACTTTAATTTTTAAGAGCCACTGAGGTCTTTATGGTGAATTTAACCCCAGGGTCTTTCGCAGAGGTTGATGTCTTGGCTTCTGCCAGTTCAGGGTGGAGATGAGCAACTATCAGGCACAGCAAATGTAGAAAGACCTCTTTATCAGCTGCCAAACACTCTCCCTCTGTCTCAGCTGAGCCTCTATCACAACTGCCTGGCGTGAGTGCATCAAGCACACACACACACATGCTACAAATTATTCAAGTGAGCGCTCTGTCTTCTGTTTGGGAGCGTTAATAGAAAGAGTGGAGGGGAGGCAGACAGAGAGGCAGAGTGTTAGAAGAGAGTGAGGAGGGGGTGCAGATGAACAGAGGAGCCGCTGTAAAGTGCTCTGATTAGAAGGAGTAATTATACTGCAGCGGTGAAGACACTGAATGCAGACTGGACATCTTCCATCACTTCACTCGCCTGTCCACTCGAGGGCCACTGTGGGAAGAGACGGGAGGAGGAGGGGAGAAGGTGACGGACTCTCTAATAAAGAGAGAAGACTGGCGTTAACTGTGTGTTCAATCTTCCCCTTTCCTCAGGACAAACTCTCCAGAAACTTCCTCAAGTAACTTAACTGGAAACCGAACAGCACCAAGATGTTCTGAGACTTCCACTGAAAGATGCAAGGCATATTTCGATTGCACATCAAAAAGCTTCACATGTGTGCGACACTTGGAGTTTAATGAAAAATTTAACAGTTAAATTACACTTGGCAGGAGTAAGAGCAGGCGTGTTTCTGTGTCATGTTGGCCTGCCATCAGCTGTATTGATTCTGAACGCTCATAAAAAGTTTAAAGCTTGCACGAGCTAAGCGTGTGTGCGTGTGTCCTAAAGTCATGCGTGTGTGTTTGTGCTCTCACAGAGGTCACTCAGCGAAACCTGAGCATGAGTAGAAGAAATCCCAGGACTCATATCGACCCCTTCGCAGTAGAATACCAGCACAGCACATATGCTGCAGCTCTCAGTCTGTTTTCATCCCTGTTCCATTCTCTTTCTCCGTCCCTGTCGCTGCGTTGTGTAAATTGGCACTTGCTGACAACTAGATATGAAGTGTGGATTGTTTTGGGGATTGTGAGCATGCCCCATCGCATCTTCACTACAGCATGTGCAAAGATTGAGAAAGACTCTGAAATTAGATTAAAAATGTTTTTCGGGTGTTCAAAATGAATTCAAAGACAGGAAGTGTTCCCCATATGGGCAAAACTAGTTTTTGTTAGCTGCAGAAAAAAATACATGTCAAAGACCACCATGAAAGCTTGGTAACACCATCACACCAAGTACATCTGCAGCTATCATCCCCACAGGAACATATGCACTGTTTAACAGGACTTTCCTATCATAAGGTCACTTATGATGCCATCTCTAGCATCTACCATTATGACTGCTATCATGCCATCAGCTGGAACGAGATAGGTCAAAGTTGAGCTGCCTGGGTGGGCGCTAAATGGGCAGCAAAAAGATCCATTGTACCTAATGTACATGTATATTTTGGAGGGATAGTTTGACTTAATGTGCTGAATCCGGTGGACAGTAACATACCATACAGTGAAGAGTGAATTATAGTTTACATAAAGCTAAATGTTGGCACAGAGTAAGGAAAACTGTCCTTTCTCCAGCTCATGTACATTTCCAGATCTTATCTTTCAACGCACAGTTTCTCCACATCTAGTCAGTGTTATTACAGTCAATTAACAGGATAATTTAAACAATTCATGTGGTCCTTTGCACCTTGACAATGAAGTGATGAAAGATTTTAGGGCTTTATTACCCCAAGAGAGGTAATGGCAAGCTCGTGTGTGGTGTACAATCCATGAAACTTTCAACAAGGGGGAGTTACTTTTTAGTGTTTTCTTCCAAGAAATCAGCCCTGCCACCCAAGCCAAAGCTGAGGCCAATTTCCCACCTTGTCTGACCCATGAGAATTTACAGCTTCCTGCTTTTTTTGAGCCACCTTTACAACTGGACAGAAAGCTGGGCACTGTTTTTGTGGGCGTGCGGGTTATTGATCGTCTCTGTGTTGACACTGCAGTAGTCTTTGACCTTTTAATGTTAAAACTTTCAACTTCCAGCTGACCAAGCCCGACCTTTAACCACGCATGTTCACACACACACATGTGGAGGTCGCCCCCAGTGGTTTGTTCAAGAGTGATTGAGAATTATATGAGACATCAAACGCTGATATGACATAACTTAAAGTGCATTGTGGGATGGAAACCTCTTCTGTCTTAAAGTGAAGGTGCTGTCATGCCTAGTATGTGTTAAAAGCAAACCACCTTATCTGGTCAGGTCTTTTAAGACTTTATGGAGACCAAACAACACCATTCAACAGTTAGAAGACACAAGGCCTTTGTGTTTTATTTCACTGAAATCAGAAAAAGAAAAAATGAACCAGCTGCCTTCTTTAATATAAAAATATTCAAGCAGATCTAAATGCATCACTACAAAACTAGGAGTGCTAAAAATAAACTTTTTTTGTCAGTTGTGTTGTGTGTTGTGACATAAGTCACACTTTGGTCCCAGCACAGCATTAAGTCTGTTGATTTTGACGCTATAAGTTTGGTTTCTGCTGGACCAAAAATATGACCAGCTGCACTCTCGGGCTGGAAAAACAGCTTTGATCTGCCGAAGTTAAAATCACACAGCAGAAATAAAAGGAAAATAGACTTGAGGTCGGCCAAAAGAGTTTTTAATCCTAAATAACTCAGTGGATGTAAAAAGTAATTCAAACTACAGCTTCTGTCATTCACATAAAAACTGTTCTCCAGTAAAACTTGCTGCTGCTGTCTGTGCATCACTAATCACTGGTGATAGTTTTCCTTATTGGACATACACATCACAGAAGAGACCTAAAATGGGGACTTTCGCCAAAAAGTGATGGATTTTCATTACTGTAATTAGGAAACTGTAGCCCCTAGCACCTTCGTTGGTGGAATACAAATGTAACATATTTTTTTCTAGATCCTTTTCACATAAGAAACAGGCAGTGTATATGATATTTGACGCTGTCAGATATAATTAAAGGGAGAGTCACAATTGGTAAAACGTGCGGTAAAGTTGCATTAATTGGATAAAATTGCAAGTTGTGTAGAATCCCCTGTGAGCATCGAAAATTCCTGGAGGGACTGTCTAATCACGCTAAGGCTTTGAGGAGTCACTAACTGGTAAACCAATGCAACTGCATGATATTAAAGGTTTGTTAAATGTTAGTATTAAAGTAATTTCGATCGAGCAATTTAAGCAGCCCCAACTCAGAATACAACATAACTCTGTAGCAGACTTACTGTGGCAGATGGAGTCACTGGTGGGTGTGCACTCAGCCAGCTGAATCTCAATATCTTCCTCACATATGGTGCAGGGTAAACAGGGTTCTAGGTGGCTTTCTCGGTCAGAAAAGGTTTCATCCTCACACTCCTCACACACTGTGTCATGGTTATGGCTACAGTGGGAGTAAACGCCCTGTCCCAACGGGCACACAGTGCATGGCTCACATTGTCCAGTAACACTGTTGAAGTAGTAGTTGTAGTTGCAGACACATTTGGCATCGTTGGAGTCGGTGCAGGGCGTATCCATCCGCATCAAGCCTGTACACTCAGTGCACGACTTGCACTTCTCTGTGTGGCTATACATCGCTGAGTAAGTCTCACCTGCAGATCAGAGGACAAGTAAAAGGAGGCCAGACAGGTGAGTCAGTCAGAGGAAATGGGAGACAGAAAAAAGTAAGGAGAGCAGATGAAATATGGGTGGATAAAATAAAGTTAAATATTGAATCTAATGGCATTAATCATGTTTACTGCACATTCATTAGCAGGGAGGACACATTGATCCACAAAGTTCTCAGTGATTTGTGCTCCAGGACAAGAAAGGTGCTGTTGTAGGGTAGCGAGTCAAAAGCTTTTGGTGCTCATTATTGATCTGAATGTGTTTGTGCTGAGCTGAGTAAACATCTACAGTCTCAGTCATACACAGCAAGTAAAACCAAGTATTTATAGATACTCGGATGTAGAATCTGGAACTACATATAGCTGAATTTAGATGTTTTCAGAGAGTTATGCCTTGTTCAAAGCTTGATCATTTTTGCTATCTTTCACTTTTTAAAACAATTAGTGTTTCAAGGTGTTCAAATTTGGAATAACTAATAAAGCTAGAAAACACTGTTGCATGAAATCAGTTTAGGGAGTCCTTTGGTATGACTGGAAGCTTTCTTGCAATTCAGTTTTATCACTTCTGTTCACAAAGTACAGTAAGAAAGACAAGTTTCATTAGAAACTGCCAACGTTTGATGCAGTAGTGAAACATTTTATTAAATTCTGAAATTAGAAATGAGACGATGAGACTACAAATAATTCTGTGCCAAAAAGTGTTTGATGGTACCAATTTGCACTTAATTTTTTTAAAGGGCTATATCATGCAAATTCAAGTTTTTGGAGTTTTCAAACATATGGCAGTGCAATTTTCTCATTAAAAAAAACCCAACCATGGTGGTTTTTGGCTTAATTCACGAATGTCTGAGTAATCCTCCTGAATTCTGCTCTCTGAGCAGCTGCCCCTCCGTCTCCTAGAAAACTACTGAGTCTTCAACTAGTGACATCACTGGTTAAACGCTGAGTGCTAGAGGTGTCTGCACCGCCCCTTCAGGCAGAGCGGTTTACCCCTGGTAGATTTTCAAACACACCCTCCTTCTTCTCACAGTTCATGGCAGCTCTGGTTTTTGGCAGCTTAAAACACTTTTTTCCTTGGATCTTTTACTTTCTCTGTGAAAACGCCCATTTGTTTGCATGGATTACAGGATTTTATTCTACATTCCAAAAGAACAGCTGCTGGATCAAAGAATAAAGACGCCTGATGGACAGAGAAGTAAGTGGCTACATGCTAATGCTAATTTGGGTTAGCCATTTATCAAGATCACATAGGCATTTATTAATGCCTATGTGATCTTATAACAGTATTGTGTGGTTAATTAATTGATCTGTGGCATCTCAGAATGTTCAGTAAAAGGGGTCAAACACCCACGGCTTTTTAATAAACTGGGCAGAAAAGATTTGCTTAGTGTTGGTGTTGCTGTGTTGGTATGAGCTGTGTCTAAAGCCTGGAGTTTTAGCAACTGAGACAGGCTTTATTGACTCCATTTTTTTTTTACAAATAAAATAAAATAAACCAAACGTCTAAGAGTTTCATTGTGGTATTCTGTGCTTTTCAAATTATTTGTGAGAATACTATTTGTGATGAAGCTTAGCACTGTTTGTTTCAGTGTGATCTGTTCCAGGCTCTGCAGTGCAGCAGAGGGGGGAGCGTAGCATTGGGGTGCATGAGGCGGGTTTATAGAGAAACGAGCCATTTCACTTTGTGGTCTAACATTAACTACAGGATACAAGTTAAATTTCAGGACAAAGTTAAAATTTGTTCATACATTTGTCTATCCCTATTGACACGATAGCTGTAAAATAGCATGATATAGTCCCTTTAAAGCATGAGTTGTGTAATTCATAAAACTCAGTTAAGTATATGTTAGGAAGCAATGAAAACTTTTACTAATCATTTGTCAGTATCTTTAAAAAATCAGTATGTTCAGATGTTCCATAGCTTTCAGAGGCTGTAGTGTTTTTGCTAAGATAATTAGCAGCAAAAACGTAGATTAAAAGATTTTCACAGCATTAATGCATTCACCCTGAACATACAAACACTGTTAGCGTATGATGCATTCATGGTCTTTTATTATAGACCAGGCAGATTTAATTGTTTATTTATTATTTTTCAGCAACAAAGTAATTCATGATCCTGTGGGTGAATATGGAATAAAGAAAGGCATAAAACAACAATAAAAATAGGATATATGAAACATTAAGATAATCTAAAAATACTACTGGTATCACACACCAACTATTATGAATAAAATAATCAAAGGAAGCTCTTAACAGAAGGGGTTTTAGCCTCGATCTAAAGAGACTCAGTGTTTCAACAGCTTTGCAGTCATCTGGAAGTTTGTTCCACATAACAGAAGCATATAAATTGAAAGCCACTTCTCTATCTTTTTTTCTGATTCTAGAGATGCAGGGTAGACTGTAATTAGAAAACCTGTGCTGGTATTACGACAAAAGATTTTACTGAGCACATAGTTTGGCGCTAAGCCGTTCAATGATTTGTGATTAGCACAACACAATGTAACATAATGAGCCATAATTAGTACAAGTTAATTAGTAAGTACAAATGTTTTTCTGCTTTGGGTTTATACTCCAGATAACAAGTAGTCTATTGAGAGAGAAAAAAAATCATCTGAAAAAGGTTTTTATCAAAAATGTTCTTTTATGAGTTGACCACATACAACTACGAATGGCTAAAATCTCAAATACCTGAGACACCCTCTAAAAAACTTATAAATAACAGTTTTGAACAAATGCCAGTCAGTAGCTATAAAGTAGTACTAAACCTCCTTATGCAGTCTCTTTGATAAGATGCATGGCAAAAATTATACATTGGGGGGGGCAGTTGTGACTAATTGCCTGCTGCTTTTCAATTACTTCACACATCTCAGACTTGCTCTCCAGGAGCATTTGGCATCTGGTAGATTTAGAGCAATTCATCACTAAGGAAGTGATGACCTCAAGTTAGCTTAGTCTTACACTGAACAGTTCCTCAGGGCACTGCGTATTCTATTAATATTACATGTTCATATACAATTATTTTCAGATATAATTGGATGCCTCCTGAATTATGCATACAGTGAGAGAGAAAGTGTTTATGTGCCATTATGAGCACACTTTAGTGGTTGAAAAAGATGCTAGGATAGTCAAGAGGCTGATAGGAGGGAGATTTAAAAAAAACTTGCTGCTCAGATTCATTACACAAGCAGCTTCCTTTCTTTTTTTCTTTTTTTTTCTGTGTCATGCCTTACACGAGAGCAGTCACCTTGTGAGACCTGCAGTTGAGAAGGAAACACACTTTGATCCCAAAGAAGATGTGTACAGCTGGAGGTTTAGCATGAAAGTTTCCCAGCATTACACAATGAGACTGGAATGAATGTAAACGCTGCTTTTTAAACCGTTTAATTAACACCAGGATTTTATTTTTGAAGTTACAAAACAAGGGCTCTGCTAAGTTTACTCTAGTACAAATGTCATTGTTTGGGTTGCAATAACATAAATCATCAAGATTTACCGAACCATAAATGAAGCCACATGACTGTGTTGGAGTGTGGGACGTTTGCACAACTCTTATCTGCCGTTACATATGTTTCAGAGGGTGCTGTTTTCTTTTTTTTTTTTTTCATGAGAACTGCTTAGGGGTTGTCTCGTTGAGCAACAGCCTATTGTCAATGTGAAAACCCCTGCAGCAATGTCCCAGCACGCCATTTTTTTCAATTCTTAATCTCCCTGACAAGTCAACATTGGCACCAACTGAAGATTTAAACACCTTGTAAACAGCCAAGCGCTGTCATATTCTAGAGGCGGGCTCAGAGGAGCAGATGGAGGTAACGATATGAAGGCAGGCAGGAAGGAGAGGGGACAACATGCTAGCAACCACCAGATTTGCTCGAATTAATCTCAAGGCAGCTTGACGCGACATAATCAGAAACAGTCTCTGAGGGTGGTCTGGAGCTCAAAGTCCAAACCTAATCTAAAAAACATAATTTAGTAATCAAAGTGCTGATGGCTGCAGGAGGACAGGTCAGGTAGAATAGATTAACTGGATACGTCTGTGGATTGTGTTTCCTTCAGTGATGTACCCCCAAATGTAGTGTTTTGTGTTTAGTGTCACCTTTTTCTCTTATTACAGTCAGGAGGCAGAAGGCCGACAGTGACTGAATGATCCAGATTTAGATAAACGCCAAACCTCCAAGGTAAACGATTATTTGAATTAGTAGAGCTTGAAAGCTTTTGTTTTCTTTGCAGTCAAGCCGAACCAGTAAAGCTCCCTTTCTCATTCATATCAATTATCCCACAGCATGCAGGCTGCTTCCTCGCTCATTTTCACTTACCCCCCTCACCCCCCTTTGCAGTGCTTGTGTGTAAACATTTATAAATGTGACCATATGCAGCCACAGAGGGGGTGTGCAGATCCGATTTATGCGTCAGCGCTTTTATCCAGAGCTAAAAGACGAAAATTAAGGCCATCAAGATTGAGACGGGGAGCACCTTCTTAAATAAAATATGAAATTCTTTCTAATTGTCCCCAGCTGAGCAATGAGCCGAGCTGTCCGGTAGTTAGAGTTTTTCATATTAAGCCATGAAGTTGGGTGATGGTAAAGCAAGATAGGGCTGCATCATGGTTCCGCTCCCTCTCTAACACTCATGTTTTTTTTGTCCCATTAGTGTCATTAATAATGTAGCCGTGGATGTCCTTGAAACTGCTCACCGATCTTCACAATCAGCTCTTTTGAGTGGAAGCTTTTAGTGACGCTGGAGATTTCTGCCACTCCACAAAATGTCAGTGTTTTAAAGGGGAGGGGGACAACATTTTCCTCCCACACGAACTGCTGACCTTTTGCTTAGGGAGGATAGATTATCAACATTTGCCAAGCTGTTTGACAGTTGAATTTCTCTTTTCAAACTTTTCAGTATGTAACCATTGTCCCATTTCATTGAGTCACCCTTCCAGATTTGAAACAGGTGGTTTTGAATATTCGCAAATATATGAAGAGATTCTTTTTTAACCGTACTGTTTACTAGTCAACATTAAAGTGTAGCATTTTCTGTCAAAGTGACTTCTGTCTAGGTAAGTGCTATATAGTTTCTGTAGGTATTACTTTATCTTATGAAAGAATATAAGCTGTGAGCCCTGAATATCAAAGTGAAGGTGTAGCTTAACCCCTTCATGTACTTAATCTAGGCTTAGGGCTCTTACTTTAAAATAAGTAGGGAAAATATAGTAGCCCTGGAGTGTTAAAAGCAGAGATCCACCTAGAAATCGTCCGGGGTAAGTCAGTTTTTAGATTGATCGACCCTGATCACTCTACAGTTGTATGCAAACACAGAGATTATCTTTTTTTCTGAACCTAAGTGCAATTGTGTAGCAGTAAGAACACTGTTTAGAGCAGCTCTATTACTGAGTGAAGTAGAATCAGTATTTTAAATTAGTATTTAAATCAGTCACTATCAAAGTATTTTGAATTGAATGGAATTGAAATGAAGTGTACCCAATATTGCATAGTGTCGTGTCTCATGATTTAGACCCTAAGCATTTGCACCACATCCTGTTTTAATAATTCTGTTTCTGAGCATTTATTAAAGTCAAATCTCTGTTTATCCCCACATCATTCATCTCCATCCAAATCCTAGAGCAATTCCTGATGCTCGACCCCAGACCTCTACCAGACATGCATGTGATTTCACTTTCCTTCCTCCTGAAATCCCAGGAGATCTACAGTCTCATCGTGCTTTTCTCTAAGACATTTGGGCCCATTTTCAGCCCAAACCTCTCTGAATGCTTCACTAAGTGAGACAGGTTCGCTCATCCTGTTTCCCTCAGCCACAGAGAAAAGTGGGGGAGACAAATAAATATTTCAGGACTACTGATGCACATCCCGAGCCAGAAAGAATACAGTAAGGTGGGGAGGGGTGCCTAACCAACAGGAAGTGGGACACCAAAGGGGTCTTATGGTAAATACAGATATGTCCATGCTTACTATGAAACAGGAAATGGATTTGTCAAATTTTACTAATTAATTATTCATTTCAGCACTTCAGAAAATGTATTTAAGGTCTCAGTTGTTTTTCTAGAGTAGGTCAGCTTTTAACCTCAATATAAATCCAGCTCAGTTTTATGATAGTGTGTGCTCCTGTGAGCCACCCACCCACACTCACACACACACACACAAGCACCACCCACACACACACACACACACACACACACACACACACACACATGCACACATTAAGATTATATCTGCTTTAACTCTAACAACACCCGTATATATAAAAACGCACTCACACCGGAAATTGGGTGCAACCTCTCGGGTATTCTGGTTTAATTGCTGAGTGTTTATCAGCTGTGACTACCATTCCTGTACACCAGAGTAGGATAATTGTTCACTATTGGAGGCACAATATGATTTTCAATATGGTTTAATTAACTGGATCAAATGGGTAAAGATAGACTGATGTAACAGTATGCATGATAAATGAGTAGATCGTGCCCTTTGGCGCCTGGCTTTTCTAATACCATCTTATCTGCTAATACAGAGGATGACTCATAGTTACTGCAAGGGAGGGAGGGGGGACGAGATGGTGGCTGTGAAGAGGGAGTACAGCAAAAGAAAGGAAACGTGACAAGGGTTTTTAGGATTTGGTGTGAAAATTTTCAATCAACCAAGGGCAGATTTGAGTTACATCACGATGTAAAAAAAAGGGCATCATCATTGATCACATCATCATGCAGTTCTAAAATAGACTTCTTGTGACATGGGTGCAAAGATAATGACCAGACGTCTGCACAAGTGTTTGACGGTTAATTACTTGGTCCATTTTTTGGTAATGTTCAACACTATAGATATAAAGGAAAGAGTGTTTTTATTTAAGCCTTTTCTGACACTGCATGGCTCCTGCTGTATTTCTTGCTGTATCTTCTCTAACATTGACTTTGATGGGGTTGTTTGTGTGAAATTGGCTCACAGCATTTGTCTCCTTTTCAAGTTTTTACCCAGTGGCACTGTGACAAAAACAAATTCTCTCTAAACTTTTTTTTCTGCAAGTGTTGACATAATTTGAGTTGGAAATAGGAACTTTGTGCCTGTTTTGAAAAATAAAATATTAAGATAGAGACCTATAGAGGAACAAAATAAAATTATATATATATATATATATATATATATCTTTAAAGGTAAAATAAATACACAAGTCATAATTAAACATTGCTGAAATTACTGAATTAGGATCCTAAAAACTTATTTTGTCATAAACAGGATATTACTTGTTCATGAATATATGCCGCAATTAGAACAGAACTATGTCTTTAGCCTTTGCAGTGATGCTAGTGACCTAAAGTTTAATGTATGCTTAGAAGATTAGGTAAAAGCGTTCCAAAAATAGCTACTGGGCTGTAACATGGAGACACCTAAATCCAGAGGCAAACATTTACAGTATTTACAGCTCTGATTCTTCTCCTCTTTCTCCTGTTTGAAGCTGCCTGGTCTCTCAGTTTTGTACCATAGAGTTAGTGCTAATGGTTTGCAGCTTATGTCAAGGTTGAGGAACATTTGGACCCACATAAAACAATCCAATTATTTTATCTTGAGAAACACTGTTGTCTTTTTTTTTTCTTACTCCCACAGAAAAATAATTGTGTAGCAGTTTTTTGTTTTGGCTTTGACAAAAATTACTTGCTTTTGAAGAAAAATTATGTGATTATAAAAAACTTTTGACGTGAGAAGCTGATTTAATTTTATTTTGCACAGATGCTCTAATTTACTGTTTACACTTTAATTTAAATAATCTTTTACTCACAGCTTTCTACAAACTGTCTTAGTCAACAGCTGCAGACAACTCATCAGGGAATCGATAACTATTTTAGTATGCAGGGTGATCTATTTGTTGACTCTTTTGAATAAGGTATGTAATACTTTGTATACTATGACATTAAAAATCTCCAATCAGCTAATTCCAAATTCCATTTTATTTTGAGGTCTCATCTGAAGTTTTTGATCTTGCTCGATTAAGATTTTCTTTTCAACAACTATAACAAATACTAACTAATTTACATATATTTAGTTTCAATCTAAGATTGGACATTAAAATTGCGAGATTCAGTGAACAATGTAGTTTTGAATCCAAAAGAAAATGTTTCTGCATTAAAGTAAATGAAACAGTAATGTATCAGATTTTACTGAAGTCTGAACAAAGTGCGAAAACATATTGTTTATTATTGATGAGCAGAGCTAACAAATTATATTTTTCACTTATAATGCATTTATATATATATATATCAGTATTTGCCCTACCAATCATCAGTCAGCGCCAATCCAAGGAAAACTGGCTAATTCTTCATTTATAAGTTGATGCAACAGTACTTGCAATGTCTCATATTTGTAGTTTTTTAGTTTAAGTATGTGCCATTTGTTGCTCATTTCAGATTTGCTTGGGATTCTGCATCACAACCATCAGAGTAGGTTTACAAAAGATTTAATTAAATATAAAATTTAAATTCAAGGACGATCACAAACACTTTTAAACTTCGAGAATTAATTTGTCATAATGAAAGCATATAACGGTTCATTTAACGGTGCATGCAAAAGAGTGCGATGGACTAGCGACCTGTCCAGGGTGTACCCCGCCTCTCGCCCGTTGACAGTTGGGGCTTGCACCAGCAAGCCCCGCAACCCCTTGAGGATTAAGCGGTTTAGAAAATGGATGGATGGATGTGTGCAAAAGTATCCATACTCTTTGCAACCTTGATATATTTTATCTGGGTTATCTCGAGCAACTAAACAGTATTGGGTAGCTTTGAGGTACAGAGAAAATCATTTGTATTTAGCCATTTATTTTGATTCCAGTAATTAGAACCAACCTTTACCAATTGCTTTCACGAGTTAGCTGATTATTAAATAGAGTTCATATTACTGTTGCTGAATTTAAGAATCAGCACATCTGTTCTGAAGCAGCAAAGGGGGGCATGGTAACTCTGGAGGCCCTGCAGAGATCCACAGCTCAGATTTGAGAATCTGTTGACACGACAACTATTAGACATGCAGTCCACAGATCAGGCATTTTAGGTAGGCTGGACAAAAAAAGCCATAAAGAGTCCACTTTTAAGTTTGCCACAAGTCATGAAGGGGATATGGCAAGAATGAAATGGAGACACCTCTTTTCATCAGGAACATGGAGGCTGGTTGAAGCCGATTAAATTATGGATGAAAAAAATGTTGAAATCCTGGAAGAAAACTTATTAGAACGTACACAAGATCCTCCTGCAAAACCACAACATTAAACATAACACCAGAGACAGTGAGATGGTTTAGAGAAATCCAGCCAAAGTCCTGAAGTATTTCCAATTGACGGTCTTTGGGAAGATTTGAAAATTGAAGTAAACAGCTAATCCTATTTAATCTGACTAAACCTGATCTTTTTGCAAAGACAAATTGGTACAATATTCAGTTTTGATATGTGGAAACATATCCCAAAGAACCTGCCGCCAGAATTGAAACAATAACTCTTTCTACAAAGTATTGACTCTCATGTGCAGTAAGAAGCATTAGACTTTGTGATTGTATTGGATTAAAATGTAAATTCAAGGTGCGTGAATATTTTTGAAAAGCATTGTACTAGAAGCATAGAAGCCGATTGACAGTTCTGTCAGTAGGTACACTCGCCTGTACCCCTCAACCGGCCCAAGTCGTTGATTAAAAACCCCCGAGCAGAGGACTGCATACTGTCACAATACAATATAAAACTGTCATAATCCTGCTGTGTGTCTGTGTGTATCAGTGAGGCATTTTCTTTCATAGAAGATCTTTGAGAGCACTGCTTCTGCATCTCACCTGCCGCTGATCTCTGCAATCAGTCGGGTGAGCTGCAGTTTACCTGCTCTTGTTGTGAATAAATCTTTCAGTACTTGACTCACCGTTTGATTCTACATGTGGGTTGAAAGATTTCCATTCAAGAGAGCAAGGCTATATCTTTTTGAAAGTAATTAATTTTCAGCCAAAATTTCTATAATATACAGAATTTAACACATTAAAATGATGCTGCTGTTCATTTGAGCTGGAGAAAGCCGTGCAAAAACAAAACATGCTCTGCACTCCTTGGTTTAAAATGTTCTCCGTTCTCGAATCACAAATCCAGCAGAAAATTCTTTCTTTCTCAGGCTTCACTCAGTTACACAACATTTACAACATCTGTTTAGATATTGTTTGTAAACTGCTCAGTAGCTCTGGATGCTATGGTGCCTGATAGTTATGGAGAATTTGATTTAAAATATTAGTCAGAATAGCTATTTTCTCCCTCTCAACCCACCCGAATTAAACAAATTTCCACCCACCGCCACTGCAATAAAAAAAAAATTATTCCATCCTTGTATATTTTTTTTCACAGCCCCGTTGCAGGACTCTGGAGCACTGTATGTGTACAAAACCAAGATAGACATTCAGACACACATGCCTTGTCAGACTTTGCAGTCAATCCCACATGGGTGTTCATTATTGTCCATGGGTGCTGGGCCCCGAAGCACACACAGAATTGGTGCCTATGACTAGAGGTACTTTTGTTACAGTTACAGTAAAGCATTTGCTAACATGTTATGTTATTTAAAGGCTTTTTTGGACATCCTTATCATCTTTGGATTAACAATGTGGGCTGAATTTGTGTCAACCATCAATCCCTGTTTAGGTCCATAAGGGGGTTTCCCTCATTATCGATTCCCGATTGATCAAGAAGTGGTAGTTAGTGATGATCAAGGATTTAGAAATCAATAGTTAGGACTTGCTAATGAGAAGGTTTATTGCCAACAGGGCTGAAAATGATAGTTACGAGTATTGAGTTTGATTAGTTAAATGCACATGCATGTACAAAAGAGGAGCAAACCATGAAAAATCATTACTTACTGTCCAAACACTGTGCGCAGACTGTCTGAGTGGCGCCACATTCCTTCACCACTCCCTCTCCAGGTGGACACTGCAAGCAGCATTCTCCGCCATCGGTGAGCTGGCCAGAGTCACATTCAACATTCAAGGCCCGCTCAGTCTTTGACCCCAGCACAAACGTCGCCTGAAACAGTGAGGACAGAGTCATTTACTATCACACATGGGCAAACTGATGAAAATTACTGCCAGGTGGCCAACCTGTTTTTTAAATCTAACTGCTATCAGGGTTCACCATAAATCATTGTGTCTCTGCTTGTATTGGAGAGACTTTGCACAAACCTGTCATCTAAACGGGCTTAATAGCTCCCCTAAAGGCATATCAGTTCTAATAATGAACCTGAAACACATTCAGGCTGGGGCAGGAACCATAAAGTCATGTATGAGCAGTGTAATGCACATGTCCCTACTATTTAATGTCCAAAGGTGAGAGCTTGCCTCTGCTTCTTATTAATCCTGGAGCACACAAACTATCTAACTACAATATTATTCATTAAAAAGCATACTATCTTTACATACATATTAAACGTAATGTTTTTCTCTAAAAATGACAACAGTTAGGTATTTGTAAATGTGCAGTGGCTGTTGAGCTGAATATAAGTGCATATCCATTCTGACATATAACTGCAATCATACACCATTTAAATTAAAATTATTGCACGCTCACTGATCTTGTCTCATATGACTTAGCATCTTACTTGTTCTAGTCTAATCTTGCTTCTCATTTCCCCCAGGCAAATTTACCATGCAGCTTAATGGCACAAGAACTGAAACTTCCTTTGAAAAAAGGTTAAATTGCAAGAATTCGCCACCAGATGCTTTAGAACAAAAATAAATCTGATTGTCCTGTTTCACTTTCATGTCCTGTGGCTTTTATTATGCAATAAGTAAAACCTCATTTTCAGTTAATTCACATTTGCTGAGACATCTTTTTTCTCCGTCTCTCATTGGCTGCTCCTCTCCTCTCTCTGCTTTCATTCAGAAACAGATGTACCAAGCAAACAGCTCCTTGCTCTCTCCCTCCTGCTTCCCTTGCTCAGTGTTTCCCGTTTTCCCTCATCATTCACCATCGCTCCTCAGCTTGTTGCGGTTCTGCACAGGTCACACTTTTTATTTCAACATTAAAAAAAGACTCTGTATATGCATTTCACCTGCCCGTGAGCTAAGTCCATTTGTCATCTAGCTGGAATTTAAATCAGTTAAAACACATTTAGGTCAACTTCAGTAAATAAAACTTCAGCCCCCAGCAGCAGGAACCTCCATTAAGCTATGAAGCAACACGGCTGTGATGTGCTTTGTTTTTTTCTCCTCTCTTCAATTTCATGCCCAATTTGTGAGTTTATTTCTAAATTTAATTTTACCAAAGGCCAATGAGTGCTGCCACTCTTTTGCACCAGCTGTCATAACAGAGTGTCCCCTCACATCCAGGGCTGTTCACATGATGACTGAGTCTTGCAGCCCAATTAGACCAGCTGCTGTGGACATACCAGAGAGGTGGGAGGATGTGCTCCACAGTTTATGATGTATTATTAACTTTCTTGATTATAACCCAAAAGCCTCAGTATTTGATGCAGAAAACAACAATGATTTACTATGCTGTTGCTGAGTTAATCTTTTTGCCTTATAAAACAATGATCTGAAAACAAAAATCTGATAAGTAAGAGACATAAATTGACAGAGCTGCTTTTGGATGTTTGCACGTAGCTAATGCTGGATTTTTAATTATCCGGGAATCCCAACAGCCCAGGTTACGTTTGCCTCCCTGGATAAAACGCAGCAGAAACGCTTGAGTGTGCATCAACAGCTGGATATATTATAATAATACCTTGGTGCAGAACACTGCGAGCGTTTAACTGCATGAGACACCTGCGGGATCTGCCCTAAATGAACATCAGAACAGGATAACTTCTGCGCAAAACTTTAGTAATTAGTTTATAACTGCATTGCTGCTGCGTGCATTTCGCAGCTGCGCATGCCTTGCAAAGCACATATAATACACATTCTTAGAAATCCATTAAAAATATGGATAACTACTAAATCTTCTCAGAAGTCAGGTGCTGCTGTTAAAGGGAATGCGACGACTCACCAAGGCGCACAGAATCACCAGCGGTAAGGTAGTCATCCTTCTTCGTATGCAAGAGTCACATCAAATAGATCTGGAGCAGAGAGAGTGCGATACTATGTGGAGGAGAGCCGTTCAGCAGAAGGGCTCATCTTAATTCCAGAGGCACGAATTGTTGTTTATTTTACTTTGGGAGGAGGGGAGTCCGCACCGTCACGCGTCAGTCCGGGGGAAACCTCCGCACTGTGGAGTCGGATGAAAGTGTCTGCAGCCTCCCAGCAGTGCCACTATTACTCTGGCCAGCGCACACGCAGAAGTGATATAAATGAGAGGAGGGGTAGTGGAGGAGGAGGAGGAGGTGGAAAAGACAGTCCTGTCCGGAGTGCTGCTCAGCTGCAAGTGCACTGCGGAGGAGCGGAGACGGAGAAGAGGAGAGAGTCACGTACAGCCTCCAGTTTACTCCTCCTGATGGTTCTGCAGTCGAACCTGATCCCATCATCCTCTGTGTTCCAATAAACTCTGCCCTCCTGCAATTAACTACACTCTATCTTGACTATAATACTCTCCGTTTTTATTGAAGTTGAGCTTTGTCCCTATTTATTTGCTTTCACTTAAAGAGAGTGTTTATATTACACCGCCGAATATTTTTAAAAGTGAAGATCCGGCTTTGTTTGGATTAATTATGCAGAGATTACTGAGGGGATCCAACATGTCAGGGGTCAAGGAGCAAGGGCTTCTTCGGTAAAAAAAAATAAATAAATAAATAAAAAAACTGCGTTAAAAGTTTCCACTTTCCATTTCCCCACCATTAATGTCAAAGTTTTTAAATTAATATGTGATAGACTAACAGAAAGTTTTGGGTAATTGTAAAGTGATGGAATAATAGCACCTGATTTTGAGAGCATTACCTTTAAAAAAAAATCTGAAAAGTGTGGCATACATTTGTTATTTGCTTCAATGGAGAAGAGGTAAGAAGAAACCGATGAATAACTGATTGAATAAAAGCCATAAGGGGTTCTGTTCAATGTGCTTCACAAGCAATTAAGTTTGAAGCAAATATGTGGAAGAAATTGTGCTGTTCAAACGGGACAAAAATGGATTAATCTGGCCAACATGCAAAACACTGTCTGCCAGAAAGCTTGTATCCATACCCCCTATGATCACACCATCTCCTTGGTGCAAAATTGATGTTGATAGAACCATGCAATGGGATTGATTTTCCTCAGGAGGGGCAGGGAAGCTGGTCAAATTTGATGGGAAGATGGATGGAGCTAAATACAGTAAAAACCTGGAAGTAATCATCTTACAGACGGCAAAAGCTTGAAACTGAGCTGCAAGGTGCCCTTCCAGCTGGGCAGTGACCCTAAACATACAGCCAGAGCTACAATGGATTGGTTTTGGTTGAAGTATATTATGTGTTAGTATGGCCAATTCTTAAATCACATTGAGATTCTGTGGAGAAACTTGAAATTGGTGTTGACAGACACTCTATATCCTAACCGAGTTTCAGCTATTTTGCAGAGAGGACTGGGGCAAAATGTCAGTCTTTCATTTTCTGAAGCTGGAGATGATGTACCCTAAAAGACTTGCAACTGTAATTGCAGTGAAAAATACTTCTTCAAAACATTAACTCAGGAAGGCATATCAATATACACATTATTTTATATTAGTAAAGATTTAGAAAATCAACTCTTATTTTCCTTCTACTTCATAAACGTGCACTATTTTATTCTTCCCTAACACATACAACCGCAAGAAAATACACTGGCCTAGGCAAGGTTAGTTTTATTTGGATAGCACACTTACAAGGGAATTTTATGTGCTTTAAATCAGGGGATAGAACAAAAGCAGCAACCAAAACATAAAACACAAAATGGTGACACATATCTTGATATATTAAAACATAATCCTAAGATATTATTAGTCACTCACTCAAAGACAGCTCTTAACAGATTTGTTTTTAGCATAAATGTAAAGAAAATTAGTGTTCCGGCAGCTTTGCAGAGTCTGGAAGATTGTTCTGGATAAGGAGAGCCTAGAAACTGAAAGTGCCTTTTCCATGTTAAGTTCTAATTCTAGGGGTGATTAATAGACCAGCGTTGGACGACCTAAGTGCCAGTGGTCAGGAGGGTTGGTATAGCAGCAACATATCTTACACATACTGGGGTGGTAAAGCATTTTATGATTTATAAACTAGTAAAAGTATTATTAAGTTTATAATCGTAATGTGAAAACGTGTGAAAAAAGATAATCAGGATACCCTTGAAAGGAGCGTTGCAAAAATGTTAATACTGTAGGACAATATGGTGAAACAAACATGCAGTGATTCCAAAGTAAAAAAAGTAAGAAACTAAAGAAAACAAAAAAATAGATATAGACAAAAGAATGTTGACATAAAATGACCCAAAAAAACCCAGAACCAGCATGAGCAATATGTGACACAAAATGATCAAAGTCGACCATAATTAACCTCAAGAGAAAAAAATGCATAGTTAAGATCTAAAACAACACTAAGCAGATGCAAAATGACCACAAAAAGACACAGTTCAGTCAAGATGAGACATAAAATGATCTCACTGAGAGACAGAATGAACAACTAACACAAAATCAGATGAGGACTGTTAAGAGAAAACATTTCATCTGGATTGTTGAAGACTGTGACGTTGTTCTACTGGACCTCATTATGTTGAAGTACTGTATGTTTCCAATGTTTTTGGATGTAAATGAAGGGGGGGGGTCATAATATTAGAAACACCCGTCCATTTAGTGTACCAGAAATACCGCCTTTAAGCCTTTCTGCAGGAAAGGCTGAACTGATTTCTCAACAAAACATGTCCAGGTGTTTCTGACCTTAACATTATGAATTATTTATTTTTATTTCTGCCAAAATGGTTAGGTTGGGGGAGGGATCCTATGTATTCATCAAAAACTCATGAACATACCCCTATGTTTCAGTTTTCTTCCAGGGGCATGTGAGACCTTTATGTACCACAAGGGGTCGACTCAGCTGAGGTGAAAGTCAGAAATTGCACTCTCCGTGAGCATCTTCAGCCTTTCAGTGACAGAGTGTGTTGTTCTCTGATTCAAGTTTTGTTTTTAGGATTTTGGTCAAATATGGTCAAATATCTCTCTTAGGAAACCTCTCTGTTTGCTGAACTTTAAACCACTCTGAAAAACAGCTGCTTCAACCTTTGTATGTGTTTATGCTTTTTTTCAAGATGACAATAAATTTGGTAACAGCACTCTAAAACCACCAATCCACATTCAGGGAATGTAATTGTGTTTGATGTTGATTAGTCTATCCAGTAAAGGAAAGGCGACTTTTAATGGATAATGATCCTAGATACAACACTGATAAGGCAGCTGGTGTAACCAGAAGAAACATTTTTACCTGCTTCAAACCTCTCCTAATCTCTTCTCAAACGATCTTCCTGATGTTGGCATCCATCCCCATGCATATTATCAGCTGAGGTGCAGCTGCCACATGGTGATTACGTTTCACTGTAGCGATTTGAATGCCTTCAAATATTGATTCAGGGACACATCAATTTCCCCACTGCTTCCATGCTCCTTTGAACTCATCCCAGAATAAATACCATTCTGACATTTCTATTAATACAGTTTTATTTTGTAGAAATAAATGTGATACAAACATTTCCCTTCTAAAATAAGTGTAACAGAGATGTTCATCCCTAGAAGGGGATGTATCCAACAGACAAACAAATATAGGAAACTGTCCTTAGAGTAGCAGGTCCATAAGTACGGATGTGAATAATAATAAATAGATATGTGCTGACAAAGCTCCAGGTGGATTACATGTACCATCTTGGTACATATTGTGCTGCAGCAGCATAATTGATCAGGAAAAAGAATATGTAAGCTCCAGTACAGAAAACAATGTGGATTAAGATCATTAAGATGAAGTTGTTTCTCTAAGAAGTTACAGGTTTACAGTTAAAATCAGATATTTATGTATGCCATTATATGAAAAAAATGGGGGGGAAAACACACAAACAGCAATTTGAGATGATGATTCAATGGCCTTCTAAGGTTCTGAGTTTATTGGTGGCACACCCGTCCATGCATTTGAAGGGCAACACAAAAAGACTACTTTTTTGTGAGAAAAACCCCTAATAATCTTATCATTTGAAATTTGAGGCTTGGCAGTGTTAAAAGCAGATCTTTAAACAGCAGCCTAGCATGAATTTTCTTGCATTGTCCACTCCCTAACCTCTTTATGATGAAATTTCAAAGGGTCAAGAATCTGGTGGTCTATATAATTTAATATTCTGCTTGTAAGCAGTTTCTCACTGACCTTCAACCTAAAGACTTATTCCTTAGAGTAAATTATTTTAGCCAATCGAATGACTGTGGACTGCTTCCAGCTTTTTGGTACCCTCTCCTGGTTAAGCAGCAACTGATAATGCTCCAAAAGCAAATGAAAAAATCAGAGTTTACAAATTTTCAAAACTCTTCCATTCTTTCTTAGGAACAGATTATATTTTGGGGGGAAATATACTTTGTTGATCCCTCAGGCTGTGAAATGTGCACTTGATAACAAGCAATTTGCTTAAACACCAAATCCTTTCATGAGTGCGGCTCTTTTTTCATCACTTAAGTGATGTCATCATCTGATTTTTGAACTCATTACTACTATCAGGAGTTCAAAGATCTTGGTGTCTTGCTCATGAGTGGTATTCGAATGGGAATGGAGATGAAGAGATATACATTTTTGGTTATCTGCAATAATGCATGTGTGCCTTTGGCCTTTTTAATGAAACAGGTGAGTGAAAAGGCAATACTCTGAATTAACTCACTTGTTTAGTTTTTGTTTTAAAGTGTCAAAGGGAGGAAACCTCAGAATAAAGGACTGGGAACTCATTGGAATGTGCCAGATTGACCCGGAAAGTGTTGCTGAGGAAATATATGTCTTGATTTGGATGTCTTACATTCACGGATGGATGGATGGATGGATGGATGGATGGATGGATGAATAATAATTTGGACTGTGTTCTATGTGTCACATACTATTTTCACCAAATACTTAAAGAACTATATTGAAATAAAAATGACTGTAGCCTATTGATTTCTGATGCATTTTTAAACAACACAACCTTTCTCATTTGTGTCACACATTGACATAATCATTTAATTGTTTATATAACATATGGCTGTAGATGTACAGTACACTACAAAAGACTAGAAGCTAGATTTCATTGTTATCTAAAGACGTTATCAGTACAGCTTTTGGCTAATCTCTACAGCTCCTGTTTCATCTGCTGTTATTATAGCTAGATAAGCCACAAAGAAGCCTGTGATCACAGTGGATCATCAAGATAAACCTTTCACAGAGAAAGCAAAGGTTTCCCAAACCTTAATCTTCTTTCTTTCTACTGTTAATCATAAAAAAAAAATTTTAACAACTCTGTTGATTATTGAGTAACCTGTTGCTTCTAGTTGATGTTTCCTTGAGCTTCTTATTAATGCATGTTACCTGGATGCAAGATATGCAACCACAAATAATCAAAAGCTTAAAGTGACTTAAAGTGTAGTTTCCTGATGATAGGGGGCACTACATACCTAAATCATTGCAAGCAAGCAGTATTTTTGTGTTCGAGTGACTACAGATTTCAATTGTCAACTTTCTTCTGTGACAAAGCAGATAGCTCAAACTCCAGAGAAATACATGCAGCAAAAATTAGAACCACATTAGACTCTCTTTCATCACATGCAGGGTGAGGAGGTAAATGTGTAAAACAACATTTGTAAAAGGCAGATTTTTTTCAGCATATTGTAGGTTAGTGATACCGCGTCCATGTCGCACGACGGCACGGACACAACAGCTGACTGCTCACCTCTCCCCGAGCGGACACAGCGACCTGGGTTGGGTGCATCTTGGTTGGTCAGGGTTGGAGAAAGTTGTTTTGTTTTCTTTTTCAAATTTTTTTTTCTATCTGTTCATAGAGCTCTTCATTTAAACCTCTAATGAGGACGAGCAGAAAAGAGATGTCACTGCGTATTCAGAAATCAGTAAAGGCGTTTTGTTTACATCGTCTAAAGTAGAAGGAAACACAGCGTCCAATATGTCGGCCCCCACAAATAGGACCCGCGCCCATGTACTGTATTTTACACTCGCTTTTTATGGTTATATGTTATGAAGCAGCCAATACTTTTCAATGTTTGGGCATCATTTTAATCATTTTCAACAATATTTTTCATAGATAATGCCAGAGATTAATGGTAAAAACTGCACACTGTTTATTTTAAACTACATACAAATTACATTGTTAAAATGGCTACGGTTTGTTTCAGATGTCTGAACCTTCACCTGTGTAAATACCGTCTGTGGCCTTCTCCTCTGGACTTCTGGTTCCCAGGTATGCTGAGAGGGGTCACCTGTTTTACAGCCTGCATTTTTCATGCTGCTGCCTCCCCACATGGTGACAGCAGGGGATCTAGGGGGCAAATCTTGAGGTTAGCGCCTGCCTGCCACCAGCCATGTAAAGACAAAAACAGGGGGAGAGTCTTTTTTTTTCTGTTTAAGACCTGAAATAAAACGCTGCACCTGCTTACTCTTCATGTGTTTCCTGCATGGTTTTAGCATGTATGAAAAGTGTGTAGTGGCTGTGTGTGCTGGGTCATGGTAAACACAGCGAACCAACTCAGGAGCTCTCAGATGTTTTTTATTGCCGCTATGCTTTGGATGTCCATGAAATCCCCCAGGACATAAACTTTTTGATCAGAAATGATCCCTCTGAACATGTGCAACAGGGGGACAGACAGTGCTCTGAAGTCATTATAATGAAACTTCTAAATTAATCCTTTTTATCCCAAATGCAAATTAATATTCATTTGATGGCGACAGAGCAGTTGTGAAGACTCATTTACCGCATCCTGAAGAGTGACTTGTCTGGATCCGTTTAATAGTAGCATTTTCGTTCAAACATGGGGTACATTGCCCAGGAAAAACGTATTTGTCACCTCATACATTTCCTATGTTTTCCTTTCTTATCACATCGAAATGTTTCAGACAATAAACCACATTTTATAATCAGCCAAAGACAAGCTTAATAAACCTAAATAGCTGCTTTAAAATGCAGATTTTATTTAGTTAAAAAAGGGAAAATAAAAACAACTTTCTACTCAATGAAAATATAATTAACTCATGAATTAAATTCACAAAGCCCCTTTTTTGGTTCAGTTTTACTAGAAAGTTGTACTTGCTACCAGATTTATAAAATCAAGAAATTACTTAAATATAACCAAGTACCCAAAAGATCTGAAAAATAAACACATGCTGCTTTAGGATCTGGTCAACTTGGCGTAATTAATGGATGAATTTGAATTTCTGACAACCATAAGTTCATTGAATTGTACACTCTTAATGTTGCAGGAAACTGAGGCACATAAATCCAGGTCAGAATGGCTCAAAAATAAATATATTCAATGTTTAGGAGAGGCCTAGTCTAATTCTTGATTCCCCATTTAGAGGCTGTGGCATGAACTTAATCAGGCTGTTCTCGGCCAAAAACCCATCAATGTTGAAGACACTGATCAATCTGAAAAAATAACATAATTAGGCTAAATTTTAAAAGTATATAAACAATTTTATCTCACATTAACAGTGTCAGAAAGTATTTTGTGGGTTTTCTTGCCATGCGAGATGCTCTGTGAGCACAAAATAAAAATAGAGACAGAGGACAGACACTGAATGAACCCCTTCCCAGGCGCCTTTATGATCTTGGATTTGTTGCTCTGTGTCTGACCATTTTCATACCTCCCAAACCGTTTAATCAGATATTCACACCGGCTTCACGCTCAGATTGGCCAGCTGTGTCAGGGTGAAGAAGAAGACAGGTTTTTCTCTTTCTTTAGCTTCTTTTAGCCCTGTGATATGAGACTATTTCCACGCTCAGTGAAGTGCAGCACAGTGCTTCAAGCTGCATTAAACACTTCATACCCAGTGTTGTCCATGCCCATCATCATAAACTTGTTGTTACCTCAGGCACTGAATGTTTTCAGGGTGCTGACTGTGACAAAAAACAGATTTAATAACATTATATTAGTTTAAATTAAATATGATAAAACTTTACATTTTTCAAGTTTCTAGCAAGAATAAACCAGATGATTTTATTTTCTTTTCACCTCAGTTGTAACAGGAAAAAAACTTCCTGTAGAACCAGAAACACAACTTCTCGTGAAATTGATGGTTACGGTTCTGACCTAAATGCAATATGCAGGAAATCTGGAGGTAAGGTGGAAAAACAGGATTTTAATCAATGTCCTAGAATTAGAAAGTGCTGAGAACTTAAGGCTGAAAGGTCCAAAATACTGAAAATCAGAAATGTCAAAAGATATCTATTTGCAGCACTTCACAATATGTCAGACAGGGATATCAGGGCTGGACTATGCATTAGGGAAAAGGGATGGCAGGGAAGTAAAATGGGTCTGACAACACACAGGTGGAAACAATCTAGCCAATTACACAGGCGGACAAGCAGGGGAAGTAAAACAAGACACAACAACATGCTGAGACTCCCAAAACAACACAGAGGTTAATGATACGGCAAAGAAAATTTAAGCAAAAAGGGGAAAGTTGACAGAAGAGGGACAGATAGGGGGAGATAGAAGCAGAAAATCTAATTCACAAGGAGAGTAGCCAGACGATAGAGAACAGCCATGGACATTTTTTAATATTAAGTACTAAAAAGCTTTTAGGTACTAACTTAGTTAATAACTTAGACATTCGCATAACACTCTCATGAGAAACACATGTGGGAACTTTGGATTGGGCACACTTTTTAAAACTCCTTATAGACACTGAGGGCTCGGGTCGGGAATGGATTTGTGTGGCTGCCTTCCCCACATCCCACCCCTCTGTTTTAATTCACAATATAACAACACACATCAACCTGCACACCTGGCCAGGGGCCTGTTTCAGAAAGGAGGTTAAGTGAAAACTCTGAATATGTTAACCCTGAAATGAGGGAAACTATGGGTTTTCGGTTTCAGAATGGGAGGTATGTTAAACCTGAGAAAGCAGAGTAAGGCTGCATCCGAAACCACTGAATGTTAGCCTCTAAGCACTAACACTAGCAACTAATACTTAATCTTTCATGGGGTCAACAGTGAGAACACTACGGCTAGTAGTCTAGGGAGCCGTTCACGAATGTACCCATTTCGAACAACCTTTCTACCCGACGTCATTACGCGACGTAAACGCACATGAATGACGCCTATCAAAATAAACCTTCGGAAGAGGTTGTTGGACTCACATGCGCGCGTCTTTTTCCTTTCGGCCATTTTCGTTATTTTACGTGAGTTGGGCCGGGCGACTTGTATTGATGGCGTCTTGCGGCGTAAGGGATTGTGGGATGGCACATAGCTCCTAATCGCCAGTTAGTTAGCATCAGAGGTCCCTTTGCTTAAGTGGCTATGATAGTTAGCATACAGGCCACTTTCCCTAACTCCTTCCTAACTGGAAGATCTCACTGGAAGATCTCACCGTTGACCCCATGAAAGGTTAAGGATTAGTTGCTAGTGTTAGTGCTTAGAGGCTAACATTCAGTGGTTTCGGATGCAGCCCCAGTCAAGCCCGTTTCTGAAAGAGAAGTAACTTATACTCAGAGTCAGTTACCATGGCAACTTACTCTGTGAACCTAACCTGGTCGGGAGCAGGTGTTCTTCGGGAAACCCAGAGTCTCTTTTGGTCTCCTTCCATTTTTTAAAGACGGAGCAGTATTTCTTGCCTTAGCCATTCATTGCCTACATTTCAGTCCCACAAAGAGCAAAGTTATAACCTTCAGGATTTCCCAATGTGGTTGGATGCATTGATGGGTCAAATATACCTATCACTGCACCAACTGAAAATGAGGCAGACTATGTTAATAGAAAGTCAATCCACAGCATTAATGTGCAGGTACACAGAGCTACATGCAGTTTACAATGGTGAAACGCCACATAGCAATACTATATCTCATACATCTTATTCTTTCCACTGTGAAGATCATATATGATGCTGCACATATTATCACCAATGTTGAAGCCAAGTGGCCCGGCTCTGTTCATGACTCACGAATATATCGTAAGTCTACCCTAAGCAACAGACTGAAAAATGGTAAGTAAATGTATTCACTGCACACTTGGGCACTTCAATGCAACACTAAACCAATGTGAACTTTTTTCTTTTACAGGAGAGATTGACGGTTTTCTGCTGTGGGATGGGGGTTACCCATGCCAGCCTACACTGCTAACCCCTTATCCAGAACCTGAACAAGGCCCACAACAGCGATGTAATGTGGCACACAGTAAAACTAGAGAAATGACTATAAGTCTGTTGAAAGCACGTTTCCAGTGCCTACGTCACCTCAGGGTCACCCCTGAGAGGGCCTGCGACTACATCCATGACATGCTCCAACCTTACCTGATTGAATTATGTTTTATATTTCATTTTCAGCTGCTGCCATGTTCTTTTAATACCTGCAGGATTGCACCTAAACGAACATTTCAATTAGATTCAATATCATATTTTTAAGTTTTACCTTTGATATTACTGCAAAAAAAAACGAATTACCTAAAAATTCAATGACCTTCAACAGGGACATGTACTGTAACTAGATTAATTGGATTATTACTGGTTCTAAAAACTATTTTTTTAGTACTGCTTACATTCTAAATGTCATATCAACCTCTACCACTGGATCAATGAAAAAGGCAAACACACAAGTGCATTTTGAAATCTTTTAAAAACTCAATTATACAAATTTTATCTTAAACTCATCAACGTGTGTAAAAGTGGGAACCTCTAATTAAAAATGTAAGGTTATATGCATTGTTGTTCTGTCAAATTTGTTTTAGAAACTATTTAGTAGCCTATTGTATGTATTTGAATGCAATTACATCTGAAATAACTTAAAAATGTAAGCCAATTCCCCACGTCACACATTACATTCCTTTTTTTTTTGTATAATTAAATATTGAAATACGTTAAATATTTTAAATGTAAACTTACGCATTAACTTGAGCAGCTACGTTTTCCCACGCTAACTGTCTCTGTTTCGCTGATGCAGTGGTGTTGCTTTTTTTTTTAAATATATGCTCATAATTGCTATAAGTCTGCATGAGGACATCAAGTTCAGCTGGAGAAAAATATGCAGATCTCTTGTTTTCAGATGTTGCCATGGTGACTTGTTATATCTGCGCTCCATTGATAATGCCTTTTTATAGTCGCGGTGTGCGCGCTTAACTCTCATTTAGTCTACACAGAGTTGATCGACCTAATTCAGATTAGCTGTTCTGAAACCGAAAACTCTGAGTTTTTAATCTCTCCATAAATCAACTCAGAGTTCAAATTTAAACTCCGATTGGTTGATACTCCTATCTGAAATAGGCCCCAGGTCTGGGTGGACCAGTGTTTTGTGTGAGCACTGTTGTTTGGTTGGGCAATCTGTGTTTGCATTGTTTGGGTGGTGAGGACGGGGTTCTAGGATGATTTAACATGGGCTGCTTGGGGATTAATGTGCTGCAAGGATACTGTGGGATTATAGTTTGGTAGTAGCTGTCTGATGGTCGGATCTGGCACCTTGATCACCTCTTTTGTGTGCTTAGAGCTTTGTTTTTTTATTGGTGGGTTTGATTGGCATTGGTTGGATGCTTGGTCATCATTAGCTGGTTGAGTTTGGTGTTCAGGTGCTGGTTTGGCTTGACCTGGAGATGTTGTCCATCTTTTATGGATATTGGTGTGGCACTTAGATTGGCCGAAGGGCCATTGGGATGTCAACAGTGGATATTGGACCAGAAATCCTCCTGCGTATGGTGGCCATCAGTTGGCCATTGTCTCTGCAGGTTTGCGACGGGTGGGCCCTTGTCGGTTGGTCTCTAGTAGGGTCACTGCTGGGGGATGGGATGGTCTTGGGCCTCAGGTCTCTGGGTCCATGGCGGGTCCTTAGGATGCTTGTGGCTCTGTTTTCCATCATGGGAGTTGTTTTTCTCTATTCCAGGGAGGTGGATGGATGAGTCTTCACACCAACTATGGAGAAACCTTGTATGCACCAGCATGCTCAAATATACAAACACACAGGTGTCCTTGGATTTCGGTGTTTACAGATGTACTCTTGGGCTGAGATGACCACAAATTCATCTTGTTATAATCTGTACCATGAGTTTTTGAGTTTATTTATGGGTTGTAATTGGGTAGTTCTCAGATCACGTTGTTTGGTTGGTTGGTTTATTTAATAGTTTTTTTGTTTTTATCCCTCTCTCTGCTGTCCTGTAGGTATAAAAGCAGTCTAGAATGTTTCCTTGTATTTTCTTTGTTTCCCTTCCTCTCTATCTTCAATTTACCCTCTCCCTCTTCACTTTTTGTCCCAACTCTCCTTATCTTCTTTATTTCAAAACAGTTGGCCACTGCACAAAATTTATAGTTGCCATGTGTTTTTATTTATTGCTGTATCTGTAGTAAGTCAGGCCTCAATCTGCCTGTAACTTTTCATTAAAAAAACAGACTCTGGCATGGACATTCATTAAACTTGGCTAAATACAGCAAGGGTTTTCAAGGAGTTCTTTCCAGGATTAATAATATAATTTGGGGGATTTTTCAATGGTGGGGGAATGAGTACATTTGACATGTAAAATTTGATTTGATTAAAAACGGTTTTTAAGGTAAGGAAATGTATCCATCTGTGACCGGATTAAAGCATCTTTTTTGTTGTTTACATATACTTTTAAACATATTTGTTGAATCAAACACGACATGTTACATTAAAAGTGGAACATTTTTTGAAACGATTTATCCATCCATCCATCCATCCATCTTTTCCCGCTTATCCGGGGTCGGGTCGCGGGGGCAGTAGACTGAGCAAAGAGACCCAGACTTCCCTCTCCCCGGCCACTTGGGCCAGCTCCTAATTCGTGAACAAGACCCCCAGATACCTAAACTCCTCCACTTGAGGAAGGACCTCATCCCCTCATCCTCGGCTGCAGAATTGATTTATCATGTTCACATATTTTTCATATCACTATGAACCAATATTTTAACAGTGGTGTGTGCACTTTAGAATGTTACTTATTTAACACATTTGAGTAAGTAAATTTAATGTTAATCCATTGCTATTTTTGGAAAACTAGCAATAAATTCAAAATTACATGAAATAACTCCTTTCAACAAAACATTTCTTAGGATATCTAAATGACCTATAAATTCGCTACATGAAACAGCAAATAATATTCTTACACTATAATATAGCAGTTTTTTGACAAATAAAAAGGGAATTTGTGAGTACAACAATGTAGTCTGGGTTACAGTTTTTAAAAACTTTAAGCATTCTTCGGTTAGGCAACAGGACAATAATCCAGCAACACCAACAAGCTGAACTCTGAGTTGCCCTTAAATGGAATCATGATGCTTTGTCATGACTTTGTACTAAGTCTCATAATGAAACAGTTAATGGCAGTTATCGCCGCCAAAAACATGCAACATGTGAGATTGGGGAAGAATGTCTCAGTCTCCTGGACCATCAGCACCAGCTCTCCTCAGGGTTGTTTTCTTTTGTTTCCTGTTGTTCTCCCTTTGCACCAACTGATGCACTTCCAACCACCAGTTCCAACCAAGGTCTGTCAAACTATTTAAGTTAAGTTTGAAGATGATAGACCCATTACTGGACTCATCTCGGATGGCAATGAGTCTGCTGAACATGTGGTGTCCTGGTACAGCCACAAAAACATGGTGCTGAATGACCAGCAGACAGTAGAGATTATACTGGACTTCAGGAAGCACACAGCCCAACTTCCCCCCATCATCCTGTCTGACACCCTCATCACCACTGTGAACTCATTGCACTTGCTGGGACCTCAAGGTGGGCCGACCATCACCTCCATCATAAAAAAGGCCCAGCAGAGGATTCACTTCCTGAGGCAGCTGAAGAAATTCAAACTGCCAACAAGACGATGATGCAGTTCTACACTGTAATCATAGAGTCCATCCTCACCTCCTCCATCACTGTGTGCTACACTGGAGCCACCATCAGAGACAAATGAAGACTACAGAGTGTAGTACGCTCTGGCGAGAAGGTGCGCCCTCTGTATCTTTAAGCAACGTTTTCTAAGTCACGAGAATGCTTTCATGAAAATGTGATTGTAATTAGACCTCGGTAAAATACGTATTTATGAGAGCAGTACTTGATTTTTATTAATAAAAAGCCAAATTTGTAACACACTGGTCCTTTAAACAAATTAACTTTGTCTGACATGACCATTCATTTCGTTACCTGAAATATTAAATATGAAAAAAAGGCTAAATCATCATAAATCAGAAAAAATAACTAAGTAATCTTTGGGGCATTGTCACTCATTTAAACATCTTAAATTATGTATTCTATAGGATTTACAAATGTTCACTACTGTGACCCAAAACAATGTGAACATATGTGATATAGCCTCAAAGAGGTGGTATTTGTTTGTTGTTATAAAAATATGTTTTGAATAAAATGTTTGTGGAATATTATGTAAAATCATCTGGTGTTCATCAGTTCTTGCAAAAGATGTAAACAGTATGATTGTGTGTGTGTGAAGTAGAAAATTATATAGATGATTTACGTAAATACAAACAAAGGTTTATCATATACAGTATTTACCCCCCAAAAAACCATTGTTCCTAATGGTTCCTTTTAACATCTCAGCAATTTGTGTGATTTATTATAAACTGTTATGCCTTTGAAGCTACTACACGTATGTCTCATTCTTGGCATCCGATGTGAGCTGTTGGCAGCATGTCAGTGCTCCTGAGCAGTCGGTCAGGAATGTAAAGAGTGCTGGAGGTTTACAGATTAGAACAAAGATGAAAACTGCAGGATGGAGAGTTTTTATTTTGAACTCTGTGTTTGATTTCGAACAAAGTTTGTTCACTCCCAAAAAATTGCTCCTGAACTAAAATAAAAAGATCTGGCTTTATGAATATGGATTGCAAATAGGCATGATGCGGGAGCAGTTTAAGCCACAAGCACAGATTCAGGTCAAGGAACACATGGATGTAAGAGAAACAGGAATTAGGGTTCATTATGCTGTTTGTAGATCATCATAATTCATTTAATAGAGGAAGCTTTGAGTTAATGTATGCTGAGGTAAACCATATGGCTCATATAATTAATAGCAATAATTTTTCTCAGTTTAAGCTCTAACATTTGTTGAGGAATTATGCAGCTATTTGACCTGGATGACAAAGAAACCAGGAATTCAGAGAAATATGACGTTTTGATTGGAAAAAAATGAAACAAGTTTTTTTGAATGACTCTTAAAGGGATAATCCACCCCTTAGTATAATTCAATTCCGTTTATATATAAAGTGCCAATTCACAACAGATGTCATCTCAAGACAATTTACAAGAAAGGTAATTTAAATACAATTGTACAAACATTCCAATCAGTTTAAAGTTTTCTGTTTAAGGAATCCCAGCAGATTGCGTTGAGTTGTTGATGTGAGGTCGTCCCCTGAACATGCAAACTCCAACCACAGCTATCCTTTACTAACCCCTGATACCAACCAAGCATAAGCAACAGCGGAGAGGAAAAACTACACTTTAACAGGAATAAACCCCCATCGGAACCCGGCTCAGTAAAAGTGGTCAACTGTCACAATCGTCTGGGGGTTTGAAAAGACAGAGAATAGACATGGAAAGAACAAAATTAACCTGTTGTAAGAGTGCTTTCTAAATTAAAGAAAATAAAAAGTTGATAACAGGACATGGAGGATGTTCGTCACTGGGAGCATCTTCTGAATCGATGCTGACCATCCAACAGGGTGTTGTAGCTGAGCAGGATATCTGGCCAGGCTAACTTCTATGGAGAGAAAAACACTGAGAGAAAACAAGGTTAACAGTTAAAATAACCTAAAAAAATACATCTGGAGAGTAGTAGAAGAGAAAAGTAAATGAGCTTGCTAACTCAAAGATCTGCCTGCCATTCTCATTTTATAAATCCCAGGAGCAAACAGTAAACCAGCAGTCTGCGACCGAAGTGCTCAGATCTCTGATGCATGATGGAGCTTGATTATTAAGGGCTTTATACGTAATGAGGAGGATCTTAAACTCTATTCTGGATTTAACAGGGAGCCAATGGAGGGAAGCTAAAAACAAATGTGATCTCTCTTTTTAACATTATTCGGAACTCTTGCTGCGGCATTTTGGATCAACTGAAGGTTTTTAATAGCACTATTTGGTCTTCCTGATAATGAACAATTACACCTATCCAGCCTTGAAGTAAAAATGTGTCTGTTGCCATATTTCCCAGAGTTAGATAAGTGGGGAAAAAACATTTTGTAACCAGTCCAGTAATTCTCCTTATCTGGCAGCAGTCTGTTAGCTTTAGCTTCACATATGTAAGCCAATTTAAGGGAATGAGAACTACTGCTTGTAGTTCTGATTGGAGAATATGGCAACAGACAGATTTTTACTTAGAGGTGGAAGATCCCTTTAAGTAGCAAATATATTTCCTTCCTTTGAATATTTAAGTATATCATGTTGGACCCAGGCAGTATTTCACAGTTAATCTTAAATAAAGGCAGAGAAAAGCCCTAGTGAGAAATATAACAGAGGAAAAAAAGCTTACTAGCAGAAAAGTTCTTTTACAAATTTTGCCATCATCCAGCTTTAAGAATGCACATTTTGGGGTTAGAATACTGTAAATGATTTGTGAAGGTTGAATCCGTCCCATCCTCTGTGCTGAATAGTAACAAGAATTCCAGTTTTTAGATGTGTAACGATTCACAGGTGTAGTAATCTCTGCCTGGAAGTCTGCTAAAAACATGTGGTGCACTTTCTTAGTAGCCCTCTGCCTGCAGGGTCCCCAAAACATGCTGCGTTACTGCTCTGACCAGTGACTGAATCTGTCACCTCAACAGCATGAAGATAAGAAATAACTGAGTGGTTATAACATTTAGCCCGGGTTGTCTTTAATATCCAGCAGAGAAGTCCTCTTGCCTTCCCTTCTCCATGTCTACGACATCTGTGTTTTATATTGACTCAGCTTGAATACTTACACATTTTCTCAGATCTCAAGCCATGTTTCAAACAAAGTGGTGGTAACCTGTGCTCTATTTGTCTTATTCAAACAGTCAGGAAGTGAACCTGAGCCAAGAAATGATTGACTGTGTGGATCAGTTTTGCTCTTTACATCGTCAAACTCATATCATGTTTGACCCTGGCGAAGAAACAGCAAAGGTACTCTGAAGTCTTTCAAGCACCGCTTTTCACTTCTTATTTATTATGCATTTTGAGGAACGTTTTTTGTTCCTTAAAATACATGTTGTAGCCAGACTTTCAGAGAGATTCTCCACAAACCCTAGAGTAACACCGCCTACATGAAAGATGAGCTCCAAACGATGAAAGAACTGCTCGAAATACCTTCTCATGGTAGAACAGCAAATGTTATTGTACAGAGTTGCCCAAATATTCATATCTGACATTAATTTTGTCTTCAATATTAAAGAGCACTTAGAGATCAAACTAAAAAATAAAATGCACAGAGACACTACTTATTAATTATTTTTCTACTTGCATATTAAATAGTAGTAGCAACCTACTGAAGGGCAAAGGGTTATTACTTGTGTTATTACAAGAGCTACTAGAGTCTTGTGTCAGATTAGTGTCTTTTTTGAAAAGTCTTTGGTATTATTTTTGATTATTATACAGTAATCGCTACTTAGTAGAAACATACTGCCATGTCTAATTGAAACCCATTGATGACAAGCATTAATTTGTGGTTTCAACTACATGGGTTTTGGATAGAATTTGAAGAACCCTCTTTTTTATTCTTGATCTAAAACTGCAGAACTGGAGGTTATTTATGATTTACTGAATGGGAATAATGTAGATTTGGAACTTTTCCATCCACCACTTAGGCTGTGTTTAATTTCAAAAATTTAATTAAACGCAACAGACAGGTCAGGAAGATAAGTATGTGGAGTGTAAACACAGGTTAAACTATAAAGCAAATTCTTAAACATTTAACACATCACAGAGCTCTTTAAAAGCCATCACTTGGAGATGATGGTAACTAAGGGAGATAAAGAGATCCACAGTCTATGTGGAAAAACTGGAGATGAGATTTCTACTGTGCACTACACAAACCAGGCCATTATTTGAAAATTTTAAGACGGAATCTATTATTGAAAGTAAGCCATGGTGGTGGCAGCTTCATGTTGTGGGGATGCTTTTTTTAGTTGAGACTCAGACATTTGTCAGAAACCCTGTTAGAGAACAGAAGTACAAATAGGATGTTTAAGGCTGAAGCATAAACTGTGTGCTAGAATGGTGCGGTCAAAGTTGAGGGCTTAATTAAACTAAGAGTAATAGCAAGAGTTGAACATTGTTCACATACGCTCTCCATCCAGTTGGACTGAGCTTGAGCTACTTTGCAAACAAAAAGGAGCAAAAAGTTCAGTCAGACATGTACAGGTGTTCGCGAAATTCCCCCTAAAAAACCTACAGCTGTAATTGTAAGGAAAGTTTGTTTTTCAAAGGATTATCGCGGGGGAGTGCTAAACACAAAAGCCTGCCAGACTTTAGTGAAATTTGTAAAAGGAAAAAAAAATGTTGAGACGGTCAGTAATGTTTCTTTTGTTTCAAAATGATATTGTTATGTATTATATAAAACACCTTGCATGAAACCCCAATAAAATGGTTTAAGACTTCTGGTTGCAACATCAAGTTCAGGGGATGTGCTTGTTACTTTTGCGATGCACCAAATGTTGCTCTTTGTTATTATTTTGACGGAGGTTTCTTACATGACTTAATGGACTTAGAGAGTCATACAGTTGACCATATTGTTATTTTTTTCTGTTTGTACGAAGAAGCCTGCAGTAAAACGAAAAACTTGTTAGGATTCTCAAGCTTTCCCTGCGGCAACGCTGCCTTTGATTCCTCACCCATAATGAGACCCGAGCTCTCTTTAAGGGCAGGTACCCTGACACATAATCGGCTTCAATATTTAAATACCCAAAAAGCACCTCTAACAACAGTTTAATCATTTACTGTCTGCTACGGTTTGTTTTTCCAATGCATTTCGTGTGTAGTTGCACTTCTTATCGGTTTATTTCTTGTAATTCATTTAGCTCCTTCTGTGCTATTGAGTTACTTTATTGATCATTCTCTTGAAAATGACAAGAACAGAGAGCTGCGTTTGAAGAGTCCTCACCCTGTTTTCGCCTAAGTGATGATAAGATCGTTCTGTTATCTGTTTTAATGGGCGAAGAGATGTTTATACGCTTCCTTCTCTCCATCCTTCAAACAATGACACTTCAGCTAACTACAATAATCATATAAAAGCTGCTCTCACTTTCTGTTGGTGAAAGTCTACTGATGTGAATCTGTGGTTTGGAAACTTCCGCCCAGAGGCAGTACATCTGCAATTTCTTGACAATTAATTATTGTACCATTATGTACCATTAGCTCACATCAGCGACTCAACGCAATCTGCTGGGATTCCTTAAATAGAAAACTTTTAACTGATCGGAATGTTTGAACAATTGTACTGAAACGACTTTTCTTATGAAGTGCCTTGAGATGGCATCTGTTGTAAATTGGCACTTTATAAATAAACTGAATTGAATTGAATGATGTACTCCTATTTCTTACTGTCGTCGTCAGCCAAGGATGTACATTAAATGTACTTGGATGGAATTTGTGGAATAACAACAAAGACAAAGAAATGACAGAGTGCCTTGCAAAAGTATTCATTCCCCTGACCAACACAAAGGTGTGGGTAATTGTGAAGTGAAAATAATACATTCCCGTCAAGACTGTCATACTCATAAAACTCTGAAAATTTTGCAGTCCTTTGTGGAAGAGTGGCAAAATTGTTGAGAGAACGCAATGAAACGTCCCAAATGCAGTTTGCCACAGTCCACATGTGGGACACAGCAAACGTGGAAGAAGGCACTTTGCTCAAATGAGACTGAAAATTTACTTATGGCATGAATGCAAAAAAGCGTTGTATGGTGAAAAACTGACGCTGCACAAACGAACCCCAAACTGACAGAGGGGGGTGGCAGTATCATCCGGCGGAGATGCTTTTTTTTGCAGTTACTTACTACTTAGTATGGATATGTAAATATAATAATACTGGACAAAAATTTGTTAGTGACTCTTAAAGACTTGCAGTGAGAGTAGACAATAATCTTCCAGCAAGACAAAGTTACTAAACATATATGAAAAGCTACAGAGGAATTATTCTAATTATATTTATGATTTAGAATGGCCCAGTCAAACTCCAGACCTAAATCTAAATGGAAACCTGAGGCAAGAACTGAGAAGTGACACTTTCCATCCAGTCAGACTGTGCTTGACTCATTTTGCGATGATAGGATGAACAAAAACTTTGTTTTACTCCCCAGCATCACCCATCGTCCTCCAACCCCACATGACCCAGGGGGTTCTGAATACACCTGCATATCAGACTTTCCAGGTTTATCCGATTTGTTTCATGTAAAATGTTTTAAAAGTTCCCTTCACAAATGATGCACCACTTTGCGTTGATAAACTGAGTGCAACCTGCAGATGACAGATGTCAAGGCTATGAAACTGGAGTAATAATATTAGCTGGATGGCAGATATTGAATCGAGAGCATGCATACATTGATCCTTTTCCTCCACCTTCATCCAAGCATCTTTCTTCTGCAAAATGTAATCTTCCTGTGGTCTGGACTTCCACAAATAGCTCATTTAAATTAGATAATACAGAATAATAAAAGCTTTAATCGTTTTCCGAACATGTAGAGTTGTGTGCATGTTATGGTATTTCCTCATCTTGATTTGATTGTATTACTGCAGGCAGTAACATGCTGAGTAATAGAGATGAGTTGGCGTCTTTATGTTTTGTTTGTTAGGTGTGTAGTCATCTTGTATTTCCATCCATTCATGCTCTCTGTCTCACTGGTACTGATCAAAGGCCATAACCGGTCATGTTCACCCAACCAAGGTACATGATTGGCCTCAAATGTCCTGGAAATCCTCAAGACAGAGATTAAATAAACTTTAGTATTTGAGCCTCTGTGTGTGTGCGTGTGTGTGTGTGTGTGTATTCTAGAATTTGTGTTCATTTTAAGGTCTGTGTAATAAGCTGGATATGTCCAGTCAACATAATTATTGGCTCTAAACCTGAAATTTGTATGCATTTGCCTGGCCTTTGTTTCCTGTTTTTTTTCTTCTTCTCCATTATCCCATCTTGCAGGAGGCAACACTTCATCCGTCTTTATGCAGCATGCATCTCAATAACCTCTTTACATCTCTTTATGTTGTTATCATTCGTGTGGCAAAGCTCAGGCCTCTCCTCTCAGGCATTTTTGTTATTATTTTTTGCAGGTAAACGTACCTCTGGCCACAGTGTCAAATAGCTGCTGGCAATAAAAGTTAGTCATCGACATATAATGTTAATGGATGTATCAAAGCAGGTCTTATTGATGGATCCTGTCATGTGTAAAATAACCTGCCTTATGGTGCTAAGTTGCTTGAATGAATAAGCTCTTTAGTGCTGATAGCCACTTAAAAAGTGGTTTCCAAAGTTTAGGCTGTGACACCTTAAACCAACTTACAGCAGAGGCGATTCTAGACCTAGGGCTTTGCTTGGGCACAGGCCCCCAACTTCCAATACATTAAAAAGAGAATGAATGTGTTTGCAATATGTAATAAATTGCTAGCCTATGGGTACAAGCTTAAAATCATAACTGTCAATGTGATACTGTAGGCTGTATTAAAACACTGGTAAAGATACAAGGATAGATTCATGGGTACAATATGATATTTATTTGCACATGCACACCTCAAAGATTTACAGACAACATCCTCTTACTGCAACCATTTAAGATTAGAAAGAGTCAGATTCTTTACTACCCAAACCTCAGTCCAAGTTTAAAACAAGTTTCAGGAAAGCAAAATAAGTAACAAACAAAAACAAAAAGTATCTTTCTATCTTAGGCAACTTTATAGGCAAATTATCACTTATAGGCTACTCTAACTCTGTGTATATTATTATAGGCTACATTATAGGCAAATTATCACCTATAGGCAACTCTCACTGTGTGTAGATTATTAAAGGCTACATTATAGGCAAATGATCACATATAGGCAACTCTCACTGTGTGTAGATTATTATAGGCTACGTTTGCAAATGCATCAAGCTTATTTAGGTTTTCCATTAAACCATTGATCAAATCACAGCACTGGCTATTACCACCATAAATGTTTATGTTACTGTTAATGTGAACAATTATCATACCTCCCTTGTCCTCCTCATCTCTCCTCTCTGTCCCTCTCTTTCTGCTTCTGTTCAGGAAGAATTCTCTGATGTCCATCTCTGAATAGTTTATTAGAAGGGGATGTTTATTTTTACAGTAGGACAGCTTCACAAACAGTATAACCTACTTTTACAGGGCTCTCTCTACAGTATACGTATAAATCATTATTAATTGTCCACAAGTGTGCATGCAGCCTATGTATGGTGTGTGTGTATGTGAGGGAGACAGCACAGGCTGGTAAACTTAAATAAACTGCTACATTTGGGCCACAATGACACTAAGCATTGACAAACAGATGCTAATTATATGGTCAACATTCTCTAACAGCGATCAACTTGTCATTTTTTCTGTCAAACAAGTTGGGAATTTGTTGAAACATTAAAACAGGGGAAGACTTACTCTGTGCTCAAAGTAATGCGACGAGCTCCAGCGGGATTTCCACCGTGTAGTGTGTGGGTAAAACGAAACTTTCGCAAGAATCATGTGAATGATTTTCATTGGTTGTTGCGTTCAGTCTTACGCAGCTACAGAGATGCTATCTCCACATCGGCTATTGTGACCCCTTTCTTTTTTCCTTTTTGGCTGGTAAGTGACAGGCTTGAATTATGCAGGTACGGAGATGCGCTCATGAATGCCGTTTCCAGTGAGAGCAGCGCTATCATTTTATTGGGGCACTAGAGACTTTTACTAAGGCACATGCCCCAGTAAATAAGGTCTAGTAATGCCCCTGACTTACAGAATGACTCATCCTACGACAAGAGAAGCAAATGGTCATGAAATACTTTCCACATGACAGAGTTTTATTATGATTCCTGCTATTACACAGAAATTCAATCAGCACACAGAGAGAGCGAGAATTTTTAACAGAATAAATACAAAAGGTAGCTTTCAATTGGATAATCCATTCATTGAGGGGAAAAGCTATTCTTTGAAGAGTTGTTTTAATTTGGCAGTATTAGAGGGTTTTCAAGAAGGTTCATCTTATTTATGGCAATGCCATGCCATCACAATTAGATTCGAGTTCAGATTTTAAATAGGCCGTTATAAAACTTTTATTGTTTGAGGGAAGAATTTGTGGTTCTATCAGTAACAGGAAGTAGTTCGGTATTGATGCAACGAAGCAGATCATCACAATATCAGAAGCATATTTAATTGTAGTTTTGACGTTCTTTTTCATCAACCTGTTACTTTCATGCCACCTGTAATGGTACACAGAGTTTTAAAAATTATCAGTCTTTCAGAACGAAATTAATTGTGACTTTTTTTTTTTTTTAGGAAATGTGAAATTGGTCTTTTTTGTAATGTCAAATTAACAGAAACCTAAACTCAGACCAGTGAGGCCTGCATTGTTTTCCTAATGTTTTTTGTAACCCCCCAGGATGAATTGTTAATGTGCTCTTGTAGGGATTTTGGTAGGCTTGTCCGTCTTGGGAAGCTTTACCACTGTTACAGGTTTTGTGATCTTTTACAAACCAAACAAATTTTGATTACATTGTTTTATATGACAAATGAGTTACTGCCTTCCCTGATGTCATATCGACAGTCATCTTCATTCTGCTCTGCACTCTCCCTCAGCTGTTCAGCATTCCTCTGATTAAACTCACCTGGTTTCAGTGTCACTCGCTACTTCTCACTATTTAAACTCACTGGTTTCCAATATTCCCTGCTGAATTCTTCTGTTATGTTTGCTCCAGTTTCTCATTAAATTCTGCTTTCTATCAACATGTGGCTCCCAATGTCCTGTCTAGAATTTGGTTCTGCTACAACTTCATAATACATGATATATACAAGAAAAACAGTCATCATTTTGGTCACACACACAGCCATCTGGTGGCGCTAACCTGCTCTCTTCCACCAGAAGTCGACCAGGCCGAGTCTATAAATACAGCCCGTTTCCGGCTGCTTTTCCTTCTGCATGCTGCTCCCGGCCGGGGGAGCAACAGAAGATAATTTCCAACTATCTTCCTTTGCTGGCGGAGGGAGGCCCGAATTTCTGGGAGAAATGCTTTCCAAAGGAACCCAAAGACCACTCAAGGTGAATCTTGAACATTGATAAACAAAGACGTTATTTATCCCCAGAGTCCGATGAGACCCTTCTGAGTTTCAAACTGCCGACCGCTGAGAAACGGGAGCTGTGAGCCACGTGTGCCGAGAGCTGATCGAGCCAGAACCAGCATTTAGCCGCTGCCACCAAGCCCATAAGAGGTGAATGCCGAACTAGAGAGCTCTAGAAGGGTACTGTTAAAAAGGTGGATGATGGGGACCAATCGCCACACAGCCAGCCAGGAGGAACCCGGAGCCAGGAGTTTCCCAGCACTGCTAGCCAGATTAGCGATCCTTTGTTAGCCTGCTGGCTAACACTCCTTGGTCACCCCCATCCCTCATTGATGTGCAGCAACTCTGAGGACTTTAAACATTCATAAGGTCTGTTTGGGCAGAGGCAAATTAGTTCCTTTTTATTGTTAACTTGTATAAGTTTTCATTCTGCTATCTTTGGGTAAACTTTTTATCAGTGTTTTTTTTTTTTTTACTTTCCCAACAAAGAGTCAAATTAATATCCGATTAGCTACATTCTTGGTAAAATCCACAACACATCTGTATTGGCCTTTATCATTATACTAAAATAGAAATCATGAGAAGTTGATCATTTGTTTTATTTATAAATTGAAGCTATAAAAATATTACCAAAAATACAGCTATATTCAATACATTACAATATCATTGACAAGTTAATTTATGTCACTAACTCAGTTTGCCAAGGGAAACATATTAAACAGCAAATTACACTGACTGAAATTTCACGCCTTTACTTCTGTTAATTATGAGGATTTTTCACATCCAGCTAATTTGAATATAACATTTTAGATTGGAATATTTCATCAGACTAAAAAAAGTTGTGTTTTATACAGAAATGTGGGCTTATGTAATACTTGATTTGGTGTGCTGAAGGTCAACTTCTTAGAAACTTCTCAGAAAGAAAAAAAGTTGTGAGACTATGATAAAATGTCTTAAGAACTTTTGAATTGCTGCAGAGATAAAATACTTCAGCAGTCTGTCTCCCTGTCCATATTTGGGAACTAAATGTGTGAAGGTGAGATCAACTTCAGGGTCAGAGGCCAGCCCCAGCAAGCCCTTGTTGATCTACAGGGGACTCTTCTCCTTTCCTTTAAGATGCACTTGTGAAGCAAATGGCATCTGAATTTCTAGCATACAACTGTTTTGCTTTTCCTTTTTTGTGGCCTCCAGTTGTGAGGTTAATGATATAACGAGGGAGACCTTCTGAGAAACAGACACATTTTCAAAATGCAGCTGGAATTTCAGCCACCGGTGTGTAGTCATTTCCCCTAATTGCTTCCTCAACTTTGCCCCTGAGGTTTACCCTAACCAGTTATGTCTCGATGAGGCAGAATGACAGACATGGATTTTGGTAGATGGGAAATAGAAAGCTTGCATGTGTGTGTGTGTGTGTGTGTGTGTGTGTGTGTGTGTGTGTGTGTGTGTGTATAGGTGTGGACCTGGTATTACTATCTTTGTGGGGACCAAAAATTGGAAGTTTACTATCCAAGTGGGGACCGACCTCCCTTGTGGGGACCAAAATCCCGGTCCCCACAAGTTTGAAGCAATTTTTGAGGCTTAAAATTTGGTTTTAGTGTCAGGGTTACACTAGGTTATGGTTAGGTTGGGGTAAGGGTCAGGGTTAGGCATTAATTTTTGATGGTTAAGGTTAGGGTAAGGCGCTACGGAAAACATTATGTCAATGAGAAGTCCCCACAAGACATAGAAACCCAATGCGTGTGTGGGTGTGTGTGCGTGCGTGCGTGGGTGTGTGCGTGTGTGTGCAGGGGCTTTTTCGTGGTTGTTCTGGTCAGGCCCAGCTGGATCCAAAGCCAAACGTACCTCATTTACTTTTGACCCACACTCCTCTATCACTCCCTCAGAGGCAAGGCCACTCCTGAACCATTTCCCTGAAATTGTTCCCACAGGCAAGCTGTGAAGTTGTAATGGGGTCTCAATGAGGCCGAAAGTTCCCTCATTGATTTCCTGAATTTGATTTCATGGGAATCAGGGATGATGAAGTTATACATCTGAGAACTGCAGCTTAACCTGATTTTCAAAGCAAACTTTTTCTCCATAACATAATGGCAAAAAAGTCTTCAGCCTGATTTAAATACTTCTTATCAGAAATCCTGGCTTTCAGATACACATGAACCGAGTCAAAAGAGCTTTCAAAAGACGCAAAAAATATAATACTGCTGGGATTGCTACAAATCTTACTGAAATATTTTTTTTCAACTTCCCCGGATCTGTACACATCAAAAGTAAATACAGTAAAACCCAAGAATTTGTGGAGGAGAGGGACCACATCTATCAGTGAATATGTGAAATCTGTAATTTGTAACTGCCCTTTTTATCTAAACACCAGATTTACCTTAATGTGCACAGTAAAAACAGTCGTGGCACTGTCATGGAAATCTGGGTGTCTGAGAGGCCTTGGATGAGAGAATAAAACAAAAGTGTCAGCCATATTCGTACATAGTTTATTTTACATGCACGGAGGGTCTCGTGATGAGAACCCCGGAGTTTCAGCACAAATGTATGATTTTATATAGAAGTCAGCCACACCCTATTGAATCAGCTTCTGTCCGATCATTACATCATACAGTGATGATAGGATAACCACAAGACCAATCACAGAACAACATGGAATAGGTAAACACAGGATGTGTCATGAGGCAGTAATGCATGTTTCACTTCAATAGTCAGCAGTAAACAATCAGGAGATAGTTTCAGTGGACACTCAGTATATAGATAACAATAAGGGAAACTTTGTATAATGCTGAGAAAGACATTCACATGATCCGTCATAAGTGTAACACCAGATAATAACAAGATTTGCCATAAGTCAAGATACGATTTTTACATACAATTGGTTCTTGTTTGTACCTTAGAAGAAGAACAGCTGTCTAAGAGCTGAGTAAGAGAATTAAACCTTTCTTAATGTCCCAGCATAATAAAATGTTTTGTTACAGCACTACAGAAGAAGCTAGCTTCAAAAGTCTTTCATATCTATGCTCTATAAATGTACAGGCGCTCAGGGCCAATCAAAATTAATGCCGCTTCTAACATTTGCAGCTTTGGAAAATCCAGCTAAGTAGCATTGCATCTTGGTATTTCAGCTTTCCAAGCAGCATTTTTAATTTATATTATTGAAAATTTTAGATGGAGTTTATAAAACTAAAAAAAGCTGATTGGAAAATCACATAAATAAATGGGTTATTGCTAATGAAAAGGTTTTCTTCTTAAAACAAGTTGTAGTTATCACAATATTTTACTTTTTCTGTTTTCTTACCTTAACTGGGCATGGTATAGAACAGTTTTTTACAACTATGGAATAAGAATAAATTAAAAACTCTCTCTTTATAGGTTAGTCTATTTAATAAAATACAAAAAAGTCAAAAGAAAAAAAAACATGAACAAGTATTTGGTTAGCTAGCCTGAATTGGGTAATGGGGAGGACTGGGACGCTTCCTGGTCGGCCGGTCTGATGTATGTGTCAGAAAGGCCAATTTACAATAGCAAGCCAAGTTTTAGTTCTTTTCAAAAGTTGCAAATAGGCAAAAATGAGTTGTGATATGGCAATATGCCATATATATGTAGATAAGGATGGGGCTTATTCAATCTACATTGGAGCTTTTAAGATATTAATTAGGATCTGAACTGAAACCCATCTCTCGGGTGATTGCTCTCTCCCCCAGCTAGACAAGAGTGACTCCATCTCGGAAACAAATCAATGTCTCTCAGTATCCTTCAGTTGAGCCAGAGTAGGTAAAATGTAAATAAGTCTCCTCCAACTTCACTATCCCAAGCATTATCTTATATTCACCCGATGCCTTTACTAATAATTATTAATCACTACACAGAACTAATATTGAAAAATAAGTTTCTCACTACTGTTCCAAGTAAGAGTATTTCTGAACCTTTTTAGCAAAAGTTTGAACTTGTAGGGGAAAATATTTAACACATTCCATGTAGTCAATAGTTGGCAGACACAGCAGTTGATGTCAAGGATATGGTGTTTTACCAAAAAGTCTTACAGTACTGGGCAACCTCCATCTGCAATGGCAGCTATTTTAATTTTTTTTGTTTTTTGCAGAGCACGTTGACGTAACACATCAGACCACTCAGGCCCTGATTACACAGAGACAAAACAGGTAAAGTTTCAAAAGCTGAGTCTGTAAAAATAGCACTGCAATAAAAACAAATGTTGTCCTCACAGTTGAATTGAAACTCCTGTAGTACCTATGCCTTACCTACTGGGGGTCTTGTGACACTGCTAGAAAAACACAAGAACACTGAGCATGCTCAGTCAACCTAGTGGCAAACATGACAAATCTAGCTTCAAATGAGAACTTTATTCAATGGCTCTCCGGGTCCATTTTTGTTTTGCTGCAGTGATAGAGGAGAGACAGCAAATCGTACTCTAGGATCCATAATTAGGTCAGTATTTTCTTTATTATGACTGCAAAACCGTATGCCGCCATGTTTGGTTACTTCATCACAGAGTTGTGCATGCGCGTTAACTGTAGGAAGGGGGCGGCAACATCATCCACTCAGAAAAAGTACCGGAGAGCTCGTAAGCATGGAGACTACTAAATTTTATTGTGAGATTTCTTCACTTTGGGATCACATTAAGGCCCCTTCTACATAGAGATAAAACCAGGTGTAGCAGCAAAGACATTTAATTGAATAGGTGTCTCATATTAATTTTTTTTAACTGCACCTTTTTTTTTCACCAGCGTTCCTGGAACTATGATTTCATCAGCCGGAAAATTATACTCTCTTTCTTAAAGATGGTATTCAAGTTTTCTTGTTTTTAGGACCTAAAGCTAGATTTTTTATTATTATTATTTATTTTAGGAATTATGTAAGGTAGAGAAGACATTTATCAAGGAAGCAAGGTCAACACTGCTTCCATGATGTCAATATGAGATCCCAGCTTGGAACATATTTTAAGTAGATTTAAATCTTCCATCCTACACTTATTCTCTGTCCCAATTCCCAGCTCCTCCACACGTTTCTTCCCAGATTCCCCTTCCACCTGGAAAAACAGAAGGCAGTGAAATCAGATACTGGGCAGAGAGTGGGTGCTTGCAGGCGAGGGGTTATGTTTTTCGGTGTGCTGTCCTGCTAATAGAGATGGATGTGGGCTAAAGATTGTCTCCAGGACGGCCTGAACGGCACAACTCAGAGACAGAGAGAGGGGATCCATTTCTCCTTAGCCTTCCCCCGTCTTTTACAGCCCTCCTATAATGAGTAGGCGGAGCTGAGCCCTCACAATTTGATTTGAGGGGAACGAGAGACCGCAAGATGGAGACTTGCAGAGAGAATGAAGTGGTGAAGAGTGAAAGGGGGAGCGTGAATGAGAGAGTAGAGTGGAGGAAAGACATGCTGACATTAGAGGAAGATAAATGATAAAGACAGCAAGGAGAGAGGACTGAAGGAATCATGATATCTAAAGTATAATGCAAAAGAGAAGCACAAAGATGTAGGAAGATAGAGAACATTACTGCAGAAAAGCAACTTGTTTATGTTTTAAGTAAGTCAATTTTTTAAAATGTCAACATCTTCTTTCTGCCATCCATAAGTGAAGCGTGTTTATCATCGAAGTCTTATGGAAGTTTTAATGACAAAAATCTGTTATGAGTCTGTTACTTTATGTTTGGAACAACTGGGTTTTTCATCTTATTATGTTTTGTTTACAAACCTCTTTTCAGAGATCAATCTATCATCTTTTATTGGATTTTTTTGACAGAGTAGATGGCATGGTACAATTGCAATCATTCATAGCTCTTTGACCGAGACCCACTGATCTGCAATGCTGGTTACATCACATTTTAGATTCTGTGAAGCTGTCATCTGTAGAATTACTTAATATTTTCCTTTGGAATTTGACTCTCCTCTAGATTCATAGATAGTGTTCATTAAGAGACGGAACATTTTTATTCACATCATTCTGCAGAAAAGATTAAATCAACAGATTTTTTCTGAAGGCAGAAAAAAAGCTTTTTACATTGCAAGAGCAATAAAATATTCAATAAATGTTTATTTTCGCATATTATCTAATCTGAAATTCAATGTCAGTCAAAAGACCAAAGCAAATATAGTAATGTAAATGCAATTAGACTTCAATGGCAAAGGTGAATAAACAAATTGTGGGCTGCCTGAACAACCTGTTTCATGCTGAAGTAAAGTCAGAGAAATTCATCAGCATCACATATCATAGACTTCTCCAACTTGTATATTATTGTAATTTTGTGTTGCATTATAGTGTACCCTATTCCATTTTTATTTTATATTATTGTATGCTCAGATGTGTTTGTTTATGTTTGCACCATGTACCACAGCACTTTCCTAATGTTCCGAACCTGTTCACTCATATTTTTGAGAGTTTAAATGAAGGCAACTAGACTTTTCAGAAAAGTCCAGTTGCCTTCGATTAAACTCTAAAGACTACCATGTCCTGGATGACTGAGAATCTACATCAATGTGTTTGCTCAAATGGCAATAACCTGATCTAACCTGACCTAATCTGATTCTGATTTTGATGTCACTCTCTGTGTCTCTCATTGTTCTTGTTGAGGGCTCACCTTGAACATCTGCAGAGGTCTTAAGACTATAACGGGTAGTTTAGGTTCAAGCTCTTGCAGTCCCTCCTAAATGTTGCTGGCACGCCAGATGAAGGTTTAGGGAAAAAACACACAACTCTAAGATAAATTATTCTTCTTCTTATCAGGTATTACCTGTTCTTAAACAAATCAGTGGTGGATACATTATTAATATACCAAACAATCCATTTAATTCTCTGATAATATTCATCAGAGATCATTAGTATTTATTGCTTCCTGTATCCTTGGGGTGTTTAGTATCAGATGAAACAAAGGCTCTTCTCATTTAGCCACTAGCTAGTTGGCTGATAATGGACCCAGCTTTATCTTTTCATAACACACAGAAAGGATGATTATAAAATAGATTTTTTTTTTTAGCTCAAAAGCTCACTATTAATGACCTGCTGTAAAAAGTGGTAGCTTGGACTCACCAAAACTATGAGACTCTCTCCATACCAACTGGATGTTTAGAAGGCTTGCTATATCCTACCATCACAAACACTTTCTTGGACTCTAAAGGGATCTCAGTGCTGTCTTCAAATTAGCCCAAGATTAAATTCTAGTTTATACTTCTCTGTCAGCAAGTTTGCACTGGCCCACACACGTAGCAACAGACGTTTTCAGACTTCTCCGTTGTCAGGGGAGTCTTGCAATGCAATTCACAATCAGGACAACAGGGGGTGGGCTACTTTTCTGGTAGTGATGGTCCTGCCATTGTTGCAGTCAACAATTATTTACTTTTTAATGTTTTATTAAACCAAACTTCTTTACTAACTAATGGCTTCTTTTAATACTCAAAAGAGCTTTATGGGCACAGATATAATAAATAAAAACCTCATCACTTGCTTTTGTCATTTGTTTTTTTTCGAGGGGGGGGGGGGGGTTGGAAAGTGGCGCTGTTGACAACATTTAAAGGAAGTGGCATGCTGACCAACCACAAGTTTGCGTTTTGGCTGTTTAGTTTTTGATGGACACTTGAAAAAATAGGTATTCTCCATCCAATGAGAAGTAGAAACTAGGACAAAGTTTTTCAGCAACTATCACTTTTGGGAGGGTCGGGCTAAACCGAAGGGGAATATGACCCCGAGATATTATCACAGACTCAGATGTGAACTTATATTTAAAATTTTAACCTACTGCTATCTTAAAACTTTCCAGATAAGAGTTTCCAAATCAGCAGTTGTTGGCCAAACAGACAGTAGGTGCGTTTCCACTATCGGATATTTAGGGTAGTTTTACCGCACCTTCAATGTATGCGAGTCTCCACTTCATTGGGCAGGGTCAACAGGGCTGTTTCAGGACCATCTCAGGAACCAACAAAGTATCATTCTTAGGGTATGTACTCGGAAATGACCCGGTATAGAGTCACTGTGCAGGAGCTGTAGTTAAGTCATGTTGATTGCTTGGAACTCAGAAGAAAATGAGCAGACGTCACCGAACCGCTTTGTAAAATTCTAAGAGTGCTGAACAAGAAGTTTGTAAAAACATTGCAAACACAATATATCAACCATCCCTGTGTCTTACAATAGTCTAATTTCCACTATCGGAACTTCAGGGTAATTTAACCAGATCTTGTTCTGACAAGGTAATCTGTTAGCCGCCACATCTCCATACACAATCAGTGGATTCTTTTAAGGGATCAACTAAGACCTCCGTATATCACGACCCTTTCAGCTGCCAGCAGCGTCACTGATCAGAGCAAAAAGGAGCCCAGAGCAGCAGACATAAAAATAATTTGACATGGAAGAAGCAGGGTTTGCCAGCAACTCTTCTACTTTTTACAAAGCTGGATATTCAGCGACATCTCCTCAATTCCATTTGAACTACAACTAATCAGCTCAACGTAACCACAGCTCCCACTGATCGACTCGATCGGGCCATTCGAAGTACATTACCCCATACAGGTACTCTCTTGGTTCCATAAATAGCCCCGAAAATAGCCATGTCGTTCTGGCCGGTGCAGTGGCGACACATGAATATCCTGAAAGTCCTGTCAAATTATCCTTAAATTCCAATAGTGGAAACGCAACTTCTGTTGATCTGTTGTTATTTTTGCTGCTGTGCAAACTTTTTTGCCACTGAAGTGAAGCAACCCACTACCAAAATGGTTGTTATATGTAGACTTTTTAACAAATTTCTCAAAAGACGATTTGTATGGAGACATGTGGGCTGAGAGAAACAGGCCAATATATTTTCCCTGTCAGAAGAAGATCAGGTAAATTCACCCTGAAGTTCCAGTAGTGAAAAAGCGAGTAATTAACCTTCTCCAAGGGTCATCTCAGTCTCCACCAACCTAAATCCTGTGGAAAAGCAGTTTGGTGAGCTGACAAAAAGGAAGGTAAAAGAAGAACTAGGATGATCCTGGGAATTATTCAAAGAGGAATGGTTAAATATCCCTCTATCTGTATCTTCCAGCCTGGTAAAATGTTAAAGAAGAAAAAAAAAGTTGTCCTATTGACAAAAGGAATTTTTAGTGAGGGGGTAACTAGTACAAAAGTATAAATCTCTCAGAGCTATTTCACTTTTTTTTTTTCATTTGTTTGTTTTGTCCATTTGGCATAAATCAAGTATACTTTAAAGAACATGTCTGAAATTGCCCATTTAGATAAAGCTTGTTGATGGATTGCCTTGGGTTTCTCTGAGCTATCTCTGTAGTTATGATGTCATTATGTGAGGCTGCTGCCTTACTTTGTGTTCTTCCCCTGTTCTTTCTCTCTGTGTGTATAAATCACATCGTTCTCTGTCTAGTAAGGAGCACATAAAGAAACATAAAATGTCGTTAACAGGAATGAGTCATACCTATGAAGCATCACCGAACAGAAATCTCCTGTTGAGTAACTCACAGGCATCTCTTATGTTTATTTAGGGTTATGTTGTTATGCCATTACTCTGCAAAGTTGCCTGATATAGCTTTAATAAAGATAATGGAGACCCAGTGATTAATAACACACCCTTTGCTGCCTCTATTTTGGCTGTTTCATAGGTGCAGGAGTAAAAAGAAAAAAATAACTATATCAGACACAATAAATCAGCTAATAAAACTGTCCCCTGGCGTTTAGCATTGCCTTAAGTGTGTATTAACGGCAGCATGGCCTTGAGAGCAGTGACCGGTTACATAGCTAGAGTCCCTTTTAGTGTTTTCTGCTTGGGAGTGTGTCTGTGTATCAGAGACTTGAAAGCTTTAGATAAGGGGAAGAAAAACTTTGAATTAAACCAGCACACAGGTTTCCTCAATAGGAAAACAACAACAACACAGCTGTCTGGAAGCTGTTTTCAACCACTGTTAGACTCTTGGATCTTTTTTAGAGCTCTAATGGTTGCTGAACAAGCTTCTTTCTCTGCCAGAAAAAAAAAAGGACAGTGCTGTGTGTTAGTGTCAGATGTACAATGCCAAAAATGGCTGTAAATAACCTTTTTTGCAAATAGTGTTATGTGCAGATCGATTTTATTCAGGGCGTCTAGCCCTTTTATGCGTCATCATGTCATATATTTCATAAGCCCAAACACATACTACTTTTCTTAACTTTTTAGAAAATTGCACCAAGTTCTCAATTAGATTGTTCGGAGTAATTGTCCTTAATCAGAAATCTCGCAGGGCAAAAAGACCTTTCAAACATGTACTTCTCTGATTGATTAGCTCCTTGTTAAAGGATCAACAGACCCTCAAAACTTGTCTAAAAGTTTCCATAAGACATAGGAAACTGAGCAAGCCTCAGAACACCAAAAACTTTTTGGGATGTGCATATACGACTCACATTCTCTGATCATGTAACCATGGTAGAGCTGTAAATATATATATATTTTTGTCACAAATCAGTTCCTGCCTTATACATAAAATTAATGTATCTAATATTTTGTGTGTAAAAGTAGTGGTTGCACAGATCAGCAGGCTTTCTAAATAAAATCTACTGCTGGATAACAGCGCCATCTTGTGGAACAAAATACACTTTTTAATACATACATAGGAATGCAATATAATTGCATAGATTTAGTTATTTTGGAATCTGTGCGGCACTTTCTAATCAAATTCCTTTTCACATTCGTGTCTGAGTTCTTGTTTTGCTCCCAAGTTGCATTCCAGATTCCGCTTTAGTTCTGCCAAATCCTTCCGGATCTCCTCCAGAAGCTCAAGCCTTGTAAGCTTCCTGTCGATGGATAGGAGCACCTCCTCTTCTCCAACATTCCTGATGACAGCATCCTCCACCGTAGCAGGAGGGTCATATTCAGAAGGCTGAAATGACCCCATGGTTTGTTCCCAGACCATCTCAAAGTAAGAGTCAATGAAGGATTCCAGCTCTTCCAGGCTGCTGTGTCCCCACTGATCGATAAGAGCCTGCAAGCCTCCAGACTCAGAGATCCTGCGGAGAGTACGCTCTCTCAGAGCTGGATGGCAGAGAGAATGGACGCTAATGAAGTTTTCCTCTGAGGGAATGCTGGGCTGACTCTGACATGAAACCAGAAGCAGTGTTTGACGTCTTTGTGAGAGCATGTGGCTGTGAGGAGAAGGGAACCTTAAAGGTAAATCAATTGTTGACCAGCTCCGTCCTTGTTTGAGCACAGACAGGAAGACTAAGCTGTTGCGATCCAAAAACATGTATCCAGCTTGTCTTCTCAATCCTCTCGCTGGTAAAGCCACCACCTGTGTTGGGTTTAAGTCCTCTGGATAGGACATGGAAGATGCAGATTCAGCCACTAAAAACAAATATAACACATGATGTGATCTCATGAGTGCAACATGCTGTCAGCAGTTTCCAGTTACCAGAAGAAATTAATCTTTGTATCTCTTATTTGCAGAAGCAGCTACTTCAAAATGGCAGAAACTATTTCTGCTAAGAAATCATATAAAGGTCACTGTATTCATGCACGTTTTCTGAAAACATTTTTTGGTTTACATAAAGATCTTTTTTATCTAAAATATAAATTCACATTTTAAATAACCCATATATAATGAAAACTGTATGTATGAATTAATATGGTCCTATAATCATTCAGTAAACTTTTTACACTAAACTAGCGGATAGCAAGTACCTTAATGCCTTAATACTTTTGTTGGGGGGGGGGGGAACTTAATTTTTCATGTTATAGGGCAAAAACAGGATTAAAATATGAGGGTGATGAGATCAGTTATTTTTTATACAAAAATAAAATATTTGTACTAGTAATTAATCCTTAAAAAATCTTACTGTGATTGCACTACTCTTTTATTATTATTATTTTACAACCAGTGTTTGTATGTGTCAAAGGTATAAAAAAAAGCAATGGCAACAAAATGAAAACCTATTTTTTTGTTTTAAATTACATAAATACAGCTAAACCCAACATTATCTATCCCCGTTCAAGATTTAGATTTAAAGTAATATTTTCATTTTATCAACAAGTATCTACTGATTGGAAGTAATAATATGGTTTTAGAATGGTCCAACAAGCATCCTAAGAATCAGTGGAAGGTAGGAGTGCAACTGTACACAAAAATCACGGAAATATCAGTGGAAACGAAAAAGCTGGTCAGCAATTACAAAAGGCTTTTAATTTCTGTGATAACAGTAAAGATTTTAAAAGTGAATATTAGGAAAGCCATGGTTTTTAGTATGACATTTTTCTTTGTAAATCAGAAAAGATGTTTTTTTTTATTGAAATCAAGGTGATTGCCTTTATTCTGTGTGGAGAAAAACAAAAGTTTAAAAAGATTACTCACAGTCAGGAGACAGCCGATGTTTTCTGCTCATCTGCTTCCTTTGATTCTTCTTCCACAGCATTGCATTAGTCTGCCGTTCCTCAGCTGAACCAACCCTTTTCCACACATGGTCACCTTTATAAAGGTCGGCCAACCATTCTGTGGCCAACATCTCCTCCACCATTTCGATAAGCTCCCTGACTTGAGTTCCATCTCCCTTGTTCTTATTGTCCATGACATGGTACCTGTTCCCACACTTCTCAACAAGCTTCTGCAGTGGCTCTCCTTCGCTCTCAATGCGTTGCTCGATGCTTGTGTCTCCTAGCCAGTCGCCATAGCTGAACAGAACCATCGCTCTGCTCCACAGCTGGCTTCCCCCAGCATCCAGCTGTTTCTCAATGGTTTTCTGGTTGAGATTGTTGAATGAAGTGCTTATATTGACAACCAGAACGACAGCCGAAGGAATCTTCAGGATTTCTGGGGTTGCCGGTAAGCATCCTGGAGTGTCCCTTACAGACACTGTCTTGCCTTTGATTGTGCATTGCTTTTCACTGCAGGAGACAGTTTGTGTGTTTGTGGCAAAGTCATCTCTGTTGAGGATAGTGTTTCCACAGGAGCTTTTTCCTCCTTTTCTGCCACCAACCAGTATAATCCTCAGCTCTTGCAAAGGGGTAACCTTCTCTGTCAGTGTAAAGTTTTGTTTATTAAATCAGAACATTTCAACAAATGATGTGGGTGGTATTTAAGTGGTATTTACAAGACAAATCCAACTTACCGAGCTCAGACTTTGCTACCAGTCTTTGTTTGTCCTTCCTCATCCGTCGTTCGTTGGCTCTCTCTGCCTCTTCTTTCATCCTCCTGTTCATTTCTTCCAACTCCTTCCTCTCTATCTCATAATGCCAGCTTGTGTTGCAGCCAGAGATTGTTTCCTCAATCTTCCCAATCAGTTCCCTGACTTGAAATCCATCTCCTTTAGTTTTATTGTTCAAAACGTGATACCTGTTGGAACACTTGTCAACCAGCCACCGCAGAGGCTCCCCCTCGCTCTCAATTAGTTGCTCAGTCGTGGTGCCTCCCAGCCAGTCCCCGAAAGTGAACAGCAGGATTACGCTGCTCCAGATGCGCTCACTGATGAGCTCAAGGTGTTCCTGCACAGCTCGCCTGTAGGTCTCAGTGAATGCTCGGTCCACACGAATCACGAGCAGAAAGATGTGAGGTCCCGGTGGACAGAGGGACAAGCTGAGCACCATCTCCCTCCGATCGAAGAGGGCACTCTCATTGCAGAAGTAGTTCATCCACCAGCCTGGTGTGTCCACAGCCGTCACCTGTCTTCCAAACACCACACCATCTCCAACCAAACACTGAGCTGTTCTGCAAAGTCTCTGGCTTTTCTCTCTGCCCAGGATGGTGTTCAGTGCGGAAGTCTTTCCTGAACCCTTCGCTCCGAGCAGCACCAGGCGGATGGTAGTGACTGGCCTTAGCTTCTCTACAAGTACAAAAGAGAGCAAAGGGATGTGTTTAGACTTAGTTGCTTTAACTAAGTAATTTTAAGCCAGGGTCAAAGGAATAGTTGTGAATGTATAAGATATTTGCTTTTTTCAAGCAACTGGAAAATAAATGTCATTCTCATATTTATGTACACTTTGTGAAGAAAGAGTCAGCAGCACAAATGTATCTTTAGTTTGCTCACTAAATCCACAATGCAAATTGACTAACACATGTAAATATACAGTGTGTATAAGCTATATTGGTATTGCGAGTGTGCATGCTCACGAATGCGGCTTGGACCCCCGGTCACGACTATTGGACCCCAAACAAACCCCCGGTTCAACTGTAAACAACGTATGCATGCATGTTTTTTCGTTAATATGGAGACCATTAAAGCCTCTTAAAGGCTGTTTTTGACTGACTTTTCAAGTATACCTGGTACACATTGTTGTGGTTGGCTGTGGAAACGGCATGAACGGAGGAGAATTCAAAATGCACTAGTGTATGAATGATACCGACCCTTGTAATGAACCACCATTTATTTTATATACATTACATACAGAAAAGAAGGATCTGAATAGACGTGCGAGGTGGATAAGGTAAGAAATGTGTGATTAAACATGTTAATTGTTCGATATTTCTGTTGATCGTCTAGATCTAACAGTTCTAGTTTTGGTAGCATAGTCATTAGCACGCAGCCTTAGCATAGCCTACTGCTGGAAGTCGATGTGAAGGATTAATGTTTAGCGCATCACAGCCTTATCCAGGCTCTTGCTGCTTCTAACAAGTAAAAATCCCATTCAAAAATACAAATCGTAAGAGGTTAAAAGCATGATGCAAGCTAATAAGCTACGTGCTAAGTGTTAGCCATAGCACGGATACTTAACAAACAAGAAATACCGAATAGCAATAGGATGATACAGAACATCTTGACTCCATGAGCTCTGGGATGAAAAGTATCTGAGACTACTTCTGCATTCCTTCTTTCCAGCCATCTAACAGCGTTTGTGGGTCTGGGATTGTCACTCCGTGGAATGTCAACAAGCATGGTATAAACCGTCTGAAATATGCCACTTCCCTCTTCTTTTGTCAAAAACAATCAGTAGCTTCTGCACTGTAACTGCACACGCTGGTGCACATAGTTCTATCTGAAGCTTCGCGCACACAGACAGCCCTCTTTGACAAATATATGTTTTAAGTTCGTCTACTTTCCACCGTTCTAAATCATTAATTTGGCAGCTTTCGCTATCTGTAAGGATGTTCGCTTCTACCTGTTTGGGGTCCAAAACCCCAGAATGCATTACGCCCATCGCCATACCGAAATGTGTTAGGTTTTCAGTTTTTTATATTTTGCTGAAACTGTATGAGCTAAATCTGTCGCTAAATACTCTGCACATCTAAACTATTGCTAAAACAGCTGTGTGTTGTTTATTCTTCACAAGTGACACATCCATGTGACTGTTATGTTTATTGTAAATTAAATTCTTTCCTTAATAGATTTGTGCTTCCAAACAGAGATTCTGTAGTTTTTTTGTTTATTCCATATTTTCTTATTCATATCTTATGATACATAATAAAAGAATAAACTTTTTAGAGCTACTGATGTGCTTGGTGACTGAGTGAAGAAAATAACATATCATACATTGGCTTGAACATGTCAGCTTACCCTTAACAAATGTTTTAAAGAAGACATTAATGCTTCAATTCCAGCTACTGGTATGTAAGCTTATCATTTGAATATTCAGCATGTTTCCAATTAGAGGTTATAATTTCATTTATATTTACATAATTAAGACAGATTGAGACTGTAAAAAAATATTAAATAAAGTATTCAATTTTTTGACATTTAAATGACCCTATTGGCAGCCACCAGGTGCGGAGTAAAAAACGTATCTGACTTTTTCTGTTTTAGAAAATATGAGGTAACAAACATTTTTCCCCACCTCATAGGATGCAGTTCACTATTCTGGACCTAACTGTATTTAAAGGAACAGTCTAAAAAGGAACTCTTGTCTTCTTGACACCAGTAAACCGGGTGCGGCAGGCTTTAGTGAGGATCAAGACAACCAAGTCCTCTTCCTTTTTCTTTTTTTTTTTGTTGTTCTTCAAAGATTTTAAAGTGTTAAGTACACACTAAACATTGTTAGTCCTTAAAGATCTTCATTATACAAATGTTATGTCAAAAGAGAACAGAGCCCTTATGGATTTGTCTGTAAACGTAATTTATCAAGCAAATATAACCACTCTTGTTTCCTATTCACTGTCAGATATTCGGTCTCAAGTAACAGGGTACTGATCAACTTACATACTCTTTTGACTACAAAAAAGAAGCAACTGTTAAGACAGCGGAACTACTTCCGAAACAACTTGGGCTTGCACAAGGCTGCAGTATTTGAGTTTTGTAGTAGAGTTTTGTGCAAGCACAGTATGATTGAGATAGCATATCTACAACATGTGGGATGTCTCCTTAACATGCTCTTGTTCCCTCCCAGATTTATCAGATAAAACATCTACATAATAACTAGATTTCTCTATTTCCTGCAGGTTATAGGTTGTGGCTCTCCTGCTGGGCCCTGAAGTTTGTTTTCCATCTCTAAATGGGTTTCATGTGCTGCTGCAGTGTAAAAAGGCTGAGGAGTCCTCTCGGTGCTAAACAGGGCACTGGAAGAAAAGTAGCAGATACGTTTCCAGCAGAATAATAAGACAGCACATTTGCCTGTTTAGTCTGGAGCTGAAAAGATTAACTGTGACAGGATAATTTATATTCATATGAGGCCTCCGGGGAAATTCCTGTGCACAAGGATTGACGTGTGGCTGTTAAAATATGTTAGGAATAATAATGAAAAGTTGACATCACATGATAAGGAATGAAAATTACAGCTGAATGTAAACCCAATGTTGAATAACAGAGTTTTTCGAGATTTTTGAGACTCTGACTCACCCCGCATGAGAGATCTTTGACGTTTCATTCTTAAAAACCTCAGCTGAGCCCTCTCTGCCACTCCTCTCTTCTCTTCTACAGTCACCTGTAAAATATTTTCCTGTATCTCAAACACTCTGCCTCCATTTTCCTCAAGAAGTTTCTGTATCTTCACCAGCAGCTCTGGTACATCTTCTTCATCATTCAGAACAACGCTGTGACACCTCTGACCGCACTTGTCAGTGAGCCAGCGGAGGGCTTTCCCCCCGCTTGCCACGCATTCTACTGCTTGTGTGTGCTGAAACCTGTAATCGAAGGTGAAGATGACGATGCAATGACCCCACACCCTGTCACCCAGCAGGGTCACATGCTCCTCCATAGCTCTCCGACGCCTCTCTGAGAAGACTGAGCTCGCCTTCACTGTGATAAAAAACACATGAGGGCCCGGCGAGCACAAGGAGACACTGGTTATGATCTCCCTCTTTACAAGATTTGACGTTTCCTGAGCACTGGAGTCGCACCACCAGCCAGGAGTGTCCACCACCGTGAGCCAGTGTCCAGCCACCACTCCTAGTCTCCTAGAGGAGGAAGTACTCTCTTTGGTCACAAACTCCTCTTTGCCAAGGATCAGATTCCCTAGAAAGTTCTTCCCACAGTTCCTTCCTCCAAGAAGGATGATGTTTAACTTTGATATCCCCAAGGCATCCCCTAACAAAACAAAAAAGCATTTCAACCTCAAAAAACTCGGAAGTTTCAGTTTCCCAAACAACACTTATAATATAAATTACTGAAGCTACCTAATAAAATTGATTAGTCATTAAAACAAAAACTTACACGGTGAAAGCTTGCTGTTTGCCATCTCATTTTTGTCCGTAGAACAGTCACATTTGTCTCATTTGTGTTTCTGTATACACCTTGTAAAATACAAAGTCTGCCACTGAAGGAGTGATAACTAAAGGGTGGTGGGGGGGAGTCAGATTTAATGAGTCCAAAGCTCATCTGCAATGATTAATCAGCCACACCTCTGAGAAGTAGGTACACAAGGCGTGACAAAAAAGTAACTTGAAAAGACAGAGAAGTAAGAAATGTATTTATATTCATGAAATGATGACAATCTGGTAATTTAGAGGACACATTTTTTTTTTTTAGAGAGTTGTTTTTTGTCTTAAAGACGCACTCCACAACATTTATACCATAAAAACATGTTTTTGAAATTTTTCTAAAACAGCTTTTATTATTTTTTTATTTTCAGAGCTGTCATTTACTAGGAGCGTCTGGATGTAAATATTGGAAATCTCCATTACCGGCCTCTGATTGGCTAGCCTGATTGATTTATTACCAACCCTAATGTTTGAGGAACATCACCTAACCCTAACTTGACTCATTTTCTAATCCTAATATATGAGGAACAGCGCCCAAACCTAACCTGATCCATTTTTAAATTACTTTAAATTTCTAAATTAACATTTTGGAGCGGTCACCAGTCATAATCCACAAAATTTACCCCTAACCAGGGCCGTGCAGAGACCTTGAGAGGAGCAGGTGCTTGGAGTCAAAAAAAGGGGAACTGAAAGCAAGATTTTAAAATGGCTTACAACATAACTTTGTGTATCATCCTGAATAACCAATATATGTACAATAATAGAGTATCACAACATAATATATCAATGTCATCAGTTAGGTACCATGCAAAGCCAATGTACCCTGTTTTTTCTTTTGTCTGAAGGGGTGCAATGTTGCTAGTTTAGACGCTGCCCTTGGGATGTGTTGATCAAACATTAAAAAGACCATAGGATAAATGGTAGCTGATTAAACAAATTTTATAAAGTACATTATGGAATAATTAATCTTAAAACTGTGTCTCACTAAATAAACATTCATATCTAACTGGTGAGCCTCCACAGCAACTCAGGTGCAGCCTTAAGTACAAATGTGTCTGTTAACATATTCCTCATGAGTTAGTGGTAAAAAAAAAACATTTTGTAACCAGCCCAGTAATTACCCTGATCTGGCAGCAGTCTGTTTGCTTTAGCTTAGCATAAACCTATGTAAGTGAATGGGAACAACCGGCATGCAAATATTTACTTAAGGGTTGAATATGAGATCAAAACAGCTCAGACGGACAAACTCTACTTTTCTATAGTAGTGTTAGCTACTCTAGCGGGATTTTCTAAGTCAACCGATAAAATAATTTTGATATCTTTAGCACATAACAATGAGTTAAAATATTAATCAAACAACAAAAAATAATATTTAAAAATACTGCATATTTATATAGATATGTTTTATTAGCATCTTCACATGTATAAATATCAATTTTGGGACATTTTGATTTATTGCATTGTGTATTTGGATTTGGATTTTACATTATGGAATACCAAAGGGCTCAAAATTAATTAAATAAATAAAAACTTGTCTACATTAATAAACAACCAAAAATATTTAACAGAGAAATTTTGATAAAACAAAAAAAAAACATCCTTTTAAAAATAAATGTAATTTAGAAGAAAAATATGAAACAAAAGGTAACTGTGAAAAAGATTAATAGAAATAAAAACTAGTAGAAATAAATTAAAATGGCTAAATAATTATATGTATAAGCAAAAAATGTGCCACTGAATTGTCGAACATGAAAAATATCCCTAATATTCCTACTTATAAGTTAAGAATTTTATATGCATTCAGTTTTCAGTAGATCAGAAACCACTACTACAAACAAATAAACTAAACATAGTTTTACGTTTCTTCAAAATCAAGACTATATTTTCCTTCACAAACGGGTCTATTTCTTTATATTCTTGGCCATAATTTGATAGTTGGAGGGACCAGTTCTGAGTCCCCCTCAGCAGCCTTACTCACAAAGCTAAGCAGCTGAGGAGTGAACGCAGAGGCATAATTAGCCACCATGTGACTGACAGCAGCCAGATCATTTTATTTAGCTAAATTGTTATATGTTGATGTTGACAGGCACGGACAGATGTTGAGGGGCACACTACAAAAACAAAACAAAAAATTTTTTTTTTTCAAAAAGGGCTCTTGGGGTATCAAACAATTTGCATGCGCCTGCCCCTAACCATACACGCTTCTAAACTTTACTCAAGACATCTCCTGGAAGTACTGACTGAGTTCGCCTGATGGAATTATGAATGCAATGTAAATGCTTTCTGGCAACAAGTTTACATTCTTCATATTTTCACTGAGATATATCAGTCATTGATGAATGTAAAAAGGACATGACTGTGGTGTACTCATCAGTCCACATGCATAACATATATATTTGTTACTGATAACATTAGTTTTACTTCTTATAAATTACAGCATAGACATTTTGACAGTAAATGCTCATTTCTGTAGTAATTAGCATACACTGTGCTTCAGATAAATTGATAGTATTAACATCTTGATTCTGTACCTCGTCGCTCAACATTACTGCTTGGTACTGCCAGATTACCAACTGACATGTTATTAGTTTGATATGTTTTGGTGTTTTGACTAGCAAGCTTTTAACTGTGATGTTACTCAACAAGCCACAAGAGGGCAATAGAGGGCAAAAATCTGCAAAGTTCCACAATAAGCCTTCAAGTGCTATTCATCCATTCGCTTTGGACTGCTCTGGTGTGGCTTTGTAGAGCAGTAAAAATATGCCATAAAGAAATCAGTAACATAACAACATGGCAATACGTTCTGCGAATATCACACACCACAGCATGGTTTGAACTCTTTCAGTGCTGTTTACATTACATAAGGGGATGCCAAATGGCCTTGGTAAAAGTTTATTGACGGCTATCGACTCTTTCAGAGTAAACGGCCTTCATAAAATGATTTTTAAAATGTAGGCGACAAAAGGCACATGGAACAATGTAGTCTGGTCAGATGAGATCAAAACTGAACTTTCTGAGCTAAATGCAAAATGCTAATTGTGGCCGAACACTGCTTATTATTCTGAACACACCATGGCAACAGTGAAACATGGTGGTGTCAATATCATCATACGGGGATGCTTTTCTTCAGCACACACAAAGAGGGTGGAATGATGATGGCGCTGCCCTGCTGGCGACATCCATACAGACTCAGACGGATGGTAACTGTTAAGTGAGCTTTTGTGAGTGTGATCTGTGCATAAGAGTGCAATGAGTAACATAATAACATCTTTGGTCTGGATCTGTTCCTTCTGGATTAAATCTTATGACAGTGGACTGAGTTTGTTTGGCAAAAATATGGACTATAAACATGGAACGGCGTCCTGATGTGAGCCGACCCACCCTGATTTACATTCCTGGCTCCATGAACAACAGTAGATCTATCAAATCAAACAGCAAGCCCGGCTGTGGTCAAATATTCCACCAAAGTTGGTGAAATTGCTTGGGCATCGGAAGCGATTTGGACTTTCTGCACCGGCCTGCACATGAAAAAAGAGGAAGCGATGGAGAAGGGGCGCCATCAGGAGGAGGTTGCGCCTCAGGGAATTTCGTCCAGCTTTACCTGCAATAAAAATAGAACAAAATGGAGGAGTTAAAGACATATGTGTAACATTCCTTTGAATACAGAGAAGCAACTCTTTTGTCCTTGGCTTCACGCAGCTGCACCTGACTCTCTATATGAAATGGAAGGTTTCTCACTCCTCCGAGCTGACAGGACTGAAACCCCAGGAAAGACCTGAGGGGAGGAGTATGTGCTTACATAAATGACTGCTTATGCCGCAATTATTCAGTTAATCATGTTATGTGTTGTAAGAATCTTGGTTTGTTGGCTGTAGGACTGAGACCTTTCTATCTACCACGGGAATTTGGCTGTCTTTTATTATTCATTGTCTATGTTCCACACAATGGGATTGCATAGAGGGCTGCTGCGGCAATAGCAGAATGTGTGTGCAACTTACAGGAAGCCCCTGCAATTGTCCTGGGAGATTTCAACACCTGCAATTTGGAGAAATCAGAGTTTAACAAGTTGTAACTTGTAAAACAAGAAATAATAATATCCTGGATAAATGTTACATAAACATCAAGGGAGCTTATCAGTCAAGAAGCAAACCTATTGCATGATCTGACCAACTCTTCCAAATGACTGTACAGATTGGGAGAAACTGATATGGAATAATTCCATAGAGACGGTGATAAGGATTAGGCTGATTTAGTCTCCATTGGAGTTTTTAAAATATGTATTAGGACCTGAACAGAAACCCATCTCTTGGGTAATTTCTCTCTCCTTATCTAGACATGAGTAACTCCCTCTCCACAAGCTCTGTGAACTTACAGAAATAACAATAAAAGAAGGGTCCTTCAGTTGAGCCAAAGTAGGTGAAATGTCAATAAGTCTCCTTCAACTTCAGTCTTTAAGTCCCAAGCATTATATCATATTCCCCGGATGCCTTTACTAATAATTACTAATCACCAAACAGAACTTATCTTGAAATGATTTTCCCACTACAGTCCTCCCCTTTTTACATACATAAAAACAAATAATTTCAAGATGCTGATACATTTCCTAATGGTTGTGGGAGAGAGCAAACAAAAAAGCAATAAAAAAAACAGTGATCACAATTAATTCATATTCAGACATTTCTCATGCTGGCCATAGGAATTAGATAATAGTTTTCAGGAAATTGACAATTTAGATGAGACGTAACTTGTTCTCAGAACCAAAAAAAAACAATCTGGGGTCTTTTGCTTTTTTTAAGCCACTTGTGGTGTTCGTTCTTTGTTCACCACGCTGTTCAGAGGCTACATAACATCTCTCTTTGTTGGTTTTCTTTTAGTGTTCTGTTAGATGATGAGACGAAGTGTGGCCATCCCCAGGGGGAGGGAGGTTGTCACAACGCCTTTCCCATTAAACTCAAGTAATTAAATTCAATTAAAAAACACTTTATTGATCACAGAACCTCGACCTTTGCGTCTTCAAGAAGTACAGCTTGCTCTGTTCCTTCTGTTAGATGGTTTTACTGTTCAGTCTACAGTCCAGTCTGATGTCCCGGCCCACTTCAATTCCTCCACCACCTCCACTTCATCTCCATTGATTCAAACAGTGTTTAAATTTTAAAATCTGCAACAGCCGCTTTTGTGTTTTTTTACACAATCAAAGTTAGATGACATCATGCCATAAAGCAGAACTGAAGCTCCAGAACAGAGAGAAAACCAGACACAGGCGCACAAACTAGATTCCTGACAATATCTGTACTTCTGTTGAAAAAAAAGTTAAAATAATAATTTGTGAAAATATTTTCTTTCTCATTGTTCTTGCATTTAGCAAATGTATAATTATAGTAAACTTAACTGAGCTAAACATGAACGATTTTTGTCCGATCTAATATCAGGCAATTAGGAGAAATAAACAGTAAGTCCTGCTTTTTTCTACAGGTCTTTAATTAGAAATAAAAAAATTACGTTCTCAATCTGATACACATAGAAAGCCATTCACAGTTATTTTCACCATGTAACAAGACAGCGAAGGAAAGCTATCTCATGTTCATATCAAGTCGTGGTGACTCACAGAAAAGCCATGCAGTCATGAGAGTGCGTCGTTTCCTCCACATGATGATACGGTTGTCAGTCAAGTCACGTTGCTTTTATTTCTACTGTACACATAAGAGCAACAAATGGATTTAATGTGCTTTTTATTCAAGAAAATGAGCTGAACAAGACATGCATAGGCAAAATGGGAGGAAAATAATTATATTGATAAAATGTATACATTATGTACCGTAACTTTCGATAAAACAATTTAAAACCACAAATAATAAAATAGACAACGACAGTTCAATCACAGTCATTCCAACAAAACAAGAGAGAAGATGGCATGCTTTATTTAAATTATAGATGAGCACTTTCATGCAATAAACTGTTGCACCAGACGAAGATAACTAAGGACACGCTAAAACAAGAAATGATTGTTATTCTTCACTGTTGAAATCAAATTGACTTTGGATTACTGCCATGACATCAGGGTTCCTTGTGACCTACAGTACTGACCATCACATGTCTAAGTATCCATTCTATTTCTGTTTACAAAAAAAAAGTCGGTTCTTGTTTTTTCATAGATTTCAGAACCGATTAAAGCTTCGATGTTTGAAAGCAAACTCTTACTTTTGTTTACATTTAAGCATCTCAGTTATGATGAAACATATTATTTAGTATTTGTGATATTATGAAGATGTAAAATATAATAGCCCAAATAATTTTCAATGAAGTGAATTCAATCAAAGCCATCTTTGAAGCAAGTTATTATTTTAATAGGGAATAAGACTGTTGCTGTAAATGTAAAACAAAGCCAATGTGACATTAAATCACAACTAAAGTAGATATGAGTCATCAGCTATTTAGGTCAGTGAGATGGGGGGAAAAGCATTTCCTTTACCATTTTGCTATGCAGATCTGTTGAAAAGAAAAATCACCAATTTGACTCGCTACACTCATTGAAATCTGGGAAGGTTGGAAATTCCACCCCCAAACTTAAAGTTTTCAGTTGTATCTCCAATGATGCTGGCTTCTGTTTCTTTTTTTCTGTGGTTCGAATTAACAGTCCACCATCTGAAGACATCCACAACTTATAGCTCTTATCTAAGAACAGAAATACTTTTTATAGTCCCAGCTCTCCTAAAATTGTATTTGTCTTTTTAGCACTAGAAAATGGCCCAGTCTCATAAACAATAGATCACTAGCTACAGCAACTGTTCTTAATTAAACGTGTTTATATGTATGCATCAGGGATGAGACTGATTGTTGGAACAACATTTGCTGTGTATTTTTAATTTTAGCAGGGTCTATTTCTCTCTGAAAGGGAAATGCAAAATTTGTAATCATAATCTACACTAAACAAAACACATAAAGATAACACTTTTGTTTTTGCTCCCATTTTTATGAGATGAACTCAAATATCTGAAACATTTTCTACATACAAAAAATAACCATTTCTCTCAAATTTTGTTCACAAATCTGTCTAAATCTGTGATAGTGAGCACTTCTCCTTTGCTGAGATAATCCCTCCCACCTCACAGGTATGCCATATCAAGATGCTGTTTAGACAGCATGATTAATGCACAGGTGGGCCTTAGACTGGCCACTCTGAAATGTTCAGTTTTGTTTTACTAAGGGGTCTGGGGACTCAGATAACCAGTCAGTATCTGTTGTGACCAGCATTTGCCTCAAGCAGTGCAACACATCTCTGTCACATAAAGTTGATCAGGTAGTTTGATTGAGGCCTGTGGATTGCTGGTCCACTCCTCTTCACTGGCTGTGCGAAATTGCTAGATATTGGCAGGAACTGGAACATGCTGTCATATACGCCTATCCAGAGCATCCCAAACATGCTCAACAGGTGACATGTCCAGTGAGTATGCTGGCCATGCAAGAACTGGGATGTTTTCCACTTCCAATAATTATGTACAGATTCTTGCAACATGACGTGATGTTATTGGATGCATGGCACAACAATCACTCTCAGGATCTCATCACGGTATCTCTGTGCATTGAGAATGCCATCAATAAAATGCACTTGTGTTCTTCGTCCACAACGTACGCCTGCCCATACCATAAACCCCACCACCACCATGGGCCTCTCAATCCACAACATTTACATCAGAAAGCCGCTCCCACTCACAATGCTACACACGCTGTCTGTAATCTGCCCTCTCCGACGTGCCAGACACCATCGCATGTGAGCATTTTCCCACTCAAGTTGGTTAGGACGATGAACTGGAGTCAGGTCAAGACCACGATGAGGACAATGAGCATGCAGATGAGCTTCCCTGAGACGGGGATAGTTTCCATCTGACAGTTTGTGCAGAAATTCTCTGGTTATGCAAACCGATTGTTTCAGCAGCTATCCGAGTTGATGTGTCTCCCACGATCTTCAGAGTCATAGTAGATGTGTAACATGTGGGAAAGACTGATGATTAGCCAAATGTGGAAGTTTTTGTATTCTATGTTTCCTGTTGCATCTGCATTGCAAAAAACACAGCATCTTTAATAAAGGACATTAGAAAAACAGACCAACGCTTGTGTTTTACAGTGATGGTCAGTGAACTGAGTGACAGCATCAGGACCTGGAAAACTGTGACTGCTGGTGAATTTCACAATATTTACAAAAACTCGGGCTGAAGCAGATAATACAAAGGACCGGGACAGATGCATTATGTCTTGTGCAGCAGAACAATGATGTAGAAACATCAGCCAATCCACTGCCTCATTTCTTAATAAGTTTAACAATCTAGGGTTTTGCAGCCTGAGACGCTAATGCAAATTTGATATCACAGAATCTCCTTTAACAGGGAGTTCATGCTCAAAGACTGCCCAGCATGAATGAAAAAAAAACAATTTTGTAAATAGAAGTGGGCCATACAATTACTTTACAAAAATAAAGAATCCGTAAGCATATGTAGGAATAACCTAAAACAAATCACAGATTATTTTAATCTTAAACAATTGACAGAAACCCCACCCGAATTACTGCCCTCTCTTCAACCCAAATAAACTAAGTGTTCACAAAATGACCCGAAGGATTCTTAAAACCTACAATGTCCTAACGGGGATGTCAAATCATAAAATTATTTTGTTTTCACGCAAACTTTTGAAGGCAAGGTTTCATGACCTGCAGACATCTGGGAGCTGTCACGAGTTCATTCCAGAAAATCAAACAGTAAATCTTGATAAAGCTCTAAGAGAGACAGACTGGACTGATATTCTTATGAATGATGACGTAGTAAAGGGTTGTGAATCCTTTGGCCTAAAAGTAAATACAATTATGGCACAATTTACACAAAAGGGAAGACAAGGAAAAAATAATAGAAATGTTCTACCATGGATGAACAGCGAATGTATAAAACTGATGAAAGACAGAGATGTTCTGCTTAAGAAAGCCCTAAAATCTGGTCTGACCACAGACAGAGGCCGAAATTTACCTTGGCTGGAAATATAGTAACTGGTACAGTTCACAAGGCCAAAGCAAATTTTTTCATCAGTGTTATGAATCATGCAAGAGGAAATAGCAAGCAGATCTGGAAAAATATAGACAGATTAACTGGGAAACAACCCCAAAATGCTATTAATGAACTTGAAATCAAAATAAATGATACTCTTGTGCAAAATTCTCTCATTACAGCTAAAGAAATGAATAAATACTTTGTTGAGTCAGTTCCGGATACAACTCAACAATTTTCGCAGTTTTCGGTATCAAGGAAATAACAGAAGGAGAAGTGGCCAGCATTAAAAATTTCCTCAACCACGCAAAGGACGTATATGGTCTCGACACCCATTTTTCAAACCTGCACAAAAATGCAACCTATAACTCATTTAATTAATTTATCTTTTAAACAAAATGTTGTGCCTTTAGCTTGGAAGCTAGCTGTAGTCACAGCAATTGTTAAGTCTGTTGACAAAACTGAAATGGTAAATTATCGGCCCATCAGCAGTCTCCCCACTATTTCCAAGGTTGTACAAAAGTGTGTGACAAAGCAACTGAATCCACAATTAAACTTCGGACACACATCCCTGCATCCAATGTAATTCGGATTTCGCAATTGACACACTACAGAGACTGCAAATTGTGTCTTTGTGGAAAAAGTCAAAAGTCTCCTTGAAAAGCATGCATATGTAGGAGCAGTGTTCTTAGACCTCAAGAAGGCTTTCAACATTGTTGTTCATCAAATTCTTCTAACCGAATTGAGTCATTTTAATCTCTCACCAGAGGCACTGCTCTGGTCAGTCTTTTCTGTGTGACAGAAAATAGTGTGTATCCGTGTTTGGCAGTAAATCCTCCTACATCAGTTGTCCAACTGGAGGCTCCCTAAAGCAGTATTTCTGGGCCCATCTTATTTAGCATTTTTATTAATGAGCTTCCTGAGGTATGTCTAAAAGTAAATACTCAAATGTATGTAGATGATGCTGTTATTTTCAGTCATGCCAAAAGTCCTCAGGAAGCCTCCCAATTGTTGAGAGCAACCATGACCCATGTACAAAAATGGGTCAAGAACTCCCACTTAAGCTAAACACAAAAAAACTGTTTGCATGATGTTCACCAAAAAAACAACTGAACTAAAAAAAATTAATAAAAAAATGTTCTTGAAGGGTTAGAACTTCATATCGTCTGGAATTCAAGTATCTTGGTTTAACTCTGGACCCAACACTACCTTTTTTTTAAATCACATAGAGCAACAAACAAAAAAACAGTCAAAATTAGTGTGTAAAATTCTAAACAAGTCAGACCTTTTTTTGTCCCTCCATGTTGCTAAGTTGTTTTTACATTCTATGGTTTTTGTCTCACGTGGAATACTGTGTAACTTCCTGGTCACTTGCTGCTGGTCCAACATTCAAACCCATAGAATCCCTTTTTTAAAAAGCCATACAAGTCCTTAATAAGAAATCATTTAGTTTGAGCCACTGCTTTCTTTAGACAAATATGAACTTCTTAATTTTAGTCACTTTTTTAATTTCAAGAATGCTTCCCTAGTTTTCAAGTTTTTGCATGGACTGGCCCCTCCTCCCCCGACAGATTTTATTAAACCACGGTCCAGAAGTGGAAGGACCACCAGGGCCACAGTTAGAGGAGAGTGTGAGGTGCCATACAGGCACAATGCTTTAGGAAAGACCACACTATCTGTTAATGGGACTAAATATCGGAATAGTCTACCACTCCACATACGACTTACAATCATAAAGCTCTTTCAAATCCAACTTAAACCCTGTCTGAAGAAAAACCAAACCTGTATCCATCAGTAGATTGTCCGTACAGTGACGTGTTGTGTGTTTTCTTTCCGTTTTTTTGTTTCGTTTTTTTCTCTCTGTTTTTTTCTATGTTTGCTTGTTTTGTTTTTGTTTAGTTTTTAATATAATACTTTGCCTTTTTTCTATTATTTTCATCACCTGCCTAGGGACTGCAGATGGAAATTAGTGGGTTATGAGCTGGTGCTGCACTCTGGCATATTTACAGATACAACTTGTTGTTGAAGTTCATTAATATGCACTGTCCCAATTAAATAAACAAATAAATAAATGATGATGGTTGGAATACGTTGATTTGGATAGCTTTTAATAATTTCTAATAAATTGATATATCATTTAAAACTATCTCAAGGAAATTTCAATCAAACGCAACTGGACTTGGTAATTTGTCTTGGAAGACGTTTCACCTCTTATCCAAGAGGCTTCATCAGTTCATGCTCGCCGCTGACCAGGCTGGGACTGGTCCAAATAACTGGTGTGGAGACTCAGCTATTTAACCTCTTGAACAACAATCATTATGTCATTGAAACCTTTGTGCTCCATGTCTTAACGACGGTCGTTGGCGGCCGCCTATTGGTGGAGGTTAGGTTTCGGCTTCGTTAAAGTAAAAACCATCGCTAAACAGAGGAGAGGCCTGAACATCACCTATTCCAATTTACAATGCTGCCCTTTCTCCCTCCAACAAACAAATTACCTCTAATAACAGAAACAACTGTGACTCCAATGACTGTCGTTATAACACAATAGGGCACTAACGAAGCCGAACCTAACCCCACAATAGGCGGCACGCCAACGACCGTCGTTAAGACATGGAGCACAAAGTTTCAATGACATAATGATTTTGTCAAGAGGTTAAATAGCTGAGTCTCCACACCAGTTATTGGACCAGTCCCAGCCTGTCAGCGGCGAGCATGAACTGATGAAGCCTCTTGGATAAGAGGTGAAACGTCTTCCAAGACAAATTACCAAGTCCAGTTGCGTTTGATTGAAATTTCCTTGAGATAACCATGACCTGGATGAATGAGAATATTCACAGGCTCATTTAAAACTATATTTTGTGTTTATTTAGACTATCTGTGTAAAAAAATAAAATAAAGTTATGTGATATGAATACATCCATTTAATCCATTAAGTCCTAATTATCTGGGGTTGGGTTGCAAAGCAGCAGCTTAAGCAGAGAGATCGAGACTTTCATCTCCCAAGACACTGGACCCAGCTCCTCCAGTGCAATCCCAGTTCAGTGGCTCTATTCGGAGCTCATGAATCCTGTCAGTCTTTCAACAAACACAAAGTAAATTTGTAAGAAAATATTTACTTTTCCACAATACACCCCAAATTGTATGTAATAATCTATTTTTTTCTGAAATGTATGTCTAAAACAGTGTCAGAAGTGATTAAAAAACTGTAATTCCCCTGCTATTATAGTTTTGCACTGTACATCTTTGAAAAGTTATGTCCAGAATATTTGTTTTTATTACATAGTTAAATGATTTGATAAGGCTCGCCTTTTCTTTAAATGACATGAGGAAGTCCAAAGTAGTTTACGACGCACAGTTTCATTATTATGCTTTACTGAAAGCCAAAGTTCCTGTATCAGCCTGGTTAATGTGTCAGTGCTGCACTTGAAACCATAAAAATAACGGATGAAAATGAGACGAGAAACACGGTGTTTTAAACAAAAGAGCAACACCTTCACATATTGTCTTCTAGGACACCATGTCTGCATAGGCAAATCTTTTTCAGTTGATGACGCGGTAGGTGGAGCTGTAAACTGAGATGAAACTAGATTGGAACCAGTTTTACATTGAGGTGGTTTTTCAGACCATTTGACACGCTGGGCTTTTATCTCTCTTTCCTGTTTGGGCTCATAGTTAACAGGATATAATCTCTGTACCTGGAGTTTCCTGCTCATTATCTTTATGGAGATTTGCGACATGCAAATGAGCTGGGTTTGAAAATGTGCAAATATATAAGGAAGTTTCAGAGCCCCTGCGAGTTTCAGTGTCCTATACTGCACGTCTACTACCCTGAACAAAGTACCGTAGTAGAGCATACTGGGAAAAATCCTCACTGTCCTTTTGCATCACATTTTAAAATTGGTCTGCTGCATTAAGGTATATGTTAATAGCTTGATATAATAGATCTTTTTAAGAATGATGTAAAAAATAAATGCTGTAAAAGATGCATAACCTTTTCCTGGTGTAGTTATCATACAAAACTATCTTAAATATGACTTACCACTTACAGAAATTAGCTAAACTTCAGAGATCAAGAGGCTCATGGTAGGTCTGGAAAAGCTTTTGAGATCCCCCGATCAGGTGGGTAAGGCGACAAGTATTCATAGTGCACTCTACAAATGTGCTCTTTATAGCTGCAAGATGAAAGACAAAGGAAGCCCTATGTAGAACATGCAACGAACCATAGTCAAATGAGTCAAAAGCTTCTCTTTTTGGAATGAATGCAAAACACAGAAAAAAAAACCACTGTACATAACTCCGAAAAAGGAATACGTAATTTTGAGGTTAAAGTTTAAGGTTGTTTCGGCGTAGCTTCTTGGCTTCAAAAAGGTCAAAGAAACTGGTCAGAGTAGATTAGAAATTGTATGGAGCTAAAAAAAAGGGAAATCCTGGTAGACGACCTATTAGAGGCTGCAAAAGAACTGAAACAGACGCAGATGTTTGCCTTCAAGAAAGTCAATGACCCTATTGACACAGCCAAACCTACAATAGAATGGTTTGGATGAAATAGGTCACCATCATGTGGTACGGACGGGTCAAAAGACCTAAATCCATTTAAGAATAGTTGCTTAACGTGCAAATCAATTTTCACACATGCTTGTCATCTAGATGGATAAACTTGGGTCATTTTGTAATGAGGAATGGGATAAAACTCCAAATATGCAAACCTATTAGAATCCTACATACCACAAAGGACTTGTGACTGTAACTGTATCAAAAGGTTAATCTACAAAATATTGATCCATGGCGCTACAAACAACAGCATACCAAACTTTTGTTTTTTACACAAAGAATTCCGAAAAGCAATCCAGAATTCTCGTTCTACTTAAGTATACACTGTATTATGTTGGTCTGTCCCATAAAATGCCAATTTTATACACTGGATTTTGTGGTTGTAACATGACATGTATCTAGTTTTAAGACAGATGTTTGCAAGCTGTGGCTCTAGAGCCACAAGTGGCTTTTTGTTCATTACATACAGCTCTTAATAACATTGAAAAAAATATATTGTTTTTAAATATAGATTACAAAAAAAAACAAATCTATGTTTTATTAGTAATTCAGCTTTTTGGGGGGGAAATTGAATTAAATGTCCACAGCAGAATGACACCTAAAATACCAGTGGGCCTAATCTCTTTGTAAAATTGTCCTTTTTTTAGGTTGAAACTATTCGCTGAAATAGCCGAAACATTTCAATACCACTCACACTTATTTAAAGAAGACTTTTAATTTTAACTTATCAAATGTGTTCATTTTCTATCTGCTTAGAAAAATTCTTAGCTGATCTGTAAAAAGAATGTGAAAAGTGGAAATCTCCTCAGAAAGTTGGTCAAAGGTAAAAAAAAAAGAATGATGATAATAATAATAATAATAATAATAATAATAATAATAATAATAATAATAATTTAGAAGGCATGTCCTTTGTCGTTTTCATAAACGACAAAGGACACGAGTTTCAACTGTAGCCTACAACGTTAAGAAATATACAGTAGCCTACTAGTCAGTGGACAAGTCCGCACGTATCTGCGGCATTTTATGCAAGCAGTAGTTTTACTGTAGTTTAACGTTTTGAAAATAAAAGTATTTCAAAATTCAACTAAAACTCCAGTTTTTCAGTTTTTTGTTGGGGTTTTTTGTCGCAAACCGTGAGTCTGATTAGTCAAATTGTGTATATGTTACATTTATTCAAATAAGTTAATTAATAGAATATTGTGTAATGCGAAAATTTCGTTTTAAAAAAGTATTCTGTGTGCTGTTACCGGAAAATATTGACTTTATGCACACGTGATTCTGCTGCGTACTATAAACCCCGCCCCGTTCACTAAATCAGCGTTATACAAGCGCTCAGTTACAGAAGCTAGCAGCTCCTTGGACTCATACAGCTCACGAAGACCGAAAATGGGGAAGGTGGAAATAAGAGTCGAATACTGGTAATTGTATAATATATCCAGCTTTTTTCTTATCTCCTAGGTTGTCAGTCAACATTCCTCTCCTGTGTTCCTTTGAGTCTAACTTTAAGCCCAGTTGTAGGTGTTGTTTAGCAGGCGTTAGCATTGTTTCTCCTAGCTAAAAGTATCTGTCCGGCTTCTGTTTGTTTTCACATTAATCTCCGTGTTTCGTTTGCTCCCTTTAGTGGTGGATGAGGATACGAACCCCGCTATCGGGAGCTCGCCCGCGTCGTGGTGGGCGAGTTTCCCGATGCGGTCGTGTCGGGCTTTGTGGGAAGGACGGGTAAATAAAATCACAAGTCATGCTGACGACTGAAACTATTTAAAGCGTTCATCTTGATGTTCTCTCATTGTTTTCGTTTTGTAGTTCAATTAAAGGTTCCTTACAGCTTGTCCTCTTTTTCTGAAATTACAGGCAGCTTCGAAATAGAAATAAACGGGCTGATAATCTTTTCCAAGCTTGAGACAAAGGGATTCCCGTATGAGGAGGATGTGAGTAATCTGCACACATTCAGACTATTCTCAGAACACAGCAGCTCGTTGTGCTGTATTTATAAGCGTTTCCTCCTGCCGTAGGTTTTGGACGCAGTCCAAAAGGCCTCTGATGGGAAACCTTTGCAGGTGATCACCAGAAGCCGAGCTCCGTGCGTCATCATGTAGCTCTCCCTCTGATCCGCTCCAACATCGGCAGCATCACGGAGGGCGATCCCCTGACGCAGCTCCATCCAGGCGGGATGAAGCACTCTGACCACACGTTGCTTTGTGTGATGCATCTTCCCAAGCCTTGTCTGTGCCAGCTGGCTCCTCTTTTTGCTCCCATTTGTTTCTCCAGGCTGTTAATGATTGCTGTAACTTCAATTAGAAAAGGTTATGGTATGATGAATGCATTCCTGGAGTTACCTTCATATAGGAACAGAGACTAGGAGAAGCTGTCGCAGATTGATATAAGGGAGTGCACTTCTTTACCTTCGGCCTCTGTGCCTGGCGTTTTCAAACGTCTATATCTTTGGGTTTTTTCTGTTTTGTTTCTTGTCTCTAATGCAGGTAGAAAATAATATTGAAAACAAAATGTTATGAAGGGTGAAGTAATTTATATAGGAAGGGAAACTACTTATTTCTACACGACTCTGTTGAGCAATACATTTCCTCATAGCTAGTAACTTTATGGGTATATTGTCTGTTCAACGCGTAGAACAGCTTTAAACTCTTAAAGTGAGCATTAGCCAAGTACACCTTTCATGTCATAAAACGTACATATTTTTTATTCCAATTCAAACAAGTAAATACTGGAGCCACATTTGGCTGCTTACCTGAGAACCATCTTTTGTTGCAGGATTTAATGCCTCGTTTTCCACTTTGATTGATGTTAAAACTACAGGTTTTTAATAAAGCAAATTCTTGATTAAAGCAGTGGTCATCTCTTGCTTAATGTTTTGTGTACAACCACACCTTTTTTGTTGTTTTTAAGAATTCCCAACTGGGTATGTTGGTTGTTAGGGCCGCTCCTTTGTGTGTCTTCTTCTCTATCCCTTAATTAATGCTCCTGTGGAACAGGTTGTTCTGTTCTCAGAAACAGACAAAATAACAGAATGTACTGAGCAGTAATTTAAAAGCACACCTTTAAATGATCCATCCATTTTCTTAATCCTTAATGGGTCGCGGGGGGGCTGGTGCCTATCTCCAGCTGTCAACAGGCGGGAGGCGGGGTACACCCTGGACAGGTTGCCAGTCCATCACAGGGCCACATAGAGACAGACGGGACAAACAACCACACACACGCCTAAGGACAATTTGGAGAGATCAATCAACCTGACAATCATGTTTTTGGACTTTAAATGATCATTTGAAAAAAATTCTGCAGTGCAGTCCATTGGAAGATAGCTGCTCAGGGGAAAAACCTCTGAAATCCAACTGAAACGTAGATGGCAATGTGCAGATAAAAATGTAACTTTTCCTCTAGATGGAGAATCATGGCAGTACATGTGGTTATCCTGTATGTTTACACCAAGGGGCGCCAAACTCTAAGATGAGTGTCAGTGCTACCTCAGCTTTGCCTGTAGTTTGAAGTAGAGCACAGAGGACTAAGTGGTGCATAAAGTTTTTTTCTGTCATTTCCTGCAAATATAGTTTTACACCCTAAATGTTTCTGATCTTGTCACAAGCTTAAAAAAATAGATTTTGTGTTCTGTTAGGCTGGAGGGAGAATGACGACAGCAATTTGCAGGTCTTGGCACAGATTGCCAATTTGATTGGTGTGAACCAGTCTAACTTCCAGACTTTAATATGAACTACTCTGTCGTACCACCGGCTGTATATTGAGGTTCTGAGATTGCAGTTTTTATTTCTATCAGTTTCCTAATCAACCTTAGCCAGCTTTCTTGAAAAGCATCCACAAAGCATACCAATAAATCAGCATGAGGGTGGTTTTTTCATGGTGACTGACATTGTTTTCCACCAAACAGCATGTAGGTACAATACTTTAGTTCCTAAACTCTCTAGATCACCTTTTTCCATGTCGTTATGAACACTGTATTACTGTACTTGTGCCAAGCTGCAAAAATAAACCCTGAGTTTCTGTCAATACTGACTTCATGGCAATCATCCATACAGGACAGGTTTGTGGATTGCCAACATTTTATGATGGCAAAAAGTTCTCTCATCTCCAGAATCAGTTTTTGTCAGATGACGTACTGGGTGCTGTAGGCGTGTTGAACAATGGGATAGCAATAATCCAGTTGCCCACGCTTGGGTAGTTTAGAGATATGTATAATTAGTCATTCCAAACCATTACATTGCATTCCAATTCATGTATACACTCAGATTCTAGGTATTTCTGCTGCCTAAACTTTTTGACCTTATAAGACAAAATCCACAAATTGTAAGTCCATGAAATATTCTTTTTTAGAAAGAAAAAATAAAATAAACATGCAACATTTTATCGAGACCAGTAGTATTATTTTTATGCGAAATTGATCTGTAAATCATTGTAGGTCTAAAAAAAAATTATTTTTTAGGTTTGCTTTAAGGTACTGTTGTGCTGTGAGTAGGCGGGTCTTTGATTCTGGCTTTTAGTGATAACTCACTCCAGTCTGCTTGTTGAAGAGGTGATACAGTTCATATTTACAGCCTTAGCTGTCCAATAAAAGAACAGAATGTTTTAACAAATACTTTTATTTATTACTCTGATTTACTGTATATTTGCTCAGCTCTTCACTGATTTTCAGATGGATGCAAAGACAGCAAATTCAAAAGATTTTATACGGTATCGAATTCCAAAACTCTGGTTTGAGTCATTGTTTCTCATCTGTTTCATTTTTTTAAGTTCAAATTACACCTTGTTCACAAAACTGGTATTTAATTTAATTTAATTTAAAACTCTGCACCAATTAAAACATGCTGAGTGTGAATTTGTGGTAGTGATGCCTAAGTGAAAACTGGGAGTGTCTCTACACTGTAGGTAAAGCCACATGGCCTCCACAGATAGCTTGTATGAGAAGCGATAACAACCTACTACCACAGAGACTCTAAAATTGGGCCCCACTGTGTTTCCTCACTGTGGCTAACAGGAGCTAAGTTGGCTAAGTTTTTTTAGATTCACTCCTGATAAGTAACCAAGTATCAATTATTATGTTCAGCTGATTTGAAATTAAAACATGTATTTCTGTAATGAGTTTTCAAAAACGTCAAAAAAAATTAAAAGCATGCCAATACAAAATAAGTTGACAATTTAGTTTTACATGAATGAAATAAAAAACGGATTTAAGTCTCAAATGAGACTTTCAGGCTGTAAAATAAAGCACTAGTGCTGCATAGCTTAAGCAACATCAGAGGAAACCTTTAGAATGTAAGCACTTTGTTTTTGCAGTGAGTAAAATCTAATATTTTAGAATATTGTCTTAATTTAGCAAAGGTTCATATTAATTTATGAATTCACTGAGCTGTAATAAGGCAACAGAAAAGTAATTCCAAAAGACTAATCAAAGCTTTGCAAATGAAAAACAACAAAAGGGACAACTGATTGCTCCCTACAATGGACTTTCCTCCACAGACACAATCTGAACTCTTTTAAACAAAGCCAAACATTCCTGACGTCATAGGAAACCCATGTGACAAGCTCAGGTAATGTTGGGATATTGGTTATCAGCTCCTGTGGAGTCTATGCAGACCCCTTCTTCCAGAATTTAAAGCAAAAAGGAGGGGGGGGGGAACAAATGCTAATTGTAAAAATAGTCCCTTTTCACTCAAACTGAACTGACTTTGTTCAGGGTCAGTTTTTCTTTTTTCTGTTTAAATCAAAGCAAATGCAGATCTGCAGGGTTTTAACTGGTGTCAGCCTTTTAGATCGAGCCGTTTGTCGACAGATATGCTGGAATACAGAGATTTCTAACTTCATCACAACAAAAGCTTCAGAAGGTACGTTCTCAAAATAAAAACCAGAGAAAATTTTTATGTCAAACAACGGTTGTTACTGTAGCTGTAAAATGGCAAAAACACAACAAGCACAAGCAAAGTGATCATTTAACGGGACTGTTACTGAGTTGGGTTAACAAGTCTTACAGTTTTGGTTTATCCTCACAGGTTTCTGTTTTTTATGCCGTTGAAAGCTTCAAACACTTAAAAAATTGACAGCGATGGAAGTTTATACTAAAAAGAACATTGAAACGGAATTTATATTCCAGTACTTATCCTCACATATTTTCCAACTTTCCCAAGTAGATTTGTAGTTAAATTTTCATTCTCGCATAAGTTGACACTGTTATTTGTATTGTTGCCAAGCAAGACAAGCCTCAGTATAGCTGAAAATGATGACGTGGAGAATGACCAACCTTTTTTGACATAAGTAAGTAGTTACCTTGTTTATATTGCATTCTTTACAGGATAACAACCAAAAAGTGCTTCACAATAATATATAAGGGTCTTTTTCTAAATTTAGTGTGCTTTGGGGTCTCTGGTTACAGAAAAAATTACCAACATGAAATTGTTTTTGAAACATTGCATCAGATTAATGACTATTTTTACCTCTAAGAAACTATATTTATTCCCTTTAGGCACAAAATCTACTATTAGGAACATTTTTTTGTCATTTTAAAGCAGTTTTTTTAACGTAATTGAATGTTGTGGGGTTGAAGATTTGAGCTAAAAGTAGCCATTAAGTCCACATTGGCTAGTCTTTGGAGCTGTGTACAGTATAGCATGACAAAACAAGAAATTACTTTCTTATTCTTCAAGATAATCATTAGATTTTTCAAAAACAATAAAAAATAATTTTTTGCATGTAATAACGTTGAGAGGTTGAGCTTGATGGTCTCAGTTTGATGTTAAAAACAATGAAATATAGGTTAGAAAGTATGCTAATACTTACCTCCCTTTACATGACCAAGAAAAGACTTGAGTGATATTAATTCCTGGTTGCTGGTTCCTGGTCAAGTATTTTTTAAAAGGGGGAGATTTATATGCTGTTACATGGTTGAACTGTTTATATTGGTAGGGGGCAATAATTAATGGTGCCATTTTATAGAAAAATGTATGTAGTATTCACATATTTTATTTAGGCTAAAGAAGACAGGCAAATAATTATATTCCCAGAAAAAAACTTTGAGTTACTTTCTATTTACATTTATATTTCCATCACTGAAAGAGGAAATTTGGTAAATGGGGTCATGTTTATTTGGCTGACCTTTACTCATCAGAAACATATAAATCTTTTGAAAATACAATTTTAAAAACGTGCTTGTGTGTCATAATACAAAGGAGCATAGACTATTCTATTTCTTGTCTTAAAATGTATGTTGTGATTCACCTTAAAAATTAAAATCTTTGTGGTAAACTTGTGGAATAAAGTTTTTAAGGGAATTCTCAAAGGAACTGAAAGCCAATGTAATGAGAATAAAACAACTGCAATGCGCTTTTTTTTTTTTTTTTGCATTATTGCTTAAAGCCTTGCAGCAACATTTTGGACAGACTGTAAATAATTAAGAATTTTTTGATCAAACAAATAAAAAGGCTGCTACAATAATCTAAACTATATTATATTAAATTAAGTATGATCATGTCCATATCCTGATTTGGACAACAAGATGTGCAGTTTTGATCTATTTCTTAATTGAAAAAAAGTAGCTGTTGAGATTGTTGCTCTTGGGACATGACAGAATCAAAAAATAACCCTGGCTTATCTGGATGGAAGACCCCGGGGTACCAAGGTGGTGTTTGATTCTAGATAGTTGACTGTCAAGAGCAATAATTCATTTTTCGAGACATCTCTGAGTTCAGCTGTGGGTAGTTGTCATTAAGCCACTGTTTATTGGAAGTTTTTGATTTAATTAAAATTGACATTTTTATTTTATTGTAATTTTTTTAACGTGTCCTGTCTAGCAGTTTGCTACTCAGAATAAGTGTCTGAGTACCAAGTACAAGCCCAACAGATTGGCTTTCCCAAGCAGAGCCTTACAACTACGATATAATACTCCACTTGATATATGTGTATGAGAAATCTTTATTAGTGATTACTGTGGGTTTCATTTGTTGAAGTTATGGACATGAAATGGAGATAACAAGAAGGAAGAAAGAAAGAAGATGAAGAAGAGAAACAGGACCCGTAGAAGTGTGAACTGACGATACAAGATAGGGAGGCAAACAAAGTAAACAAGAAAACATCCCAGTCCTCCACCTCTGATAAGTGGGAAAACAAACAAAAACAACCAACAGAACAAAACAACACTAAATTAGACAAATAGACCATTTTTGAAATTAATATTGCTTGAAAGAGCAGAATGTCATCAGCAAAAAAGTAGCAAGAGACATCAGAATACCTAACTTAGTCCTAGAGTCGGCTTATACAGTGAGGAACATATGTATTTGAAAATCCTGTGATTTTGCAAGTTCTCCCACTCAAAAACTATGGAGGGTCTGAAATTCATGTTGTAGGTGCATTTAGACTGTGAAAGACAGCATTTTTTTAAAATAAGGAAATCACATTGTATTATTTTTATATGTATTTGTATTTTATTGCTGCATATAATTATTTGAACCCCAGACAAATTAATATTTGGTACAGATGCCTTTTTTTGCAATTACAAAAGTCAAATGTTTCCTGTATTTCTCAGCCAGGTTTGCACACACTGCAACAGGGCTTTTAGCTGACTCCTCCAAACAGATCTTCTCTAGATCTGTCAGGTTTCGGGGCTGTTTCTGTGAAACATGGAGTTTCAGGTTCCTTCAAAGATTTTTTATTGGATTTAGGTCTGAAAACTGGCTACGCCACTCCAGAACCTAGATATGCTTCTTATGGAGCCGTAGTGTTTTTTTCTTGAAATCTCACAATGCATGGCCCCATTCATCCACTCCTTAACACAGTGCAGGTGTCATATCCCCTTCACAGAAAAGCACCCCCAAAGCGTCATGTTTCCAGCCCCATGCTTCACACTATGGATGGCGCTCATGGGATGCTTTTCCTCCAAACACAGCAAGTGAATTTTAGACCAAAGAGTTTTATTTTGGTGTCATCTGACCACATGACTGGTCAGATGACCGTTGGATTATCCAGCTAGTTGCTGGCAAGCTTCAGACGGGCCTGGACATCTGATGATTTGATCAGGGGAACCTTCCATGCAATGCATTATTTTAAATATGACGGGATAGTGTTCTACAGACAGTAACCTTTGAAACTGTGATTCCTCACATTTTTTTTATCATCAGTGATAACCAACGAGGTTGTCAATTTTAGCCTCTTCCATTTTCAAACAATTGCTCCAACAGTTTATCTATTTTCACCAAGCTTTGCAGTTGCCCTCTAGCCCTTTTCGGGTATGTGGAGGTCTACAATTTGGTCTCTGGCATCTTTTGATAGCTGTTTGCTCTTTCCCATGGTAGTAGACTGACTGTAGGAGGACAGGTGGTTTTAACAAGCTCAGACATTTACTACTAATATATATTAATAAACTGAGTAGAGGTGGAGTTTTTAAAGGCAGCGTGACAAGTCTTTGAGAGCCAGAATTCTTGCGGGTTGCCCGTTGTACAAATACTTATGTGCAGCAATAAAATACAAATAGATTCTTTAAAAATCATACAATGTGATTTGCTGATTATTTTTGTTGTTTCTCACAGTGGAAATGCACCTACAATGATAATTTTACACCCTTCCATAATTTTTAAGTGCAAAATTGCATGGTGCTCAAATACTTATGTTCCTCACTTTATAGGAGAGAAAGGATGAGTCTCAGATCTGAACCCTGAGGTATTCTGCATGTCAGGTTGTTAGAAAAAGACATGAGAGTTGTGTGGTATACTATTTTAACAGCCAAGCGATTTTTAAAGTACTTCAAGTGCTGGTAAAGAAATTATAACAATGGAAAAATAAAAAAGTTAAATAATATCAAATAAAAACAGCGTTCCCCTCTGCTGTAGATTATCAGTACCAACTAGGGATGCAACGATACCACTTTTTAAAAACCGATACTATACCAATACTTGGATTTGAGTACTTTCCGATACCAAGTAACATTACCGATACTTCAACCACAGAAAACAAAAAGGCAACTAATTGGAGGACAGGTTTTCTTATCTTTTTGGCTCGTTACAACAAATGATGGTGAATTGGATAAAATAATAAAATATTAATAAAAATGACCACAAAACTAAAAATTCAAGTGAAAAATATAAATTTTCTGTGAATTTTTTGTAGAGTTTACACATTTTAAGTATCAGTTCATGGTATCGGTTGACCTTAACAGATACAATACATAAGACCGGTATTGGCCCCGATACCAGTATCGGTATTGGTCCATCCCTAGTACCAACCATTAGTTAATACCAGCTCAGCATGCAGAGTTCAAGCACTTCATAGAAACCATCTTAGTGAAACTGCTGCAGGAAAGACTGGAACAAAGAGTTTGTTTAATGTTGAAGGGATTGTTCCTGAATGGTGTCAGTCTCATCAAAATCTACTGGAGGATTTCCTCTGTAGTGACTTGATTGCATTAGGTTCAAGTTAGTGAAAGCATGACCTCTGTTTCAGCAAGATAAGTCAACTTTAGGACTTCAGACTTTAACCTATAAACAGAATTGCATCTTCCCCAAATGAGAAAAACATTGGCCAATTATGCGGAGGAATCTAAAATGAGTTATACTCTTTCCAAATCATTTAGATACAGTACAGACCAAATGTTGGGACACACCTTCTCATCCAATGAGTTTCCTTTCTTTTCATGACTACATTGTAGATTCTCAATTAAGGGCATCAAAACTATGAATGAACACATAATGTATGGAATTACTGTATGTACTTAAACAAAAAGGGTGAAATAAATGAATAAATGTGTTATATTTTAGATTCATCAAAGTAGTCACCCTTTGCTCTGATTACTGCTTTGCATTCTCTTGAGCTTCAAGAGGTAGTCACCAGAAATGGTTTTTCCAACAGTCTTGAAGGAGTTCCCAGAGATGCTTAGTACTTGTTGGCCCTTTTGCCTTCACTCTGCGGTTCAGCTCACCCCAAATCATCCAGATTGGGATCAGGTCCGGTGACTTTGGAGGTCAGGTTATTTCACACTTTTTTTGTAAAAGTACTACATATTTCCATATGTGTTCATTCATAGTTTTGATGCCTTCGGTGTGAATCGACAATGTCAATAGTCATGAAAAGAAAGGAAACTCGTTGAATGAGAAGGCGTGTCCAAACTTTTGTTCTGTACTGTATATATTTCAAATATCAGTTCCTGGAGAGTTGAAACATTCTTTAATTATTTCCAGGCACATGGAGCCTCTGGATCATCCAGCTCATGTTGAAATGACCTCTTCCACAGCACAGTCCAGATCCTTGGGACTGTAAGAAAATTCTTTGAGCAAAGAGAATTAAGTCCTGTTGTCATATGGTTAGCATAGCTTAGCCATAGCTTAGCAGGTATGTATTTGGAAATCCAAGAATTGCTTTATAAACTAGGAGGTACCAGCGGTTTAGTTCTCTCGTGAACAGGAGGAGACCAGCCCAACCCTCTTAATTCTTAGAATCCAGGAGCTAACCTGCAGAGAGGAAGCATGCATATAACGTCAACACTTTCCAAATCGGCCTTAGAAGTTGTGAAACAAAATCTTTTTCTTGGCTTAAAAGAACCAATTCCAACAATAAAACATTAGTTTTAATTTAATTTTCTTGACTGGTTGGTAAGTGTGCAGTGCAGACTTGAGGTTATCATCCATCAGAATACAGAATTGTTTTTTGTTTTTTTCAGAGAGACAAACTCAACTTTTATTTGTAGAAAGAAGGTAATAGGTCTACAGTTAATTCAATTCTATTTTTAATGTAAAAATGGCATAGTTTGGGATGAGTCTGTATTAAAAACAAATTTTTCTTAATATATTTAATTTTGAAAATTAAGTTTTAAAATTTAGTGAGTTCCTATTCTTGAGTGGTGGCAGAGCAGTAAAATGACTAACATCAACATAGAGGAGAATTTTAGAGATCAGAGACATTTACTGCAGGATTTTTTTTGTACATACATTATTTGTATGAATTGCGCATGTGCAGAAGTGGAATGCAAACCAAATTCATATATCTGAGATCATTATTTTATCTTAAAGAAACATCAGACATGAAACTGCATACAGTATCTTGAAATGTATCTACAGTGGGGAGAATAAGTATTTGATACACTGCAAATTTGTGAAGTTTTCCTACTTACAAAGAATATAGAGGTCTAATTTGTATCAAACATACTCTTCAACTGTGAGGGACAGAATCTAAAACAAAAATGAAGAAAATCACAGTGGATGATTTTTAAATAATTAATGTCAGTTTTATTGCATGACATAAGTATTTGATACATCAGACAAACAGAACTCAATATTTGGTACAGAAACCTTTGTTTGCAATTATAGAGATCAGAGGTTTTCTGTAGCTCTTCACCAGGTGTGCACACACTGCAGCATGGATTTTGACCCATTCTTCCATACAGATCTTCTCCAGAGCGTTCAGGTTTCAGGGCTGTTTCTGGGTAACAACTTTCAGCTCTTTTCAAAAATGCTCTGTTGGATTCAGGTCTGGAGACTGGCTAGGCCACTCCAGGAGCTTGAAATGTTTCCTATGGAGCCACTCCTTAGTTGCCCTTGCTGTGTGTTTCTGGTCGTTGTTATGCTGAAAGACCCAGCCACGACCCATCTTCAATGCTCTTACTGAGGGAAGGAGTTCATTGGCCATGATCTCCCCATACATGGCCCCCTCCATCCTCCCCTCAATACGGTGCAGTCATCCCGTCCAATTTGCAGAAAAGCATCCCCAAAGAATGATGTTTCCACCTCCATGCTTTATAGTTGGGATGGTGTTCTTAGGGTTTGTACTCCTCCTTCTTTCTCCGAACACGGGGAGTGCAGTTTAGACCAAAAAGCTCCACTTTGCGTGAACTGCAGCATTTTAATCCATGACATCGTAGCGTGTTACTGATGGTTTTATTTCAGACTGTGGTCCCAGATCTATTCAGATCATTGACCAGGTCCTGCCATGTAGTTCTGGGCTCATCCCTCACTGTCCTCATGATCATTGCTGCCCCATGAGGAGAGATCTTGCGTGGCGCTCCAGACCGAGGGAGATTGACCATTGTGTTGAACTTTTTATTTTTGTAATTATAGCACCAACAGTTGTTGCGCTCCCACCATCGCTTGCCTATAGTACTGTAGCCCATCCCAGCCTCGAGCAGCTCTACAATTTGATCCCTTATGTATTTGCTCAGCCCTCTGGTCTTGGCCATTGTGGAGAGGTTAGAGTTTGTTTGAGAGTGTGGACAGGTGTCTTTTATACAGGTGACGAGTGGAGAAGAGGAGGCCTGCTTAAAGAAGAACTAACAGCTCTATGGGAGCCTGAATTCTTACTGGTTGATAGCTGATCAAATACTTATGTCATGTAATAAAATTGAAATTAATTATTTAAAAATCCTCCACTGTTATTTTCTGCATTTTTGTTTTAGATTCTGTCCCTAACAGTTGAAGAGTTTCTTTGATAAAAAAATCACAGACCTCTATATGCTTTGTAAGTGGGAAAACTTAAAAAAATTAAATACATGTTCTCCCCACTGTACATCCGTTGAACCTTTAAATATCCAAAACCCTTTTTTATTTCATTTTATAAACACAATGTGTTTTTTTTCTTTTATATGTGATAGATTAACAGAGTGTAACACATAATTGTTTAGATGAAGCAAAAGTACAGGTGTCATGGTGGTAAATAGGATCTAATACAATCAGAAGTAATGTCAAAGAAGTATCCCTGGTGAGAGGACACCAAAAAGAAAACCTTCAGACCTACATGCCAAACACCATGTGTGGTGGAAATCTAACTCTGCCAATCACCATAAATTTACAATCTCCACAGTGGTGGCAGCAGGTTGCTGTGGGGATGTTTTTCTTCAGCAGGCACTGGCAAGATGGTCGTGATTGTTTGGAAGACGGATGGAGCTAAACACAATTCGATCCTGGAAGAAAACCTGCTACATGCTGCAAACTACTTGAGACTGGTAGGGAGTTAACTTTACAGCAGGTCTTCAACACTATATATGCAGTCAGAGCTGCAATAACAGAAATAACACAAACACTTCTAACAGTAATCACAGTGAAAGGTGGTTCAAAGGCAATGGCGCCCTTTTCATATTTATATTTCTAAAACATTTTTATGATTTCTTTCCGCTTCACAATTATGCACAATTATGGTAGGTCTACACATACATTTCTAATAAAATACTTTGAAATTGTAAACATAAGGTTTGTGAATCCTTTTGTACTGCTTACAACCCTGAAATTACAATACTTATGGGCATCTGTTATTAGATTTTGTATTAATGACATAAATTCTGTTTCAGGAACCATTTTGTCTTAGTAAAAAGCAATTTTTAATTCATTTTTACATTCATTGAACAGCACTGTGAGCGTTTTACATGTTGCTTTCCACACTTTGTCAGGATTGCCTAGGCAGGACATATTGCAGCTGTCTTAGGTTGCTTTTGCACATTTAATTCTCTACCTGTTTTATAATATGCTTCTCTTTTTCACAGTCTGTGGAGCATCATGTGCCTGTGTGTGTCATCGGCAACCAGCTACACCTCCAGCCAGCAGGGGAGGCCTCGCCTTGTTGCTCCTGTCCTACATGCACTCGAAAAAAAACAAGTGAGTTGGAGTGTTGCAGACGTGAAGTTTGGATTAATGTTTTCATACCACATCACTTGGAACTACCCCCTTCCATCTCTTATCAATATCATGAGGGAATCCCCAGTTCATAAACAAGATGACGTCAAGAGATGTTCCCCTAACGATACCAACCTTTGCCCCTTTCTCGACCCCCTTTGGCCGATGTGTGCCCCTGAGACATCATGAGATTCAGAGCCCTTGTGCGCTTCTGTGTTTCTCCGTGAAAGGGTGGTGCAGGAAAATTAGGGCTGGGATATCCCTGTGTCAAGGTGTCCAAGGCAGATAGAGATGTTTGTGTGTCATACACCCTTTTGAGCAACCTCAGGGGTTGTGGGGTACTGCACTTTAGCGCCGACGTACTTTCAGGTGGGTGTTCCCACTCACATCGGGCCCCTCAGTGAAGTCTTCTTTTCGTCTCTCCTTCCTCAGTTTGTCACCGGGCTCGTCGAGGCTGACAGGGTACTGATTATCCTGTTTCCAGTGCTGGACACCAGGTGGGATTACCTGCAGTAAGGTAGGGGTGTGGCCACCTCTGGCCAGAGTTTTAGATCTGCTTCTTTTAGGACTAGTGGTGATGGAGGGAAATCTTGAGCAAAGATGGATGTCTTGATGTAGAATGGGGATAAAAACCAGCAAGTCTGAGATAACGAGAACTTTTCAAACTTGAGATACTTCAACAAATAAACATAGACTTTGAAGAATGCATATTAATTTTTGCTTTTTAACTAGAATTTCAGCAGCATATATTCATTACTGATTCACAAATGGAATATAATTATCTATGGATGATACAGAGGCCCTGTTTTAAAATATACTTGCTTTTGATTTCAAAGATTTAAATGTATGAAGTGGTGTATGTATAAAATTACTTTTAGGCAAAAGCAAATTTTGTACTTGGGCATATTTGTCTGTTGATTAAAAAAATATAAAGTTGTTTTAAATTAATCTTAGCGGGTGTACATTTTTTATGTCGAAGTTTTTTTTTTGTTTTTTTTTGCCAAACAGAAGCTGGCCTTGATCATTTTTTGGTTGTTTGTTTTGTTTCTCAAAAATACACGGAAAATACTGAAAAAATTTTCTTTGAATTCATTATGTAACATTGTGTACAGTAGCTGCAGAAGCTATTTTGTTTCACTGTCTTACCACTGAGGAGAACATATGAGCCTGGTTGAAGGGCGTAACCCACAGATAAGGCTCTGTACTCTTCTATTTAAGCTATATCGTAGTTCAAATTGTTAACGGCCAGTTTATTATCTGACCTGAGTAGCATCTTTACAGACAGACTTCTTTTGAGGGCTTTTTTTTATTTTTTTGGTTTGTTTTTAGATTACCGGAAAAGGCCCAGAGGATTTTTATTTGTTTTCAGACTTAACAGGCTTTTCTTCACCACAATTATGCTAAAATATAATTATCACATAAAATTACACCTTTTGACATAACTGTTGCAAAAGATTATACATTTGGGGTATCATGTGATCAAGATGTTGTGTGTGCTCCTTTCCATGATAAGTTTGTCAAATCACCCCCCAGGTTTAACACAGCTCCTCAGGGAGCTTGACTCTGTTTGTTGACTCTGATCAGAGACAACTTCTGTGTGTCAACTCATTTGTTTTCTGCTTTAGGGAATGCATTAAGTAGCTGAAAGTTAACGCAATTCAACACCCATGGAGAACAATTTCACTTTTGAGGAGGTTTGTCGCTTTTTTTTTCTTTACTGATCCAGCAGTGTCATTTAACAACTATGTTGCCGTCCACCTTTTTTTTTTTTCAAATGAAGTCCATTCAACTGCTGTTGTTAATTTCTTTCTAACTTCCCATTAATTCAGGGCAGCGACAGGTCATATGAAGACAATGACTTTGCCTTTCCTTCTCATGTACAACTGTAAGTGTTTCATCTTCTTTAAGCGTCACTTTTCTGCACTGCGCCCCACGTTGAACTTCTTCACACTGTTTCTGATAAGATAGTGGAAACTCTATCATTTTGGTCCAAGGCCCAGTTTTAAATTTACTCAGTTCAAGTCCCAAGAGTTGTAAGGGTGTTTAGTCTGGGATACATTTAAGCACCTTTTGATTTTTTGTTTTTACACTGTCATGGGTATTGATTTAACTAATTTTGCTTGACTGAGTCAAAAACATTTAGACTGAATTGTTTTTTATAGGAAAGATAATGTAACTAAAGACATGCAATAGAAAAAGAATTACATATTAAATGTATTTTTCTCCCTTTTAAAAGTCAGATAGATAAAATCTACTAATAAAAGTGTCATTTAAACATAAAATATCATTCTGAAATCCTTTGCAATTAATTATTATTAAAAGAAATTAGTAATTTAACAATCTTCTGCTTGTTCCATGGATTGCTCTTTTTTAATGAATACTGTTTACAGCAGCATAAATAATTTCCTATTTTTAGAATATAAGCAACAGTTGATTCTTGTATTCTGCTAGAAATCCTCCCGTAACATTTGAACTTACGCTTGCTGGTCTTCTATGCCTATCAAAGATAAGAATTCAGCTGATAAAAAGGCTTCAAATGTGCTGCCCTCTTGTGGTATTGTAAAGCATAGCACCTATTTATTCTGGCATGCATTTTTAAAATAATTTCAAGGTTTTTGTGTATTATCCACATCTATTAAAAAAAATTAAGCGCACCTCTTTAAAAATAGCATCAGCTAAATTTCTCATTTTGTGTGCAACATCTGTGTATAAAGTGGAAGGATGTAGCTCATGTTACCTATAAACCCCATCAGGGCTCAACAAGGCCAAAGTGACAACTTTGATGTCGAAAGGTATGATGAGGAAAAAGAGGAAGAGACCGAGGGTCCTCCTGGAGTCATTGTTATTCCCAGTGATTCAGATGGTAAGGTTTCCATTTAGAAAATTTGATAGAATTGTGCCCCGTTTTGTACAAAAAAAATCACTATTGTGTCTCTTTATTTTAGCTTTTCTGAATGTGAACACCAATGCCACCACCAGGGGGGATGCTCAGGTCAGTGTACTCTTCTCAATAACAAAATTGTGTGTAACAGTGCAAATGCCACGGTTGAGTACCAGGTTTTTACATTTAATAAAAGATTTATCCTAAAAAAAAAAAAATCTAAAAATGCAATACCCTTAAACCGGCAGATTAATATTCTGTTTTCAGCTATTTGTCTATTTCGTATCATTATTTAACAAAATTGTTCCCCTGTACCTTGTTCTCCAAGTGTATCAGATTGTTGGTCCATCTTTTGTCATGCAGACCTCTTTATGTGACTTTACAAATTTTCTTTCAAATTCATTTTCTAACTCTACCTAGGTCGGTTCAAAACAGTAACTTTTCTCTTGTGAGGCCATTATTTTTAATTGATTTGGGTAAACTCACCGTTATCCTGAAAAATTAAACCCGGTTCCAGCTTTCAAATAGATAAACTGAGGGTTCTGGCTTTCAGCCGGCCATTCTATGCTATAAAAATAATGGACTGGAAAGTATTTGACCTACCATTATGTAAATGTCTTGTAACAGGCTTATGTGGAGCTAAATGAGCTCCAGGGCAACATCTGGCAGGAAACCAGTCGATGGGTGGGCTATGAGGAGAACCTTGACCCCAACACAAAACAGTGGGGTTCATCTCATGTCTCCTACCTCACCTTTAAGAGCTTGCTCCAAGTCCGCAGGGCGTTGAACACAGGTGATATTGCAGATGTAAATAGGGCTAGAATGAAAAAATGAAATACCACAATGATATTTCTAAATATTTCTTGTGACTGATGGAAGTATTTGAAGCTGTAACCTTAAGCCTTGGTCTTCAGGAGCTATCATCTTCGACATGAATGCCAGCACCCTGTCCACTGTGGCTGAGAAAATAGTGGACGAGCTGGTCAGCAAGAACGAAATCAAGCCCAGTGACAGAGACGCCCTGCTGAGAGCTCTCCTTCTGCGACGCAGGTAAACCATCAGGGGGAATGTTTCTGGTTTTTTCTGCCATTACGTGAACTCTCAAAGCCACTCTGAGTGTTTTTATTTGTCCTTGCAGTCAGAATGAAGGACCTGTGGTCACTCCCGCTGGGGACATTCAGATGCAAACATTTTCTGTTGTAAAGAAGGTAATTATTTTACCTATTAAGCTGCTGTTGTACAACAAATAATATGTTTAATCTACTTATTCTGCTGTATTTTGCAGAGAGACAGCTCCGACAACATGGAGGCTTCAGTTGTCCTCACAGGTAAATTTGTTTAGATGCAGCTTTGCTCCTGTATGATTTTTTTTTTTTTTTTTGGTACAGATCTGATGTTAAGAGGATTCCTTGCAGGTGTACTCGACCTCCTGCAGAAACCAGTGGTGGCTTTTGTCAGGCTGGTTGACACCGTGGTGATGGAGTCCGTCCTGGAGTCTTCAGTCCCTGTTCGTTTCGTCTTCATGATGGTTGGTCCTAGCAGCAGTGAAGTGAACTACACTCAAGCTGGCCGGGCAATGGGTGCGCTGATGGCAGACTGGGTAGGAGAAAAGTAGAAGCAGAGACAGTGGAAATCATAAGACTTTAGGTTCACTAATAAAATCACACTTTCAAATCAAACTCGTTTAGTGCAGGCCCATTAAAGTTATCTGTTCCCCCTGTCTGTTAGGTGTTCAGTCTGGAAGCCCACCTTGCCCAAACCGAGAAAGATCTGAATACTGCAATTGCTGACTTTATGGACTGCAGCATAGTGATTCCTCCCACTGAGATTCAAGACAAGACAATGCTGGAGTCAATAGTTGATTTCCAGAAGAAGATGCTGCGTGAAAGACTCCGTCCTATTGATACCCGCCTTATCTTTGGAGACGCTGCAGCAGGTTAGCAGCAACATCAACAGGAACAGACATTTTAACCCTTTTTGTTTGAGACTGTAAACTCAATAGATGTTTCAGAAATTGAGTTAGAGAGAAAAACAAAAAATAAACATTTGGGCTAAAAATGTAATTTGATTTTGAGGTAAAAAAAAAAAAAACGAGTACAAAAAATGTAGGTCATGGCTGAGAACTTACAATAAAATAGAAGTTGATTGCTGAATTGGATTTATTTCCAAATAAAGTCAATCTGGAGATGTTTTCTTGTTTCCCATTAGATACGGCTCCTGAAGGGCCAAAGGAGGACCCTCTGGCCCGCACAGGCTATCCTTTTGGTGGAATGGTGAAAGACATCAAGCGCCGTTACCGCCACTACCTAAGCGACTACACAGACGCTCTGAACCCTCAGGTTCTTGCTGCCATCATCTTCATCTACTTCGCTGCCCTGTCACCTGCCATCACTTTCGGGGGTCTTCTAGGTGAATGCAACAAGTCCAAGACAAACAAATATCTCATTTTGTGTTCAATGACCATAGAGTTCCTGAAAAAAATTATCTATGACTGACTGAAGCTTTTATTGGTCCCTTTAAATCTTTTAATCTAGCTGACAAAACAGAAAGAATGATGGGCGTCTCAGAGCTTATGGTCTCCACCAGCATCCAGGGTATCATCTTCTGCATCATTGCTGCCCAGCCCGTCCTCATCATCGGATTTTCTGGACCTCTGCTCCTGTTTGAGGAAGCCTTTTATGCTGTATGTTCAGTTAGGCGACAAGGTTTCTGAAAATGTTTTTAAAGAGCAACTTTCCCCTTGAATTCAATCTATTTTATTCCCCCCACTAGTTCTGCAAAGCCCAAGGCATTGAGTACATTGTGGGTCGAATCTGGGTGGGTATGTGGCTGATAGTGATTGTGATTGCGGTCGTGGCAGTGGAAGGCAGCTTCTTGGTTCGATTCATCTCACGCTTCACCCAAGAAATCTTCTCAATCCTCATTTCCCTCATCTTCATCTACGAGACCTTTGCCAAACTCATGAAGGTTTCCACAGTTCATTCCTCCACTCTTCTCACGTCAATAATCATTTTGCTGTACTCAGCTGTACCTTAATCCATTTTCGTGCTCAGATCTTCAAAACCCATCCTTTGATCCTGAACTACGAACATCTTAATGACACACTGGACAACCCGTTCCACCCAGTCGTCAAGGAGCACATAGAGGTTCATCTAGATGGCAATGTGACCGTTAAAGAGCTGGAGGTGGAAAGGGCATACCCCAACACTGCCCTGCTGTCTATGTGCCTGATGTTTGGCTGCTTTTTTATTGCATACTTCCTCCGTCAGTTCAAAACTGGCACCTTCTTCCCTGGCCCAGTAAGAACAAAAGTTCTGAAGTCTTAAATAAAAATCTCTACTTTGAAGTAAACTGAATTTGATGGTGATCCATCTTTTTCTTTTCTCTTTAGATTCGTCGCTTGATTGGAGATTTTGGAGTCCCTATTGCCATCTTCTTTATGATTGCAGTGGATATTAGCATTGAAGATGCTTACACTCAGGTGTGTTACATGCAAATATGCCTTAAAGATCTGAAGGGGTTTGTTTGTTTGATTGTTTTCAAATGACCACAGTTACGTTATTGTATTATTTTGTGTATTTCTGCTTGTTTAAGAAGTATGATATTGATGTGGAGTAATTTTCATTGAAGGGGAATTCATTTGTAAGCTTCTTAAAACCTAGTATTATAATCAGGGTTCACTCTCTGACTCAGAAAGATATCATATTGGAGCTTTTCTAGGCCTGTCTCTCTCAGACAAAGCTCTGGTTCTGCTCCAAAACATCATTGAGAAGGTTATGTCATCTTTACTGCAAATGTTGTAGAATCCCCCAGAATAGACTGAAGAGTGTTAAAAGGAAGATGAACATCTTTTCAATTCTCTCCCGCGCTTGTTTTCTCTGAGACCCAATGTCAGATGAGCTGTTTTTGTTTTAAATATATTTTAAAAAAATATGTCTGAATCTAAAACAAATAATTTTTCAAACTTTGATAAATAATAGCATCTTTACGGTCGTTCTTGTTTTTATCAACCAACATTTGAATTCTGCTGTAGAAACTAGTGGTGCCAAAAGGTATTGAGGTGACCGACCCTAAGGCCAGAGGCTGGTTCATCAATCCCATGGGATTAAAAAAAGATTTCCCAATCTGGATGATGGGTGCCTGCTGTGTACCTGCTCTGCTTGTCTTTATCCTCATTTTCATGGAGTCCCAGATTACTACGTGAGTAAAGTTGGATACACAATACATCAACGTTGCAAAGCCTATGAACTATTTGTAAATAATATATGTTTGTGTCTTCTTTGTGGAGCCCAGGCTGATTGTGAGCAAACCTGAGAGGAAAATGGTAAAAGGCTCTGGTTTTCATTTTGACCTGCTCCTCCTGGTCACCATGGGTGGCATTTCCTCCATCTTTGGGGTCCCCTGGCTGAGTGCTGCCACTGTGCGGTCAGTCACCCACGCCAACGCTCTGACTGTCATGAGTAAGGGGCCCAAACCGGTGATCGAGAAAGTGATCGAGCAGAGGATCAGTGGCATGGTCGTTGCCATCATGGTTGGTAGGTGCTGCCATCTAGAGCGCTAATGCATTCACATCATGTTTGAAATTGAGAACTGTTTCCTCCTCTTAAAGCGTCCTCTTTTTTCCTCCTCAGGAGTCTCGATTTTCATGGAACCAATCCTGCGGATGATTCCAATGACGGCCTTGTTTGGTATTTTCCTGTATATGGGTATCACATCTCTAAATGGTGTCCAGATGTGGGACAGAATCCTTCTGCTTATTACACCCAAGAAATACCACCCATCTGACGCCTATGCTACCAGGGTATCAGTCATATCATTTATTCTGATAATTTTACTTTCTAATGTAGTAAGACAAAGCATTTTTCAATCATTTTCAACTATTTTGTTTATCTTTCTGCACATTTTTGTGCCTAACTAGAAACACCATGTGTTTTAATTCAGCTTAAAGCATAAAGTACGGTTGGTTTCGGTCTGTGCAGTCAGACTAAGCTTTGTTAACATCATCCTGTCTGTTTCTCTTTGCAGGTGAGAACTTTGCGGATGCATATGTTCACTCTAATCCAGCTTTTGTGTTTGGGCATCCTCTGGATGGTCAAGCAGAGCCCCTTCTCTCTGGCACTGCCTTTCTTCCTGATTCTCACCATCCCACTGCGGATCTTCATGACCGGCAGGGTCTTCACTCCACTGGAGATGAAATGTGTAAGTTCTGCGCTGCATCTCCAGAAATTCTCCACAGGCCTCTCTAATGAATTATCTTGTCCTCTCTAAGTGTTTTATTTTTGATGCTGTTATTAAGGGACGGATTTGTCTTGCAGCTGGATGCAGATGACGCCAAAGTGAAATTTGATGATGAAGACATGCAGGATGGATTGGCATAAGCACCAACTGAAAGAAAAATCACTCATTTATTGTAATTACAAACTGTTGTAATTTTTATCTTTAGAATATTACTTTTCTTATGCAGCATTCCTGCAATATTTCTGTGAATGAACCAGGATGGATTTTACAATCACATTCAAAAGCTTACACACAAAAAAGTGGTTTGATTTTAAACATTTATTTAAAAAAGAAGGCACTTTTCCCAATAAACACATTTTTCCTTCTTTTGCCATTCAGTACATATTTAACATATGGCTTTTAAACTGCGCAGAATGTTTTCCATTTATATTTGTTCTAACATAGGATTTCCTTGCTCAAGTTAACTTATTCTGATGATTTTTTTCCAATGATCACAAATATGAATATCTGTGAGAAACCAGTGCCTTTTCCCTAGCCTATAGTATTTTTCTTAAACATGTCTTAAGTTGTTGTTCTTAAGTTTGCGCCATTTGATTTCATGTGTGTCACTTATGTCACAGTATTCTTTGTTCCTGCTTGAAACGTGTATAGAAATGATGTGTGAGTTGCCAATATCAGATTTTAGAGTGAATTTACTTTCAAAGATAATTGGACAAAATAAAGTAAACGATCAGTTAATAAAAGTTAGTTGTCATTTTAGTCATCTGTTCGAACAGGAAATAATTCATGTAAATGACTTAAAATAAATTTTGTGTTGTTTATCAAATGCGTGTGCTTTTACAAAACTGTACATTGCTTTGGATTGTTATTTTATTAAGAATAAAATCCGTCTTTAAAATGCCTGGTATGATAACTGGAACAACCGAAACAGCATACTACACCTTTTTTCGATTGTTTTTACACCGTTATATAGTTTAAAGAGACGTAATGATGGATGCTGCCTTCAAGGACATCACGCAAACCTTTGGTGCTCTGTATTTGTAAAACATAGACTGTGGCCTAAAATACAACATAACAATTATTCCCTCGCACAATTAAAAAGCTCACAATGTATACTCACCTATTTATAAATTAAACTAATTGAGCTGCATTTCTTTCTACTATCGTTTTAAAAGGCTATATTGTGCCTTTTAAACAAAAAAACACTATAAATATTTAGTTGTTTTTAACTGATACTTTAATGAAATTCGTTGACAACAAACAGCATTGTAAATGAAACAGAAAAGTTTGTGAGAAATAGCAACAAGGTAATAAACATTTATCTTACACTGCTATACAAACGTTTTAGAAGTCTCTTCTTTCTGCACCAAATAGCGTATTTGTTCTTAAGAATGGGATTTCAATTTTCCTACAGCAAGTGAATCCAGCAGATTTTAACAAGGCCGAGTGCCTGAAAGTCATTTGTTTTCGATGAATCAGACGGACTGGATTGGATGGCCGCGGGTTCCGCCCACAAACACACAAGGTGGAGTTGAAAAGAAAAAGCACTCTGGGCCAAAATGAAGCTGTCAAACAGCCTCTTACAATTCGCTAAAAGAGGTTTGGAGATGGTTGAAACCGCTTGAGCATGGAAACGAAGACTTCTTTGGAAAACAAATAAATTCTAAATAACAACAACTTCCATCCCATTTGCTTTTATTTTTTTAAATTTACATTAAATACCAGAACGACAACTTTGCGTTGCATGACACCCGGAATTGCCTGCTAAAATATCCACGGTAAAAACTTCGGCTCGGCGATGTAACCGTGTCGGCCTCCGGGAGCAAAAATAGTCGTTCTTGGTTGTGTTCAAAAACCAACGGTGCGACACCGCAAAAAAAAAAATGGTGTTGAGTCGGCGCAGCGAAATGGTTGGATGGAGAGGGGAGAGCTGCTGCGCGTTGAGTGGAGGGAGACTGCGAGTGAGATGGAGGCGGGGGGAAGGACCGTCTCTGCGGGGACTGGAGCCCAGCATCGACGGCGCAGTGCTGGCTATAGTTCAACCCTCCCCTTCTTCCTCCACAGCGACACTGAGGCTCACAACGAGACAGGTAAGGCACCACAAAACTCGGTCGGTTTTACAGGTAAATTTCCAAAGTGATCCCAATACAACGCACAAAATACAATTTAAGAAGTTGATATATAAACATTAGTTTTTAGAGTTAGTTGTCCGTTCGGCTCTCCTCGCACGGTAGTAGTCTCTTTGTAGCAGCGAAACAGACAGAGCGTCATGGAAGGGTACTGACGAGGTCGGCCATACCCGATTACTTATCCCGAACAGCGGGGAAGAACCGTGTTACAAGGCGTGAAGGTAGGTTTCATTTCTGCCTAAAAGTGTACCCAACAACTGCGTTAGGCAAAACAGTTTAATCGAAACTCGACCGTTTGTGATGTAACTGTGGTGTTTGTTTGGGGGCATAAGCGGTGATTTCCGCGCCGAGACCTCCATGCGGCTGTTGGCGGAACAGCTAGCCGCCTCTCTCGGCCAGCCATCAGGGATCTCGGTTTAATATCTCACCGTACAGAGACTCGCCCTCCCTCTCCCCCTCACTCTCTCACCGACTGTAGCCCAGAACCACCAGCGACGACCGAGCTCGAAGAACCCGCCTTCTCGTTCTAGCTTATGCGCTTTTCGGATGTAGGGGAAGGGAGTCTGCAACGCCCCGGCTTTAGCTGTAAGCTCCGTTTTCAGTGTTTGCAGTGCGCCATTGGACCTTGTCACGGTAGGTTTCCTCACACAGCAGAGCGGGGCTGAAGCATGGCGGACCTGGAGCTGTTTTTGCCGCGCCAGAGAACGGCTCAAACTGATATTTTTAAACCCGTTTTAGATGTAACCGACTATTTAGTATCTTTGTTTTTCTCGTTAGTACTTTACTAACCATCTAACCGATTATAAATATCAATTAAAAACACAAAACTAGGGTAACGTTATTTTGCCGTTTGATATTCGGAATTTTTTCATCTCTCTGCGGCTCCGCAGGTCATTTCAGCTGGAAAAGGTTAGTCTAGTTTTGCCCATAATTCTGCGAGATTTCACTAAAAACAATTATTTTGTAAACAGCTAATGTATGCCAGTTCATACGGAGAACAGAAAAAAATGCTTCTAAAACGACGTAAAGTGTGCATTTACAAGTCGACTGAATACATTTATTTTTGACATGATGAGCCGTCTTTGGTTGTAGTACCGTTGCCGTTCACCCATGTTGTATTTTTGGTTTTAAATAAGCGGAACTCGATGGCGTTGTTGGTATAATTTCGTTTCAGAATGAACATAAATGTTACTGTATGTCGTTTTAACAAAGCTAGGTCACGCGTTTGAGCTGCGGCCATCAAGGACAAGACGAACAACGAGCATCCGCCATCATGGAAGCACAGCTCGGCTACGCCTCGCTGAAGAATGCTCTCGGTTTTGCTCCACATATCCGCCATGTTATGTTTAAACACTACTTAAGTGTTCTCTGAATGCAGTAAAGCGCTGATATTCGCTTCAAACGAATATAACTTCGATATCTCTTTGCGTTTGTGGATGTTAACGGATAAATGATCGAATAAAAGGTTCGCATGACGGAGCTAGAGTCCGGATCCAACGGTTAGGAGGCGCCTCTTCCGAGTGGCGCATTTGGCTGCAGTGCTTCCAAGCCACCATTCCTGCCTCTCGGAGACCGAAAGCAGATCCCCCAGTCCTTGGTCAGCTGGTCGCCTACAGCTGCCTGTCTGTCCACGTATATTCGCTTCCTCCTTCCGTAGATCCTCCCCAAAAACTCCGCTCCGACAGCAAAATCCTCCATTACCGAGCAGACCGATAGAGAAAATGGTCGCTGCTGTGTGTCCGCGATACTTTTTGTTGTGGAATAAAGGACAGAGCTAATTCGCCAAATTCCTTTTAGGGGAAAAAAGATCGACTGAGACTCCAGTTGTCGTAGCTAGCTAGTTGTGCTAGTTTGAAGCCCTCTGCAGTGTTATTTGAGATTTGTAGCCGTCACAAGTAATAGCCTCACCATGTAGCGTAAACGTTTTAGGGGCGGTGTAATGAACATAAACCATCATGTCGAGAAAAAGTACAGAAATTAATTTCGAGTTAATCAACAAATTGAAAAAACAGCAAGCAACATTTTAAAACGGCTAATATAAAAATCAAATAACTGATTTAACCCCTTTTATTAACAGATTCGTAAACTGTGATGATGAATTTTCAGCATTTTCATTCTCAGTATAATGACCCTATACACGGATGAATTGAAATATTAATATTGTTTTTTTTAATTTTGAATATTTTTGATTTAGTAATTTCTACCCATAGTTAACACATTATTTTCCTGAAAAACCTTTTCTATTCCAAACATTTATGTTCTTAAAGTAAGAATGAAAGATTTGTCTAAGCACATTATCTGACATAGTCTAGATCTTAATTTAGATCTAGACATTTTGCAGGTTGGTTTGGAATTTTTTTTAATATTTCCAGACTATTCCCATTGTCTAAACGAAACTTTCATCCATTATCCTTAATCGTTTATTGACCAATTTTTCCAACGTCTATGTATTCCTGTCTGTTTATCTATGGGTGGATGGAAATGTATAAAAAATGTTCATAAGCATTGTAAATTAATTTTACTACACTGTTTGTCTTCTAGTCTTATTATTATTATTATTATTATTATTTAAAAGCGCTTATTGAGAGTAGTATGAAGGAAAGATACAGTTAATATTAGCAGGTGAGCATCAGAAGTGGCCTAAAGACATTCCAGAAATCTATTAAATATTCAGGTGAACTTAGGTTTGTATGATGATGAAATTTTGATTTTATTTTCAGATTCAAGACCGTATAGTCAGAAATGAATGGAGAAATGGAGGCAGTGGCCCAGGACCAAGGTATGGTTTTCAAACAGCTTTGATTTTTCATAATTTCAACAATGGCAAACTCTTTTCTTGCCCATTGATATGATCAGTCTTAATTTATCCAATCAAAAAAATCAAATAAATGCATGACTAAAGAAAATTCCTAATTATTTTGAGGAATTCATGTTTATTGAAAACTATTTTATGAAACTTAGACACAAAATGGCATTTAGGAATCATCCATATGAAACAACTGGTTTTTCTTTCATGACATCATAGTGTGGGTACAGGAAGACCTCCTAAAACTGCTGGACCTCATGAAAGTGGCTCTCCCTCAGAAGGATCTGACAAAATACAAAACCTCAGAGTCCCACCTTGACTGGAATAAGGTGGCCTTCAACTCCTTCACAGCTGAAATGTGCAAGCAGAAATGGCAGGAAGTCTCAAAAGAGGTGAGTTCATTTCAGGAACCTTTGTTTGAGACACAACTTTTGAAACGGACCACATTTGGAGCTAATCCATATGTGTTTATGCCCCCAAAAAAAGATTCGTAAATTCAGAACTCTAACCGAGCTGATACTTGATGCCCAGGACTACATCAAGAACCCATACAAAGGCAAAAAGTTAAAGGTGAGTTACTGTCAAGATTTCCAATACAAAATGGACAGTTGCCATGCAAGCAGAGCTCAAGAGTGAGTTTTTTTTCTTGTCAATAGAAACACCCAGATTTCCCCAAGAAGCCTTTGACTCCGTATTTCCGTTTCTTCATGGAAAAGAGGGCCAAGTATGCAAAGTTGCATCCTGAAATGAGCAACTTGGACCTCACTAAGATCCTCTCCAAGAAGTACCGGGAGCTCCCTGACAAAAAGAAGGTCGGTGGGGGAAGAGGGGCGATAATGTTTTATTTTCAAACCAAAAGTTGATTAATTTAAACAAAATCTTTTTCCGTTTTTGCTGCTACAGAAAAAATACGTTGACGACTTCTTGCGTGATAAGGAAATTTTTGTGCAGAGCATGATAAAATTCAGGTAGTTGGAAAAAAATATATAGTTTTATTATTTTTTTGGTTCATTTTTGAATGACTTGGAATGATAACTCTTCCTGTTTTTGATGCATGCAAACAGGGAAGAACATCCGGACCTTATGGAGAGCATGACCAAGAAAGGTTCCAATGTCCCAGAAAAGCCCAAGACACCCCAGCAGCTGTGGTACAACCACGAAAAGAAAGCGGTCCTCAAGACACGACCTGATGTAAGCTCTTTGATCTAAAACTTCCACAACCCATTTAGTTACTGTAAAGGTGGTTTCCCAAAGATGTTGACCATTTGTGTGTCTCAACCAGGCGACCACCAAAGACATCAAAGACAGTCTTGGTAAACAGTGGACACAGTTGTCTGACAAAAAGAGGCTCAAATGGATTAGCAAGTCACTGGAGCAGCAGAAGCTGTATGAGGTGCGGGGAGTTCTTTTATTGCAGAATGTATTGTCTGCACAATCCTTTAGGTTGGTTTTATAAATCGTATTTAAAATTGTTTTTTATCTCTTTTTTTTTTTTTCAGGAAACTATGCGGGAATACATCCAACAGCATCCAGAGCTGAACATGACCCAGGGAGATATCAAGAAGTCCACCCTTACCAAGGCGGAGCGGCACCTTAAAGACAAGTCCGATGGCCGACCCGACAAACCACCTCCGTAAGTTCCAGCTGCGAAATGCCCTTCCGTCAGACTGTACGCAGCCGCCGTGCCAATTATTTGATTCAGACATCACGCCTGAACGTTTTCAGGAACGGCTACTCAATGTTCTGCGCCGAGCTGATGTCGAACATGAAGGACGTTCCGAGCACAGAGCGCATGGTTATGTGCAGCCAGCGGTGGAAGCTCCTGAAGCAGAACGAAAAGGACGCCTACCAGAAACGCTGTGAACAGGTCAGTCCGACATCAAGTCACAGAGCTGAATATACCCCCACTTCTTTTTATTTTATTATTTTTATATATATATATATATATTGTTGTTTTTTGCTTTTCTCGTCCAGAGGAAGAAGGAATATGAAATTGAGATGAACAGATTTCTCAGTGTAAGTTCATCCTGTGGGTTTTGATTCCATTACTGTCTGTTTGTAAGCATGTCTGATCCATTTTGCTTTAATCTAAAAATCAAACATGTCTTTTTTTCTATTGTTTAGACTTTATCAGAGAAGGAGCAGCAGCGTGTTTTGGGGGAGGATAAGATGAAAAAGAACAGTGCAGCCAGCAGCCCTGCCGCAAAAAAGAAAAACGCTAAAACAAATGTGAGGCTGGTATTCCAATAAGTATTTTCTTCTTTTTTGTTTTGTTTCCTTTTTTACTCTCTGTTCTAATTTTTACATCGTTTCCTAGGCAGCTACAGAGAAACCCAAGAGGCCCATCTCTGCCATGTTCATATTCGCTGAGGAGAAACGACCCAAGCTGCAGCAGGAGCGGCCGGACATTCCCGATAGCGAGCTCACGAGACTCCTGGCCCGCATGTGGAACGAGCTGCCTGATAAGAAGAAGGTAACGCACCTGCTGCATGAAATCTTTAAAGGGAATTTCCCAAAAAGTCCTCGTAATAAAGAATCCTGGTGGCCTTGTTCTCTGTGATTCAGGAGAAGTATAAACGCGTGGAGGGTCTTCTTAAGGCGGAGTCTGAGAAGAAGGAGAGGGAGGAAAGGAGTCGCCTGCCAGATCCGCCCAAAACGGCTCAAGAAATCTGGCAACAGAGCGTCATAGGGGACTACCTTGCCAGATTTAAGGTGCGTTTGACTCACAGCTTCGTAATGCAACATTGTAGTTTCTCTGCTTTTATTTTCCGCTGGAGAACATTTACACGGGGGCTTTTCTTTGCAGAATGATCGACCAAAGGCTCATAAAGCGATGGAAGCGGCATGGAGTACTATGGAGAAGAAGGAGAAAATTATGTGGATCAAAAAGGCTGCAGAAGACCAGAAAAGATATGAAGTAAGAAAAAAATGTCAACTCAATTTTTTTTTAATATTCAATATGTAAAAGGCAGCTCGTTGAAACAGTATTCAAGCCCCTGAACTCTTAATATTACAACCACAAACTTAAATGTATTTTAGCAGGATTTTACTTGGTAGAAAACATAAAGTAGTAGATAATGTTAGCATTATTGGAAATTAATTGGGATGTGTATTGGCAAGAATCTGGTGATATTTATCACAACACAGTGCAGCGATGCAATATATTGTGATACTACGAGAAAGTCTATAATGTGATTTGTAAAACTGAATTTGGGTATTGAACTGTAGAAAAACTCGTAAACACCCCAACCCGTTTCATACAGAGGTTATACAGTTTTATAATTAGATCTAATTGATTGAAATTCTAAAAAAATAAAGGTAAACCTAAAAATTATGGCTAGGTGATTAATACATTTTTATCAAATTTTTCTTTAATGAAGATTTTATTTTTTGGAAAATCAAGATTTTTTTTTTTAAACCGTAAACTACTTGGAATTACATAGCTCAGTGATGACAGTCTGCCCAAGACCTATCATCTTGTTTTACAAGGATAGTATAAAGCTTGTTTTTAGTTGGACTTTGAAATAATAAAAAAAATTTCATCACTCGATATTTGTTAGTTACGAAAACACAGGTAGAAAAAAGATAAAAAGTGGAAATCGGATTTGGTTTGAAAACAAAATCAGATTTAATTTTTAAGCCATATCGCCCTGATAAAAAATGAAGAATTGCTTTTGATCGCGTATACAATAATGTGACATAAATATCGCAATATAAAGGCACATTGATATTTTTCTTACATCTCTGGAAAATAATATATGGTTTTCAAATGATTATTTTTATGTTATTAAAGTTTATAAAAGTATGGCTCTGTGCTCACCTAAATAAAATCCCGTGCTCTCATTTGCTTTCAGAACTCATCAGTTAAAAAGTCATTTTGTGTCTAAATTTAATCTCCATTAAAATGGAGCTGTTCTTTGGAGGCCACTTAGATCTGTTAAGAGACGATTAGTAAAGAGGCTGCATCATGAAGACGGTGGAGCAGTCGGGGGGATAAATGTTTGGAAACATTTTTAAATGGTTCTTGTTGGGTTATGAAATAATGTCATAAACCTACTGTTAAATCCATCATACGGGGTGTGTACTTAAACTGACAAGTTGGGAAAGGAGAGCGTTCGTTAGTGAAGCAGGTGACTTTTGAGAAGCTGTAGAGAGCCTGTTATTCATGAATCTTGTGATATAGTTGGACACAAACGATGTATGGAACCCACTAAAATGCTCAGCTCAGATTAGAACCAGATAAAAAATGTTATCCAATGTCGAAAACATTGTTCCAAAAAAACACCTTTAGGTAAAGTAAACCGTAAACAACAAATGCTCGAATGAATACTTCTGCAAGGCACTCAGTGAACCAGTGGAAAGGTAACCGATTCATCTGCCCCTAACAGAGAGATCTGTGTGAGATGCGATCTCCTGCTAACGTGGTCACTACAGTGAAGAAGATGAAGTTCGAAGGAGAACCCAAAAAGCCACCATCGTAAGTTGACGTGACACTTTGTTTTTTTTCTTTTTTCTTCTGGTTTAACTGACTGCAAAAGGGATGTACAATCTAAAACACACAAAATTCACCCTGCTAGAAACGGATACCAGAAGTTCTCCCAGGAGATGCTGTCTAACGGCGAGCTGAATCACCTCCCAATGAAAGAGCGAATGGCCGAGATCGGCAGCCGGTGGCAGAGGCTGCCGCTGAAGGACAAGGAGCGCTACAAGAAGATCGCTGAGGAGAAGCAGAGGCAGTACAAAGTCCTCCTGGAACAGTGGCTCGCTGTAAGGACCGAGGTTTTAAATTATACGTATAAACCATTTAAAATTAGTTTTCCAATTTGTTTTTATTTATGTATGTTTGATCTGCCAACAGAGCTTGTCTTCACAAGAGCGAAATGTCTACAGAGAGTACAATTCACAAGTAAGGGAACTGTTGTAGCAACTGTTTTCCTTCTTTCGGCTGCTGAACCCTTGAACTTTTATTTCTTGGTTCACAGAAAAGAAGAAATCCAGCGAAACCAGGAGGCGCCAAGGCGAAGTTTAAGAAATCTGTGAGTCCTGGAAGTTCCGTTTGTTCCTTTCTAAAGTCGTTAAGCTGGTTTTGGTGTTCACGTGTTGCCTGCCTCGCCTGAAAATCTGCTTTCTAATAGGACACTGAGGAAGAGGAGGATGAGGATGATGACGACGACGACGATGATCAGAAGGCTTCCTCTGATGCCGACTCATCCAGCGAGGAGGACGATGATGATGAAGACGAGGATGATGTGAGCAAACTCTCCCATTGCTTAAAAGTATGGAGTAAACAAAATATCAGGAATAACCGTTTTGGTTGTTTTGTTTTCATAGAATGATGAGGATGATGATGATGAAGACGATGACGACGACGAGGTGGACGACAAAGAAAACAAATCAGACGAGGACAGCAGCAGCGAGTCGAACTCGGCCGAATCGTCGGAATCAGATTCGGACTGAAACAAAAACAAAAAGCCGAAGTCATCCAGAGACGGACTGAAGCAGCGCTGAGCTGAGCCAAGAGTCCAGGGAGCTCTGCCACTGTGCCAACCCTGCCTCCTCCCACTGGGGGGCGCTCTCCCACACCCTCCACATCTCTTCATCCATCCCACACCCAGTTTCTGTTGCTGCTGTGGTTCTTGAGTACTGAAGGAAGGAACCCTGGCCCTGAAATCAGTCCGATTCCCTCCCGGGTGTGACGGTCACCTCCCAGCTGACGTTATACCAAAAAAAAACAGCATCCCACTGGTTTGGTGATGTCATGAACATTTCTTCTCCGAGTTTGGTTATTTTGTTCACAGGCTCTGTAGTAAAAGTTTGAGTTAAACGTTTCAGGTAATCAGTTTCCCTCCAGTGTTTTTGTGTTCTGAGGAGGAGGAGGTTGTGAACGGGCTTCAGAGCCAAAGAACAGTTTGGTGGATCACTTCAGGAAGAGGTGGGCTGGGAGCATGTGCAGGGCACTGAATAATTGCACTCTTTAGAATGTTTCCTTTCATTTTTTTTCCTTTTCTTTTTTTACTTTAACTAGGCATTGTTGCTTAGTCCTGTATTTTCAATTGATGTAGACTTTGATTTAGTTCTGACAAAGGTTTTTTTTTTTTTTCAGGAGTAAAAAGCAAAGTCAAGCCATTTTGAATATGTTTCTGTCTCTGGAAGTCGTTTTCAGACTACTTTGTTTACCCCCGTTCTCACTGAACATTGTCCTGCAGTAGCTTCAACGTGTTTCGTCATTTCATGTGACTCGGAGTTAACAGTTTCCAACTCATTCATACCCCTGGCAGAGTTGAAATTTAAAGGTATTTTCATTCAGGCAAGAAGTTCGGTTTTGATTGAAACTGATGCGGGCATCTCTTGAAATGTAGTCAGGACAAATGTACAAGGTGTGTCATATTTGGCAGGGAGGAGAGGGGGGGGTCTGTTTTTATTTATGTTTTAGCAAAAAATAGTGTGTTTCAAGGATTTATATTGGGGTTTTTTTTGTTGTTTTTTTAGAAAATCAGTGGATGCATCCTTAATGGGATTACAGCAAACAAACCAGATAATAGCTAACCTGCTTTGTTCATGTGTGGTAAAAATAAAAGATTACTCTAAATTTAAATCTGACAGAGGTATGAATAATTTGGCATAACTGTTACTCCACCTAAGTGAAAATACAATACTTGCTGTAATTTTGAGTAAACCCATTTAGCTTAAGTTGAACCTTTGGCATAAAAAATACTGGAATTTAACTGCTGTTACAATCAGTTTTATGATACAAAAAATTGTAAAATCTTGTCGCTGACTAAAACTCCAATGTTTCTTTTTCAAGGTCTCACTGTAATCTGTAAGTCTTTCTTACACAGTTTGTACCCTTTTCTGTTAGAATTTACAGTTACATGTTGAAATGTAATCAGGTTTAACATACATTTTTATTTTTTGTGTGAATATTTGGTAACATCACAACATCCAGATCTGTTGCCAAAATGGTCTCATTTATTAATTTTTCAGTCTTAACACAATTCTGGTTGACATTTATTTCAACAATTTGGACCTCAAAGGGAGAAATTGTGTTAACTGCAGCCATTTTTGCTGTTGTCTAGCTTTTTTGGGGGGGGGATTATGTCTGTTTTTTGTTATTTGGTTTCTATGCTTACAGGTTTTTTTAACATCAGTGTTCTGCTAAGGACCTGAATGGGTTTTTTTTCTCCAGTGGCTGTAAAGAGTTTGGTTTTGTCTTATGCCCCTTCCCAAAAAGTGTGCACTTAATGTAAATCTGTCCTGAGTTTGTGTGCACGCATTCACGTTTTTTTTTTTTTTTTTTGTATATACGACTGTGTCTGTGTTTCTCTTTGTTTTAATGTTTGCTGTTCTTTGCTGTTTTCCTCGCAAACCAAGATGTGACTACAGCGTGCATTTTCGTGCCTGTATGGGGGCATCATACCAACACAATGAATGTACATATTTGGTTTTTTTTTGCATCCCAACCTCCCATCATTGACATTTATTTCCCCTATTAGGGACAAAAGTTCCATCTTTTTTTTTTCTTTCTGATCGATTACTCTATTATTGATCTGTATGTGATGGAATATTTTGACTGTCTCACAGACTGAAACAAAAACCAGCGTGGGCTATTTAAATAGGGGTAAAGGAAAGGGGGAGAGAGTGTCCGACAAAAAGGAAGCTTCTGGGTGGAGCCGAGTTACCCGACGATTTGGGGGATAAAAAGTGTAATTTTTCTGTAAATACTATTTTTTTTTTGTATTGAGTGGATTTTGTTTTATTTGTTCGTTCATTTTGCAAACCCCCCTCTGTGACTACCAGGGGCCAGTGAGTCTTCGACTCACAGGAGAAGAGTTTTTAGTTCAAGGTCACCTGTTTTACTTGTTTCTTCTCTTCCCCCTATGTTGGTTTATAGAGATCTGTATGACGGCAAAGCTTTACAAGTTTGTACTGCTGATAATTTGACAGGATTTGATGTTTTATATAGCGGAGGATGCTCTTATGTCCTTGTAGTTTAAGTATTTGGGCAAATAAAAGATTATCCTTGAAAAACAGTCTTTATGAATCAGTGAATGGACAAGAATCCACATGATTTTAGATAAAATGCCTCTTTCTTGCTTTTGCTTTATTTTTTAAGTATTCACAAAAATGTAGCACATGCTTCTACATAGAGAGCAACTAACCCCCCTACCAGTCTTACTCCGCCCACATTTTTAACCTGAAGAGGGTGCCAGCCTGACGGTTTTTGGTAGAAAATATATATATTCACTAAAATACAAAAATTACATGTAGACAGCATTATTAGACACTCGATACAGTTTATCAACATTTTTTTGGAGGTGAGTTGGTCTTAATAAATATGCCTCTAGTCTACTGAAAACCAAATCTATTCTTATTTTATAAGGTTAAAAAAAATGATACAGTGGGGCAAAAAAGTATTTAGTCAGCCACCGATTGTGCAAGTTCTCCCACTTAAAATGATGACAGGTCAGTAATTTTCATCATAGGTACACTTCAACTGTGAGAGACAGAATGAAGAAAAAAAAATATCCAGGAATTCACATTGCAGGATTTTTAAAGAATTTATTAGTAAATTATGGTGGAAAATAAGTATTTGGTCAATAACAAAAATTCAACTCAATACTTTGTAATATAACCTTTGTTGGCAATAACAGAGGTCAAACGATTACTATAGGTCTTTACCAGGTTTGCACACACAGTAGCTGGTATTTGGCCCATTCCTCCATGCAGATCTTCTCGAGAGCAGTGATGTTTTGGGGCTGTCGCCGAGCAACACGGACTTTCAACTCCCTCCACAGATTTTCTATGGGGTTGAGGTCTGGAGACTGGCTAGGCCACTCCAGGACTTTTAAATGCTTCTTACGGAGACACTCCTTCATTGCCTGGGCGATGTGTTTGGGAACATTGTCATGTTGGAAGACCCAGCCACATTTCATCTTCAAAGCTCTCACTGATGGAAGGAGATTTTGGCTCAAAATCTCACGATACATGGCCCCATTCATTCTTTCCTTAACACGGATCAGTCGTCCTGTCCCCTTAGCAGAAAAAAAGCCCCAAAGCATGATGTTTCCACCCCCATGCTTCACAGTAGGTATGGTGTTCTTGGGATGCAACTCAGTATTCTTCTTCCTCCAAACACGACGAGTTGAGTTTATACCAAAAAGTTCTAATTTGGTTTCATCTGACCACATGACATTCTACCAGTCCTCTGCTGTATCATCCATGTGCTCTCTGGCAAACTTCAGACTGGCTTAAGCAGGGGGACACGTCTGGCACTGCAGGATTTGATTCCCTGTCATTGTAGTGTGTTACTGATGGTAACCTTTGTTACTTTGGTCCCAGCTGTCTCCAGGTCATTCACCAGCTCCCCCCGTGTGGTTCTGGGATTTTTGCTCACCCTTCTCATGATCATTTTGACCCCACAGGATGAGATCTTGCGTGGAGCCCCAGACCGAGTGAGATTATCAGTGGTCTTGTATGTCTTCCATTTTCTGATAACTGCTCCCACAGTTGATTTTTCACACCAAGCTGCTTGCCTATTGTAGATTCACTCTTCCCAGTCAGGTGCAGGTCTACAATTCTTTTCCTAGTGTCCTTCAAAAGCTCATTGGTCTTGGCCATAGTGGAGTTTGGAGTCTGACTGTTTGAGGCTGTGGACAGGTGTCTTTTATACAGATAACGAGTTCAAACAGGTGCCATTAATACAAGTAACGAGTGGAGGACAGAAGAGCTTCTTAAAGAAGAAGTTACAGGTCTGTGAGAGCCAGAGATCTTCCTTGTTTGAAGTGACCAAATACTTATTTTCCACCATCATTTACAAATAAATTCTTTAAAAATCCAACAACGTGAATTCCTGGATTTTTTTTCCAAATTCTGTCTCTCACAGTTGAAATGTACCTATGATGAAAATTACTCACCTCTATCATTATTTTAAGTCGGAGAACTTGCACACTCGGTGGCTGACTAAATACTTTTTTGCCCCACTGTATATGGCTATTGATCATGGTTTTATAGTATATAATTCAGGTGCTCAGCATGCTTTACGTTAATTGCTGAGACTCAAATATCGGTTACTCAATTATTGAGGTCTTAGATAAATATCAGATATGCCGGTTCTAAAGAGGAAGCATATATAACTTGATCTTTCAAAATAAAGTAACAAACGGCGGATACAACTAATAAAATTATTCAAATTCAGTTCTTGTAAAATAATGAAATATTGCTCTCCAAGCATCCATGTCTTTTTATGCCAATGAAAAGGAATTTTTTGATTATAAGCAATTTGGGTGTTTATTTTCAGATATAAAAATACTTGTATGAGTACAGTATAATCTACTTTTCTTTTTCGTAATAATGAACAGTGCAGCCCTTAGGGCAGTACTTAACTAACTATATAGGTTCACCAAAAGATCTTCACAAAACTGCTAGGTTAGACGATTTAAAATAGGCTATGTAAACGTATTTCATTAGCCGGGTCAAATCGTCTCTATCAGAGTGAAACCAACTGGAAGTTTATTGTCTCAGTAAATCTTGGAATTAGATGTAAACAAATACTAAAGTTATAAACATATTTTTCTTACTGATGCAACACTTTCTTCTTTGGGTATATTGCCAAGAAAGTAGGTCCAAATGAAAAAAAGAATGCTTTTAAAGATGTAGGCTATGCTTTGCTGAAAAAGTCCAGAAAGTCAGACCTTCCCCCACCAATTTGCGAATGTAAATCCAAGATGGAGTAGAAAACTGCAGACTATAATCAGACAAATTAAATCTCAACCTTTCAATACGGTTCCGTTTTGAAAGGTGGTTTTATAAATGTATAAATTTAGAAAAATAGTCGAGTGTTTTTCAAAATTTGCTATAAATTCTCAGATTATTCTGAATAGCGCCTGTCAGTTTCAAAAAGAAACTTTTATTTCTCAACCTAAAACCGGAACTTATTTGGGGTTTTGAGGTTTTCTTTTCTGCTTCCTGCTTGTAGGTGTTTTTTTCTTCTTCTGTTGGCCTCTTCGGTAAAGCTGGCTCTTTAACGTCTGGGTTTAGCTAGCTGACACCTGCGACAGTTTCTCCTTTAAACGCGGAACCTGTTTTACCTGCTGCATTAAAGATGGCGGCAGTCTAGGAGCAGTTATTTTATTAGTTTGACGTAGTTTATCCGAACGGAACCGGTTGCCTCCCTCAGGAAAACTGCCAGAGTCGGACTGAGTTCCTGGTATGACGAGGTAACTGGAAACTATCTATTTAAATTGTATTCCCCCTGAAATGCTTTCATCTTATTTAAATCTCTTCAACCCTATCAAATTAAAACACAATCTAGTAGACTGGAATGTATTAACGCTCATTTTAGCCAGCGAACGGTGATGACAAGCCTTTGTATGCCTTTAACGATAGATAGATTTTTGTTGCTGTTAAAAATGCATGTTCGAAGGCGTTAATATGAATAAGATATTTAATTTTGAGGATATCTTTGCTGTTTGTTATCGTTACATGTTATTTTTAAGAATGACAGTGTTTTATTGGCCTGCTAAATCAGACATGCGAGTTCCAAATCAACTACATGAAGTGAAAGATGATTTAAAAAAAATGTAAACTTCAAGTTTAAGCAGGGTCAAATCGTCTGTGTAAATGTGGCTGTACCAATTGCAAGTGTATTGTCTGAGTAAATCTTTGAATTCGATGCAGAATAAACACAAATACAAAAGTTGTAAAATTGTTTTTGTTACAGAAGTAACACTTATTTTTCCTTCTTCTGGCCTACACATTAATAAAATACTGACTAATTCCAATGTCAGATGTGTAGTACAAAGAAAGTAGATCCTAATGAAAAAGAAAAATTGGTTTGATTAATTGCTTTGAAAGGTTAGAGCTTCCCCACCAATCGTGACTGTAAAATCCAAGATGGAGTAGGAAATTTCAGACTTCTTGCTAAGATTAGATTGGACTACAAATAGTTGTAATGCAGTTGTATCGTTCAGTTAACCCATACTTTAAACCGATACTTTAAATGCACAATCTCTGCGATAATTTGACTGAACATTTCTATTTTTTACATGAAATTTTAGTTTTGTGGTCATTTTTATTGGTATTTTATCTTTTATCTAATTCAACAAACTTGTAACAAGCAGAGGAGAAAATAAAACCTGACTTCTAATTTGTTGCATTTTTTTTGTGTGGCCAAAGTGTCAGCATTGGTATTTGTTATGGGCATCTGTTTGAAAAAAGTGGTAGAGTTGCATGCCCAGCTACAGATCTGAACATTTATATCTTATTTGCCAGTAACGACAGGTAAGTAGCGTCATTGCTATTAAATTACATTTTGATTTTGTTTTTATTTATTATTGCTGTATGTTATTTAAATGAATGACTCTTTTATTGGCCGGCTAAATTAGACATGTAAGTTTAGCAACTTATGGTGAAATTTATGTTTAAGTATTGTTTTTTTGTTTTTTTACAAAATGAAGCAAGATTTATTGATTTTTTTCTTAAAACTATGTATTCTGATGTTAATCTGACCTCTTCAGATTAGTAGATTTTGGACAATAACAGTTAATAAACAGATCTTTCTGTAAAATGGATCAAGCTCACTATAGGTTTAATTTGTCACATGTAGAATATTTGGTGGTCAGCTTTTTTGTTTGACTACTTTGTTGTATTTTCTTTAGTCAAGATACACCTTGTCACCTTAAAATTAGGCTTTAATGAAAACCCCTGGTGACATCACATGAGGCATGTGATCAGAGATCCTTTATTGATCCTGTAAATCAAGACTATACACGGAACCCAAACAGATGGGGTGTGTGGGATTAAGCTGGAATCTAAAGTGATTCGTACTATTTATCAATGTATGATTGAAGTTCATCATTCATGTTTGGAACTTGGATGCACCGATCCGATTTTTCGTTTCGAGTACGATACAGATATCTGAGGTTCCTAATCTGCCCATACCAATCCAAACAATACTGAATCACATAAACTTTGTGCCTTAAGGAAAAGACCCTAGGGATGCAACAATACGACTTTTTTTCAAACCGATATGATAACAATACTTGCACAAAAATGCTATATAAATAGGAAGATGGCTTTTATTTTCTTCTCTGCTTGTTACAACAAAATTAATATGAATTACAAAAAAATAATACTAAAAACTGACAGCAAAAGTAAAATTTCTGATGAAAAATGAACCTTTTTTTGTGAATTCATTGCAGTTTTCACATTTTAAGTATTGGTTCATGGTGTCAGTTTACCTTAATCGATACCGATACAGGACATAAGAACGGTATCGGCCCCAATACCTATATTAGTATTGGTGCATCACTATTCGCAACCTAACCATAATGTTCGATAAACATAAGGTTGATAATTTTTTAACTCAAAAGCCTCAAAATTTGTCAGAAAGTATTAATCCACCTTCATTTGTGCTAAAATCGTCTGATTAGCTTGATGTCATGTCTGATGTCACCAAACCCAAAACTTACACAACAACGCTGGTGTTTTTTTAATTCCATCCTCTTTTTGAAAACATAGTTGTTTTTTTGTCTTGCTGTGTCGAAAGTCAAGCTTCACTTTATTTTTTTACGTTTCTTTTATTTATGTCATGTGGATTTATTTGTGAAAAAATACACTACTGCAAAGTGTCTCTAAGTATGTATCCTTTATGGTCCCAGGTCAGCAAATTAACAGCATGCTGCCTTGAGGTCCATCACAGATTTTTCAAATGAAAATGGAGGAAAAGCCCCTCTCAGGCCCAGACAACACCAGACTGGAGGTGAGTATTGCTCTAGCAGTTTTGCTTTTGTTTGTTTTTCAAAATGTTTAATCCCCGCTTTACACTTGTTGTGTTTGCTTCTGCAGTCCCTGATACAAGACATCTACTCTGAGCTGGTGGAAGACGCCTGTTTGGGCCTGTGTTTCGAGGTGCACCGTGCCGTTAAGCAGGGCTACTTTTTCTTGGATGAAACGGACCATGAAAGCAAAAAGGAGTTTGGTTGGTGCCGGTTCTTAGCATTTTCTGTACTTTTTTTTCTTCTTCTCCACTCTTTCACCAGGTTGATTTACCATATGTACATCTGTACATTTATTCAGAAATAGTGGATCAGCCAGGAGTGGACATATTCGGTCAGGTGTTTAATCAGTGGAAGAATAAAGAGTGTGAATGTCCCAACTGCAAAAGGTTAATAGCTGCTTCTCGCTTTGCTCCACACCTGGAAAAATGTCTCGGAATGGGACGCATCAGCAGTCGCATCGCTAACCGCAGGTCGGTCAGTCATTTTTATCAGAGCTGATTTATGTCTCATGAAGTTGCGAACTTTTCTGTATCTGATTGGTTGTCTGGCTCTTTAAGGCTAGCCACCACTAACATCAGTAAATCTGAGAGTGATCAGGAAGACAATGATGACCTTAACGACAATGACTGGTCATATGGAGCGGAAAAGAAAGGCGAGGACATGACTACCATTATTGAAAACTCTGGTAATGCTGAATTTGACATACTGAGCACATTTCTTATGCATGTTTTTCAGCCAAGAAGAGAAAGTCCGATAAGGTAAATTGGTTTTACTGTTTACACCACAGCGAGCGTTTTCAGGTTGCATACATGAGTTTTAATTAAAACATTTTCCTTGTGCAGAATCAGAACTCCCCGAGAAGATCCAAATCCCTGAAACACAAGAACGGTGAGCTGCTCGGATGATTAGTTTTTTGGATTGATGGAAAACGCTTCCGCTGATAATCTTGGGCTACATTTACTGTTTTCAAGATTTTCTGTATGAACTTCTTTTTTTTCTCTGTCACAAGAAGCTGAACGTGACAAATACGTGTATTTAATGCTAACCGTAGAAAGATAAACAGCTGTCATGGTAGAGCTTTGTTACTGCAAACTAGGTTTTAATGGTTGGGAACCGTTTTTAACAATATTTTTTTTATCCATTTATAAGGACTTGGATTATAGAATGCTGAAAATGTTTCAATAAACATGAATTTTTTTTTGGTGCTAATTTGTTGTCCCTGTTCACACATTTTTAGTTTTTTAATTTTAACTTGAACACCATTGAACACTATTTTTTTGTAATAATGAAGATCACAACTTTATTTCTTCTCTCTTTCAGGTGATCTTGGGACCAGCATCAGTTCAGATCCCTACAAGGTAACAAATCATTAAACTTTTCTATCTTTTCTGCTGCATTTTGCAGACCGCAAGAACCAATTCCAGATGGTTTTGTCTTTGTCAGCAGTACAACTACAACTCTGGGATCAGCTTTGAAAGCTTGGGCCCAAATCAAGTCCGATCCTTATTAACAACAGTGAGGATCTTTCATGGCATCCTGCATTCATTTTTACTGTTTCTGTTTATTGCCGATTAAAGTGACGTGTCTCTGCAGCAATGTGGGGTGATCTCGGAGCATACCAAGAAGATGTGCACAAGGTAATAAGTGTGAATTTTCCGGACTGGATGAAGTGTAGTTTCACGTCATTTTAGTCACATTTCTTTTGTGCAATTTTATTTTGTTGTTATACATTATTGAATGTATTTTGTGTTTCTGTATACTTAATGCTACGGTTAAATAATTTAAGAACCTTGTAAAGAGAATTGAAGATTTTTTTTCCTTTATGGTAAAATGTCAAAGATTAAAGAAAAAATACACCTGCACACTACAACTCAACTTCATACTCACTACTTCTATACACGTTAGTTTGTTAATTGACTGATCATCAGACAGACAGAGAGAATATTTCCTTTATCTGCTTTTCATAGTAAACAGGATGGGTGGTTTAAGAAGGTGACTTGAGGTTCAGTTTGGGTTTTTCAGCGTCACAATGCTAATTCACTGCTCAACCTCCCTCCTCTGTATAATCATCCTAACTTGTCCATGGTAAGAAAGAAACGCATACAAAATCATGGTTTTTATTTGTTTATTGCATTACTAATTCATTTAGCACTGATTCTTCAAAATATGTCTACCCTACCTAATTGTTGAAGTTACATTTAACTAAGTTTAGGAGTTGGGGCTTGGGCGATACAGTGGGGGAAAAAGAAATCCACCACAATAACCGTTTTCATATCAGTTGATATAGATGTATATCACAATATAAACCAATCATCTTTTTGTCAATATTTAACATTAACTGGTACTATTTAAATATGTCAGATGGTTATTTTTTATGTAAAGATTTACTCTCAAAAGTTGAACATGTCATCGGCGATTACACAGCTGTTTTGGAAAAATTAAAGGCGGGCTAGACGCGCTGGATTAAAAATAAAATAATTTGAATTTTCTTTTATCATGCCATATTCGATTATTATTTTTATTTTTTTATGTAAATCAAAAAAAAATCCTCTTTGTATTCTTATATAGAAATTAAAAATAGAAGAGAAGAAAAAGTTTTTTTTTAAACTTGCTTGTATTTCAATCATCCCTTCTTGGAGTTGACCTGAAGTTAAAGTCCAAATAAATAAACGCATACTTGTGAAACGAGATGGTAGGCCTCAGGGGGCTTTCATCATTTAGAACTTTGGAAACAAAAAAGATGCATTCATGATTTACTTTTTTTATTTTTATATTTCAAACAATCTATCTTCAAAAATAAAGCATTCAATATAATTAAGATACATTCGATATGTTGCCCAGCCTTTGTATGGCCTGATGGGGATTAATTGGTTTTTAGATTTTTCCTAAAACACACAATCTCAACAATGAAAGAAGATGTTCTTGTAACTTGTTATTTAAAAAAAGTGTAATCAGTCAACATAACTAACATGTTTAGGGCTTTGTTCAAAAATGTAAAAAGTTGATCTGAATCGATTCTTTTAAAAATACTACAAATGGAATCGATTAAAAGTCCAAAAATCTGTTTCATTATTTAATACAGTTTCCATTTTTTACAGCTAAAATATGAATTAAGTATCCAGACAGCGGTTTTAAGGCTTTCTTCTGAAAGTGTTAATACATTTCTTCCCTGGTAAACTGTTACTCATCCAGTGTTAAGTCATTTAATTACAGGCACATAATTAAGACCTATAACTATATAGAACTGGATCAGGTTGAATCGGATCATGCTAATCGATTTTCATTCTTGAGAATTGTAATTGAATCAGTTCTTGAAATTTGAATCGATACCCAACCATACCAGTGTTTATACTTGGTCAGTCGCTGTCCAGTAGTCTGTCCCACTTCATTTCAGTGGACACGCCAACTTATGCAGCTTCGTCTTTTCTCATTCCCTAAACCAAAAGCGGTACCTTACGTTCACCATTACAGTAAAAGCGCCCCTTCTTGGATCTGTACTGTTCTCACTGGGAAGAGACAGAAGGGAGAGATGAACATGAGGAGACGTGTCAGCATAATGAAAAGCATCCGTAGCAATGCCTCGAGCTGTGGTGGGTCAGGGCGACCCGTCTGTGGGATTTATGATGCCACCTTGTGTCCCTCCAGGTCTCATCGATGTCCACAGCACACAGATGATCAAAGGAGGGCCATCAGGTTGTTCCTCCTGGGGCCGTCCGCGTGAGTGTGCCCCGCCCCCTTCCTCATTCAAATCATCACCACCACAAACTGTGCTAAGAAGGAAATGTGTTTGAATTAGTGCTATGGTCCGTCAGGGGTCAGGGAGGTTAAAGGTGAAGGTCAATGTCTCCCTAACAGGTTGCTTCATTCCCTTAAGGATTGGTTTTGTTGTTTTTGGGTCAAAATAAGGAATCCAGAGCAGAAGAACCTCAAAAATATATAAAACACATCTTGCCGTGTCGATTGTGTGGTATAATACACTTGACCGATTAACAATTTGATTGAATACTAATTTTTAGTTTTGTGCTAATATATTTTGAAAAGAGTATTTCAATTAATCATGCTTATTTTGAGTTATACTCTCCTTTACAGTAGAACAAAAGGAATTCTACTGTACAATGAAAAAAGTATACAGTTACAGTTTTCTGGACTTGAGCTTTTCTGTCCATCCTGAATATTTTCCAGAGCTGAAAAAATACAAAAAGCTGTTTTTAAATGATCGCTTCAAATACATTGCTGGGGAAAAACCAGTCCCAAACAACCTGATCCTATAAAAGAAAACTTATTTGCCCAATAAACCTAATAGTTAGCAATACCACAGTCATCAACCCTTTGGAATGATTATCAGTGCATCTTTAAATCATTATGTAGTAGGGATCTGTATGGCAAGAATCTGGCGATACAATATGTGTCATGATACAAAGGGGACGATACGATATATCGCGATACAATGAAGAAGGCTATATATTGTGATTTTTCAAAACTGAATGTAACTGCAGAAAAACTGTCCCAGCATTCTAAGCACTCCAAACAGTTTCATCTATAACACATCCAGTTTTATTAGATGTTGAGCCACTGGAACCAAGGAGGTGAAAACAGCCACCAACTACCAGTCATACTTTTAATTTTAATACAAAAACTAATGTGATTATTAATGATTCCATTAAAATTCCTAAAAATAAGAAAATGATACTTTGCTTTTGAATATTGATACTATATATCCTAACATGAAATAGTGCGAAACATCCCTGTTATGTAGGGATTTTGACCCTCTCTTCTTTGCAGAATAGTTATAGTTGGCCACATTGGAGTTTTTTGTTTGTTTATGAATCATAAAAGGTTGGTTTTTCTCTATATCCTTAATTTATAAACGTATTTTTTTCTTTTTATAGCCACTCAGAGGGGGTCATTAGGAGGTGGGTCAGTCCTGTAAGGGTTTACCATTGCTCCATGTAGGATTGGGTTATAGAAACTGAAACGTATATGTTTTCATGCAATTATAAAATGGCAGATGATAGAAAGTATTCTGTAACCTCCTACAAAGTCATACTAACGCAAAAAATCCTAATAAATACATATTATTCATGGATTATCAAATGGTTTACTTTAGTTCACCAGTTACAGTTGGCAGAGAATTCATACCTCTAGATCAGTTTGGAAGGAAGAAAATGGCAAAAGTAATTAATTCAGTCATACTTGAGTAACACCTGCTTTTTTTGTGGGGCGTGGTGGTAAACTGTTGAAGGTATTTTGCTTTTTTCAAAATAGCTTTGTAAGAAAAGTTTGATTTTTTTTTTTTAACATTTTGATTATATCAGACATGTTTTGTATATGTATGTATGTATATATATATATATGTATTTATGTGTGTATATATGTATGCGTGTTTGTGTGTGTGTGTGTATATATATATATATATATATACACATTTTTATATATAACAGAGCAAGAAGATAAGTACATTAGAGTCTCTAGTTTATATATATATATATATATATATATATATATATATATATGTATGTGTGTGTGTATATGTATGTGTGTGTGTGTATGTATGTATGTGTGTGTATGTATGTATGTGTATATATATATATATATATATATATATATATGTATGTACACTGCCATTCAAAAGTTTGGGGCCACATTGAAATGTCCTTATTTTTGAAGGAAAAGCACTGTACTTTTCAATGAAGATAACTTTAAACTAGTCTTAACTTTAAAGAAACACACGCTATACATTGCTAATATGGTAAATGACTATTCTAGCTGCAAATGTCTGGTTTTTGGTGCAATATCTACATAGGTGTATAGAGGCCCATTTCCAGCAACTATCACTCCAGTGTTCTAATGGTACAATGTGTTTGCTCATTGGCTCAGAAGGCTAATTGATGATTAGAAAACCCTTGTGCAATCATGTTCACACATCTGAAAACAGTTTAGCTCGGTACAGAAGCTACAAAACTGACCTTCCTTTGAGCAGATTGAGTTTCTGGAGCATCACATTTGTGGGGTCAATTAAACGCTCAAAATGGCCAGAAAAAGAGAACTTTCATCTGAAACTCGACAGTCTATTCTTGTTCTTAGAAATGAAGGCTATTCCATGCGAGAAATTGCTAAGAAATTGAAGATTTCCTACAACGGTGTGTACTACTCCCTTCAGAGGACAGCACAAACAGGCTCTAACCAGAGTAGAAAAAGAACTGGGAGGCCGCGTTGCACAACTGAGCAAGAAGATAAGTACATTAGAGTCTCTAGTTTGAGAAACAGACGCCTGACAGGTCCCCAACTGGCATCTTCATTAAATAGTACCCGCAAAACACCAGTGTCAACATCTACAGTGAAGAGGCGGCTGCGGGATTCTGGGCTTCAGGGCAGAGTGGCAAAGAAAAAGCCATATCTGAGACTGGCCAATAAAATAAAAAGATTAAGATGAGCAAAAGAACACAGACATTGGACAGAGGAAGACTGGAAAAAAGTGCTGTGGACGGATGAATCCAAGTTTGAGGTATTTGGATCACAAAGAAGAACGTTTGTGAGACGCAGAACAACTGAAAAGATGCTGGAAGAATGCCTGACGCCATCTGTTAAGCATGGTGGAGGTAATGTGATGGTCTGGGGTTGCTTTGGTGCTGGTAAGGTGGGAGATTTGTACAGGGTAAAAGGGATTCTGAATAAGGAAGGCTATCACTCCATTTTGCAACGCCATGCCATACCCAGTGGACAGCGCTTGATTGGAGCCAATTTCATCCTACAACAGGACAATGACCCAAAACACACCTCGAAATTGTGCAAGAACTATTTAGAGAAGAAGCAGGCAGCTGGTATTCTATCGGTAATGGAGTGGCCAGCGCAGTCACCAGATTTGAACCCCGTTGAGCTGTTGTGGGAGCAGCTTGACCGTATGGTACGCAAGAAGTGCCCATCCAACCAATCCAAATTGTGGGAGCTGCTTCTAGAAGCGTGGGGTGCAATTTCTCCAGATTACCTCAACAAATTAACAGCTAGAATGCCAAAGGTCTGCAATGCTGTAATTGCTGCAAATGGAGGATTCTTTGATGAAAGCAAAGTTTGATGTAAAAACAATCTTATTTCAAATAAAAATCATTATTTCTAACCTTGTCAATGTCTTGACTCTATTTTTTATTCCTTTCACAACGTATGGTGGTGAATAAGTGTGACTTTTCATGGAAAACACAAAATTATTTGGGTGACCCCAAACTTTTGAACGGTAGTGTACATGTATGTATGTATGTATGTATGTATGTATGTGTGTGTGTGTGTGTGTGTATATATATATATATATATATATATGTATGTATGTGTGTGTATATATATATATATATATGTATGTGTGTGTATATGTATATGTACATGTATGTATGTGTGTGTATATGTATATGTACATGTATGTGTATGTTTATATCCTCTATAAATAAATCCTAATTTTAAAACACGTTTTTATACTTCAAAAGAATAGGAAAAAATCAGAGCTGAGATTATTTCTATTTATTTTTCTAATTTTTTTTTTTTTAAACCAGTAAATTGAGGGTTGATGCAGATCAGTTTGTTATTAACATGTTTGGTGGAGTAGTAGTATTAAAGATAAAGAATAATTAAATTTTTTGTGTGTTTGTTCACTGTATTGTTGTCTGTGTTTTATCTTTCTGTGTGTGTGACAGACCGACGCTTCCTGCCGCTGATGTCGGAGGCGACGGCTTTGACATTCCCAATGGACAGGCCTTACTAAGCCGCCTGCAGTGGGAGGACTTCCCCGACATCTCCCCCACTGACTCTGCCTCATCAAAAGCCAGTAAGGAGGAGTTAACACTGTCGCTCAGTTTTGGCTGACGACTGTCTTGTGAATATATATATATCTGTTTCTCTCTCAGGCACCAATCACTCCGATTCTAGAAGGCCGAAAAAGAAGAGGAGGACTGGTCTAACCATGAACAGCGGAGGGGGAGAAGTAAATATGATTGGAGTCAGCAGCAGCTCTCAGGCTAATATCAGCTTAGCGACCAAAAAAAAGAAGCCCAAAACAGCAGCACCTTCTGTTTCAAGCATCTATGATGAATTAAACTTGTAAAAGTTTAGGATGCGACTTATCTTTGACAGTAGGACTATTCCTCATTCCTCATAAACTCTCACTCATCTACTTCTAGTGGTTACTTACATTTGATAAGGTTTTCAATTGCACAATTCTAGTTATATACAAGAATCTTAATTACAAGGACTTTTGTCGGCTTTGGAATAAAATCGGGGTGGGGGCTTTATGATCCATTTCCTCCATGATGATGATCCATTGGGGGGGCAAAAACAGCCTTAAAGAAATGACTTGAAGTTTTAGTTTTTTCTTAAATGAAGAAAATAAGAGATCTGGAACAAAATAATTATGATTTACTACATAAAAACAAGTGCGAAACAGGGTTTCATATAACTCCCTGTGGGAGTTGTCAAACTAATTTGACATACACAGTTGATATGGATTTCAAAACTTTTCTCACCGTTAATGTGACACATCCTGTATAATTCAATAGAAAATTTAATTGTGATTTAATATCCTTCACGTCTTAGACGTCTCTGCTCCAGCAAACCTGATTCATTTGTTTTCATTACCTGCTTCCTTTCCCCCTCAAATGTTTAAGAAGATTGTTTATCGCAGGTTCAATCAAGTCAGATGAGTAGGAACATGGGAAACACAGGAAACATCCAAGTGAAAGGACCAGGCTTGAAAACCATTGTTTAATGGAGGAAAATATTTAACAAATTGCGATAAACTGGCTGCATAAGTGGGCTTGCAACAAAGTTTTACTTTGTTAAAGCACCTTTTGGGTACATTTCAGCATGCTACGTTTCCCAGTTTCTTACTGCAGCATTTAGTTGTTTCTAACTAGGCTTTTCCTGAACATCGCTTTTCTTCTTGTGGAATCTTTTTATTTGAATTTGTACTTGGACTCACTGTGACAAAAACCCAATTTTATCATCCTAAGTAATCCCAGATCCGTATGCTGCCACCACAATATTTTACTTTGGTTTTTATATTGGTATTTGGTTATGCTTTGTGTTGTTTCTGTATCAAATACAATTTTATTTGTAGTTCTATCAGTTAAATCCAGGATAAATGTCACATTTAAGGAGGAATGGTTTTGAAATGATAACTGATCATGGTGTTCCTAAATCCTAAATTCAGGCCTTTTATGTCATGAGTTAAAACCTCACTTTTAAAAAATATGCTATATAATCTATATATGAATAATTTCTAATTTTTGTGAAGACACAAAAAATGTTTGGAGGTTTTTCGTGAATCCAGTTGTGCCAGTATGAAACACTTAATTTCTATCTTCTTTTTTTTTTTGCCTTCTGAAATCTTTTGTTCTTAATCTGTTGCTTTTTCTGTCACTTCCTGCTTTTAGTCTACTTTTTTTATTTTTCTGCTCCAACCAGGCTATGAGGAAACGCCGAGTACTCATCCTGGCATTGTATTGCACAATTCTGTGTGTGTGGTCTGATTTGCATTCAGTTGGATTGTCACTTCAGCGTGTATGTGTGAGTTTCGTCTTCTCAAAATCACATAATGTGATATTTTAAGAAAGGACTAATGGCAATTTTAGATATTTACCTGTGTTTACATTATTGTGAGTTTGCTTTTGTGTATGCCTTAAAGTGACGTTTATATATTGTGTGAATGTGAAATTTTGGGTATTATTTTTGGGGAGTTGGCTTATATATAGAAGGTTTGGTAGCTTAAACTGAATCAGGCACGTCCTTTTTATAAATGACAAAGATATCAGTGCTGCAGTAAGAGTGACGGATCTGTGTTCTGTGATTGTACATCCTCTTTAGAAGTAATTATGCTGTAGTTTTTAATCAACCAGAAAGACTTTGGCGTGTTGATGATATCAGCTCCATGTCGTTTTCAGTTACTGTTCCCACAAAAAAGCTTACATCCCATCATTTACATTATTTGGTTATTAATTCTGGATGTTTAATGATGTATTCAAAACATTGTTGGGGTTATATATGAATAATTCTGCAACATCTAGTCACCATGATTATTTTATTTTTAAACAAGTTACTGGTACATATAAACCATATGCTTTTTGTTGCGATTAACAAAGTCCTGGGATCATTCATGCTAGATATTTACATGTTCGTGAAATCCAATTGACCGGAGTTCCTTTTTAATTGGCTGGATTCAAAGGCACAGCCTCGGCTTTTAAACATAATCCACATGTCAGGGTTTGTTTCCTGCGCATTCTAGAGTAGTCTCTTCAAAAACCTGTTGGGAAACATCGTGCTGTTGGCGCATTCAAATATGTTGAATTTTTAACCATTTTGCTGTTGATTTGAGATCACCTGGAAGGTAACCCTCACTGCAATATTCTCAACACGTGCAATTCACCAGTACCTCTGGGAGTAAAAAGGACCTCCAGGAGGGAGGACTCTGATTCGAGTTACAATTTAGGGACTTGTGGCTTGACTCGAGCAGCCTGCAGATGACTTGGACTCGGACATAGACATGATAAATTTTAGTTTTTGGAATTAGCATGTAGCCGATGCTAATGTTCGCTTGTTATATTAGGTCAGATTACTGGGCAAATTTTAAAAATTACTTCCTAAAGGCTTTGTAAATGTACAGGTGACATGTCGATTATGTATTTAGACTTTTATGGTGTACACCTCCCTGGTGGTTCTGGGCACGTCCCACCCGGAGGAGGAAGGGGAAGTGGCCCAAGTAGCTGGAGAGGGGGAAGTCTGGGTCTCTCTGCTTAAGCTGCTGCCCCCACAACCCAACCCTGGATGAGCGGCGGATAATGGATGGACTTTTATCTTTAAGCATTTTTTATTGTTTTACACATGCTACTGTGTTAGCTTGTTAAAAGGATGGGGGGGGGGGCATTGATTGTCAGTTTTTATTTTTTTTAACTAAACGCTAAATTGGAATGGCTGCAATTTTTCTACTCTTAAAATGTACACCCAATTCTCTTATTTTTGACCTTCTCTCGGGATTTTGACTTAGAATGAAAGATTATTTCTGGGACTTGGACTCGACCACTAAAGACTCAAGTGTAACTTGTGCTAATAAGATGGTGACTCGACCTCAACACTGGATGCAACATCCACCGTGCTTTAGAGCTGGTGCAGTGGTGTTATGTTTGAAAGCCTCCGACATACTCATTTTGATGTTTGGCTTCTCAGACTATAAACCTTTCCCCATAAAGGCGTTCGGTTTATCCAGCTGGAGTTTTCAGTGGAGCTTTAAGGTGTTACATTTTGAAGAAGGGGTTGGTCTTTATCAGCTCCCTTTTAGTCCATGGTTGTGTAAATCTGGCTTCACTGTGGATAGACTTCAGTTGTTTCTGTGTTTTTATTAGCAATCTGTCAGATGGCTGGTACGTTAACACATTTCAGTGTTCCAGCAGAGCAGTGACACAGAACACACATTAAAATTGGTTTTAGGCTGAGTAATTTATCCCTAAAATTACCACAACACTCTACAAAAAATTAGTAAACAGATTAGCTGACAGGTTCATGCTATGATGCAGGCTAATATTCAATACAGCAAGAATGATCCCACAAGCTTGTTGCTGGCTAGTCGTGTAGCACATTGCTAGGTGACGCTTACCCATACTTTTAAATTATGTGTGGATATGAGATTAACATCTTAAAGGTGTGCCCAGTTCTTGTTTTTTTATTTTATTGGTTTGTTTCAGATGCATCATTAAAAGCTAAAGACTTTCTATTTGTCACCATGATGTGTATGTAAACTTCTGACCAGAACTGTATGTAGTTCAGGTGTGAAGGTGGCAATCAGCCGAGCTTCATAACGTGCACTATTAACGACATATTGTAACTGAAGTTTCCTATCACTGCGTCTTGCACTTTTGTGAAAAAAGATGATCTGCATTAAAATGAAAATGCAATAATCGACTTACATAAGAATAGTATATTGATAATTATGAGTGCATGTCAGTTCCATGTATTTAAATGTAATGGGGGTTTGTTTGTTTTTCTTCAACGTTATGATGTGCTTGCAAATAAACATTTATTGCACAAACAGATTGAGGCAAAAAACTGACTTGGCCGGAAATTCTTTAATTCTAGATACAGCTGAAACAAGACAGGTCCAGTATTAATCAGGAGGAATGTCCCACTGCGAGTCTGTAAGTGCCAGATGTAGTTTCATTAGATGTATTCTATCTTATTTACAGAAAATACAACCTATTTACAGTCTCTTAAAAACATGTAGTGTCTAGCAGGTTGTTGAAGGTATTGATGCAAAGCAGCGAAATAGAAATGTCCTCGGCTCGATCAGTTTGTATTTGTCCACAGGAAGCGTTATTCATTCTAATGCCGTAACATACGTCAAACTGGTAAAGCGCAACAGTGTTTTTAAAAGGTTTTTCTTTTCTTGACACACATTTTCTTTTCTTTGAAAACGAAGAGTAACACACAGAAGATTCATAAATCTACCAATAAAAGACGAGGTGAAAGCCAGAGTCTTTGGAAGGTGGTGCTGACCACTTAGTTGCTAAATTATTCTCCATTTAAATCCTCTTTCCCTGCAGTTAAACCATACTCCATGTGTATTTTTTTCAGGTACGTAGTAAAACAGGCGCTAAGCAGCAATAGAATTGGTATCAAGCCACTTTGTTTTCTCATTTAGTCCATCAGTCCGCCCTCCGTCCCCCTGTTTTAATTTTTTTCATTTCATAACAAGCTGTAACTGAGAGCCGTGTCCGTCTTCTCAGCGGCTGTGCATTCCGAATATCAGGAAGCTGAAAAACACAGTGACTCCCACGAGGGAGATGGTCGCTGGGGCGGTGAAGAACTGCCTGTAGTTGATGCGAAAGTACCAGACCACAGCCAGGATCACCACGAACACAGGCACCACCAGGCTGCTGGTGCTGATGGCCACGCTGGTAAACCTGAACCCTCCGGAGGCCCCCGGCACGACTCCTGCTCCAGGCTGAGCCCCTTCCTCCGGGCCTGGTCGTTGCACGGCCTGGGAGATGTGGCAGTGGATCACGCTGTTGTCGGTGATGTTTAAGGAAAACAGCGTCTTCTTAGGATCCAGCAGCATCTGGCCTCGGTAGATTAATTTAACCTGATGCTCCCGTCCTGAAAAACATTTGCTGGGAGAGAAATTGGAGGAAAGAGCCATTAAAAGATGCATTAAATTAATAATTACAGTTTTGCATATCCTTGAATGTGATACGGCAGTCGGCCTCAAAATCTATATAGCCATACAAACTAAAGCATGTGTGGTAACTATTGGGATATATCCTTTTCTTTAGACATTAATGAACATTCGCACGTTCCACATACATGGCAGCAGAACAACAAATTAAAAGAGGTTAATGTCATTTTAAGAACATTTATTGTACAAAATAGATTTTTTTTTAAGCAACACAAAATTCTCAACATAAATATGAAGATATATATTTTTTAAACTAATTGTTATGAAAATACAAAATTCAAAAATGTCTCCTTTCTGGGCTACTCATTTATAAATTTAATATTGCATAAAAATAAAGCTGCCTTGAGTTCTAAAAAAATATATATATATATATAAAATACAGCTGAAATTAATTTTTGAAATGTGAAATGCTTCAAGTTCAACAGGTTTCGGTTAAATGGAGGAAAAAAAATTAAACTTGCAATATCCAGAGTAAATATGAAGACTGAACCTCAGTATTAATGCTCCTTGATGGCAGCTTGATGTCATCAAAATCTCTGTATAGTCAAAATCTCTACTTTTAGGTAAATTTATATCATTTCCACCTTATACCTTCTATAGTATCTTACACTATAGAATCTGGAGTAATCCATGAATAAAATCCTTCTGACTCAGAAAAATGGGTGTATCCATTTCTGCCTCTAGTCCTCCTGTCAATGGTGATCTGCAGAAGAGTAGCTTATCCTTCACATTTGTGTCGTCAAATTTGTTTAACGAGGTAAAACACAGTGGTTTTGTTAGCTTTGGGTGAGACATCCCAGCTGTTACAGGGATCGTTTACCGGACTGTTAGACCAGCCTCACTGCTATGTAATCTTAATATTTTTTTCTTCAGTATTTTGAAAATGACAAACCTTTTCAGTATTCCCACTGTATCTTCTGGCTCTACAACAGCGACCTCCTCTGTGTCGTTTAAAAACTTCAGCCGGACGGAGATGGAAGACTTAATGGAAGCACATGGGGTGGTGGTCATCCTCTGACTGTAAATGGGCTGTTTCTCTGAGGCTTTCGCCTCCTCTTCCTCATCGTCATTCTCCTCGTCAGCTTCGTCCTCCTCCCCGTCCGAAGAATGCATTGTTCCAGCCTGTGGCTGTTTGCTTCGTATGTCCAGCCGGAGGTCAGTCCAGACATCCTCGGCTCCCTCCCCATCGTCTCCCCTCTCGTTCGCAGTTTCCCCATCGTCCGGCTTATTCTCCTGCGAAGGCTGAGCGGCCTGCTGCTCAGGTGGGTCCGCGCCATTGGGCCCTCCGCTGTAGCTATCATGGCCTCCCAGTCCTATTAAAGAGGCATGAGCGCCCACGGTGAGAATGGTGCCCAGTATGTGGTCTCCCCGATCTGCAACGTGGGTCGAAAGCCAGGCCAGGATGAGGGCCAGGGCCAGGAGCAGCGCGCCGCCTGCGGCCACCACTTCCTCCTCCACCCCCTCCAACATGGTCAGTGCACACACCGCCATCTCTGTCCTTCGAAACCTGCAGGAGGGAAAATTGTTGAAAAATTAAAAGGCCAAATGAGGTTCACGTTCACGGCACAAATTCTCAGTCATGACATAAATTGTAAAATACGCAAAAACAGAGACATCTAACATTCTGATAAATATTTTAAGACTTTAGGTTCCAGTTACTTGAACTTTATGGAGTTTTTTTTAAATAAAACTTTTCCTGTTCAAGGCAACTTAACTTGAATTTATAAAGCTACTTAAAAATTAAATGATCGGGGCTTTTAGATAAAAAACAAACTTTAAAAAAAATCCACAACATCACTTTAACAATTTAAATCCTTTTAATGAGGTGTCAGAGAAACTGCCTCCTCCTGCACCTGTTGCTGCGCACTGACAGTCAGATGGCCGAAAGAAGGCGGCTAAAAACATGTTCTCCTCCCAAGCTGTTTAAGAATACTTCCTCTCCTGATGAACTCAAGGAGCAACATCCATCACTTGTTTTAGACTAACGCTGGTAAAAAAAAAAAAAAAAAATGCAAGAGGAGGGCTATGTGTGTTGAGTATGTGAACTTTAATATGAAACCAGTTAGTTAGCTTTAACGATGTTGTTCACTGTATAAAATAAGCAGAATGTATACTATTCTATGCAATACGCACTAAAACTACTATATTTAGAAAGTGGTTTATATTTTTGTTTAATCAAAACAAGTATTACTGAAATTAGAACTGTAATAACTTAATAATTTAGCGGAAAAGTATAAGTTGCCTAAGATCTAGATAAGAATGAAATATTTTGCTTCTAATATATTTTTTGTAAATACCAGGAGAGGGTAAGAATAAATGAGATATGCAAGAAATTTTAGTGTCAGCTGTTGAACATGGGTTGAAAAAAAACTGCAAGTATCAACCAAAAACAAAAATCGTAGTTACATTTGCTAGTTAGCAGAAAAATAAGCTGATGCAAATATTTAATTGTGGTAAGGTCTTCAACTTTTTTGTGAAAAGACACTATCACAATATACTAACTAAATGATGAGACTAATTTTGATCCAAGATTGAATTATGAGGATAAGGACTAAATATAAAAGCTAACCTAATTGATTGCCTGGATAGATAGGGGCTGCTATTTAAAACTATGATCCGTTCAAGGGGAAAAACCTGGAGGAACCAGTTTTGCTGCTGACATTCTTAAAGGCTTAGGTATTAGCATACTCCAAGATTACTTCAAAACACACACTGTGGAACTCTGACATAAATATATCCAAGCAGACGACATTTTATTTTAAGACCACATTACAGATTATAAAGTCAGAAAGGACGTGGTTGGTTCCCTTTAAAACCCCCGCAGCAGCTGTTCTTTTTGCAGAGAAGCTACCGTCAGCGTCGTTTGCTGGTATAATTGTTGTTGTTCTTCGCATTCAGCCTTTATTTCAAACACATGGAAACTCTATTTTTGTCCTGCTTCCTTGTCCGACTGTCATTCTGCTCTTATTAGCTGATTAGCTTACTAGCTAGCCTTCCTAGCATGATGGAAAAAAACGACCTTCCGCTGTTTACCAGCAGCACAGCTAGCTTCTCTCTGTCTGTCGCAACAGTTTTCGCAGTGAACGCTGGCTTCGAGCAAACATCTATAAGTCCTTAACAAACTGTATATAGAGCAATCTTACCTGCCAGCTGTAAAAATCAAAGCATGTTTAAACACCAGGGTCAGTTCTAGTTAGCAGCTACGGCTCAAAAAGCCCAGAATAAAAACAGTGCAAACTCGGTTACGTCACCTGTTCAAGGGGGTGGGGGGTTGTTATGGAAACGGGACACGCCTGTTGCTCCTCCTACTGTTTATTTACTGCATTACAGCAGCAACAAGATGAAAAGGCTCCCTGAAATTTCTCTACTTAAAGGGACTACAGCAACTAGCCTGAGTTTTGGTAAAACTACAGTCGTGGGCAAAAGTTTTGAGAATTACATAAATATTGGAAATTGGAAAAGTTGCCGCTTAACTTTTTATAATAGCAATTTGCATATACTCCAGAATGTTACAGTGATCAGATGAATTGCATAGTCCTTCTTTGCCATGAAAATTCCACTGCATTTAATTTCTGTCATTAAAGGACCTGCTGAGATCATTTCAGTAATCGTCTTGTCAACTCAGGTGAGAATTTTGACGAGCACAAGGCTGGAGATCATTATGTCAGGCTGATTGGGTTAGAATGGCAGACTTGACTTGTTAAAAGGAGGGTGATGCTTGAAATCATTGTTCTTCCATTGTTAACCATGGTGACCAGCAAAGAAACGCGTGCAGCCATCATTGCGTTGCATAAAAACACAGTGAGGCGAAGACTTTTGGAAGCTGGCCTGGTGTCAAGAAGGGCAGCAAAGAAGCCACTCTCTCCAAAAAACATCAAGGACAGATTGATCGTCGGTAGAAAGTTATGGTGAATGGACTGCTGAGGACTGGGGCAAAGTCAGATTCTCCCATGATGCCTCTTTCCAATTGTTTAGGGCATCTGAAAAAAGGCTTGTCCGGAGAAGAAAAGGTGAGCGCTACCATAAGTCCTGTTTCATGCCAACAGTAAAGCATCCTGAGACCATTCATGTGTGGGGTTGCTTCTCATCCAAGGGAGTGGGCTCACTTACAATTTTGCCCCAAAACACAGCCATGAATAAAGAATGGTCCCAAAACCCCCTCCAGCAGAAACTTATTCCAACAATCTAACAACAGTTTGGTGAAGAACAAGGCATTTTCCAGCACGATGGAGCACCTTGCCATACGGTAAAAGTAATAACTAAGTGGATCGGGGACCAAAACATTGAAATTTTGGGTCCATGGCCTGGAAACTCCCCAGATCTTAACCACATTGAGAACTTGTGGTCAATCTTCAAGAGGCGGGTGGACAAACAAAAGCCCACTAATTCTGACAAACTCCAAGAAGTGATTATGAAAGAATGGGTTGCTATCAGTCAGGATTTGGCCCAAAAGTTGATTGAGAGCATGCCCAGTCGAATTGCAGAGGTCCTGAAAAAGAAGGGCCAACAATGCAAATACTGACTCTTTGCATAAATGTCATGTAATTGTCGATAAAAGCCTTTGAAACATATGAAGTGCTTGTAATTATATTTCAGCACATCACAGAAACAACTGAAACAAAGATGTAAAAGCAGTTTATAAGCAAACTTTGTGAAAAGTAATATTTGTGTCAGTCTCAAAACTTTTTGCCACGACTGTACACAAACTCTTATAGGTTGGCACATATACAGTAAAACATTTCATGGAAAGTTTCTTTACTCTTGTGTGGCCTACTTGAGTAACGTTTTCTTTCTTTCTTTTTGGGTCGGTGGGTGGGGTACTCTTGGAGTACTCAAAAGTTGTATTTAAGAGTAGTGCTACTTCAATATTTTTCACTCAAGTAAAAAGTAACATTAACTGTCTAAGAAATTACTCAAGTAACAGTTATACAAGGATTTGATACGCTGATCCAATCCGAATTAACATTGAATTAACAATGACATCATCAAACAGACAAAAATATGCAAATTGCGGTGTTTTAAATATAAAATTTCTTTCTTTTTTTTTTTTTACAAAATTACAAATTTAGGCAGATGAAGTACATTTCCAGTGATGACATATAGTGCTCATTCTATAATTTTTACTTCACTAAATTGTGTTATTTATAGTTTTGGATAAAATATGTTTCTTCTTCATTGAGTGAATGAAGTTATTCACATTCGGTATCCAGAGACTTTATTCAAGCAAGAATATTGATACTTCATAATAATACAGCTCAAGTAAAAGTATGAAGTAGCCTATAGTGCAGTAAAACTATTCTTAAGAGTATTTTTTTTTCTTTAAAAAGATACTCATGTATATATAACTGAGTAGTTATTACCCACATCTTATTTATATCTACAAATGCACAGGACATAGTTAGTATTTATATTTCTTACATAGGCTAATTTATGAAATACAAAGTTAAATATTCATATTTTATTTCTTAGTTGTGTTTTTTTCAGCCAGTTCACATTTATAAGTGAAGAAAAACACTCTACTGGGTGGTATCTATAGCACAAATATAGTCTCTCACTAAAAATCACAAAAAAAGAAAAAACACTGAATAACATAACACAAAAGTAAACAAATGTAAAAAAATTTAATGACACTTTCGAATAAATTAGAGGTAGTTAGTTTATCCTAGGATCGGTAGGTGGATAGATCTAGTTTTCATCTGCAGTGATGGGGTCTTCCAGTCACTCAATGGACGTCAGGGCAAGGAGGTCGTTAAGCCAAAGGGAGCCCAGATGAGAACTGCTGCTCAGTAGTTCAGACAACTTTCAGGATGCCTTCTAGGCAACCTTCCTATGGAGGCGTTGCAGATACTCATCACTGGGAGCAGAGCTCGGCTGGAGGAACGTTAAGCCTCCTTTAGCCTGGGGTGCCGTGGAATCCTGCATGAAGAGCTGTAGAGCTTTGCTATGGCATAATTACAGGTACATATATATATAAAAAATGAATATCATGAAAATTTAATGTTTTTTTGTCCCTTGTTTCAGGAAAGTGAAAATAATATATAGTGTCATTACACATGGATAGTTATTTCAAACATTTATTTCTTGTACTTTTTAAGATTATACTTACAGCTAAGAAAAATCCAAAATTAAATGGCTAAAAAGTTACCATACTGCATAAAACTACAATTGAAGGATATTTATCATATAAACAGAAATTTCAGGCTTCTGAAATGTATGTTAACTTCTATGCACTCAATATTTTGGTTGAATATTGATTTTGCATAAATTACTCCATCAATGTCATGTGCCAAGGAGACCCAAAGACAGTTATTGATACCCTAAGCCACAAATAGTTAGTGCTAAAGAACCTGGCTGATGTGAGTGCAGTATCTGATCATATTCAAAGAAAGTTAATTGGAAGGAAAAACAATTTTACCAGGTGACTTTGAATCCATCAAAACACTAAGGAAATAAATTGAGTAAATCAATGCATGGATGTGTCATAATTTTTTCTCCAGTTAAATAGAGAGAAAACTGAAATTACAACAATTAAAACTAACTATTTTTGACCTGAAAAGGAACACTCAAGTGTCCGCATACAGCTTCAGTTAAGACAGCTAAAAACTACTGATCAGGTATGAAATCTAGGTTTACTAATGGAGTCAGACCTGAATTTCCAGGGTCACATAACAAGGTCAGATTTCTATCAGCTGAAGAAAATTTTAAGACTAATGTTGGAATAGGACCTTGAAAAACTAATCTATGCTTTTATTGTTAGTCTGTTTGATTACTGCACCAACATCCTCACAGGTCCACCTAAAAAGTCAATCAGACAACTGCAGCTAATCCAGAGCGCTGCTGCTCGTGTCCTCACTTGAACCAGGAAAGTAGAGCACATCACATCAGTTCTAAAGTCCTTACACTGGCTCCCTGTAGCTCAGAGAATAATCTTCAAAATACCAACTCTCCCAGACCACTCAGGCCCTCTAATTCACGCCTTTTCAGCATCCCTAATCAAAACTAAACATAGAGAAGTAGTTTTCAGTTTCTATGCTACCCTTATCTGGAACAAACTTCCAGACAACTGCAAAGATTCTGAAAGACTGAGTTACATTAAATCAAGGCTAAAAACACATCTTTTTAGACCTGTCTTTGATTAATTAATTTTTAATAGCTGGAATATCATAACAATAGCAAAACAATAGCATATAATATTGTTCTTTTTGTCTTTTACGGTGTGTTTACAGTTTTTATTGTAGTTTTATCGCTGCTTTTCCCCAAAAAAACCAAGTAAAGGACCTTGAATTGGCTTCTTGCTGAGATTATGCTACACAAATGAATTTGCCTTGCCTTGATAGCCCTGAGCACAATCCAGCGTGACCAGCTGCCTTCGGAAGCTACCTCATGTGTGGCATGCCTCGGCTTAAAACTCCCTCACACAATTGAACCCTGCTGAAGTAACCACTGCAAGTCTTTTTAGGTATGTCTCTACCAGCTTTTGACATCTGATCAATGTTGGGTGTGTTTTTTGCCCATTTCTTGTAAAATAGCCTGAGCTCAGTGAAATTAGCAAAATAGCATCTTTTCCAAGTCTTGATTTAGGTCATAGGTCTGAACTATGGCTCATTCTAACACAAGAATATTAAAGATTTCACTGAAGCCAACCTTGAAGTGACCATCAGTTGTGTCCCCAATGTTTGTGTTCAGATGTTAACCGTGCACTGATTGGACAAAGATGGTGTGCTAAGGTATTTATTGCACTCACAGAACATCCAAGAAGTCTCTCCTCCATTTTTTTCGGTAAGTAAAATTGTATTTCTGCTGTGCATTAAGGATATCACTGCTTGATCAAAAATGGGTTGATATAACCACATTTCTTCTCTTTACATATTATTAAAACTTGTTTTAATAAAAATTCACATTGTTCTAGTGAAAGTTGTGGCCCAACAAGGCTTCATATTTTTATTTGACAAAATTATTGAATCTGCATAGAAGGCAAAGGGCTAGCAGAGTCGCTCAACCGCATTTTATTTGTTGTTGTTAAAAGCGCTTTCTAACTCCCATTAGCATCAATTAGATCTTCATTAGGTGACAAATGACATCCGCATGAACACCAACGCAGGCAAAGTCTCCGTTTTAGTTCTGCTGGACCTGAGCGCTGCCTTTGACACAGTGGACCATGGGATCTTACTTCACAGGTTAGAAAACTGGGTGGGAATCTCTGGTACTGCTCTAAACTGGTTCAAGTCCTATGTCGAGGACAGGACGTAGTTTGTCGAAATTGGCAACTGCGTCTCAGACAAAATTCTCAGACAATTCCTCCACCGACACCCTCACAGTAGAGAGTGACAATTTTTCGGGATTCCCACTGGTCACGAGATTCTTGCAGGATTCCCGCGGGACGGGAGTCAATTTCACTGTTGGTAACGTGATCAGGACAGGGCAGGAAATAATCCACGGGATTGGACAGGAAACCGGAAATTATATATTTATATATATATTTTTTTTTTACATTTATCTTGTCAGATATTGGGGAATTAGCTTTAAAAAATGACGCTGCAATGCGGTGCCAATGTGTGTGGTTATTAACTCCGCTGCAAAATGCAATTCCATCGGGTCTACTACACTGCACGCACCAAAACTGAAACTGCTACGTTGTTGCTACACCACCTGCATAAACTGGTAAGCATATGATATCCGACTGAAAATGCGTGTATCTTAATAGTTTGGTAGTCGGACGAATCGAGTCCATTCAGGATGTGGTAAGGTGGCCAAACAACAATATGGTTAAAAACGGCGGATAAAGCTAAATAGATAATTTTTTATACTGTGCTACGCTATGGTTTAAAGGGGGGCTGGGAGAGCGAGCGCCATAGGAGGTAAATTACTAATCTACGGTATTCGGGTCGGGACGGGAGTCTTTCTCTCTGGATTTTTTCGGGACAAGATTTTTTTTGGGGGGGGCTTTCACGTGATCAGGACGTGACAGGAGTATTTTTTTGGGATCAGGATGGGACGGGACCGACAACTGATTCCCGTGTCACCCTCTACCTCACAGCCCCACTCTCGGTTCAACCTCTCCGCCCATTTTTTTGTATTTCCAGGTGGAACACAACCAAGATGGCGTTGGTGGGAGCCATCCACTTGGTTTTCCTTTCAGCTCTTCAGAAACCTATAGGTGACGTCACAGAGGCTTTGTCCATCTAAATACAGTCTGTGGTTCCACCATTTTTTACCCTAGACTAAGAAAAATCTGAGGCCTGTCAATGTCAAAACTGGATAGCATCTCTTGTGAGCACCAAAGGATAATTTAATCTTTAAGGAATCACTGCTATCCCCCTGCACTACCGCACAGCCTTTATGTGAGTTTTAAGAACATGTATCACAATTTGAATTTGAATAATAACAGGTTTTAATATGGGAAGGCAAAGAATAGCTAGATATGACAGTATCGTTATTCACTGGAATGCTTTGTTGTCACAAAGCAGCAGATAATCCCTCACTGAGCCAGGAATGTCCAGCTTGCATACAGCTGAGTGACACTGCGCTCCAAAATGGTGACGTAAAGCGCAACGACAGAGATGCTGCAGGGATCGAGGCTGACCGCTCCACTGACGCACCGAGTTGAAAAACAGCATGTGCTCCTGGGGCAGCTGTAGGCAGAAATAGAAACATGACAGCGCTGAGAGGAAACGACAAGAGGAGAGCGGATTTGACTCCTCAGCGAACTCACCGTTTCAAGAGAGAGGGAATCTAACCATTCACAGGGCGGGATGGATGTGTATGACTTCAGCATCACCCTCAGAACATAGGGATAGAAGGCCAGTTGTTTCAGCATCTGTGATAGATGAAAGTTGAGTCATTTTAAAAACCTCAAAGCTTTAAAATAATTAGATTTACTTATGCAAAAATACTCTGAGTCAACCATACAAGTGGAGCAACCTGTAATTGTGTGATGGGTTACTAGTAAAGTTTTAACAAAGGTCTAATTTGAGATGAGTTCTTTGCTAATGTATCTGTTTTAATAAATGAAGAAAAAATATGGTTATTCCTCGAGTTTTTATAAAATAACCTTAACAAAGGGAAACCGCAAAGTACTGGACAAAAAAAAAATGGACAGTTGCCAAAGTCCAAAGAAAAACTGACGGACTGATGGAAATAATTATCCCAATCTTCTTGGAAGGAGGGGTTAGGGATCAAAAGGAAAGACTGAATACTTTGTACCAATCAGTATCTTATGTCTAAATTTTGAATCAGTTTTCTAAGAATAAAATCAGACGGGTGGTTTTAGCAGGTGCTGTTTTTTGTGTGTAGAGGATTTCAGTGTTTGTTTGAACCTTTGGTGAAACAGGTTTTGCTCCATAGTTCAGAAGGGATCGTGCTATTGCTTCACATTGCTCAGTCGAGTAATCTTCCACAACCTTAAAAATCAAAGGAGACAATATTTATCCTGCTTTCTGTGTTGTCAATGCCCTATTAAAAAAAAAAAAAGCCTGCTACCTGAAGCAAACATTCCATCGGTGTGTATCCTGCACTGTTCTCAACATCAGCCTTGGCTCCGTGCTGCAGGAGGACATCTACAATCCTGGAGCAGCAGTTTGCACAGGCGTTGTGCAGCGGGGTGTGTTGCTTCCTGCCCGCAGTTTGGGGGTTAGCTCCTGCATCCAGCAGCTTCTGGATCACGCGGAGGTACCTCCCAGCTTCGGACGGCCTCTCGGCTGCTGAGCATGCAGCGTTCAGGGGGGTCTCCCCCTCTCGATTGGTGGCTAAAACGTCCGCTCCATGGCTGAGGAAGAGCTGGACGTGCTCCTCCAGGCCTCGCTGAGCTGCCACATGCAGAGGTGTAAGCCTCGACTCCCTGCTCCTCACATTGATGTCTGCGCCTCCTTCTAAAAGCAGCTCAGCACAGCTAAGAAACAATCACAAATCCTGATTACCAAAATATTTTAGGTTTTTTGACATTAGAGAACAAAAAGTGAAGAATTCACTTTTGTTTTGATACCATATTTTGAAGATTGTTTTTTTTTTTCTTCTGAAATTGTAAACAGCTACTTTCAGTGATTCGATTTCAGTTTGGTCTTCTTGGTAGTTGATCAGATTCCCATATCTTTATTTGACATTTACTCCCCCTTCCAAAAGTTCAATAAAATCGATCAGATTGTGAGAAAATCTCTTTTCCACAGACTTGCCCACAGATTTCCTGTTGGGTTTTTTTCTGGACTATCATATTCACACCTAAAATGCGTCATTCCACTTTTCTTCAAAAGCAAACTCCATTTCTGGTTTTCATGCATGAAACTGAATATTTTTGAACAAAACAGATGAGTATCTGGAACAACTTATAACTTCATCCACCTTGACCAAAACCTCTGTCCCATCCAAAGAAAATCATCGCCCAGAGCATGATACTATCACTACTAGATTTCAACATGTGTATCAAGGATATTTTTTCCCCTATAATGTAAATCCTATTTATAATTTAGGCCAAGCATTTGGCTTGGTCTAATTAGACTGTAACCAGTCATTAACCCAAAAGTCCTTGGGAGATTTTAGCCAGTCCAGGCTGTTTTTACATGTAGAACAACATCTGTACTTTTTGGGAATTCCTTTTATGTCTTGAGTGTTGCTATCAACATATTGGCAGCCTCCCTGAACTCTCTCAGTCTTGCGTTTTCATCCATTTTGAAGAGAGATATGTTTTTTAGATGGACTCAAAATCCACCATCAAAATACATAATCGGTCCTGTGGCCGCGTGCTTTCGAAGATCATGGATTGTATCTTCCAGTACAAAGAATGTTCACCATACTGTGGCTGAAAGATGCAAATAACAAAAAAAAGAAAAACACTAGAGCAGCGAAAGTTGACTTAAAGTTAATCCGAAAGACTAGAACTGATGCTGGGTGTAAACTCTGAATGCTGAAGCTGAATCAAAAAGACACTTTAACAAAGTATCAGTACAAGGTTGTGGACACTTTTGCAAACACATTCCTGCACCTTTTAACATTTTATATCTTTCCCCTGATAAAAAGTTTTTTTTTTTTTTATTGAGGTGTAAAGCTTTTATATTACATTTTATGTGCAAAAAGTTTTATAATGATTTATTAAAGTAATGTTTTTCAAACGTTTTTAAACTCAACAGCATCTATTTTATAATTAATATAATATTTAACATGATATAATAATATTTTGATAATCCTTTAATTCAAAAAAAATATTTTGTTTGGTAGAAAAATATGTAATCTACAGTTCAATCACAAAAACCTATTTTCCTCTATAGTGGAAACACTTACTGCTGCCTCATGATGTCCACTTTCATGAACAATTCTTGCATAATTTATTTCCCTCAGTAATGTTAGCCTTTAACTCAATGTTAGAAATATATTTTTAACAGTAAGGATCTCTTTGTAGCAAAAATATCCTGGGGTGTTCAGTATTGGTCTCTGACTAATTCCCATGCTGGTTCATAGGTTGTTTTTTTGTGAACTCCCATCAACTGTCCACTAGATGGCACTCTATGAGGGGGGAAAAACTACAGTCAAATAAAGTGACTTTTATGCATACATGCCATCACATACAAGCAAACAGCTTTTGAATAGAGCTGTGTTGTACTAACTGATATGCATGAACGGGTTAGATGATGATTTACAGAATAAACGGCGTGAAAACTAACTGGAATGACTGGGCAGAGGTACAGAGGTGAAGAGGAGCACTGCCATCTGCAGCCAGGACTTCAGGATCTGCTCCATGGGACAGCAGCAGCTGGACGCAGACAGAGTGTCCACCTATGCAGGCATCGTGGAGTGCAGTGTTGCCTCCCGGGTCGGCGTTCACCTCAGCTCCACGAAACAGCAGCTCCTCCACACACGCTGCGCGACCCCGGCTGGCAGCCAGACGTAAGGCCGATGTTTGTTTCACCTTGGAGCTCAGAGTCCACATCCCTGACACAGCAGCAGAGAGGATGCCAAATGTTACTGGCTCTACTAATGCTCATCTTAATGATATAACCAACATACCCATTTCTGGAGCCCACACCATCTCCTCATGCACTGTCTCCATTAAGGCGTTGACCATCGCAGGGTCCTTAAGCACAGCGTAAACTCCCTTTATGTCCCCACACATAAAGGTGTTGTGGATGCTCGTGTCTCTGCAGCGGATCTGGGGTGGAGGCGCTCTGACCTCTTGGAGCCGCTGCTGCCTGGGAGGGAGTCTGGGGGCCAGAGAAAGTGGTGGCCCGATCATGGCTCTCCTGTGAGCTATTGCACGTCGTTCATCTTCCCAGTCCTGGAGCTCCTGCTCCAGTCTGAGAGAGCGTAGGGAGGTGCAGGAGAACGGAAACGTGGTCTTGGACATAACCCCCTACAGTCAATCCCATAAAAGCAAAATATGTGTGAGATTGGGAAGCAAACAGAAAACTAATATTAATATGCCAATTCCATGTAATAACTTCATTTAAATCCCTCAAAGAAATGAGCAGACTTCCTGTCAGCTTTTACTCACCCTTTACTGGAAGTGCCTCAAGTTCCTTTGGAATTCAAATAAATGTCAAGCAAATAACAAAAGCTGGACCCATCTCTCTTATAAATTAAACTCACACGAAAAGGAAAACAACTTGCGAATCAAATGCCCTTCATTTGTGCACATAGTCACAAGATAACTGCTCAAATAAGTTCTACACTGAATATTTTTAGATCAGAATGTAAACTGATACTCGCACTATTTGATGTCACCACTAGATGGCAGCATCAGCTTTACGTCGAACGCAAAGAGGAAAGAAAATAAGACGTCACAAGGAGGAATACAGAATTGAAAATTGGAAATCAACGGCTTTCAGACAAATCACATAAGAAACGAAATAATACTGATTTTCAACGGTTCTTTTGAAATCTCAAATTAGGATAAATAAATAATTCACTTAGTTTTATTCACTGTATGGTCATGCTTGATGAGCAGTAGGCAAAATCAAATAATTGTTTATGCAGTTCTACAAAATGTCTAATTCATATTTGTCTTGAAAAACATGTTACAATATAAATTAAAGTAAAGTAATAGATTATTTGATTCCTAAAATCAGATTTTCTGGTTGTATTAATGTGCTTTTTAACGTTTTTGTTTTGTTCTAAAACACGAACAGGTGTTAGCTAAGCGAATCTAGCAAAACGAGCGGTGAACTCTCTTGATTTACGTCAACTGTTTACGTGAGCGATCATTACGTCAGTACGTCACGTTTCGAAGGTGTCGGCGCGCTACCAAGCAGCAACAGGGCTGAGAAAAAGTTGCCTTCTGGTTGATCCTGTTTATTAACTTAAAAACCAAGTTTTGAAACGCGTGTAAGAAACATACCGTTTTATATACTGTCCTTTATTGAATGGCATTCGGTTTCAGTTTCGTGTGTTTATCTAAACTCTGCAAACTCGGCTTTCATCTCGATATTCCATGACAGCGATGGTGAGTTACTAAATCAAGCTTACGAGCTAACTGACCTAAAAACAAATCATGCGCTGATTGTTCAGGGACTGTTTAAAAAGTGTGTTAAAATTGTTCTAGATGCTTTTTTATTTCTGAAGACGTTTAATCGCTGCTGTCTCTGTTACAGACCTGTAAACTGAGTGGCCTGTTCAGCCTGGACGAGGACTTTGATGAGGTAACAAACCTGATTCATCATATTGCCAACTTTTCCATTCTGTGCTGACCTCTGTTCGCCTCCATTTTTTTTAAATCCCAGGATGTGCTGGGGACAGACTGGAGCGACTGCTCTGTCCCAGGATCAGCCAATGTGACAGCTGCCGTGTCATCCCGCAGCCTGCGGGCTTCTTCTGTTGCTCACAGAGAACAGGAGAAAACGTGCCACCAGCCAGTGGGAGAGAAACTGGCTGGACTGTGCAGTGGCGCAGTGCCAAGAAGCGCTGCACAAACAGTTTCCTTGGGTTTGAGACAGATCTCCTCCTCCACTGCGCCTGCTTCCTCTCTTGTTTCCACTGTGAATAACTCTAAGCCGCAGCAGAGTCCCTTCAACTCTGAGGGCCCGAAGAATCCCTGCACGGCTCAGGATGACTTCGATGATTGGGATCTTGACCTGGCCGACTTGGATGAATGTGACGACCATACAAAGCAGGTGTCTAAGCCTGCTGCACCTGCAGCAGCTGAGCCCCCATCCTCAGTGAAAACACTGAGACCTTCTACTTATGTGACGACCCAAACGCCTCCCAATAAGAGCCTTCGGGAGCTCAGTGCTGCATCTAAGAGTTCTAATTACTGTGGTTATAACGCAACTCCCCAGAGCTTCTCTACTCCACATCGACAATCTCCACGTGTCTGTCCTGCTTTCCCCGCAGCGCCTCAACAGACTCCTACCGTTTCCCCAGCAACCAGCAGCTTCTCCAGGACGCCCGGCCATCTCCAGCAGCTGCAGAAACCGGGGGCAACTCCACAAACCTCCTGTCAGGCGCGCAGCCTCTTTACCACCCTCCCCCCAGCACCGCCGTCCGCGGCCAACTCGTCCGCTCCGAGCCCCCATCCTCTGCACACGCCTTTCTTCACCAACCGTCTGGTCCAGCTGGTGTCTGCGTCCAGCAGACTTCCCAAGAAGAGGAATTGCACCGAGGCACGGCAGCCCAGGACGAGACGCTTCCCTGGTCCTGCAGGACTTCTGCCTCAGCAGGTTAGACCTTTTGCAGATTTTTCTGGGTTCTTTTTGTTCGTTTATTTTGTTTGTTTTCCCTCCGTTGCATCATTTTAACCCTTTTCCGTTTCTCAGCCTCAGGGTCAGAATCTGGACGAGATAGTGGTTTCTGTTCCTCACACCCCGGTTCATGGCGCCGTGGCTCGACTGCCGAGTCAGGTAAAAAGAACCCTGAGGTGCCTTGCTTGCTGACATACATCAGTACAAAAAGCAAATAAACTACTCAGTTTATCATGTGTTGCAGACAGTGAAAGCTGTTTGCTGAAGCTCAGAGTAACAGAATTGGATATGCTTCTGCAGCATGAAAATATTCCCACAAGAGGACGTAAAAAAATCTCACTTCATTAACGTTCTTTTCTTTTTAATGCATCATAAATGATTGTACCAGATTTAATTTTGTTAATATTTACCAACGCCTGACCAGACAATCAATCTTTTCTGTAATTTACTGGCCTCTCAGTTCAGATTTGAAATCATTCCAAATTTTTCAGGAACCAATCCAAACGGATTCTTTTATATGAAATGTTCTGAATGTCAAGCATAAAAGATTGAGCTTTGGGCTTTTGAGTCAGCAGTGGAGGGTGTTTATCGGGGTGTTTGTTAGGGATGAACCCCCCATGCCTTTTGTTTTCCATTGAGGCCGGCTGTGATCTGTGTCAGCCGTGTTCAGATTTGTATCAACAGATGAGCTCCGATGACCGATGGATACTCATTTCCAAATTTGGTTGGCAAGGTTTAGGTTTGAGCTCTCCGATTTATGGTTATTTCCCGTCTTAGATTAACCGCAACAAAATGCAGACTGGAACAAACTAGTTTGGAATATGCTTTGGTGGAGTGTTTGCAGGCACGGCTGAGCGTGTTATCAAAATATAAACGTGTTGTGCTCTTTAATTAGAGTGTTTGCTACGAGTGGCTGTCGAGTTTTCTTTATCTAGCACCGCTCCAGTCGTTTTGATTCATTCCTGGGAAATTGCTCCTGTTAATTTGTTAATCTCTGAAACACTTGTTCTGTTGTAGCCCGTGTCCATGGACCGCACAGTTCCCATCTTTACAGCACAGACAATGTAAACAAAAATGTGTTGCTATTTTTTTTTTTCTTATTCACAACCAGTTTCCTACCTAGTTTTGGTTTGCAGAGCGTAGCTTTTTGGTTAATGGGATTCTTTTTCCATTTACAGTTTTGGCCTCTAGCAATAATGAAAATACAAAAACATTTGTTATGCTGCTTTCTGTTTCACAGCAGTCACTATTCGTTTTTTTTAAATTAATTTTCTGCATGATTCTTTCCTAAAGCGCCTATTCTTAAGTTTAATCAAACAAAACAGATAGAAAGGTAGGTTGGTTATTATTTTGCTCTCTGGGTTTAGTCATAATAATAATGATGCAACAAAAAAAATAATGTTTAATTTTTTTGTGTGTCCAATGGCATACTGATGCTGGACAGAAAAAAGCCATTTCTAGATTCTTATTACCTTGATCGCATTTACAGGTGAAACTTCAAAAATTAGAATATCTTGCAAAAGTTCATTTAGTTTAGTATTTTAACTTAAAAGGGGATACTTGTATATGAAATAGACTAATTACATGCAAAACATTGAATATTACTTGAAATCAATAAACTATTTCAAATTGAGAAATGATGGTCTTCTGAAAAGTATAATCTTGCAAATGTTCTGAGTAGTTTAGTTTAGACCGCTTTTCACCCAATTACTGCCTCAATTCAGTGTGCCATGGATGCTATCAGCCTGCGCTACTGCTGAGGTGTTATAGAATGGACTGAATGCTAAATGGACTATAGCGCTTTTCTAGCCATACTGACCACTCAAAGCACTTTACATTGAAGCCACATTCACACTCACATTCATACACCGATAGCAAAACCGCAACAAAAGGTAGGATGATGTAGAATGTTCTTGGGGTTAAGTGCCTTGCACAGGGGCACAACGACATGTGACTGGAGCAAGCTGGAATCAAACCTACGACTCTATGATTGCAAGCCAACTCTACTCTACCACTGAGCCACAGTCACCAGTAGACAGTACAAGATGTTTCAGTAGTAGTGTTCAGCACTTCTGCATTGTTCATGCTCCATAGTTTCTCTATAGTTCAATTCACTTTTATTTATATAGCGCCAATTCACAACAAATGTAATCTCAAGGTACTTTACAACAAAAGCCATTTCAACACAAATATACAAACATTCCAATCAGTTAAAAGTTTTATATGTAAGGAATCCCAGAAGATTGCGATGATTCATCGGTGTGAGGTTGTGCCTGGATCATGCAGACTCCAACCACAGCAATTCCTCAGCAATCCCTCATACAAGCAGCAAGCAGACAGCATGGAGGAAGCTCGGTCACTTTGAGCCTCATCTGGACCGATGCTCCCCATCCAGCAGGGGGCGTTATAGTTGAGCAGGGTACCAGACCGTGTGGATCTTCTATGGGGAGAAAAATACTGAGAAAACTGGGCTAACAATCGCAATAACAACAGAAGAAATATATCTGGAGAGTAGGAAAAGAAAAAAGTAGAAGAGAGAAGAAAAGTGGTCAGGCTGTCCTCAAACAGTGTAAAGCCTATAGGAGCATAACAACAAAATAGCTCAGGATAACCTAAGCCACTAACTATAAGCTTTATCAAAAGGGAAGGTTTTAAGCCTAGTCTTGAAAACAGTATCTGCCTCACGGACTAAAACTGGGAGCTGATTCCACAGGAAAGGAGCCTGGTAACTAAAAGATCTGCCTCCCATTCTACTTTTACAAATCCTAGTAACTACCAGTAAACCTGCAGTCTAAGAGTGAAGTGCTCAGTTAGAAACATCTTGAACAATCAGATCTCTGATGTATGATGGAGCGCAATTATTAAGGGCTTTATATTACCTATAAAGCCCTTAAGGAGGATGATCTTAAACTCTATTCTGGATTTAACAGGGAGCCAATGGAGAGAAGCCAAAAGAGGAGAAATGTGATCTATCTGTTTATTATTCATCAGAACTCTTGCTGCAGCATTTTGGATCATCTGAAGGATTTTAATTGCATTTTGTGGACTTCCTGATAATAAGAAATTACAGTAGTCCAACCTTAAAGTAACAAATGCTTGGACTAGTGTCTGCATCACTTCTGGACAGGATGTCTCTAATTTGAGCAACATTCGGGAGGTGAAAGAAAGAAATCTTAGAAACCTGTTTAATATAGGATTTAAATGTCATGTCTTGGTCAAATATTACACAGAGGTTCTTTACATTATTACCAGATGCCAAATGAATGCCATCCAGATTAAGTGATTGGTTTAGCAGTTTCCTTTTTAAACTTTCTGGTCCAAAGACAACTACTTCTGTCTTGTCTGAATTTACAAGTACAAAATTCATAGTCATCCAGGTTTTTATGTCTTCCAGACATGCTTGTATTCTACCTAACTGATTGGTTTAATCAGATTTTATGGATAAATACAGTGGCTTGCAAAAGTATTCGGCCCCCTTGAACTCTTCCCCATTTTGTCACATTACAGCCACAAACATGAATCGATTTTATTGGAATTCCACGTGAAAGGCCAATACAAAGTGGTGTACACGTGAGAGGTGAAACGAAAAACGTATATGATTCCAATCATTTTTACAAATAAATAACTAGTTTGCTAAGTCATCTTGATCCAGGGAGGGTTTCAGCAACCTTAAATTCCTGTGGCACATATCCATTTATTAAAGATACATTCATCATGTCTACAATAGGGCCAGTAACCGAGGGATCACGTCCTTAAATAATTGGGTTGGTTTTGGGTGTAACATACAAGTTGAGGGTTTAGATGAAGCTAATATTTATGATAATTCCAAAAGTTCAACAGAATCAAAACGGTACAGACATAGACATAGACATAGATCTACAGTGCTCCCTGATACTGCCGCATTTACTAAAAGAGAGTAAATCATGTTTGGGAGTATGCAAATTATTTTATTTTTAATATAATTTATTATACTTATGAATAATCTCATAAAGTCATCACTACTGAAATAGGGGGGAATAGTTGGCTCAACAGAGCTAGGGTAGGTCGGGTTCAGGTCATGCCAGTTTCCTGGCTAATCAAGTACAGTCCAGTACATAGGCTAGTCATTGAACCAGGTTTTAGAACTTTTGGTTCAGGAATATGACCTTTGAAGCCCATGTCAAGGATCCGTCTCTGTGTGGTGACTCATGATGAACTAACTCCAGCCTCAGTCCACTCCTTGTGAAGGTCCCAAACACTTTTGAATCCTTTTCCTGACAATCCTCTCCAGGCTGCAGTCTTCCCTGCTTCTGCACCTTTTTCTTCCACACTTTTCCCTTCCACATTAACTCAAAGCACATGAACTTTCTGTTAATGTGCTTTGATACAGTACTTTGGGAACATACAAAGATTTTTGCAATTACCTTTTGAGGCTTTCCCTCCTTATTGTTGGTGTCAGTGATGATTTTCTGCACACCTGTCAGGTCAGTAGTCTTCTCCATGGTGGTTATTCCTACTGAACCAGATTGAGACAATTTAAAGGCTCGGGACCTCTTTGCAGGTGTTTGAGATAAATTAGGTTTCTGTGAAAGATTTCTGGTCTGTCATGAATAAATAAGGCTTTGCAATTGACTTTTAAAAACATTTCCTTCTATCATTGCTGGCTGCACGAACAACCTTACCTTTGCTGTGCCTTGTGAAAGTCTTCCTGCACTCTAATTTGTTTGACAGACTAAAACATTTGTCACATAGTTGTGAAGTGGAAAGAAAATCAAGCAGAATCGAAAATCTCATTCCAAATCAAAAAATAATCTCAGTATAAGCGCAGCAGTTATGCGAAGGCCTCACAGAACATTGCTGACCAAACAGCTTTTTGAAGACAGGAGACGGCTTAAAGGTGGATTTGTGGAGATTCGCAAAGCCCTGTTCAATTCATCACTCAGAAATGCAGTTTGACATTGCAAACCTACAAAGACAAGACGGGATAGCTGAACTGAAAGTTTGGTTAAAAAGGAGCGCATTAGCCAGAGAAGCTGTCTCTGAGTGGTACATTGTTTTTACCAAATCTAATGCTAAAAATAGATTAGTTTGAGTAATTTCGTGTGACTCTGCCTCGACAGGTGTCACTGTATGTCATTGTCCGCAACAGAAAATGTGTTGCAGAGAGATGCCCAATGTATAAATAAAGTATCGAAGCATGACGAAGAAAATCATTCAGGAATATGCAGAAAAACTTTACACACTACTACAATTATTGCATTATAAATGAACTCTTAGGCCAGATTTTTTTTCCCATTTACTGATTTATCAGTATTTGCCTTTGTCATAGATAATACGCAAAATACAGCAAGTAGGGGAACCACCTGCTTAATGGAGCACCCAGGTTTTAAGCCAATTGCTCTAAATCCTTTTGTGCTGCAGGCAGTTAATAGAACCTCGCTACGGAGGTGTGGCCGAGACCGCACATGTTACATACCCCACCATGGCCGGACTGCTGTCGTCACTAATCAAAGCCTATGTCAGAAACTCGAGCTGAGCCATTAATTAACAATTAACAATTCATATTTTCACTAAAATGTACTAAAATACATAAAATAATGACCAGACATATAGACAGTGCTATTATAGACTCATTTATGCAGTTTATCAACAAAAAAGGTTTATTTTGGGGTGAGTTGCACTTTAAGGCTAACAGAATGATATAACTAAAATTTCTCGGTTCCTCCTCGTTCACAAGCTCGTCTCCTTGGTGGTCCACTGACGCTGTTTCCAAATAAGATGTGATCTTGGGGTGTTAACTTTGTTCACGTAAATGAGCACTCACAGGTCAGCACAGTTCAACAAACCTACAGGTCAACTCAAAGTCACCATAAACAAATGAGTGGGAACAAGTTCCTGTTAAATTTGCTGTTTTTTGATCAGGGGGTTCAACTGACAGACAGCGACCTTAAGCATACAACAAGAGCTACAGTGGAATTGGATAGGCAAGGCAAGGTCATTTTATTTATATAGCAGTCTTTCCACACAAGGCAATTCAAGGTGCTTCACATGATTAAAGATATGTGAAAATTAAACACAGGTTTCAATTAAAATATTTAGCAAAAAACAGTATTAAAATTATGAAAGGTAAAAAACAGAAAAAAGCAATAAGAGTAGGTAAAAATAATTAACACAAAAGTAATCAATAAAACATATAGCAGTAACAGTAGAATTACAAACAGAAACAAAAACATTTAGCAATTAACAAAAGCAATCAACAATCATATTATTTACTCACGAGCTAGTCTAAATACATACGTTTTTATTTTTGATTTTTTAACGATTTTTTTTAAAATGATGACCAACAAAACTTATATCACACATCAAAGAAGAGAAACATTAAATAAATAAATTCATTCCAATTAGGGATAACCAGCACAGGGCTAAAATACCTGTATGGCTATCTCACACCAGAGATGATAGAAATGCACTGAAAGTTCTGAATGAAATATATATATATATATATATTAGGGATGCAACGCACAGGGTAACGTACCTGACCGTTCGGTACGCCCTGCACGGGACAATCCGTCCTCCTGTACCGCGGGTCTTCGGTACTGCCATTGATTTTGTGCTGGTAATTAGTTACTGCCGGACCCGACGTTACCAAACTGCGCCGTGCTCCCAGACACAGGTGCAACAACCAGCTCGCTGTTCCCCGCTCCAGCAGCTGGTTGGCATAGAGACAAAACGTCCTCTCCACAATGCGCCCATCACGGAGCACCAAGAGGAGCAAAAAAAAATTTACACGGGTCGGTTTTTCTTTTTTCGGAAATCAGCCCTGGTGTGAGGCGCTGCTCAAATTTCTCCCGACTTGAGCGCTTTCTGCCTGGATGGGCTCCAGCATTCAGGGGCGCCGGGTTGCGCTGTGTTCATCTCCTCTTTGCGGTGCGCCGGAGCGTGAAGCAAATAGGATATGTGCTGCGCTCCATTCATTGATGCGCACACAAATGCCCTTTGAGCAGCGGGCACACAAAGAATATTTATCCGCCACCTGTGTCATTGTGGTTAGATGCACTCTCGTTTAAAGAACCAGTAAAATTCAGAAAACATTCTGTTACTGCGGCCCTGTGTGTGAACCATAATCCCAGAGAGACGTGCAGCTCCTTTATGTTGTATTCTCATGGCTTTCACCTGTAACTGGGCGGGTTAAGTTAACTGTGACATTCTGCTTTTGTTCCCAAAAAAATAAAATATGTTTTGAGATTAAAAAAAGCAGTCTCAAAACATGTACCAAACTGTACCGTGGCCCAAGTACCGAGGTACGGACCGTACCGTGGGCTACCTGTACCGTTGTACCCTTAATACATATATGTATTTTTCAAGTAACCTAATTGAGAAATACATAAAAATCATAAAGTATTTAAATTATATATATATATTATATAGAATTTTTATCTTGACTTGTCTACTAAAACAGAAAGAAAACATGAACTTACTTTAGTTTAAAAATATGATATTGAGCAAATAGAATAAAATATAAACTCTTTTCAAATAAAACACTAACATGCAGCTGCAAATATAGTGCAAGATGTATTGTGCAATCTATAATATGGAAATCAATAATCCTCATACAATGGGGTAAATGCAGGTTTAACTGGTACAAATGTTTTTTGCAGACTCCTGATGTTATAAACAGGCACACATAAAGCTGCCTAAAACAAAGGTCAAATGTAGTGTAAGCAGTTCTAATCTTTCTTTCTTCCATCCATCCAAACATTTTCTTAATATTCCCTGCAACTCTGTGCATTCAGCTTACATGCGTGTTATGGCGTTTGGGGAAAAAAGGCAGTTGAAAAACTGGTAGCGCTGATAGTTTGCCGTCTGTGTTGTAGGGACTGAGTTATATCATAATTTTTTCTAGAATTTGCTGACTTAAGAAGAAGAACTAAAAAGAAGAGTCACTAGCCACTGCTTCTGCAGTCGGGCTTAGTAACTTTAGCTGGCAGCTACCTCTCACTGTGTTGTTTGTGATGTTTTCTCTTCAAGTGATTAGACAACTTTATGGTGTTGCGATCACTTGCCTTGATGCTCTCCGTGAACACTTTAAAAATTGTTTTTTTGCTCTTTGTCATCTGGTAAAAAACCAAACCAGTTCCATACAATGGATGAGGAATTTCTCTTCCGAACGAAATCCTCATCTACGCTCTCAGTTGCGGCAACGCCATGCTTGTTTACAGGTTGTACACACACCAAGGGGGAGCAGAGACACTTTGCACACAGAGGCAGAAATACAGCAGCAGAACTGTGAATCTGGATAAAACTATCTCTCAGATGTGTAGATCTCTTCAGGGTCTTAAATCGTCTTATCGCACGCCGGTACTTTGATGTCATTCTCTAAGCTACAGGGAGCCTGTGTAAGGACTTTAGTACTGGGCTGATTAAATTGGATAGATAAAGGTATGCTCGTGTATTGGAATAGCCTAGTCAAAGTACAGAAATGCACTTAGCAGTTTTAGGTAGGATTTTAAAAAGTATCATTGCAGAGGTGATTCATTCCATCTCAACTGGTAAATGGTAAAAGGTCTTCATTTGTATAGCGCTTATTTCAGTCCCTACTAGGGATGCACCGATCCGACTTTTTCAGTCCCGATACCGATACTTGTATTTTGTGTATCTGTCAATACCCGATACCGATCCGATATTATTTTTGACAGTGTGGAGGTCCTGTCACTATGGCTCCGACAGATTATGTGCCCTGGCTGCTTGGCCACAGGGATATCCCTTTGGCTGACTGGTTAGCGCACATGACCTTCACCTGGGAGTCGTGGGATCGAATCCAACCTGGGTGTACCTTGCCACATATTGTTGAATTAATAAACTGTATAACTTCTGGTGCCTTTCTTGAAGAGACTAAAGCTTTTCCGGGGTCTGTATTCTTCGATAAGAGAGGCTTTCTCTTCGACGTGGGACTACAGAAATCCACGAACTGAGCAAAAAGCTCAGGGTCGCTAGTGAGGTCGCCATTGTTCTTCTTCCTCTCTGAGCCTTTGTTTACTTCCCGCTACGTACTCTGGCGCCGCCCACCATATGACGGACCCACTCACTTCAGACGGTCTGGTTAGTTGCAACTGTGAAGCAACACTTAACAAGTCGAGCCGTGCCGAGTCGCGTTTACTGAAGTACCGGCATGGAAAAAGGTACTACTGGAGAGACGCCTTTTGTAAGGAGTTTGCAGACCACTTGTTTTATCCTCTCAAAATAACATGGTTTTAGGCAAATCTGAGTGTCTGCCTTTACCAGAGGAAACACCGGACAGTTTTATCCTGGTGGATTCTGGGACCCTTGATAAAGTTTTCTCTCAGTGAGGCCCGCCTCAAGCGCTTTGGACCTGATTCCCACACGTTTTTTATTTTTTTTATTTAAATTTTATGGTTCTTTTACAGGCGAGATTTTAAACTTTATGAATGTCTTCCGTCAGACGGGGTTTTTTCCTGCCGCCTTTGAAGGGGAGGTGGTGAAGCCCCTGCTGAAGAAGAGCAATTTAGATTTTAATGTTTTAAACAATTACCGACCAGTATTTAACTTCTAACTTACCATTTTTAAGCAAAGTTTTAGGAAAACGTTTTTATTCAACTCAATGATTTTATTAATGCTTGTCACGTCCTAGAGAAATTTCAGTCTGATTTTAGGATGAACCACAGCACCGAGACTAAACTATGATGCTAAGAAGGTGACAGTGTTGGTTCTACTGGATCTAAACGCTGCCTTTGATACAGTAGACCACACTATTCTTTTAACCCGTTTAAAACAGAGCGGCCTCTCTGGTGCTGTTCATAAATGGTTCACATCATATCTCACAGACAGGACTTTTACGGTAAGTTTAGATACCTGTTCGTCTAAGGTCCACAAGATTACATGTGGTGTGCCCCAGGGTTCACTTTTAGGCTCTCTGAGCTGACTTTTATCCCACACATAAAAAATGACTAAAATAGGTTTTTGTCATTTAAAGAACATTACCAAAGTCCGCCCCATTCTCTCTCGGGCCAATACGGAGACACTAATTCATGCTTTTATCACCAGTAGAATCGCTTATTGTTATGCCCTGCCTTCTGGTCTTTCCAAAAAGACTACCTCAGGTTTACAGCTTCAGCAAAGTTCTGTCTTGGGCCTTCTTATCTTTCAGAAATGCTTTTACCATATGAACCCTTATAATCTCTGCTCTCCTCTGGAAGTCGTCTCCTTTTAATCCCCAAAGTCAGGACATGCACTCATGGTGAGGCGTTCTTCCAGTATTATGGCCCTCACCTCTGGAACAGGCTGCCGATGGACCTAAGGGCCGCAGAATAACGTTCATGTTTTTAAGAGCAGGCTCAAGCCTCACCTTTTTAGCATAGCTTTGAACTGATTATTATTTATTAATATCTGTTTTAATTGCTCTGCATGCATTTGATTGCATTTTTAGTTTAGCTTTTAACTGGTTATTTATTATTTATTTTGATAAATTTTTTTGATTAAATCATATCTTATTGTTTTACACTCTGTAATTTAAAATGCTATCAGTCTTAACATTTTTATCAGTATTTTATTAATCTCATTTTATACTATTTTAATATTTTAACTTCTTATTCTAATCAAGCTACTGATTAAATTTGTGCTTTTTCAAAGGGGGTGTACTCATTTATGCTGAGCACTGTAAATACTTGTGACCCCAACTTTGGAAACCACTGTTCTACATCATGCAGATCAACTACCAGTTAAAGCACAGATTATAACTCAAAACAACCGCATAGGGAAGAACCTGGACCTTATTCCTGTGACATCTTTTCCAACTTTGTGTTAACCTTTCATCATCTCCTCTTCCAGTGCTCCAGCTCACAGTCTGAGGAAGACGAGTTCAACGGCGGTGCCTGGACCATGATGAAGGCTGAGATGGGACTGGACGAAAGGAACCTGTCATGCTTCTTGCACACCTACAGCGTCGTCATGGTGCTTCGAAAGGTAGAAAAGTCCAGTGACAATCGGATTTCTGTAAATCCTGTCGGCGCTGCTGGATATGAGCTGATATTTAGGTCAAGAGCTTCTTAAACATGATTCATCGTCTCTAACCACAGCCCCGGTGGCTGCTGGAAGTCTTTTGGCATAATCAAGACAAACAGCAGCATTTCTCTGGAGGTGTTTTGTGATTACAAAAAGTATGATCACTAATCAGTCACATTAATAGGGGACTCAGTCGTTGATCTGTTCTGTCTGTGGGTATAGCCACTGGAGGCAGCTACTGTGAATCTGAGCGCACACGTCGGCCCCTTGCTCCTTTCACACGCACGCAGGGAGCCGTTGGGAGGACGCCGGCTGAGCTCGATGAGGTTAAGCTCCTCACAATAATATCAGCTTTCCAAAATCTGGGTTTGCATCACTGAGCAAATTAGCACGCAGCTTGAGCTTGTTCCGTCTAATGAAGTGGAAAGACAGGATCATCCCAGCGGTAAATCCTAGTCAGATCTTTGTGTTTATATCAGGACATCCTTATAGCTTCTGTTTGTGTTAATGAAGCAACAGTGAAAGCAGTGATATTTAAGGCTGAGGTGATTAAGATGCTCTGTTGGTAGATGTATTAGAGGAGATGAAAGCAGGAGGAATTAAAGGCTGGGTTTCCTTGCAAACAATTTGTCACAGTGACAAAGCCTCTCAGCATAAATATAAAGTAAATAAAGCTGCTGCAGCACCTGAGAGCTGTTCTGTGGGGAACTGTAGAATCAAATCAATCACATACGCTTTAAGCTACAAATGTCTCTTTACTCTGTTCGAGGAAAATAATTATGATAAGACTGAATCAGGAGAAAACAATCTGCCGATCTGATCAACTGATTGGTGACCAAATTATTGTCACTGCATATTAATGCAAAAATATCAAAGTATAAGGTTTGCTAATGTTGTTCAGCCCTGTAAATAATTATTTTCTCGTTCTGAAGTTTGTATACACAAAGGCTTATATCTCTTTAAACCGTTTTATCAGATGTTTGATAAGCTTCTGATTGGTTAAACCTGAGTTAAATGGAGTCAATTGAAGTATTTTAATTAGTAGTGGGCAATATTAAAAGTATAAGATAGAAATGAAATCAGTTGAGCCAAAGGTATAGAGTTTGCCTGTATCGCCCTACCTCGATCAATCACTTTGATGTCATTAACCTATGCCTACATACTTGAGGTTCTGATATTCAGTGGTTTTTGTTTAATCTAGACACATCTTTTGTTTTTCATTTAAAGGAAAGGAAACCTATAGAACTCGAAGTTTTTTCAATTCAAATATGTGAAAGGTTTTTGTTGTGCGAAATTCATGAATAAGTAGGGATTCACCAATACCGATACCTATAATGTGGAAAGTCTGCAATTCTTTAACAGAAAATGTTTATTTTTCACTTTGAATTTTAGTTTTGTGGTCCTTTTAATTATTATAATTTTTTATCAAATTCACCGTCATTTGTTATAGAAAAAAAATCATACCTGTCTTCCAATTCATTGTATTTGTATTTTTTTGTGGTAGAAGTATTGGCATTGTTACTCAGTGTTTGCAACTGCTCAGATCCAAGTATCAGTTTGAAAAAAGTGGCATTGTTGCATCCCTATAAATAACTAACCAGGAAAGCAGATCATTTTTAAATGTATTTTATAACATTAGCTTTTGTTTGATTTGAAATATCTTAATTTTTATGATGTGAAAATGTTTGTGTTGCATTATTTTGGGGAAAAATCGTGCGTTTTGCCCAAAACATTTTCAAAATGCTATTTTCTCACTTATCTAAATCTGAGGAATATGGCAACACACATTTTTACTTAGGTGGAATATCCCTTTAACCTCCACTAGCTGTCTGGTTGATGGCATGATTTTGTTTTGAGTATAAACGGAAAAAGAAAGTGAAGTTGGGTTTTTCTCTCCTCCAATCAGGCGGCTCTGAAACAGCTACCAAGAAACAAAGTGCCCAACATGGCCGTGCTGCTGAAGAGCATCATCCACACGAACACTGATGCCAAGGCTGTGTTTAAAGACCCAACAGGTAAAGAACACAATTATTAATCAAATTCAGGGATTGATACGAAACATGTTGTTTTAGGGTTTGTATCTGGTGAAACACTGCAGATTTGGATGAAAACAAACATCCTGGTTTAGAAATAATAGAGATTCTAAGCCACAAGGAGAGCAGTGGGCTGTGCTCTTCACTTTTTGACATTTGCTCTTGGAGCGCTCCACGAAGAATGGACAGCAACGGTTCAGCCACTGTAACAAGCTTGGCTGCACACTCATGCATTCTGTGCACATGTGTCCAGCGTCTGCAGCAGGGAGCTTCATAATTTTCTGAACTCGTCTCCTCTTCTGCTCCGTCCTAAGCCTTCACCGCTTCCTCTGATCCACCTCCAACGCTGAGTCTGTTGCCATGGCCTCCCTAGCGCTGCCGCATATGGTGAGCTGATTATCAGCGGGAGTGGATGTTTCTCTGCTCTCGACTTAAGTGCCTATTAGTGATTCAGTTTTAGTGGACCGGCATTGGTGGTGGGTAGGTATTAGGCGCATCTGACACCCAGAGTGACTGTTCCTTTCCGTAATGAGCCTCCCGCCCACTGGAAGCTCTACAGCTTATTTCCACAAAACCAACAACATTTTCTCACTCCTACAGTTTAATCTGTAATACTAGGTTTTGTAGTTTTCAGTTTTCATCTAAATAACATTTCAGTGCCTTAAGTTGCACAGTATATTAGTTGTCTTGTGGAAGTTAAAGCAAAAAGCTTGAGGAAATCCATATGAAGTTTCTGGAGTTTTACACCATATGGTAATGCAATTTTCTCTTAAAAACCCCCCAGATTGGTTTTTGGCTTAATTCACACATGTCTGAGTAATCCTCCTGAATTCTGCTCTCTGAGCAGCTGCCCCTCCCTCTCCTAGAAAACGGCTGAGTGTTCAACTAGTGACATCACTGGTTGAAAGTTGAGTGCCAGAGGTGTCTGCACTGCCCCTGCAGGCTAGCGGCTTACCTCTGCTAGAGTTCCAAAGACACCCTCCTCCTTCTCCCAGCTCATGGCTCCTTTGGCTTTTGGCAGCTTAAAAAAACTTTTTTTTGTCGGATTTTTTACAAAACAAGATATGAAAATAAATAACCTGCATTTTTTCTGATCCAACTGTAAATTATCAATGTAACAAATATAGACTGTTACTCAAGTCAAAACGCTTATCCAAAACTGACTGAGTAAAGGAATGAATTAATCTCCAATAGCCTTTTAAAAGAGTGCAGTCCCAGAACATGTGTATAAATGTCCCATCCATCTTTTTACATCTGAGAAACTGCTGAGAATTCATTTGATATTTTATGCCTTTTTAAAGGGGTTAAATAGGTTTTGTGGATAAACTTAAAGTTAGTCTCTTTAATCATAATACTCGTAAAAGTGAAATTATTTCTATTGCAAATATTTAACCGTACATCCTCTTCAAAAGTTGTACTTAGATCCCTTTCCCATATTGTTTTTAAAAGTTGGAAAGAGGATTGAGATTCCCTTTTCAACATGTGATAACCTTTAGAAATCACTCCTTTTATTGTGTCTACAGAAAAAAATGTGTCCTCGAGTTCTGATAAAAAGAGCCAGATTTTTTTCCCTTTAATCAGAGAGTTGGTGACACTTAGGATTTGCAAGTATTTAAAAAATTGTTTATTAGAGATGTCATATTCTGCTCTTAAGTCAATAAATGATTTTACTTGCATTTTATCAATGAAAAATCTTTAAAATAAAATCTACCCGAATTTGTCAATTGGCTTATATTGCTCGAAGTAATTAAATAGTTAAAATCCGGATTTAAGAAGATTGGGGAATGTATAGAAGTACAGGGGACAATACCAATTCCAGCATACTGATCCGAGGCTTTTTGTTGCTCCAGATAAATCTTGAAAGATTGCTATTAATTGAATTAAACAAGTCTACAGGTAAGGAACATAGAAGCATTTGGAAAAGGAAAATAAATCTTGGGAGGATGTTCATTTTGATAATGTTTACTCTACCCAATAGTGATAACGGTAAAGAGATCCATTTCGATATATCTAATTTCACCTTAACTTCAAGGGGAGTATCATTTTCCTTAACTAAATTATCCAAATCTGGGGTAATAAATGTACCCAAGTATTTGAAGCCTTTTGGTGTTAGGTTAAACCCACTAGAGGAACGTAGTTCTTCCGTTTGTGTTGTATTTAAAAAAAAGTGTATTGGATTTGTTAAAATTTATCTTAGAACCTGAATAGTTACTGAATTCTATAATTCTGTTCAGGATATGGGGGACGGAATTGTCAGGGTCAGTAATATACAAAAGAATGTCATCGGCATATAGGGATATTTTATGTTCGACAGACACAATCTTAAAACCTTGAAATTTTATATTATCTCTGATACGTGAAGCCAATGGTTCAATCACCATGGCAAAAAGTAAAGTTGACAGAGGGCAACCCTGCCTAGTTCCTCTGGCTAAAGCAAATAATTTGGAACAGTAACCATTATTTATAACCGCCGCTTTCGGGGTGTTTTTCCAAATACTTCTTATCCAGTCGATAAAGTTATTTCCCACATTAAATTTCTTCAGAACAGAAAATAGAAAATTCCATTCTACCCTGTCAAAGGCCTTCTCTGCATCTAAAGATAAGAGCAGAGAAGATTTCTGGTAGATGTTAATCTGATTTATTAGATTCAGGGTTCTCCTATTATTATCTGCTGCGTATCTTCCTTTTATAAAACCTGACTGGTCTGGTTTAATTAGTTTACGTAAGATTAACTCCAGCCTCCTAGCTAGGAGTTTCGTAATGACTTTATATAATTTATACAATTCAAACCCTTCTAATGGAGTTTAGATGTTGTTCTGGAGTCCACTTTTGCTGCCTCACTGGAGAATGGAATTAAGCAGCACCTCGCCCAAAGTTTTCTAATCAGGGTAAATTTCTATGACTGAAATGATCAGAAGTCAGAAATACTCTGAAGGGGTCGTGTTCTGCTAGTTCTATAGCTTTAGCGGGGAAAAATACGGCAGTAAGCGGCTGTGGTTGACACAACCTCAGGCTTTTTGGAGCACGTCACACATGTTAGTTGTGCTTCAAAGCCTCCGGTTTAGCGAAATGTAGGACACTTACAGGGTCTAGTTCTCAAATTAGGCTCAAATTCTCTCAGTGGAGTCTTTTTTTATTTTTATTATTTGATTGATTCCGTTTCCTGTTCTCTTTGTGTATAATGCATCTGCATCAAGTGATTGGAGGTGTGAATCATAATCTGACAAAATGACGCACATCCTTCAGATTTTTTCATCACCATAGTGAAAAATTGGTCAAATATGGAAAATGCTTGGCTAATTCCATTGGAGCATTTATGAAATGTGACTTACATGTAGGGACTTTAGAAGGGCGGCTCTGCACAGATGGGCGCAGAAGGCTGCATGAAGCGCTGGGAAAGACTTCCAGACCACTGCAGAGCTGCTGAGACATTGAGTTTCTTTTAAATCAAAGCTAAAAGCTAATCAGTTTACAGCTGCTTTGATTAAGCGATTAATAGCTGGAATGTCATATGTTTTATTGTCTCTAACGTTTAATGATTTTACTGGATTTTTTTATCCCCTAATTACCCAACGCCCTTTCAGTTGCCGGTTTGAAAGAGTGCTCTACAAATAATGCTGCCTTGCCTTGAAATTCTATTAAACTGAAAGTCCATCCATCAGTCTGTACACTTTAAGCTTAGTGATATGGACTCCAATAATTGTCCTGCTGCAATCACTGGATGTTTTTGTTGTTTGTATTTTATTTCATTCCGGAAATATGGTAAAAATGTTCCTCCATTGTACCCGGAGAGAATAAAAATCTTCATGCCACTTGCCCCGGATTTTTGCTGAGACTTTCCACACAGCCAAGAAAAGAAAGAAATATAAGAAAGATCAACGGGAGAGAAATCTTCCCAGAGCTGCTACTTCATATTTCTTTTCTCCAGACTTTGATCCCATTTCTCACCTCAGTCTTGTGCAGATGTTGTGAATGTTCAGTGTGTGTAAATTTTAGACGGTCATCGAGGAGCGCCAGTTGTCATTTCTAAAGTGCTGTGAAGTGTTTCTGAAAGGTATTTCCAGACACCTTTTTTCTAAGAGAATCCACATTTTAGAGACAACTTTCAACAGAAAATGTCCCGCTGTGAAAAAGCTGTCAAAGGCACTTACTGTAAAGGCCAGAAACAATTTGTGAGACTGTTTTTCTGAACTTTTCTGGCATTAGTGCATGAAAATCACTCTTCTCCCAAATTCAGTCTTATTTTTTAAGCTCAACAGTTGTGTGTACCTACATAACAGAATAAGTATTCAAAAAGGTAGTATGGGCTGGTTTTGGAGGTTGTGTTCTTTTCTAGCTCTGTTAGTCCCTCTGCATCTGGGTTATCTCAAATTCCCAGTAGAAACCAGAAGTTTCTATACACCAAATAAAGACAAAAGGCCAACAATGATTAAAAAAGCATGTCATAGATTTAATTAATTTCTTTAAAATCAGAAGTTTACATATATTTTCTCAGTATTTTCTAGCATTGCCTTTGAACTGTACCACTCGAGTCAAACATTTTGAGTTTTCTTCCACAAGCTTCTCACCATAGTTTGCTGGAGTTTTGCCCCATTCCTCTCGACAGAACGTGTTTAATTTGGTCAGGCTTTTAGGCCGCCTCGCTCACACACGTCTTATCAGATTTGTTCATAAATACTTTTTTTGGCTGAAAATATAGCCTTTTTCAAAACAAAGATGAAAAGGACGCATTTGACACCTTGACGCATTTAATAAAGCACGTTTGGCAGAAAATTGAGAGACCTACAGTCTACTGACCTACAGTTTCTTTTAGCTTTTGCATACCAGTCCTTCTAATTCAGAACCTTAAATATAGTGCTGTGTGGAAAAAATTGGAAAAATCGATTGTTATCGAAACTGAATCGATTCACAAGCTCAAAAATCAATTTTATTTTTTAGAATAGTTTCTAAAAAATAATCTTCTGCGCCCAATAGTTTCCTTTTTTATAGCTAAAATAGGAAGGAAAAGTTCAGACGGCAATTTTGCACGCACGTGACATGACACAAGCCGAGACATATATTGAAAAATGTCTTTTGTTCTTAAATATTATTGATTTTGGTTAGCTGAATATGAATTCATACAATGTGACACACACAACAAATTGTAACTCTTCCAAAAAAAAGTTGAGCAGGAAAAAAACATCATTACCACTCTGAGGTACGGGGGGGGCATAGTCCCTCCAATTGACCCCCTGACGCCGGGGCTGCTGGTACAGCGCCACCTTTCTCTTTCTAATATCTGGGCTTATTTCTTTTGACTTTTCCATCGTGTTAAACAAGAAAGCGGCGTGTCTGAGATGTGTCTTTAAAAAAAAAAGCCTCAGGTGAGCCTAAAATGAACTCAAGTGTCAGTTAACCTATCAGAGGTTTCCAAAGCCATGACATCAGTACATGGGCTGTCCCTCTTTGTTTCAAGAGAGTATTTATTCTATATGTAAGCTTATGGTTTTTGAAGACTTTGATTAAGAAATTTCTGATATTTTCTTGAATTATTTTGGCATTTAGCAAATAGAAATAATGTTGTTAATTATTACTGACCTACAACAAAAGATGTTTGGTCAGATTTGACTTCAGGCAATAAGAACAAAAACGTGAATGTGTGTCTATTCTGTGTATGTACATTTCTGGTTTCAACTGTACTCTCTAAATAGAGACCAACCGACTGAGAACTAACAAGTCTGACTGAAGTATAAATAATGTTAAGCTTTAAAGTCATTTAAAAAGGGGAGTTTGCCATTAAGAATGCACAGATTATTTTAATTAAAGTGAAAATAATTTTAATGTACTAAGTATGTAGTTTTACAAGAGAAGGACCAATCAACTCTAATCTTTGATCCACAGCTCGAATCCGAGTTGTTAATTATGTCAGCAGTAATTCAGTAAAGAAATTAATATCAATGACATTTTTATTTGTACTTTTTTCAGTTGAAGAAAAAAAAGATTGAGCGTATGCTTTGCTGCGCAAATGACAAGGACTGGATTTGAAATGGCTTTATAAATGTTTTTTATTTCAAACTTCTGCCTCTATCGCAGGAACCGCAGCACTTTTTTCTCTTTCTTTTCTTGTAATCATAAACTGCTTTTTATCTTTCATGATTTCGGGCTAAAGGGGAGATTCAGGGAACTGTGCATCGGCGTCTCTTAGAAGAAAGATCGGAGGAGTTGAAAGCTGGAGCTGTGCTGCTTCTCAAACAGGTGAGACTCGCTAGAAAGTCCTTCATTGGCCCGTCCAAAAATTGCCCAGAGTTATTCAGCACTTTCCTTGATTTTGCGGGCAGGTGGGCGTTTTTTCCCCATCCCATCGCAACCACTACCTGAACGTGACGCCCAACAACCTGCTGAGGATCTACTCTCCTGATGGAGTCAGTCTGTCCACTCAGCTCCCCCCGTTTGTCTTGGTGAGCACCAGCTGGGAACAGGGATAACATCAAACCATAAAATGTCCTTTTTTTAAACCCACCTCCTGGTGCTTTAAATCCTTTCTCCCGCCAGGAGCCGACGATGTCGTCACCCGCCCAGGCTCCAGACATCCCCCGGGAGCCGGTGTCTCGGATGCAGCTGGAGTTTGACGAAGATGACGACATTGAGGGGAAAAAGGCTGAAGGATGCAGAGAGGGAGGCGACGTCCCTCGGGTGCAAATCCTCACCAAGGAGAACAAATCAGTTAACTCCAGCAGAGGTCTCCAGGAGAGTTTCAGGAATCCAGCACCACAGGAAGCAGGCTGGGATGCAGGTCATTTAATGAGACTTGCAGTTAGGGCTGAAACACAGAGGTTCTCTGTGAATTGCATCCATTGTAGATGGAGATATTACTGCCTTAAGTTGTTATTCAGGCATATTCTCTTGCTCCTCAATAAGTAGAGGCAAAAAGTTACTTTGGTGACAAATATTTCTTCTTGATCTGAAATTATAAATTGAGACTACCTTATTAGTTAATGTGCAGGACTTAGATGTACACTAGATAGAAATACTATTTGCTCATATTAGGGGTGTAACAGTACATAGATTCATTTTCTGATAATTTTAGGTACGACCCCGGCAGGTTGGTACTCACATGTACCCAACGAATAAAGCTTTTTTCTGCCTGAACCCATGCAGAACTCAAAGCGCAGTGCAGCGTTCCAAAGCACAGCTTTAAAAAGTGATACTGTACTAAATCAGAAGTGACTCCTGGCTCCCACTAAACTCTGTTTAATGGGAACATTAATGGTCTCGTGCAGCTACGGTAGAAAAAGAAAGATTGACCGACCCAGAACTTTGTCAGCGAATCCATCTTTCAATAGCATTCAGGTCCATGAGAAGCTATTGGCTGAACTGAATTACTCACCTGAAACAATGTCTGTGTTTACATGCACCCAATAACCCTTTTAAAACCGGGATATTAGCAATAACTCGGTCGTACACGGCCATGTAAACACAGGCAAAAACCCCCTTCAGGGGTCGCGACAGCGAATCATCTGTCTCTATTTAGTCCTATCCTCTGCCCTCACACCAAGTGACTTCATGTCCTCCTTCACCGATTCATAAATCAGATTTTTGGTCTTCCTCTCTGCCTCCTGCCTGGTGGCTCCATCCTCAGAATCCTTCTATCGATGTAATCGTCATCTCTCCTCTGAACATGTCCAAACCATCTCAGTCTGACCTCACTTTATCCCAAAAACATCTAACAAGCTGTTCCTTTAATGTACTCATTCCTGATCCTAGCCATCCTGGTCACTCCCAAAGAAAATCTCAACATCTTGAGTTCCTCAACCTCCAGTTCTGCTTCCTGTCTTTTCCTCATTGGTACTGTCTCTAGACCATACAACATCGTTGGTCTCACTACTGTCGTGTACGCCTTTCCTTTCATTCTTGCTGAAACCCTTTTATCACAAATTGCACTGGTCACTTTTCTCCACCCATTCCAACCAGCTTTCACACACTTCTTCACCTCTTTTCCACACTCTCCATCGCTTTGGGCCGTTGACCCTAAGTACTTAAAGTCCTCTACTTTCTGCACTTTCACTCCCTGTAACTTTACCATACCACTTCTGTCTTTCTCATTTACACACATGTATTCTGTCTTGCTGCGACTAATTTTCATTCCTCTCTTTTCTAATGCATACCTTCATCTCTGTAGCTTTTCTTCCACCTCCGTCCTGCTCTCACTGCAGACCACAATGTCATCTGCAAACATCATAGTCCATGGAGACTCCTGTCTAACGTTTAAAGACCAGAATATTAACACTGGGGTACCCCTTTTCTAACACGAATATTTGGTCATGTAAATCATATCGGCATAACCCCCTACTGATCCGTGTTCTGCGCATGTTGTGTTCACAAAGAAACTTGGTCTTTTCAGTAGAGGAACTTCTTGTAAACTTTTTTTTCCCGTTTTTTAATTTCACTTATTTAAGTTCTGTACTGGAGAGAAAAGTTGCCGGAGTCAAATTCCCTGTATGTGTCATACTTGGCCATTAAAGCTGATTCTGATTCTAAAAGATGAGATTTTCTCTCGATGTCTCTGCAGGGATTTAGTTTGTGTAGAATGTGTTTGTTTTTTTGTCAGGTTTTTCTTTCCCTGCAGCTAATGTCTTCAGGCCCACAAATGTGGCTGTGTTTCACATAATCACTGCATATGTTGCTGCCTGTAAAACAAAGTTGGTGTGAGAGTCACTGTTAATCTTGGTTGTAATAGACTTCACAGTAAAATGTTGTTTTTTGCTCTTCACGTCTCTTGAGCAGCCATTTTCTCTGTGTGTGTCTTTTTCCCTTCCAATTATTTAATTACATAAAACGTTGAAGTGCCTTGTCTTCTTGTTGTTCTGCAGATGACGACCTGGATGAACTGCTGGGAGAGATACCAGAGGACACATACAGCTTTTGACGTCCGCCATCTTGAAACATCCTTGTTCTCCTTATATTGCATTGTTAGTCACTTTCAGAAAAACTTGTAAAAAAATGTATATTTTATGTTTAACTTTCTTCCATTTTGCAGAAAATACCAACTGTATTTAATTCCGTAAAATTTCCCAGATAGACCTATGTTTCCCTGATTATTGATGTCACTTTTAAAAAAAGCATTTGCTTTTAAATTTCACTACAATTTTGTTAAAAATATGGGACCTTACATGACAGACTGAATTTTGTTTATGCAATAAACATAATTATGCAACATTAAAGCCAAGGTGAAGTTTTCTAACAAGCTGGTTATTCTTGTTGGTTTTCTGTCCTCTTGCAATTTTTATTTTTTATGAAATGCAGTGATGTGTCCCTTCGCCATCCCTCGTAGGGGTTCATGGATCGAAAGATGTTTACCCAGTCATGTCTGCAAAAGGGTGGTGTCCTGCTGTGACTAACGTGCTCCTCTGGAAGGATTCCCCGCAGGATTCCCGTCTCACACCCAGAGTCCTGCACTACGTCTGCCTCACTGTAGCAGATTCAGGTTAATCCTCAGCGTCTTTGTCGCTCTGAGGAAGGAGCAGCAGCTTAAGTGGTCTATTTTGAGAGGGAATAGGATGATAAAATGTCTTGTTCGCAGTATATGCTCTATGTTGGAAGGTGCTCATACATTTAAACAGCTTCTATTTGGCCTCCATCTTTCCACGTACAAGAATTGAAGGGAGCCTTTATTTTATTGGAAAACAAACTTTATTTTTAGTGCGAGTTGAGCTCCGTTTTCATCCATGCCTTTTCTAAGAAATGTTTAGGGGGGTTTTATCAGGTAAATTAGCAACTTAAGGTAACATAGTTTGGGTCATTGATGCTGGAAATTACAATTGTTTTTGCAAACAAAGATACAAAATCCAGATTTTTCCAAGGAAGTCTACATTGCCCTCCACAATTAGGAGCTTCTTTGTTAAACATCCACAAATTCCCTAAAATAAATGCAATCTTTTTTGCACTAGCATTATCTTACAATGTATATTTTTTTCAAAAGAATCTAACTTTTATTTTGATTAAATGTATTTAGTTAGGTGACCATAACCCCACCCCAAATAATTGATTAGGGTTATAATACAATAATTCACAACAAATGTCATCTCCGTGCACTTTAAAAAAGACAGGTCCAATTTAAATACAATAATATATCATTAAAAGAACAGATTCAAATGCAGTTTGATACAATGACTATCTGCGATATGTTAATCATGTGGCATCAGAGGTTGCACTAGAATTATTTGGCATTTTCACTGACGGAGTAAAGAAAAAAACGCCTTTTCTCTACTGTTTTTATACCTGTTAGTATTTGTCATTCATTTTTTTTAATATTTAGTCTAAATTCAGTACAAATAATTCTCTCACCCACGACCCACCCGAATTACAGAAACTCCCACCTACACCCAGTCCAGTTAAATTTAATTTATTTTGTATCACGACCCTGTTGCAGGACTCTGGAGTAGCCTACTTTTTATGTGCAAAACAAAGATAGAAATACAGACATACGTGCTTGGTCAGATAGACTTTCCCATCAATCCCACAGGGGTGCTTGGTATTGACCGTGGATGCTGGGGCCCCAAAGCGCTCACAGAATTTGGACCTACTGTATGCAGAAGAGCCATGCCATTCAATTAAGGTAAAAGTGTGTTGATTGGTGCTTGCGCTAAACTTGCCCTTATCCACAATCCACAATGATGAAAAAGTCCAAAACAAAAGACACTGTGACAAATGAAGTTGTGTAAGTTAATCTTGAGCCCCTATTGGATTTGAACTGAAGACTTAAGTTGAATTTACTAAAACAAAGTTGCAATAACCGATAATACTTAGTAAAAAAACAATGATTCATCACTTATTTAGTTAACTCATCTAGTTAAGTTAGCATTACTCATTAATAAATCTAATACATCGTATTTCAATCAATAGAGGAATAAAATGAATACAGTTCTAGCCTTTTGAAGTGTATTTCAGTAATGGTGCAATAACATTGCAAATATTTAAAGTAAGCTTCTGCTTCAACCAAGAACTGCATTTTTGTTGCCTGATACTTCATGTGTTGTGATGGGCTTCTTTTGTCATGATGTTGAATTAGGTGTGTTGCTGGGATGCTAAAGTTGATTGGGGGGTGTGGTCATTGATTGCTTGGCCCTTTCCCCCTTTCTTCATTGGTGGATCAGGGAATGACCAGGGAAGTTTTTGTTATAAAGCTAAACATACCAAATTATCTCTACAAAACACAATAGTGCAATTAATCTTTCAGCTAAATAGTAAAATCAAGTAATATTAAGTAATAGCTACTTTTTACAAAACATAAAAGTAATGATCACTCAAAAGTTTAACTAGAAAAAAATCTGGTTTTACAGTGAACTCTGCAAAGGATATACAGTATATGGATGGATAAATGGTTAAAATGTTTAATTCCTTGTTTGTTTTTAAAGTCCTCTGAATATAAACAAGATACTAATGGAAAATATTTAGTTCTCAACTTAAATTTACTTAATTTAAAAGAAGTCACAAAAGACGTCTGAGTAGTATGGTTACTATAAGACCAGATCTTGATCTTGAGGATAATTCTTTCATTTTAACCAGCAGAGGGTAGTATTTTGCACCCTCCTTTGCAGTTCAGTTCATGTCAGACCTCATTAGCCAGGTTCAGATCTTGTTTATCAAACTCTCAATTAGACAGGATTTTAATTGACCAGTGTAGAGGCTCTTGAAAGCTGGGTGCATACAGAAGCAAACGTATCTGTGTATCTGACCAATCAGCATATCTACAAGTATTGACTAATTTACTTTTTCGACTTCATCAGCCTGTCCTTGGAAGAACGAAAATCAGATGCACCCCATTGGGTCAAAACATGCATGCTGATTCAACTGACAAGACTATTTTCTTCTTCTTTTTTTTTTTTTTAGCCAGTTTTATCACACATTTTGTTTAAAATTAGCCCTTAAATATTTTTGCTGATTTATTGAGATTTGGAGTTACAAGAAAAAAGTACTTGGATTTATGTTGTGAAGTACTATGTGAACTCCCTGAAAAGGCTCCAAAGAAATCCCACAGACACCAATTATTTTCTATCAAGTCTCCACTTTCCCGTGTGTTTAAATCTGGGATCTGTGAAATATAAAGAGAACCTTAAGGATGAAAAACAACTACATTGCTATTACACGGTGCTGGATATAAACACTAAAATAATTTAGATAAGCTTCTTTTCCTATTTATCTCTGAGGTAATTAATGTTGTGTGAAGCCTAAAAATATAGATTGTATATTGGAATAAATTAGCCTGCTTCCCTGTAATTGGATTAAAAAAGAATAAATGAAGCCTAAAGGGCGTTAAATGAATGCCTTCTCACCTTCTTTAAATGTCAATCCAGATAAAGAAGTATTTTAATGCTCATGTTTTCCAATGTTGATTTAAAGAGTTATTACATTACAAATTAAAAAGAGAAGCATACGTAAAGGCTGAAAATCTAGATCTATTAATCCTGTGGATGGAAATTTGGATGGATGGAGGCAGATAAGATTGCCAAAGCATAAGGCTTAACTTTGAACCCAGGAGATTGTGTAATCTCTCTAAAACTACACTCATTACCGCAGTGGGGGAAATAAAGAAAAAAAAGAGCAAGATTTGCTTAATTAAGTTGTAAAGAAACCAGCAAGCCTTGCAGCTGTCTGGGACCATGGCAAATTTGATTTGGGAAAAATGCTGTGTGATCGACAGACAATGAGTAAAAGAGTGTGTTTGATGCAGAAGCGCAGATTATGTTTTAACTTTCTTAAGTTTTAATGAAGGCTTTGGTGTTCCTGCAACCTGCTGAACCCAGACGGAAAGTTCAAAGTGATGGAAAGATGTAGCTTTTAAAATTAGTAGGCTACAAGCAGCATTTAGAGTTTCCTCCTAAATATCGAAAGATATTTCTGGAACAATGTATTTTCTTAAATCTAGTACATTTTTGGTATCAGTTTAAAATGGTTGATTTTACATGTCAGTTAAATTTATGTTTTACCCTAATCAAATAAATCCAGTTGATTTATATACTATGTACATTTTGAAAAAAAAAGCACTTTACAGAACAAACTTGATCCATTTAGTTAAACCCCAGTTCAGTCTAACATAATTCAATTCAGTGCCATACGTTTTGAGATAAAGTCAGATTCTAATCCTACTGCACAGTTAAATTCCATGTAATTATAAAATAATACATTCACAATCAGAGGGTCATACAACGTCAACAGGTAAGACATTTTCTTTTGAAGAAAAAATGGGAACTAAACCCGCAAAGAGTGAAGCCTATTAAGAGAAATATCTTCTTTCTATTCTTCTTTTAGATATTCTAGGAAGCAAAAAAAGCATGCTTTCTCTGAGCAAAGTGCTCTATTGGGAACATATGGATCTGGGAGTTCTTTCAGACAAAATGTGACTTGGCTCTCTAGTTGATACATGAGAAGAATTATTTAAATTCTCTTCTGGATTTCACTGTGAAGTGATAAAAAAAACACTGAAGAAACATGATCTTGTAATTTTAATCACTACTCTCACTGCACCATTTTAGATCAGAGAAAGGGTTTTTTAATTTATTAATTTATTTACCTAACTTATGAGAAACAAAAATAACAGTCCTGCTTAAAAAGTATTAGCTTACGGAGCAGGCTTTCTTCTATGGACAAGTTTTCTCTTCTTTATTCTTAGGCTGTATTTACACAGAGACAGGTATAGTTTCAAAATGGAGCCTTTAAAAATGACACCACAATAAAAATAAATTTTGTCCACACGGTTCCACACAAACTGCTGAAACTGATCTATCTATGCCAGGCCCATTAGTGGCGCTGTGATGCTGTCAGAGAAACCGAAAAGAACACTGAGCATGCATAGCAGCGCCGCCCACGTGCCGCCCACGTGCATCTTGACTGTGAGTAGGGCACCCAGCTGGCTGCAGGGGCACCAACTGAGCTTATGAAAAATATATATATAATAAAGATAGATGAAGAATTGAAAAATATGCAAAACAAGTTAATAGTAAGCAATATAAACAGAAAACAAGACATAAAGAAAAAGATGGACCTCTTTCTCATCCTTCGTCACCCTCCCTATCATAAAAGCAAAACAAAAACCTGAACATTTAAAAAAAAATCAGGAGTTGTTTGTTATTCATCATGAGTTAACTCTATAGACATGATTTATCATAATTAAATATTTGGACCATTTGTAACTAAAATTTAATATGTAAAATTAGACAAACCTTTATCAAATTAAGTAATTGCTCTATGCTGATATTTTTTAAACAGGCCAATGAGAACATCTTCTGCTGATGGTGTAGTTTGAAGAAAAAAATGCAATCTTACAGTTAAGCTAATCTAGTTTTTTCATAGTCAGAGTTTTCTAATTGTGTACAGAATGTTTATATTGTGCCTCTCTAGTTCTTCTTGATAAAGGTTAAATAGTTTTGAATTTCGTCACTCACATGCCAATGATTTATAAGCCGACTTAAACCTGTTTCAGTTTTATTTATTTATTTATTTTTACCACGGCGTAAAAATTTATTTCAGGTAAAACAAATATGAGAGATTTTCTTTCTGTGTTTGAATGGAGGCTCAGTGTACAAGTAGCCTACATGCAAGGAGGAATTCAAGCCAAGGACAAAAATTCAGATGAACCATCCAACAGCAGTTTAAGTGCACAAGGTCAGCCGCCAGCCATCAGGTCTGTAGCTTCTGCTAAATACTGGTGCTTATGTGAATCTGTAACTTAGTTCTGAAGAATAAGAAGGTGAGGTCCTGTGTTGAGTTATATTATGTAATTATTAAGCAGGTTTTTGTACTCACGTATAGTATTTATTGAAGACACCTTCCTAATAATAAATAGAGAAATGCGCTTTCACATACTGTCGCAACCCCCAGTGGAAAACACGACAAATCTCGCTTCAAATGACCGCTTTATTCAACAACATCTGGTGTCTGTAGTTGTCCGGATCCATTTTTTACTGCTGCTGATAAAGGAGAAACAGTAAATCATATTGGAGGATCCATAATAGGGTTAGTATTTGCTTTTTTAGCTCTACAACACTGTGTGGCGACATAATTGTTAATCCTTGGTGCGTTCCATTTACTTCAAAAGTTCAAACTCAGAGCTGGGTTTGACGTCAAGCCCGAGTAAACAGCATTCCAGTTAACTAGTGGGATACGTTATGATTCCAAAATGGGCAGGGCCCAGATAAGTTTGAAGTTGCAGGCTTTTACATGTAAGATTGATCTTGGACGTATTTTTACAAGTGTCTTGTAAAATGGATATGTTTCACCACAACTACTATCGTTGATGTGAGGAGCAGCCATGCTGAAAGTCAGAGTCATAGCAAAAAAAATCTCTGACTTTCCAAGTAGGAATTCCAACTTTGGAGGGTGTTCCAATTGATTTTTTTCCCAAGTTCCGACTACAAATTGAATGCACCACTTATCACAGAGTTGCGACCGTGCGTTGGATTTAGGAACTGGCCGGCGACAGCATCAGCTCAGAAAGATATGAGGGAGAGCGTGAAAACATGGAGACAAGTGAGATTGTGAGATTTCTACACTTTGAAAACCAATTCAAACATGATCATTTACGAAGTCCAAAAACGCCAGTTCCTTGTGGACGAGACATTAGATTAAATACCTTTGCTGCTACACCAGGGGCCTGTTCCAGAAAGGTTGTTTAACTTAACATGTGGTAAACTCTGAACTCTCGGTTACGTTCAGGTTATGTTATGAGCAGGTTATGTTCAGAGATTAAGTTGCTTTGGTTACTAACATACCTTAAAAGATACCTCCTGTTTTTTTGGAACCTAAAATTGAGGTTATCCACGAACTTACCCATAAACTTATCAGGTTATGTCATATAGCCTGCTTTGTGGAATGGAAACCTGGTTTCATCGTTGTGTAGACAGGGCATGTTGTTTTTAGTTCCACTTAATGGTGAGGCGATTTTGCGAACAACCAGGCTATCAGCAACTGTTGTTGGGAAAAGGAAATTCTTTGAACCATGGGAAAAAAAACATTGAGACATTTTAACAATACAAAATGATTCCAGATAAATGAAAAATGACTGTAGCCGTCTTGGGTTCAAATCTTAGGGTCTGTATGCGTGGAATTTGGATCTTCTCATTGGGTTCCCTGCCTTCTTTCTACAGTCTATAAACATAACTGTTTGTTTAATTAGTCTGTCTTTGGATGACTTTTGGTGTGAGAGGTTGCATGCATGGTTGTTTTGTCCTGTAATGACTTGGCACTAGGGCCGTGCAAAGACCTTGAGAGGGGAAGCTGTTCAGAGTTAAAAAAAGGGCACATATAGCAAGATTTTAAAACGGCTTCAAACAATATAACTTATGGTATCAACCTGAATAGCAACAACCAATATCCATCCATCCATTTTCTGAACTGCTTGTTCCTCAAGGGGTCGAGGGGGGGCTGGTGCCTATCTCCAGCTGTCAACGGGCGAGAGGCGAGGTACACCCTGGACAGGTCGCCAGTCCAGGGTGTACCACGCCAGTTTAGCATAAACCAATTTAAGTGAATTGGAAAAATTAGGATGACACTTTTTTATTAGGAGTGGAATATGAGATCAAAACAGCTCAGACAGGCAAGCTAGACTTTTCTGTTGTAGGTTTATCTACTCTAAGGGATTGGATTTTTTTTAAGGTCATTTTATCTAAATTGTTATTGATAGTTAAATGTTGATGGGGACATTCCAGAAAACAAAAAGGGGACTCTTGGCATCATGGACAAAAGGGGCAGGTGCCCGGGCCCCCTAAGTCACCATCAGCATTACCTTACGTATTTCACTCACCATCCATTGCAGCTTGTTCAGTTTTTTTTCTACCCCAGACTTTTCAATTTAGAAGTTATAGATCAAGCAACGATTAGTGTGTTTAACAAACAAGCTGTTTAACTCACTACTGACATCTTTAAGGGAGATTGAAGAAGAAGAAAAAACCTGATGTACTATAGCCTTAAAAATTCACAAATGAATTTTACAAGATCCCACAAATTGAGTCAATTTTCCCTGTAAACACTTGACAAGCCACATTCTACTATACGAAATGTAATCTCCATCAGTTGAGATTATATATATATATATATATATATATATAACTACTGTTTTACACATGGACAGCACTTACGATAAAGTTAAACAGATTTTCAAAAGAATACTGATAAATGCAAGGTTTCATGTTTCTGAGAAAAATTCTCAGGTTGCTCTTTACCAAGAAACACTCGTAGGCCTAGACTTATTTCTATTCAATATCCCTGCAAGGTCTATTGACTAAAAGTTCATATTCATATTTACCTTGAAAATACTTGTGCCATTGTTGTTATCTGTATGGCAGTTTAGGTATGTTAGCAAAGGTATTCAACCTAAGGTTTCTGTTTAATTTCTTGTTTGAGAGGAATAAAAGAATCACAGTGAATCAGACTGTTTTCCATGAAGAAAATACAGACACATCTGGGTCAATATCACCATAAAGTGCCTTTGACAGATGAAAATTTCTTAAAGACATTGTTCAAGTTTTTCGTTTAACCACATGTTTATTCTTTTAAGAAGACTTTAAACTTAAACAATTGCTGGTTGGCCCAGCTCCTGGACCTGTAATAAAATAATTATAAGCAAAAACATTTGAACTAACTTACAAAATATGTCCACCCTGTCAGGGACAAATGGATACAGAAAGCAAATATTTCTGACAGTCTTATCATTCTAAAAAATACACCTTTGCAAAATATTTTTGTCCCTTCTCTTATTTATGTCTTTAAAAAATGGGAAAAAAAAATCAAAAACTTTAGAAATAACAAAAAACTATGTTTTGTTATCAGAGCTCTGCCCGAGTTACATACCATTTAAAGTAAAAACATAAGATAGGAAACATATCTGACCCGAATTGATCCAAAACCAATTTATTCTTAAATGTTCCTAAAAAAAACAAATGCTAAACATTGTCATTTGTTTAAAGACATTTATTTATTTTTTGTTAAAATGCATACGATAGGGTGGACAATGACATATGACAGGGTGGACGGTAACATGACAGGGAGGACAACTGAAGGAAGGCATACAAAAGGGCCAATTATAACACACTTAAACGGTCATAAAAGAACAGATGTATACTGTGCCCTTTTGTCTAAAATTCCATATCCCTGGCTTTGATTCTATATCCCTGTCTTTAAGAACATGCTCTGGGAAGATGAACTGCTCAAACAATGTATTAACATTACAACATTTCAGTTAATACTTATACTAATACTATTATAATATATGCGATGGTGATTATCATCAACAGAAACAATACAACAGTTTTGTTGACAGAACCTAGATTGTCTTTCAAAATCTGCTCTCTATTCTCATGCATTTTAAATCAGATCACTCAAATTGAGCTTGCACATACTTCCACACAGATGGATCAACAGACAGGGAGCGCCTATTAAGGGCTTGAGGTGCTGGCATTAAGCAAATGATTTGCGCATCATTGTACCAGCTAATGTCCTGACGAGGACTTGGCCAGTAAAATTTGTTAATACCATTGCGGTGCATACATTTGACCTCCACACTATCCCCCTCCACATCCAAAATTACACCTGGGTAACCCTCATTGTCATAATTGACAACACACCATTCCCCAACATGACTCAACTCAATAACCTCTGGTCTCATAGTTGTATTATTCTTCTGCTTGTCCATGGCAGTTGGAGTAGATGATGTAGATGAGATAGGAGAACCTGCCAATGTAACCTCTTGGAGTTGAAAGCAGTGGCAGTCCAGAATCCCTTCCTCCCTTTTACACAGACATGAGATGTCCCTGTATTTCATCTTTCCAGGGACCACACTGATGGCTTGGTGGATCTTAGTGGTGCCTTTTATTGCAGCAAGTGCAGGTCCCTGCAGGATACAACGATGCAAGGTCATAAACAGTAAAACAAGTTAAATGATAAAACATGCTGTGGAATGAAGTATATTGCTAAGCTGTAGTGTTCAGGGATGTTTGGAACTGTAGCAGAGGTAAGCCGCTCTGCCTGCAGGAGCGGTGCAGACACATCTGGGACTCCCTTGTTTTCAACTAGTGATGTCACTAGTGGGATACTAGTCATTCTCTAGGAGAGGGAGGGGCAGCAGCTCAGAGAGCAGAATTTCGGATGTATCTGACATAGGCAAAGCATTCCTCCTGGCCTTTGCTCTGGCTTGTCTTTTAGCCTCCCTCCATCTCTTTCTCTTTTCTCTCCTCTCACGCTCACTTATTTCATTGACACTCTTCTTCTTTCCAGTCTGTCTGTCTCTTTGCCACCTGGCTCTCTCTCCCTCAAGATACTGCTGTCTTCTTTCTGGATCTGCATCTCGGCGCTCTCTGTAACGCCTTGCTATGTCAGCTCCATTAAGTACCATACTTCTGAAAATAAATGTATTTTATTAACACACATTAAATACAGTAAAATGTCTTTTCACAATCAGTTTTATTGTTTTTTAAATAGGCATTAAGTGTAAAACGTAGTCTTATGTTACCCATCTCAACGGTTGATGTCCACCCTGTCAGGGTGATGTCCACCCTGTCATAACAGCCTTGATGACAGGGTGGACAATGACAGGGTGGACAATTTTAGCTAATCTGCTTATATCAACCACATGGTGAGACACTAGCTAGCATAACCAGCTAACTTGAAGATGACATTGCAATTTTTTGAAAAAATATACCTAAACTTTTGGGGAAAAATAGTTACTTTTCAGGTTTTTACGCCGACAGGGTGGACATGTTATGTGTGACCACATTAAACAATGAACATATAATGATGATAAACATGAAAAATAAGAGGAAGTACTTACTCTTCTTGGTGGTGTTGGTCTGACCTCAGTTCAAATGGGTCAACATTCTGGTGATGATGTCACTGATTGCATCATATTAGTAATTAAAGGGCCAAGTGACCCATAATGACAGGGTGGACATTAAGTTCAGGGACGCATATGAAACTGAAGATATTTTTGTAAAAAAACAAATAAAATGGCAAAAACCTTTTTTATTTGCTATTATCTAATAGCAACAACAAGGGAAAGTGCAAATTTGTTTGATTATGTGTTATTTTATCATTAACAGCCTTGGTTGATGTCTGCTGTCCAGCATGAGGGACGCAAGTGAAGGGCAGTGATGCATTAGAAGAAAGTTGAATAAAAAAAGGAAAACCAACCTGATTCCAGTTATTATTATACAAAAGTGTATTAAAGTACTTAAACATTACTTGTATCCAACCAGAATAGTATTATTACACAAAATGGCCAAAATATATCCGTGATTGTGATGGGGACAACAAAGGGCACTTTATAGTGATATTGACCCATACATAAATAATAGTAGCTTGAATCGCCGTCTACAGTGAACTACTGCTAAATGCTGAATTACAGCATGGTTTTACAAGAACGGTTCTGAGCTTCCGCAACAGAGTAGAACTTTGTCCGCCATCTTGTCTGCAGCTGAGTGGGTTTTATTTACAGTCTGAGTGCCTCTCACACTTTTATGTACTACAACTTATAGGAGGCCTACACTAAAACTATTATATTGTAATACATATTACAAAAATCCGTGTATAAAAAACTTCACGTTTACACATATTGGGTAAATATCATTTCTGGATTTTTAAACTATATTGATTGGATCTTTGCAATATTTTCCGCCCGGCGCATGCGCTGTGCTGCAAAGAAACACGCCTGCCCCACCTGCTCTCGTGGTCTCGATGTTTTCACTAGAAAAGTCGGAGCTGATTAGGCATGTCTGTTTACCCGAGTCCTTAAAGTATTGTATTTTGGGGATTTATTTCGATAAACTATTTTATAATTTAAACTTGGAAAGGATGAATGAGAGAGATTTCAAACGATCAGCAAGCAAATTCTGCTGTATTTTGTGAAGTTCGTCACAGCAGCAACAGGTAAGTTAATTAACCCAACAGGAGTGCATTAATAAACAATTCTGGAACTGCAATAAAATAATTACGATAACGCCTCTAAAATAATAATGATTGTTTTAAAATGTCACCCCTCAGTTTTTCATATTCCTGTGATTATTTCAAATTTTTCCACCCATACATGCTCTTCGACCACATTTCATATGTCGGCATTCATTAAATTTATCGCTTTAATTAAACTGTCGAAACTTTAGAGAAAGTCCTACAGGATTAAATGCATAATTTTATAACGAGCTGTTTCATTTGGACTCCTTATTAGGTTTTAATCACCTAATTATGGATATACAGTAATCGCTCAGTAATTGAGGAAAATGAGCTAAAATCATGCAGGGATTTGGCGAAAAAAAAGTGTTTAACTACAGAAAGCAGTTTACAAGAAAAGCCGATTCCCTAAAATATGCCAGTTTACTTTATACTGGGATTATGGTCAAGTAGCTATCTGTTCATATCTGGGATTTAGGTTTAATAAAAAAAAATATGATTTTGTGTAGTTAACATATAAGCACGACTTTAACTTTATAAGCATTGCTGAATCCTGAGCTTTAGTCAATATTATTGTCTTTTTCAGTGTTTATTTTGCGGAGTTATGGTAATGAACACCAGTTTTCCTTATTTGCACACCGTGCCTTTGAATCCATATTTATTCTATATAAAAAAAAACCCCAACAACCTGTAAGTGCTTATTAATTAATTAATTAATTAATTTTTGTTCTAGGGCTTTGCCTGCCTTATAATTTGCATTTCAGATCGTTTGTAACAAGTGGCGTGTAGAATTTAACTAAATGCGTTATGGTCTGAAGATTCGACATGGTCACAGTTCATTGCTGGTAGATCATCGTGTAACAGGGTCAGGTTCTTAATATTTCTATGCAAAGGCACACTGAAAATGAGTGGTATAATATTTCTGTGTCTTGCACAATGTAAGGAAGTGGGCTTTTGTTTAACAATCGTATGCATAAGGAACAGAATCAAAAACTCAGAGGCTCATAAGATAAAGGTGATAAAAATGACTGAAAGATTAATATTTAGAATCTTTGGTCAGGACAATTTCTAGATCCTGGCCCCATTGAGAACCTAGTCATTTCTCAGAGAACACATGGAGAAACAGATGCCCCTGAACTGTGATAAACTCACATCGCTAACAAGACAACAACAGGTCCTTGTGAGATTTAAGCGCTGCAAAAATGGACTCTTCCTGTAGAATTTGCTAAGTCTTTGCTTTTGAGACACATATTTTAATTGATGAGCAAAATATATTAACATTTGTGAACAAATGAAAGTTTACAAAAAAATGTTTGAAAAATAAGAGAGTTGTCAAAACCCAAAATTTGAACTTATCCCCAGTACATTCTTTGTATCATTATTTCTTTCTAGATCCAATTTGTCAAAAAAAATTCAAAAGGGAGTATGTGAGTGCATGTGGTCTTGTAGTGAACTGGATCTGTTCATTATAACCTTGGCCAAAAATGAAGAACTGTTTCTTTAAAATGTGAAAAGTAATAAGCAAATCATAGCCTTAGTAGTTAACTAATACAATTAAGAAAAACATTTTAAATGAAGTTTTTAGAATCTTTAGTTGCAAATGACTTCTGTTGACCATAATTTGTGAAACTGTATTTGTTCTTTTTAGTTGTAAAGTTTAATATTTATTTTAAAGCTTTAAAACAATTGAATTAATTTTGCTTTTCTTGGTTTTAAAAATCAAAGCAGATTTTCTAAAGTTCATATTGCAAGAACTTAGCCTTTTCATTTTAAAGGGTCATGAAGCTTTTCTGGATCTAAACAAGTATTGTTTTGTTGGACCATTGGCAAAAACGACTCTTGGGATTGTAAAGGTTGCTGACCTCTGATGTATAGACTTAATGCATGGTTGAGTCTTCCATTATAAATTGAAGCTGGCCTCTTTTGTGCTGCTCTCCATGGCACTGGACAGTTCGTTTGACTTTTTGCATTGTTGGCATTTGTTTAAATGTAACTATATGATTTTTGGATCATTTTCAATACACACTTTAGTGTATTTGAGTGCAACATGAGGGTTTTATTATAAAATTGTTGAGGAGCGAAATAATTTGTGAGAACAGGACAGAACTGGTGAAAACGCCTCTCAACAGTGAAACCTGACTCGATAAAATGCCACTTTAAAACACAGTGCAGGAGGTGGATGTCCTAGTGCTCAGAAATCAGCATCAGATCCTGTTCTTTCTCCTTATGTAACCCTGAGCAGTTAAATAATAAATCAGAGTCCTGGGCTTTTTTGTTTAGCATGTCATAGGTTTTTACAGTCACATAAAAAACTAACTCATAATTTTTATTATTTCTTATAAGATTCAAGAAACAAATAATGAAATTGTCACTTTTTATTGAAATGAAAAAATAAGAAACCTCTGAGGCCTCCTTCTAGGTCAGGCATGTCCAACTGCAGGCCTCAGGGGTTAGTGTCCTGCATGTTTTAGATGTGTATTTGATGCAACACAACTGATTTTAAACGCCAAAACATTTCTTCTTGTTCTCCAGAGGCCTGGTATTGAACCAATCATTCGATTCAGGTGTTTTGTCCCGCGGTGACATCTAAAAAAATGAAGGACGCTGGCCAGTGAGGCCCAATTTTGAACACCACTGCCCTAGGTGTATTTAGGTTGAGATTTAATTGCACATAGAAATCCCTATATTATACGAATATGTTCTTAGTTGTGGTTGTAACAAAGTTCAAAGGGTGCAAATACTTTTGCAAGGTACAGTAAATTTAATCGGTTTAGATGCTAAAGACTCTACCCTTGTATATGACCATCCCCAAAAACGCTTTGAAAAGGAGAAGTAGACTGACTAAACTGCTAGAAAAAACAACATACAGGTCTAAAAGAAAGCTTTGGGGCTGTAACATTTTATATTAGATCATTGGGGATTTAAAGAGATACTCACTCCCTACCACAGTCTAACTCAACTTACAGATATTTAATCGAATAGGTGTGTCATCCACAAGGATCCTGTGTTTCATGACACAGTAAACGATCGTGTTCGAAACTGAGTCCCAGAGTGGAGGAATCTCACAGTGTTGGCTCAGTTATCTCTGTGTTTGAGCTCTTCAGTATTTATTCTGAGTGGATGATGTCCCCATTCCTATATTTGACGCGCATGTGCAACTTAATGATAAAGTAAACAAACGTGGCACCGTAAGGTGTTGCAGTCCTAATAAAGCAATTACTGACCTTTTAATGGGTCCTAGAATACAATTTACTGTCCCTCCCCTATCACCAGCAGCAACAAATATATCCAGAGAAACATAGACACCATATGCTTTTGAATGACGCTCTCATTTGAAGAGTTGTCATTTTTGCCACAGTTGCGGTGCTGCACAATCTCTGAGCTCTACTGTCAGTCTACAGTGCAGCACTTTTGCTTATCTCATGAATAAATATATCACTGCTGCTATTTGGACATTAATTCAGAATGTGGGTTAAAAGTTTTTCACACAAGGCAATAACTTTTTGAAAGTTTTTTTTCAGCTATAGTTTCTCTAACATGCTGAATATAATGAATTATTTACATTTTCATTACCTTAAATGTTGCTACTCACCACTGCCAATTATCTGTTCAGGATATTGTTGTGCAAAAACCTAAGGTGGGTCCACAGTCCCTGGTTTAAGATGTTTGCTCCATTCTTGAAGCAGGAATTCAGCCGCTGTAAAATGCAGTCAAAGTATTCAAGTAGGCTCAATGAGTAAATGGAACTAGTAAGTACCCACCTCTGGTAATGACACAATTAAAACCTGTTATTCTACGAATAAAAGTATATTTGTTGCATCCTTAGAGCGGTCAGATAAAAGGCCTCTTTGAGCCAAGCTCCTGGTTGACTTTCAACAGCAGCCCACCCCAGTCACATTTTTACACTTTACATCCTATCATAGTTGATCACCAGGAAATGTGGTGCATATAAAAGTACATGTCAAAAGGTAGCAGAACTTCCTCACCTGACCTGAATACATACATTCATTCCACTGTAGTTGCCACAGGTGATACTTTTTCTGCAGCGTTTCTGACAACAGACACTACAGTTCCTAATTTAATCTAAACCACTTGCCAGGGTTCAATTTTCAGAGTTTGTTTTCCAAGTTTCTTTCAGAATTTTCCTTCAGACCAGGTGGTTTGTATTTCAATGGCTACTTGGAGCAGTTAGCTTTAGTCAGATGGCTCTGCGTTTATAGGTAATCTGCATTTAAATTCCCCTAAATCCATTTTGTGGTGTCTATAAAACCCAGTTTGAACCTCAACTTTAATAATGCTTTAACAATAACCAGGCTGATTGAAGCATCAAAAGACCTGGTTGGAAGTACAGATAACTGCACAAACATTTGTTTTTTAATCCTTTAACTTAGAAGTCTTAATCATAGCAGCTCAAAGGGAAAGAGAGTTACTAGCAGTGACTCAAAGGCAAACAAAAATAGCATAAATTTTAACTCCTCTTCGGAGTGTCACTCAAACCTACAGCAGACTGACTGTAAAGCTCTGACTATAACCAGCTATCAAGACCAGACTTTTCAAACCAACTAAATCTAGTTTGCATCAAAAACGTAAACCTCACCATACTTTTTAGTGTCCCCAGTAAAGCTGCGTAAAAATCCCTCCAATAATCCTTTTTATTAGATCTCACATTGAAAAAATAAATCAAACTTTTATTTTGAATACATTTCCACATTGCAAAATTGTGATTGTCTTTGACAGGAAACACAGGCTTTACGACTCTGTAAAGAATGAAAACTCACTAACAAGCATTGTGTGTCTATCAATGGGCTCCAGCCCTCAGGCAGTAAATGACTGTTTAGGATTTGCATACATTTTTCTAATTATTTTAAGTTTTCCAAACGATTGTCTATGAAATTGAGAATGTTTATATTGCTTACATGTAGACTTTGCCCCTGTTTAAATTATTTGTCCGCATTCCATTGTATTATCAAAATCTTTTTTTTTTAATTCCTATTATTTCGACTTCATTGTTGCATATTTGTGTTTTGTTTTGCACCATTCATCACTCTCACACTCTTCTGTTATTTCTGTCCTACCACTTCCTCCTCCCGTCTCCTTGCATCACTTCACACTGCGGCAGCTTTTCTTTTTCTGTTAATTATCTGGTTTGAAGAACTTATCAGACTCTTTAAAGTATATATCTGGGCTTAAGTACTTTGCATGTACTTATTACTGCCTTTAATTCGGCATCCCTCACCTCTACTTGTGGGCCTGAATTCCTTTGGGTGACATCCTTGTTCAGCCTGTGTGACCACATTTCCTCGCTTGCCCTTTTTTTTAGTTTCCTGTCTTATTTCTGTCCTCAACCTACATCTCCCTGCCTTTACTCCTCCATCTCCACTTCTGCTTCACCACCCATGACACGCACCCCTCCCAGCCTACCCCACTCTCCTCCTCAACTATGCAACCACCACCGTTCCCCTCTCCTGTTTTGCCTCTCCAGCTGATTGTCTCCCTTTTTTCATTCATCTTCATCACTCTTGTTTTTTTTTGTTTTTTTTGGCGGAAATGTGAAGAAGATGGAGACAAATATGAGCGGGGGAGGAGAAAACATATTCAATAAGAGACTTTGCTTTGGGGAGATCATGCGAGGCGAGTGTTGGCTTCCCTCCTGTCTCTCCCCCTCTTTTCTCTCTCTCGCTGCTCTGGCTCAGTGCAAAGCATGTGTGTTGGTGTGTGCGTCTCTCCCGGCTCGGCTGTTGTTCGCCGCCGCCACAGATGAGCAGGGAAGAGGAGGTAAAGCGGATGTCTCTGGCCAGAGGAAAACAGGAGGAGTTTGGATCGACAAGCGAGACTAACCAGCGGCTCTGATCATCAACGGCTCTCCCTCTGTCTTTTGTACACACACACACACACACACGTGCGCCGTCAGGCTCACTCACACACACGCACTCACGCCAGCTGGATGTCTCCTCGCTAGGCTGAACGAGAGAGAGGTGCATTGGCTTGTCATTAGTTGAGGGCACGGGAGAACATGAGAAGCCTTGACGCGTGTTTACGTGTGTAGTGTTTCTGAATAGAGATGAGCCGGTACTTTAGATACACAGGGGCGACTGTTATTTGCTCGCGGCTGAAGTGACTCTCACCTCATCCTTGGAGTGTCACACGGGACTGAACTCTGCTATTTTTGTCAATGAAACGGAGCAGCCATGGGGGGATATGGAGGATGAAAAAGCAGGAGATGCATGTTGGTGTTTTGGGTGGGTTTGTTGAGTGGATGTTTGGGGGTGTAGAGGAAGCCACAGGCGGGCTGGCAACCACAGTAACTCTCAGTTCAGAGGAGTGAATAAGAGTGGAAGTGGAGAGGAGAGGGATGTCCTGAGGGAGCATCCTCCTGCTCCTTTGCTGATTCTCTGTAGTAGATCCTCAGTGTTTTAGAAGTCTCAGCCTTCCTTCTCAATTTGTCCTTTGTCAGTTGTTTCTGGATTTTAAATTAGCTTTTTTGTCCGTACTTTCTTTTCCACATTGTGTGTGTGTGCCTCTTTGCCTTTCACCTTTTCCATCCATCGTTTGATCTTCCACTTTTGTACCTACCTCTGATAGTTTAGAGATCAAAATGATTGATTCCATGCCTCTTAATAATGTTTCATCTCTCTGTCCAGGTGTGATTGCACAGAGGCTCCCTGACTGAGGAGGTGGAGGTTTAAGCATGGATCTAAAGGAGAATTGTGGCAGTCAGGGGAGCCATGAGAGCTCCAGTTTGCGCCCCACTTCCTGGCAGGCCTTTGCCAGCACCAGCACGCTACACGGCCTGCGCTTCATCTTCCCAAATGGTCAGACCGGTGCACGCCGCTTGCTCTGGGCTGCAGCTCTGCTGGCCTGCTTGGGACTGTTAGCTCTGGAGAGCGCAGAGAGACTTGCCTATTTCCTCTCCTACCCTCACCTGACTAGCGTGGACGCTGTGGTTTCGAGCAGTCTGGTTTTTCCTGCCGTGACCATTTGCAACCTCAACACCTACCGCTTCAGCCGCCTCACCAGTAACGACCTGTATCACGCTGGAGAGCTGCTGGCCCTACTGGACGTGGACCTGGCAATCCCTCAGCCACACCTGGCTGAGCCGGATGTCCTCGCTTTTCTGCAGGAAAGGACCAACTTCACTGCCTACAAGGCAAAAGCGTTCAACATGAAGGAGTTCATAGATCGAGTCGGCCATGACCTCGATGAGATGATGCTCTACTGCAGATACCAAGGCCAGGACTGCAGCCCCGGCGACTTCAAAACTGTGAGTTGGTTCATGGTGATTCATTTTTTTCTTTTGCTTAAAGTCCTCATTGGTTTTTGCTCTGCTGGACGTTTTCCAGAGTTTTCTCTCTTCTTATTAGGTATAAAAGGTACATGAATAAGTCTGATTTTTTTTCTGCAAATAAAGTTTTGATGTATGCTGATAGCTGTACTTTCCCCTCCCACGGTTCACAGCTGGAAGTCTCCTAACTGGTTTTCTCTGTGCTACTCTCATGTTTTGCTTCACAGGCTGCCTTCTAGGCTTTTTTTCTGCTAATACATTGTGCTGTGCTGCTGTCTTGTTGTAGTCCTCAGCCTTGAAATAATAGCTTCGTGCTCTCTGGCAAATGTAGAACTGTGACAAGTCTGAAAGATTTTAGTCTCTGGAGTAAAATAACTGTTTTCTCCTGGACCATTTCTATCTTGAATTTCTTCAAATCATCTTGCCATTAGTTGTATTATGGCCATGTATGTTTAAGTGAACAAAATAAGCTTTTCTTAGTGCTTGATTGATTGTAAAGAAACAAACTATTTCCTGGGCAGAATGTGATTCTAGCTGTCTAGCTGGTTGGATTTGCTGTTGGGAGTAGCACTTTGCTGTTTTTGTTGTGTGTGAAATTAATGCCCCGCTGTATGCCAGCGCAAAGTGAGCAGTTTTTGGAACATCCTTGGTTTGGTGCTTCACATCCACATGTTGCACACTAAAAATCAACCTGTGAAATGTTTGCAGTGATAAAGACACCCTTGGGAAATAAATTAATGTATTGAGCTCATATTTGGCACCACAGACACTTACGCTCTTAATTAAAAAAAAAAGGTTGCACAGTTTCATGCTTCGGGAATATATTTATTCTGATGCTGGAAATATATGCAAGTTGTGCAATCAGCAAATATAGCTTGGTGACATGAAGACTTGATAAAGCCATATATGCCTAAGTTTGTTATGAAATATGGAACCACATCTGTTTTTGCACATATCAAAGTCACAGCTCTGTTAAAAAAATGGAAGAACTTGTTCGTTCGGTGTGTGAAATTAACGCCCCGCTGTATGCCAGAGCAAAGTGAGCAGTTTTTGGAACAGCCATGGTTTGGTGCTTCACATCCACATGTTGCACACTAAAAATCCCTCAGGCTGAGTGTTAATGGAGTCCAGCAGTGATTAGTCGAGCTGCTCATGGCATACTTAGTGTTGTCTGATTTAGTTTGCACCTACGATATTATATATATTTAAGCTTAAAGTCATTTTTTAAAATTTTTTTTTATTGTGTAACTCTTGTGTTTTTTTTACATTGAAAGCTATGAGCTCTGTTTGTAGTAGTCGGTTAACATGGTTAGATTGTGTGAGGCTATTTTTAGAGGTCTTATTTAAATGATCTCTTGTAGTATGGTATAGTCAATAACATATTTATATATTACTGTTTACTGGCTGACTCTGTTTTTTTTCCTTTAAAGGCATTAACATGTAAGTTGAAATGGGATAGCAAGCCGGAATAATGTTGAACCTGGAACAGATTTTCTGCCTCTTAAATATAGATAGTTGTTAGGCGAAGCTTTTGGTGGCTAGATTTTCTCTTTTCAAGTTAATAACCATACACAATCAAGGAATAGGAGTAATGACAGGAAATTGAATTGAATTTGCAATTAGTGTCTCGTTATTTATAGGGCACTTTTTATTAAAAATAAGGGCAAAACAAAGTTGTTTAGATAATGTAAAAACAGGAGGCAATAAGAAACAAAAGGGTAAAGAAGTCTAAATATGGGGAAAACAAATGTTTAATTATATGAAGTGATGTTGGTTTAACCTGAGGATATTTTTAAATTTTTAAATGCAGTTACTTGTGAAAAATGTTCCTACGTTCTTAAAGTCTGGAAAAGTATAGGATTTGCTTGTATCTTTTTCCAGTTCTAGAAAATTCAGAAAGAAAAACAAACACAGAGAAAAGTTTGATTTTCAAGTTTTTTTTCTTTAATTTTCTAAATGAAAAAAGTGTAATGTTTTAGAAATGCTGTGATTTTGACATCAATAACTTGACATAACTTAGCCTTATTTCAATATTTATTAAAATAGTATTTAAATAGTATTAAGCTTTTTTAGGTTCAGCATTTAGGTTTGTAACTAACTTGGATACATAGTGGACGCTCATAAATCAGTAAAGGCATTTTATTACCAGTTTTTTGGAGCTGTGCTTCAATAACTGGGTCCTAAATCCAAGCAAATCATGCATGTAGATTTTTATTTACAAAAAAAGTTCAGAAGAAGTTGCATTTAGTTGAGAACTATAATTGAGTTTGAATCTGTTGTTTGTGCCACATATGTGTGAGCTCTGCATAAGATCCACGTACTATTAAAGCAGATTCAATGGACATGATTTATTGAAATGCCTCAAATACTTCAGAAAACTAGAAATGTAAGACTGGAATTTGCAGATAAAAATGTGTGGGAAACCTGTGGGAAGGATCAACAAGCTCTACAACATAGATCAAGTTAAAACTGCAAATTATAGACATATTTGCAAATGATAAAAAATATATAATTTATGTCAGCCAGAATACTAATTGAAAAGGAAGCTAATTATTTTTGGTAAATGCAAAGCGAGATGTTGTAAATTTTAGCCATTAAATCGAAAGCTACCTATGTAACGCATCCCTAAGTAAAGCAACCATATGGTGAATATATTTTCCACATTGACGTCCTCTGCGGAAGATTTTGTTTTTAGATGAGCAGACATTTTTCAGAAAGTACCAGAGCAACACAATGTGAGTAAATGACTCAGTGCTGCTACCACAGCAGGCATCGACTGAAACAGCGGGGACACTCTATCCTCCGTACAGTAAATCGCAGCTTCTGAGCTATGCGTGCATGCATGCATCCACACAATATTTTAAAGTCTGTGGGGGCGTAAGTGATAGTCATATGGCCATGCTTCTCTGTCCTTATGCTCACGTTTATTAACCTCCTTAAACAGCAAACTAGTGGCTGTACACTCCCATATAATCCTGTTGGCTTAACTTTTAGTCTTTCTATGTAATGATGTTGCATCTGATACAGATGTAGCAGCTGATCCACATGCAATATAAGCAGCCTAATGAGCCTGTTCTCAGATTTGATCGGTTTTCATTAGCACCATGTTCTGTGGAGTGGACCCTTGTTGCCATTGACTAAGTGGATCAGTGGCATTATTCTGCCTCAACTGTGTGAAATTCAAGTCATTAAAGCCTTTAGGTCTCTGGTGGTTGCTAGTGGATTGATGTCTTCTTGTTCCATCTTGAGACATGCTCAATTCAGGGAAGCTAATTGGAAAAACAACAATTGTGAATCACACGTTGGCTGTCTGATCATCAATTCACGCCTTCAGATAGATGTCTGGCCTGCAGCTGATCCATACCGTAGTGAGCTGTAGCAGCTCCACAAGTGATGAGTAGTCTGTACTCCTGTCAGGAGAGCAAGGGGTTTTCATAAGATTTTCTTAGTATCGATGCAAATCTATTTGTTCTGTATTTGCCTTCCCATGTAGCCCATTGAGGTTCCATTTAACTCCCCCTTAGCAACCATCTTACATGTTGTGTGACACATATTTCCCCCTCCAACCAATGTTCAAAGATAATCATGCTGACAGAGAGGCTACTGAAAGGCACCGTCATCCTCTTTGCCCTCTGCCTGTTGCTGCTGATTTCTCCCCTCCTCTGTCTATTAGCTTCTCCCATCTTTCTTCTCCATTTAAATTCTGCAACACTTCTTCACGTCTCTATATCTGTTTTCGGAAAAAGTAAAATGACAAACCAGCGAAAATACACGAACGGCCATACTCTGGCTTAGATTTCGAAAAAGAATTGGCCTTACTGAAGTACATGCACACATGAATAAGCACACACGGGGAGACCATATTAGCATGACACTCCAGGGATCGGAGTCAGCGTTTGAGTGGCACTGTGATGAATGACCGTGGGGAGGATTATGGGGATGCGAGAGTCTGTGTGATGTGACTGATGGAACTGGAGCATTGCACTGCACAAATGGGGAAGTGAAAACACTGTACACATTCGCACTATTATGTGCAATGTGTCACCTTGTATAGTTTTAAGCATTTTTCAAATCTGCAGACTGCTCCTTTTTAATTTATGTTCATACGTGAGTGCCTCAGCAACCTACTTGACACGATTCTTTCTAAATGAGTGCTTTAGTACACTTGAAGGATGCTTAAAAAATGAGGCCACATCTCAAATAATATCTATCATCCCTCCGTGCAAAAGCTTCTTCTCACCTTCAGTCATACTTCTCTGCAAGTATCCTGAGTTGTTACAGTGCATTTTAGTGATCTGTTACTCTCCATTAGTTAGAAGATTGTTGGTGGATTAGTATGGCAATAAAACCCTAGAGCTCAGATTGAGTTTACATAAACCTATATAAAAGATACTATTATTTTGTTCTTTAAAGAAAAGATTAGCTCACATTTTTTTAACCTATATATCAATGACCATTAAAACAGCTGTGTCGGATTCGGTTCCTACCAAATTAGAGGTTATTAATTGTTTAGCTAACGTTAATGTATGATTGCACCACAACAAAGCAAGTATCTAATATACATTTGCCTAAAATACCATTTTTTAAAGTTCTTCTTCACTGAAAATCTTGCAAAACTGAGTTTTCTTTCATTAAAATCAGTCGCTCTGTGTTCGGAAAGCATGCTGCATATGAACATTTTATAAAAACTGCAATCCCTGAATCAGTTAGATAAAGAAAAGAGACCTAGGCAGGGTAGATAGTGAGACGCTCTGATTGGTTGCCGTGCTGCGTCAAGAGCAGACCGCCAAAAGTTAAACTCAGAGCCTAATAGCTGAACTTCTGCATTGCAAGCGTTATGAGCTTTGAAGCTTGAAACGCAGGAAAAGCTTGAAAATTTGACGGAGCCAACCTGGTCTGTTAAGATAACTGCCTACATGGAAGTATTTACATTGTTACCGCCACCTCTTTTAACAGGATTTATAGTGTTACATGTTAAGGTAAGGAAAGAAATGTACATCTCTATTTTTATTATCATTTTTGAAGTGCAGTTTTGGTTGTTGACACTGGATAGGCCACTGTATTGATTGTTTTAAGAGAGACAGGATCTATTTGTATTGTTTTTGGTGCAACCTTTTCTAGCAGAGACGGAGTCCATTTTTATTTTATTTTCATGGTTGTTTTGTTTGTATTATTTATGTAAAAGTTCTGGTTCTGGACATTCCAATGTTAAATAACTGTTTAATTGTTGCATTTTAGAAAGTGTATTTGCCTTATTATGATATATTGACATTTCATATGTGGTTATTTTGGTCTCCATGATGTCGACAATAATATCGTTTATCGTCAATAATTTGTGGGCAAATATATATCGTCCAGCAGAATTTGTTATCGTCCCAGGCCTAGTTTCTGTGTTTATTTAAAAAATAAAAAACATTTAATTAAGCACGCTTATATAAAAATGAAATGAGGATTATTGCCCGTCATTGCAATTCCTAACAGCTTTTCAGATGTGATACTTAGTTTATTATATTCTTTCAGGTGGCAGGCATCCATGCTCTGAATATCGATAATATATTTAGCCAGTTAAATGGACATCCCATTAAGCTGAAATCTGTTGAATATATTTAATGGGTGATTCTAAACTCAGAGTGCTGGGGACAATATGGTAAAAAAAGAAAAGTCTAAGGAAAATTCAAGGTTTTCATAATAAATATCCACAGCAATGCTTGCTATTATATTATAGTCATCTGCGATGGACTGGCGACCTGCCCAGGGTGTACCCCAACTCTAGTCCATTGACCGCTGGAGATGGCAATCAGCCCCCCTGTGAGCTTTTGAGGATAAACTTTATAGATAATGGATGGATAGATATTATGGGTGTCAGGATTTTCCAAATCTGCCATTTTAGGGTCATGATTTGATTCTCAATTTATTTTTATTTTTTTACCTTTTCCTACAGTACAGAGCCTTATGCCATTTTTAAACTATTCTCTATGATAATTGGTTTATTAATTCAATTTTTCAATTTTTATTTGGAAAATACATATAAGTGTTGCAGTTTGAATTATTGTTGTGCAATGTATCACGTCAAGCATTAATGGTTAAATTTAATAAATGTACTATATTATTGTATTTACAATACACACAGCTCACTGGCTAATACTGTGGTTTCAACACCAATTTCCGCCATTCTGTGTTTAAACCTGGGCCCTGTAGAATATTTAAGTGACTGTGAGGAATTTGTTAGGCATGAAGTTTTGGATTTTCTTATTTTTCTGATGGGTAAAAACGAGGGCTGTCAAACAAAAACGTTAATTATCGATTATTATTTTAACCTAATTATCTCTGCATTATGTACAGAAAAGATCTAATGAAAATAGGCAATTATCAAAAGAAAATATATTCAGGTTAAATGTTTACCACTTCATTATGGACAAATAATTGGTAATAATTGCAGAGATATAACCATACAGAGACCGTTTGGTAAGTCAGTTCAGTGGAGAGCTTGTTATGGACCTTGTTGCAGTTGAAAGATGCATTTGTTGGTCAATCTTTCATGATTGATTAACAAATTCTAAATCTATCAGAAAAAGTACCCTTTTTTAATGGTAAATAAAGGACAAAACCGGATCTTCTTTCTTTCTTTCTTTCTTTCTTTCTTTCGAAATATAGCACAGATGCTTGGAACTTCTGGGATAGATATATATACGCTTAAAATGTTACCGTTGGTGTTATACAGTATTAATTCATCCTACAACTTGTATCATGTAGTTAATGTTGGACCACGAAATAAAACGGCTCATCTCTCTATAAACCCTGCGTGATCCATGCTACTCTTGTGCAGAGCCGCAGCAGCTCGGACTGAGAGAAAATGTGCTGAGCTTCATCTGTAACAGTATTCTGACAGTGAATTTGAAAAGCGCAAAGTACCATAATGAAACTGTGTTATATTACGGGCTCAGACGTTTGGTTTATTTTAATTTTTGTGTGTAAAAAACTGAGTCAATAAAGCCTATTTCAGTTTCAAAATGTCCAGGCTTTACAAAGAGCTCAAAACTACTGGAGAAAATAAAATAAATCCAACAAAAGTGTTTAAAGCGGCCAAAAACCGAAGCAGTAATGAGCTTTGAGGAGGAGGAGGGTGTGTTTGGGACTCCAGCAGAGGTAAGCTGCTCTGCCTTCAGGGGTGGTGCAGACACCTCTATCACTCCCTTGTTTTCAACTAGTGATGTCACTAATCCATCATTCAGTCGTTTTGTAGAAGCGGGAGGAGCAGCTGCTCAGAGAGCAGAATTCACAAGGATTACTCAGACATGCGTGAATTTAGCTAAAACCCAGTCTGGGGGGGGGGGGTTGTATGAGAAAATTACATTACCAGATGGTTGAAAACTCCAAACACTTGATGTTGCTTGATATAGGCCATTTAACTCCACTATACAAAACAAGGCTGACTTTATATAAGTCTTGGGTAAGCTTTTCACCACTCTACATTTGTTTAGTATAAATCACTGTATACTATAAAATGGCATTTTAGGTCACTGGGTTTTCCCTCAGATATTTTGTTGCAATACATAATGTAAAATTGAGATTTTATCCTTTATCCTAAAAATATCGGTTCCGCACTTGTATTAGGAAACAATGCTCTTAATAAATTAGAAGGTGAGAGGTCACTGTCCTGTCACTTTGGATTTTAATAAAGATTAAAGTAAAACAGTGCGTTCGCACCCAACAGCTCTGTTTGCCAAAAAAATCATGAGTTTTGTATTTGCAAATTTTTTCTTTCTATATTTTCTTTTTTTTCCCTACAGGTAGCAAGTGCATGTTTGGGTACATGCATGATTGCATTAAGGAAGGTTTGGCTACTTGTATATTAATTTTTTGTCTCCAATAACCTTCCTCTTACCTTTTTTTAAAATAATTTACTTTTAAATCAAATGTTTTCAACCAATAAAGCAACATTTCAATGTTCCATATTATGTACAGATGTTTAGATTTATATGTTCACCTTTAAGTCTGTTTTGATATCTGAAGGTCTGTGAGTAATCCAGCTCCCAGAGAAATCAAAGTTCGATTGAGAGTAAGATAAATTTGTTGGTTAACAGTTGCTGCTAACTGGGCACAAGAAAATGTATTTACTTTTCAGAAATATTTTTTAACCAAACTAACCACCCAAATCCCCACATTCTGAATGTTGCCACTGAGGTAAACTAACTATTATCTATAAAAGAAATCAAATTATTCTCCATTAAATTGGATCGTATCATTTAAGGAAGTTCATGTGTCAATAAAGTGTGCTTTATTGGACTTCTTGTGGCTCAGGTTTGTTTTTGCCACGTGTGATTACCACCTTGATTAAATGCTGATTGATTACGCCGACAAGGCAAATCAGCTTGTCTGCCACAGCGAATCAACTCAGATTCCCTCTCCAGCTCTCCCTGCATGCTTTAGTGAGGTGTAAAAATACCCCATGAGATAAGCGGGCCATGGAGGATTGTATCACGCTCCCAAGCTTAATGTGAAACCTGATAGCAGCCAGATCTTGTATCAAACAGAAACTAATTAGCTACTCATCCCTTGCTGTGACCTAAGCCTTGTTGGAGCATCACTATCAGTATAATGGTTTTGGCTGGTTACAGCATTAGTAATTAGCTGGTACATGCAACCTGTGGCTTTGGCACTTTAGTGGATGATTATTGGAAAAATTTGCTCTAGTTCAGCCAATGGCAAGCAGCGGGGTGTCAGGAGCCCATTAAATAAATATTCCATGGCCTTTTTCTCCTGTCTCCAGCTCTGTAACTGCATTTTAGGACTTTAATTTTTTTTTCTCTCTCCCTATGCAAGCTCAGTGTGTAACATTAGGTTTTAGGGGATTTACTGTATTAATCATCAAGCTGATTTGGCATTACAGTGGCATTTTGGATTCCCAGCAGGCAGAATGACTCAGTTTTTTAAAGGGCATGGAAAGCACCATCACCACCCACAAGCTTTTCCCCACCTCAACTGTCCTGGATCGGCAGTGGAAACTTTCTTTTTTGCCAGCTCGTAAGAACTGGAGTGTACTCACAGCTCGATATGGATGAAGCTGTCTGGCATCCTAAATTATAGAAGCTTGATGATAGTGTTTGGTGTAATGAGACTTAAAGGAGCAGAATGTCTGATATTTGTTGTTTTTGGTTTGTATAATAGATGACTTCATAAGAAATGTAACAGTTTCATTGTGCCAAAATTGGCTATATTACCCTCAGTGTTTCCCGTACATAGGCCGTACCGCGGCGCTGTGCCACATTTGGAATTCCAGCGCGACGGCTAGAAAATGCGAACCTTCCAACATGTAGGTTACGTATTTTGCGTTGCAACTAAGTAATTTAACACCTACGCACACTGGTACGACTCGCCCTTCTAAACTACGAAAAAAGCAGCGCAGTGATGCCGTTTCGGCCAATCATTGTAGAAAAGCAGAGAACGAGTCTACCGAATGTAATACCGCCCTCCTCCATACCTCCTCCTCCTGCTGTCTGCCTCAGCTCTGCCTCCCTCCGTCCTCCGCTCCTCACTTGCTGCAGCACCTGGCACTGAAAGGTAAACTACGTTTCTGTGTCGCTGACTCATACCTGCCAACCCTCCTGACTTTACCGGGAGACTCATGAATTTCAGTACCCCTAACGAAAATCTCCCGGAGCCACCATTATCCCGAATTTCTCCTGACACTGTTGCATCATGTGCACTCCCTGTTTCTTATATGAGAGGGATGAAGATTAAAATCTGTGACATTTTTATTTTGCCAAGGAAGTTCCTATGGGGTACAGTTTCCTCATTCCAGTCATGAAAATCCTTCACCTATTGGTGAAATTCGGCATTTTGAATTCAAAATAGGTCACCTATGTGATTCGAATCTCCGATGAGAAAAACAATCAGTTGTTCTTAGTGATGCATGGTGCAACAGTGAGCAACACGTTTTCAGAACAGTCTTTATGTGACTGGCAGAGGCTGTAGTGTCAATTAGTTTTTAAATCTTCCAAGTTATTTAGGATGGAAAACTGTAACAATCGATCTCAATTCTATTTTCCTTTCATTTCGGCTGTGTGATGGTAACTTCTGTAGCAGTGGTGTTTAGTGCTACTGTGCAGGGCCCTATTCAGGAGGTTAATGAAGAGGGGCTAAAAGGGGGCCAGGGTGGGTCTGGGACTGTAGCACCAAAATAAAATAAAATATTTTTGTTGTACTGGGGACCCAATCTGAGCTGGTCACATTTTACAGTTTTCATCTGTTTATATTACATTTCAAGTCATTTTATTTTGCTAAGGTTTATGTGACAATGTAATTAAATCACAAATAAAAACATTGCAACTTTTTTTGCTACCCTTTTAATGAAATATATATATATACATTTTTAAATAAATAAGAATTAAATAATTTAGTGCAGTTAACCTGTCAATCAGCTTCTATAAGCACAATTATAATTAAAGCAAGTGGAACATTTGTTTTCCTGTTCAATATTAAAATGCCCTATATGCTCTTAACTAGTCCAAATAACAACTATGATTGTGTGTGTGTGTTTTGCAGACTGTTCTGCCAGTAATTAAAGATTGGGGCCAACACGGTACAACATTTCTATTTTCTTTAAAATGTTGTAATCAAAAATACAGGTTTTATACGGAGTTTTGAGTTCAGAGAAGAAAGGTAGCAGCAAAAATAAATTGCTTTTCAATTTAAACATTTCATAAGCTTTAAGGTTTAGATGAGCAGATTCCATCTACGATTAAGTAATTTACCAATATCTATTGCCTTAACTTCATTTATTTGGTTAAAGGTGCATTGTTTTTGTGTTCTGATTTAGATGTGCCAAACTGCCATCAGCTCCTGATTATTCATTCTTCTGTACATGCAGGAGCTGTAAATCGTATCCTAAGAGCTGCTTCTAATTTAATCATTAAAGCTGCTACATGACTGCATGTTTCTCCAAAACTGGATTTTAAAAATTGTATACGCAGTGATATTTAGTTTTTTGTCAGAGACCAGACGCCAATGGATTACTAAAGTTACAGGACAACTTGTATGACAGCGACTACAGTTCTATAATAATCACCCACAGATGATGTGACTCACTCTGTATTTCTGCTTGTCTGACCTCCGCTTTTAGCACAAACATGGCTTTCTGTTTCGTAAAGATTGGCCCAACTCTTGTTGAAACAACATAATCTCAGGCCTTTAGAATTTTGAAAGCTATAAACTTTTTTATGAGTGGAGGGTCAGCTTTAGGATTAGGAATAAATGTGTCCCCAGTGGAATTGAGGCCAGGACACTGACGAATGGAACAGTCTTTCACGTATTTAAAATGGGCTTTAAATAACATATTTTGCCATCAATAGAGATTTTAAGTTTCTCTCTAAACTTGTCCCTGATTTCAGACGTTAAAGTGATTATGCACTGGGGATTTTGCCCGCTTACTCTCTTGGAAGTGTTCTTTGCATCTCTACAACTGTTCATTTTGTTTGTTTTCTGCCACCCAACCACTTGCGCATACGCACAAAGATGTCAAAAAACATTCGCCTATAACTTCAATCTGAGCTAAATTTGTTAGTGTTACCATGGAGATTTTTTGAGTATTTAAAGGTTGAAAACCACCTGCAAGTCGAGGATTCATAGTTAACACTCGGCACGTAGAGAAGTGAATAGTAGAGAGAAAACTTAGTTGCTGTCCAGATTCTGAGGAAGAATATTCACTTTCTGATTTATTTATCCAGCCATCCAGCGAGACAAAGTGTTTCCTTGGATAGTGACAGCTATTCCATTCGCCATGATAATCCACAAGATACGTATAATGGACCCAATGCTTTGCTTCACCTTGTCTGGTATATAAGAACGGGATGTGGTGGCGGTACTAGGGATTTTCAAAACACCACTAATGGTAACAAAGGAGGCAGGAGTGTAAAAACCCACAGAAATAGCTGCAGATGCGGGAGAAACCGTGGGAGAAAATCCACTGCTAATTGCAGAGGAGGGAGCAGGTCTCTAGGCCTACATGATCCCTCTGTAAATGTTGATGATGGCTGGGTTAGTTTGGGAGATCAGGAACAGTACCACAAGTGGACCAGGCATTTTGATGAGACTGTAGGGTTTTGTGGAGACGGGAATCTGTCAGATTCTGAACCCCTTGATTTACTGTCAGTTTTTCTGATTGATGAATTCCGGAGCCTCGTCACAAGGGAAACTAACAGATATGGCCATAATTAGGGATGAGTGATTCCAAGCATTTATTGGCCTGGACACTTGGTTGAGCCATTAAAAAAAATGCTTTTTTTGAATCCATTCAAATAGACTAATTTAGTTAAAACCTTAAAATTCAGCTGATTAAAACAACAAATTAATTCAATAAACTCCATTTAATAAAACCTGGTGTAACAAACATTTCTAGATGCAAGCAAAGCAACTTGGCTTTAAATGTTGGAAATTTAAACCAGCAACAATGTTTCAGTAACTGCATGGGCCCTTCAGAAGTAGTTGCATCTTTTAGGTTACCAATTTCATGCAGTTTCAGTCCAAGTAGTCCCATATCATTGACTTCAATTTTTTTTTAGGAAACTATCTCATTCATTTTCTTCACTTCGGATTGGAGTAGTAATGCTGTAATGGTAATACTGGTAAGTATTGAAATAAACCGCATTGGTTGTAATGCCTATTTTCTTCTTTCCTCTGTCTCATCTGTGCTTCCTACACTCTGCGAGCCTTTAGCATTTTTGGATAATGTTGGTTTTTTGTCCTGCCTGAGCATCTGCTGCTGTGAGACTCTGTTCAGCTGGCTAAATATTTCATTAGCATGTAAAACTGAACTTTATATTACTTGGAATGTATTACCCGATAATTATTGCACCAAGGGCGTCAGTTTGTTTTTAAAATTGCTGGGAACAATATTTATAAACTTGGATGCGGTTTGAGGATTGCTGGGTACAGTAATTAAATATTTATATTGCCTCTAAGTATTCATTCATTTCATGTTTAATTACAGTATGCACTGCACTGTATTGACGTGGTGAAAATTAAAAATCGCATCTTTTTTAAATTAACAGCTTTGTCTGGAGCGGTTTGCAGCAGGGATTAGAATTGGCACCTCCAAGTCTGAGACCATGGTCTTAAAGGTTAAATAAATATAAGTTAAAAGCCATAGGTTTAACTGTTTTCCTTTTTGAACGTCAGCAATAGGCTGTTGGATGGAAAGGATTATTAAAATCCACACCGTAGCAAAAAGAACAATGTTGGATATAATATGTACTCACATCAGCAGAATGTGCAACAATAAAAACGTGCTCCTTTTGCAACCCCAACACTGTTCTGTGTGGAGAAACTTCTAATTTAACTCACAGCTAACAGTCCTACGATAGGGCATCTACCTGTGGGCGATCAGTATAAAGTTGTTTCAGGTGAAAAAAACAAAAATAAATTACATTTCACGGCTCCAGGAGGAAGTTTATTTAAGGCAAGCGGCCATAACTTGTTATGTTTTAAGACTCCCAAAGAGGAAAATGTTCATATGTTGTTTTGCTATGGGGAGCTGCAGGGATTTTTCCCGAAGTTGCGCTAATGACGCAATGCCGTCACTATCTCTCCTTCCAGCGATTCCAGAGATTTAGGAAAGAGCAATCTATAGGGACTGTCGACTGTGTTTGCTTTCTGCACAATATAAATTTCAGCTGCAGTATCCAAATAATGAAAGACTAATGATTCACTGCACCATAATCTACTTTCAATAACGGATCATGTTATTTTCCTTTTTGATTTTGAGTCCCTGGTTCTCCGTTACTGCGTCGCAGAAGTGTCTCTCTCTGGCAGCTGGATGCAGAGATAGCGAGAATGTTTTGCCTTCAGCGCAAAGTAGTATTCTGGCATGCTCTCTAAATAAACACAGTATGTCAATATATCATTTTTGGGAGTCTTAAAGGACAACTAAGCACCAAATCAACTTTTTGTAGGTTATAAACTGCATAAATATGCTTCTTATAGTGCTCTCTACATGTCCTGGTCCCTTTTTTGACATTTTAGTGCAAATTAGATAAAATCTCACTTTTGAGCCATCTGTACATTTTCGGTTGCACTACATTTGAATTTCATTCCTGTCCTCCCCATTTGCTCTGGCGGCTGTGTGACGTGATTTGGTGCTGTGTGACGTCCGTCGCTCTGCCGCTTGGGGTATAAAAGCAGTCAAGTCTCGCACACGCCCCCGTAGCGAGTTGGAGTTGGAATAGTGACCGAGCATTTTACATCGATTTTTCAGGTTAGCAAGTTATCATTAGCATAGTATTTAGTTAGTTCTTTAGCGTTGCGTTTTTAGTGTAGTTACTTTTCTTTTTACTACGGCTCTGTATAAGAGGGGGGGACTCGACCACACCTCCGTAGCGAGGCGCTATGAGCTGCTTGCAGCACAGAACCTGAGTGCTCCATTATGCAGATAGTTACCCCTAATTACTGACATTTGCTCATTACCTATGATAAACGTAATGATAAAGGATAACTGACATCAGTCAATGGAAAATAAAATCTGGGCTAAGAGTTTGTTTTTAATGGAATAATTGTGATGGTGTTTCTTATTTATTTATTTTTTTTTGCACATTCCTGAATTATTTTCTCGTCATGCTTGGATACTTTATACCGGGCATCTCTCTGCAACACATTTTCTGCTGCAGACAATGACGTACAGTACAATGACCGCTACAGGTTCGGCACCTGCTGCTGAGAACAAGACATCGGCCCGAAATGATAATACTTGGAGCCACTCAATTACTCCACAGAACTGGAGACGGAAGTGGAGAAAAACTCAACCTACAGATTATTTCCCTTTGAGGCCTTTCTGGCCGTCTGTGACTCTGCGCTGCTGCCTGCCAGTCAGTCACAGCCCAGACCACGCCAAGCCAGTATTCCCCCCGCGTTTTTCCTGGTCCGCCAGGCAACGCCTTCTTTTGAGTTGTTTTTCAAAAATAAATGTGGGCGGGGTTATACTCTGGTAGGGGGTTGAGGTACTCTTTAAATGAGCAAAAATAGTACATGAATTTTTTCTTCTGGCAACCCACCCACAGTAAAGAAACCCGACCCGTTAAATTTCAATTACAATGGTCCATCATTCATAATTAAAATAACCCGCAACAAGTGAAATCTGCAAAGTAGTCATCTTTATTTTTTTTACAATCATTATGTTTTAACGCTGTAAACCCCCTCCCCACACACTTTTTTACACTTTTCCAGAACATACATTAACATTAACTCACATTTTTCACAAGTTTTAACACTCAAACCTTCGTAGATATAAAACATAAAAGTATTAATACATAGTACGGTCTCTCCGCTGTTGCGCCGCTTGGGTGAGTTTTTCTCCACTGGTCTCTGAGCAGGTGTCGTTTCCGAGTGAGAAACATAATTGTGGGCAGTTTTTACTGTTTTTTCCGCTGGATGGGATTTTTATAACCAGACATGATGAATTTGGCAAGCACGGGAGACATAAAAGTAGGACATTTATAACTGCCTCCCATCATTTGGACTCAGAACACAATGCGCGTTATTATGCTGTAAAGGAAGCATTTAAATTGTGCTATTAAAAAAATCCACGAAACATCGAAGCAGCAAAGGGTGGACCGCGTTATAGCAAGGGAACTGTATAACTGTATTTTTTCCATCTTGAAACGGGTACTAGTGACATTGCAGGACTCCGCCCTGTAGCTGACTACCGGTCTTTTAAAACGTGTCATATCTACTGCAGAGGACGCTATAGCCTAGTATGTGAGCAGAAAGAAGCATGACTGCATGAGAAAGTGGAATGGAGTGAATTAAATAATATTCTGTTCAGACACTGATGCGGAACTTTGCTGGGAGCACAAGTGGCTATTAGATCAGTGCAGGTAAAGAATTTTCTCATCAGGTTATGGGGACAAACCCCTCAATCATCAATATTGGTGGGGACATGTCTACGGTAAAAATGATGCCTATATGCGGCACACTGATGTTTTGATAAAATATTCGACAGTTGTGCAGCCTTACTTGAGGTCTGATTCGGCAAGTCCACCAGTACATGTTTATGATTCTCCCAAACCAATACCTGGACTACAAAATGCACCTGCATGAATAGGTTAACAATACCCTTTACCCTGGCAATTTTCTGTTGGAAATGAATGAGCTATCACCCAAACATGGACTTAATGCTTTGTAAATTATCAAGTTTATCAATGAAAAGACTGTCATTACCATCTGATCCAAGTACATGTCCAGTTGCACCTTTACAGGATAATCAGACACTTCTCATTATTAGTATATCCTGTCAGTCACAATCTGTCCCCACACCTAGCTAGAAAAAGTACAGATTATTCACTTTAATTAGACTAAATGTTTACTGTACTAGGTCAGTTAGGATTACGATTATTTTAGTTTGTGAAATTCAGAAATTGACATAAACTACGGCAGCAGTGAGAGAGTATAGCTCAGAAGGGTCTGCATTTTGCATGTTTTAGATATGAACACTATCCCAATAAAGTTAATTCAAATGGCCAAGCTAGCTCTTTAATTCATGACCATCTCTGCATAACCTGGTAACGATTCATTAATTTGATTCGCGTGTGTAAAGCTAGGGAAACATCTAAAACAGAGAATTACACTTGCCCTGAAGGGCTCACTTTGAACACCACTGCACCAAGAGTAATATTCTTCAGTTTGAGAAAGCCAAGATGATGATGTCTTGGTTTGCAAACTTCTGAAAGATTAATAAACAACCACTCAGTTAACTGGAAGCACATCTGGGGATGCATTTTTAGGCACCAGCTAGCCTGAACAGATTAGAGATCTCTGTAGAGCAATGTCACACACTTCTGTTGCTCTGATTGGTTATAGGTCTATCCAATTGAGTACAGAGGCATTTTTTTTCTTGGTTCGGTTAAAACATGCTCCATAATAACAGCCCAATGGAGTAGTATCAGACTCACATTCTGATTAGAATTGAGTATGACTACGTCAGGCTTTAACTGAACCCCATGAAAAAGCATTATCCTTCCCCCAGGCAATTTTTGAAACATTTTACCAAAGTGGGTGGAGGATGAGCGCGGGTGTGGTCTGGAAGACAGTCACGGCTGAACCAACTTGAACTAATATGGCATGGGTCCACCCAGCTCCATAAAGGCTCTCTTTACCTCCGGTAAAGGGAGAAATCATGAGGTCTCTTTTCCACCATCCACCAGAGATAAAGGGAGGCTTTATGGAGTGCAGTGGCCAAACGCCATATTATTTCGAGCCGTTGGCTCAGGGCGCTGAGTCAGCACTGCCTGAAGCCGGCTACATTGTAGCAAACAAGCACAGAGAGTCTAGGGCTAGCACCTTACTAATTAGGTTCAGAGCGTGTCATGGCGGCAGCTTTTGTTTTCTTATTCATGGTGTATTTAAAACATATAGGTTATACCTTATAGATTTAAACCACTTCGACGTTGTGGTCCTCCAAAGTGCGATGTATGGATTTCATCTTTCTCTGTTTCTCGCAGCACTGCGGTGTGCACGTGGCACACAAGATAAACAATTTCAAATCGTTACGGGGCTGGGTGAGTGTGTCTGAGAGAGGGAGGCGTCTCTGCGAGACCATGCCTGTGACATCGACCATGTGAAAGATGTACCGCTCTCAGCCAACCACAATATTCAAATGCAGTAGCCATGCATTCACCATGAGCGGCAACACTAAGACGTTTTTAGACAAAATGATGTAAAATTTAACAAGTTTAGACGAAAATGTAAAAAAATGCCCTGAAACATTGGATTGGTAAACACCCATTGATACAGTTTATAAGAACAAAAAAAAAGTTGTTTTGGGGTTTAGTTACTCTTTAAATAGCCCATTTTACTGTCATATAGACTGCATCATGTTGCTTTTTCCAGACACAGGTGAATGATTCAAAAAGAATTCAAATCATTATGATTCTAGTAGACATTCTTGATGTTCTAAGGCTGAAAGTATACTTTTTTTGTAACCTCATGTTGACGCAAGCAGCAAATTGTTTTGTACTGGCTTTGCATGTACAGTAGTACTGAAGAATTCATCTAGGGGTCAGAGTACAGACCGGATTTTTTCAAGGAAGAAGTAAAATAAACATGCGACCGTAGGAGATTATTAGCTGGTTAATATTGAGATAAGAACAGAAAAAAAGACGGCACAAGTATTGTAGTTTGTATGTAGAACACATTTACCTCTATTTTTGATTCCTTTCCTACTGGTTTTGCCGCCGTTGTCCGTGTGTACCTAAAGACGGTCAAATAGCGCTCAACACTTCCCCCTACTGGTAACTCACAATAGCGCTTGTAAAATATATGCTGTTCGGTTCTTGTCTGACCTTTTTAAAGCCAATAAACTTCTATACCTTAGACGTGACTCCTCTTTTGGAATTACTTCCTCAGCCCTGTGTGAGCTTCGCTTTGGTAGCTCTTGCCAGCAGCCAGCTTACACTGTGGTGAAGAGTGTGTAGTAGTTAAATCAGTCACTGCTGAAACACTTGCCCACTTAAAAAGTAAAAGAAGTTGTCGGAGCTATTCACCGGTATAGCGGTATATTAAAAATTCATATAATGAAAATAAACACTGGTTTTTGGTATGAACCAATATACCGCCTAGGCCTATTGTGTACAGTTGCGCCTTTTAAAGTTCTTTTTTTAAAGTTTTACCAGTTTAAATTTTATGTTTGGATCAGATATTGTTTTACCCACACAAATGTTTATAGGAGTTCAAAGTACCCCGTTTTTTTTCTTGTAGTGTGTGAGCCAAGGATGCCGGGTGAAATATTTCTTACGGTTTTTTAATATTGAGCCAACTTGCTGATTCATTATTTAATATTTATTATAATTGCTTCTTTTTTATGTTCAAAATGCTTTTGATTGTTGCGCACAGCATTCATTAAACATAAGACTTTTGCACATTATTATTTCATGCAAACTATCAGATTTGATCATTAACAGCAGGAGAAAAAAAAGTGGGCACACTTCCAAATTCTATTGGTGAAACTTGTTGTTAAATATTCTCTCGCTGTCTTCTAAAGTGGTCTCAAAATGTGACTAATTGGTCGTAGTCTGAAGCCCCAGGTTGGGGATGTTGGCTCCCATCCACAGCAGTGAAAAGAAGGAGCTGAAGGAGTGGAGAGAAGAGTGCACAGCCCATTACCTCAGCAGGCTGTCTGGGTACCCACTTCATCGTGGCCCCAGGAGGAGGAGGAGATGAAGCATGCCTGTGTGTGTCTGTTTGTGTTTGTTGGTCTGTGTGTGTGGAATTTTACGAGCTGCTGTGTGCTTATATTTTTGTGTGTGGGTTTGCTCCATAATGTGCTGTCACATGCAGTCAGGATTGGATTGTTTTGCATGTCTGAGATTCAAGCTGCTTGATCCATTTGCTACAAGTTGCTTTTAGCACATATTGACTTAGGCTTATGAAATCAAAGGTCAAGTAGCTAGTTAACTCAAATTTCTGTCACTTGTTTGGAGGCTGCTCAACCATTAGAAAATTAAATGAGATACTCTGAGATATGAGTTGATGTCCATGAAATGCTGTCTTGTCTAGTTTTGATTGTTTCAAAGAAATCAATTTGTTTACCTCTGTGCAGACAGCAAGTCCTTAATAAAGCGTTGAGCAGATATGATTCAGTTCATTGTACCTTGACATGTAGCATCCTGTAACAAAATCTTTTGAGTTGAAATGAAATTTAAATGTCTAGATCTACTCTTGTTGTGTTTTCCATTTAGTGATGTGCTCTAGGTGACTTGCTCCATTCTGGATCTCAATGGGCAGAGGTTTTCAAGACATCGGTTTGGTTTTGACATTAATTTATACCGACTCATACTGCCGGCTGTCAAAAGGCAGAATACATGTTACACTGTATTTTGAGTTGTCTTTATAGCACAGGACCATTGTTTCCAAGGGCACTTTGTATTTTGGACAACAGGGTATACCACTTTGATACTTCTCAATGCGCTGTTAAACTGCTGTTGATACATTAATAGAATTAATTGGATAATATTTTACAAGTCATGTGTCTGCAAAATCATGTTGCTTTGCAAAATGTATTCTTTTTTCCATCTTAAGAGGTGTCATTGCTTGGGTTATTTCATCTCATTGAGCATTCTCTTCATGAGACTCTCCTACAGCAAACTGAGTATTCAGTCGGAGGCTTCTTCAGTTTCGCTGCAACACAGACCACTACAGGAAATACTTTTTCCCCCAAAGCCATCATCAGGGCTTTCCACAAGCGCCGGCTGCCGGCTATATAGCCGACTACTCAATGAAGTCCAGCCGGCTACTAATTTATGACCAGGATGTGATTCCGCGCGACGCTGTGCACGACGTTAGCACGACGTTAGCACGACGTTAGCACGACGTTAGCACGCCCATTGTATTTTCCTTTTCATACTTCAGCATGAGTCCCACTGTGACACGGCTCTGTTGTCCGCCAGAATGCTATGTGAACTGGGTTAGCTTTCAAACTCCGCTGCTCTGCTCGGTCCCTTAATATACTTTTGACCGGTCGAACTGAACTAATATCCTTCCGCCCACTTAAGTTGTACCCAGTGTTATCGTGGGGCTCTTGACTCAGGTCTAGCTAAATGGACGATACAGAAATGCTAAGTCCACGGCAGCGTTGTTGTTAAACAAGGCTGTCGGAGCAGTCATAGAGAAGCAGAGCGTCATTTTGGTAATTCAGTCCTCCCTTTAAGCGTTCAATTAGTGAAAACAAACGGATTCGTAAGAGTGTGTTTTCGTTGCTGTTTATTTGTGTAGCCACCACTGCACTGTGAACGTGTCATGAACTGAAAAGAAGAGATGTACAACCACAGAAAGCCCGTTGATGCCATACTATGCCAGCTTGTATTGCCTGTTTTTTTTATTTTTAGCTGTGCAAATCAGTTTTTATTGCTACTTTACATGTTGTATAATTATGATGATAATTTAGTGATAATAGTAGTAGTAAAGTAACATTGTAGTTGAGCAAATGTCTGAGAAAATAATATAGCCTGCTTATTATTCAATTCAATTCAAAGATACTTTATTGATCCGGTCAATGAAGTGCTTGCAGCCGCCAGAGCAGCGCTCCCAGTCACATAATAGTAGTAGTTGTAATAATAATAATTAAAAGTATTAGTAGTCTTCTCCTGTTCAGGATTTCTTCCTGCCCAGAGGTGTGAGAAAGATGCCACCAAAAAGAAAATCCAATCAGCAGACTATGGAAGGCTTCTTAAAGAAGAAAAGTGGTCAGTTTAAGTGCTTCAGAGTAGTATTAAGATTATGTATTCATCCTAAAAGGGATATTCATTGTTCAAATCAAAATATTTTCAGATTTTTTTATTTTAATGGTGGCTTTTTAATGTACACCTACAAGTGTTATATTGTTGCTGATGCAATATTTTGAGTTGGGCATGGACTCTGATCCTAAATGGGAAGATAGTGACACAGTGAAGTTGATTAAAGAGCAGAATGGAGATATGAAACCGTTAAGTTTATCATTTATGTTGGAAATGTCTTTTAGTTAAGAGTATTTTTATTTTATTTGTATACATATTCTGTTGTTTACGACAAAGTTAATAAATGCACATGAATATTGTGCTGTTACTTACATTTACATTATATGGTCAGCCCCCCCAAGCTGGCTACTTTCATATTATTGCTGGCTAGTCTGTGTCTATGTGGAAAGCCTTACATCATGATCTACAACAGCTTATTGAAGAATTAATTAATTATGAGCTACAGCACTTAATTTCCCTCTGGGATCAATAAAGTATTTTTAAATTTAAATCTCGGACCATAAGTAATGCCTAACTTTTGACTAATTGCCCTAATGGCTGCGTTCATTAAACTTGCTGCTGGAAAATGTCTAACCTAAATTTTTATATTAATATTATTAAATAAGATTTTACAAACCAAACACTTTGTTTTAATCATTGTTTACTGAGCTTTATTTTCACTCACTGCGTCAATGTCTATTTAAGTCAGCACAACATTCAAGCTATGAGTTGCAATTACCTTTTTGTACAAGCTTAACATAACTTCTTTACTTATTCTTAAAAGGTTAGACAATGAAGCTTTCTTTTTGAGGTGGAATGATTCCTAAACTGTTTGGTCCTGTTTACAGTTTTAGATTTACAGTTTTTAGTTTGGTTTAGCTGTTAAGAAATACCATGCACATACAAAATATACCCTTAGTTTTTTCCTTTTCTTTTTATAAATACTAGGCTTAGGCGGTATCGAAATTTTGATACAGTGAAACTTGCTCCACATTTTATTGTGGTGTACGGTATTACAATGACTACTTAAAAATTCTGACGTAACCCAGTGAATTGCAGAGTCCTGCATACTTATGAATGAAACAATGAATGAATAAATAGGTTACATGAAAAACTAAATAAACTAATAAATAAATCATCTCATTATTCAATTCTATTGTTACTTACCTCATGTAACTCTAACAGATCCTGAAATATATATATGCTTATCATTACAGGACTATGCTCCGGGAGTCTGAACTCCATTTTCTTCTTGTGAAGTTTACTTTTACGTTGCCAGCTGTGTGCAAATGCCTAGACAGTGCTGATCTGATGTGGCCTAGTCTCCTACATAAAAAGAAGAATGATATAGTTGACATGTATTTGGAAATCTTTTCAGAATTTGACAGAAACTAAAAGGTTAATTGACAAAAAAAAACAGCTGATTTGATCCTCAAATTTTCTAAATTACAGTTTTGACGCTATTTTGGGAGACTTTGTCAAGGAACTGGCTCTAATAAAGTTTGTTTTACGGATTTCTAAACTGTCTCTAAATGCCCTGTCAAATGTTGAGGACTTTCCTTATTTGTGATTTTGTGCTATCCTAAAGCCTGTTGTTTCCATGCTATTTCTTTGTTTCTCTTTCTTCCTTGTCTTTCATGTTTTGTTTTTTTATAATTTACTGCATTTTGTTTAAGCTAAGGCTTAGATGCTCTAACTAAACATGCTGAAGTTGGGGAAAAAAACCTCTTCAAACTGCAGACACTCTTTCAGACTCCCTTGTCCATCTGTCTTTTTTCTCTTTAATCTCTGTAAGCTGTTCATGAGCTCTTTTGATCTTAGCATCCATATTCACCTGGGAGCTGTGTGTGCTCAGGGCCTTATACGTCTGTTGACTTGGGTAAAGAGATTTCAGGGTGCTTTAATGGAAAGTGACTGCTGCCTAAATGGATATTAAGACATATGTTTAGTCATTTAGTTTTTTTCCACCCTTATCTTGGTTGTCATCTCACTTGAGGAGATTGGATTTTTGCAAACAGGTGTACAATTAATTGTATAATCACAGATTAAAAAAAAATTGGAAATCAGTTTATTGTTTAATCTAAACACATTCTAAATTTTATAAGATACATGTTCTCCAAGATAGTTTTTTGTATGATGAACTACTGCTACATTTTTCCACCACATACTGAGACTTCTCGCTTCACTGAAATAAAAACCAGGCAAAAACTTGTCAAGATATCCCTTTGACAGCTCTCCTACCAGCGCCCCCCCTGTCTCCAGGTACAACCGCTGTGCTGATGGAAAGGATCTCAGATTGGTGTCAGGACAATGTGCGGCCTTTTTGTCAAAATGATGCTGGTGTGCAGGACAGCATGACTGCAAATCACTTTCATTGGCCCCACAAGGCCAGTATTGGATTGATTCTCTGTCTTCCACATTTCTGTGTTTATTCACAATCTGTCTCCCAAATAAATATATGGTTGTGTTTTTCAAAGACAGTCTGAATACATCTGTTTGGGACAAGGTATGTTTAAACCAAAAGTATATTGGCAAAAGATGCAACACCCAGTCAGTCCCGATAAGAAGTTTAAGACCACTTGAAAATTGCCACAAAAAAAATCATATTTTGCATGGCTGGATCGTAATGAGGTTCCAAGTAGAGCTTCAACATACAACAAGAAGAAAAGGAAGTTAGACAAAACATTTTTTGAGCATGCATTTTTTTTAAAGGGGGGGTGTTATGCAAAATTGACTTTTTGACGTGGAACATCCTGATAACCTGTTATTTCCTCATGCCTGAAGTGTTGCTTTGACTCATCCATTCATGTTTGAATAATTTTTGCATCTCTGCTGGTAGTTATTGGGGTGCTGAAACACCTGCTCCCATCTATCTCCTCCTTTTCCATCCATCTCCTCCTCCTACCTGACGTGGCTTACTCAGCAGCGCTGCTGCGCCTGCAGCCCTCCCCCTCTGCACCCCAATCATCTGAGAAGAGTAGCTGCTGCTATAGTTGGCTTAGGCAAATTGTGAGGCTAATAGTTTGGACTGCATCTTTGGAAACGATCCTAGGCCGAAAAAGATCTGTTATCTTTGTGCAAATCACTTCACAGAGGGCTGCTTTTTCAGGCAAGGCTACTCCATCAGAACCTGTACAGGTAAGAACAGTGACTTAGCATTTCCAACTCTGACTTCAAAATATAGCTTTATATTTCTGTGCTTTTATGGTTGCAATGCAAAATGTAGCTTCATAGTTGTTTGAATTTATGGTTGCAATGTAAAACGTAGCTTCATAGTTTGAATTTATGGTTTCAGTGCAAAACGTAGCTTAATTTCTCTCTACGTTTGTGATTTCAATGCAAGACTTGGCTTCATATTTCTGTGTTTTTATGGGTTCAATGAAAAACGTAACTTCATAGTGATTAATATTTATAAAGGGGGGCCAAGGAGGTTAAATACTACAAAGCCGACACGTCTTGTAAAAGCTTCTGAATTCTCTCTGGTTCTTCAAAAACCCCACTTTCAGGGTTGGCTATCGGATCATTTGTGTCGTCTTACAATCTAAATGTGGTGCCATTGTTCACCAATGTGACCCCCCCCCCCCCCAAATACTAAAATGCAACACACTGAAAACATCTGTAAACTATCTGAGTCCGACTCCATGTGCATGCTGTGATAATAGCCGGAATAGTAGTATAAGACGTTTCACAAAGGGTAGGAGGGCTTGGAGAGGCACAAGTGTCAATATCAAGGTGTCATGTACGGAAGTGATTAGAAGGCAAAATTCTTTAAGGTGGTAAAATTTTGATTTGAGTGTGCTATAGAATGGTACTGTGTGCCTGGAAGAAGCATAATACCCCCCTAAAAAAAAAAAGATGTTTAGAATGAAACGGGCTGTTTCACCTGTGAAAAAAACAGGTCAATCAATTGAACTATGTCCTCTGTATTTCATTGAGCTCTGCAGAGGTTTGGAACTGAATCAATACTTTTATTTGTCAGCTAGTCTCTTACACCTAGCTATTATGTGTTTGGCTTTTTTTAGGAGTGTCTTGGTATAAGTTGTATCATTAAGCAAGAAATAAAAACCCCACAGCTCAAGATCTGAGAGGTTTTATTTCCTTTCTGCAATTAATAACTCTACGTGCTGTCTTTCATCCCAGTCCTCTCTAGCTATTGGTAGGTCTTTTATTATATTGGTCACTTCCTTGATCTGTCAGTGATACACATTATGTATTGGTTTGTTTGTCTGCCCCACCCCATCGCCACCTAACACATACACACACACACACACGTACATTCTGTGCTGCCATTACCAGTTAATCATCAGGGACCATCTTCACGATGAACTGCAGGATCTTTGGCGTCTTTGCCGCTCCTTTGTCCTCCTCCATCCTCCTTCCATTTGGCATACAGTCTCACCCTGCTGGACTTTGGGTCGAGCCCTCTGTGTATTGTGAGGAGTTTGCCGTGCTTTATATCAGTAGTTTCAGTCTCCTAATTTGTCCAGACCATGATGACTTTGGTGTTTTTACCAATCACCTGCCCTTTCATGACCTACATTAATTGCTAAGTAGTTAGAAATGGCTGACTTAGTGGCCTGTGTTAAGTTGTGATTCTCCTGCAGAAGGTAAGCATGATGTTAGTCTTGACTTTTTGTTTTCCTTACACTTTTTTTCTCATGTGTGATCAAGCCAGGTTTGATGAGAGAACAGTAACTTGAGTAAATAATAGAAAAAAGCTTTCAAGTTACTTAATTTAATAAGGAACAAAAGTTATCCAACCTAACGTGGCTCTGGGTGAAAAAAATATTTGCTGCTTGAACTTAAAAACTTGTGCCACACTGTACAAAACTGCCATTCAGAATTCTCTGTGGCAAGAAATGACTGTTTAACATTGTTATGGAGGAATGGTGGCATTCTAAAAAATTGAGGGTTTTTTCGAAAATGCACTGCCTTTTTACTAGTTGACTGCAAAGTCTTTTTCTTGTTTCATTTTTTTTTCTTTTTTTTTAAGTATTTGGTGACAGACTTACTGGCTAGTCTTGTATCATGGTCTGGCTGCTTAAGTCAAAGTGAGCATACAATGACAAACTGGTGGCTGGGCTCTCCTTTTCAGGATTTTCTGCTGAATAGCAGAATTCATGTTTGTATTAGTTACATCCTCTTGGTTCTGAAGCAGTTCCAAACCTTCACAATGGACTTTGGCGGAATTCTGCTACTTTTATTGGAATAGAAAGATGGAAAAGCTGTTTGCTTTTACACACAGAACCAGGTTGTTTAAGCAACCAACTCTTAATTTCCGAGACCAATATCAGCTGATACCGATATACAGTATGAAGGGTTCACCCTCATAAAATGCCCAGAGACACTTTGAAATATTTCAAAAGGTGGCAAGTCTACTTACAAGTCTAACTCTGCCAGTGATGATACTGTTTAATGTCATCAAGTAGGCACTAAAAGGCTCTTTCAAGTTTGGCTCAGAAATGCAGAAGCCACATGATTTTTTTTGCAAGTTGTAAAAAAAAACAACTAATATCCCCATATTTCTACATAAACTCTCTTATATGTTGAAATAGGGCTGCACAATTATGACCAAAATAATTATCACAATTATTTTTGATCAATATTGTAACCATGATTATTCATCCAGTCTCGTAAAATATCTATTTTTATTGCAAAAAATAAAATAATGCAAAAAAGAAACCCAACCTGAAAACAAATTCCAAGACTTTTAGAAGTAGAAACTTAATATGTTATTTCAGAGTGCAATCTCAAAGTGCAACTTAACAGAAACAATTTCAGCTTATACAGAAAAGGCCTAGGACATTCCCTGTATCCAAATCCCTAGTATGTACTACATGCTACGTAGGAAATACTACTCGCCCGTTGATGTAGTAAATACTGTGTTGCAAACGAGCGAGTAGCAGGTATGAAATCACACGTATTGTAATAAAGTAAAAAAAAAAAGAAGGAAGAAATCAGACGTGTTGCTCCACTGTTTTGCGTGTCTGTTGACCCGGATGTTTAGGTTACGTTCACCTGTGGTCCTGCCATCTACTAGCGGTTATTTTGTCTGGTCAGAATCAGAATCAGAATCAGAATCAGTTTATTGGCCAAGTATGTCACATACAAGGAATTTGACTCCGGCAAACTTTTTCCTCCAGTACAGAACTTGAATAAGTGAAATAAAAAATAAAAAATAAAAAAAATAAAAATATGAACAAAAATTAGTAAAAATACAAATAAATATCGGGTCGTAAATAATAAAGGATAATATATAAACCAAGCCGGGGTTATTTTACAGTGAGTATGTACAGAAGTGCAGAGTTATAGTTTATTGTTATGTGAGTGCACTCACACACTGTGTCTAGACAGAGTTCGTCAGAGCGACAGCCTGGGGGAAAAAACTGTTTTTGTGTCGGGTGGTTTTGGCGTACAACGCTCTGTAACGCCGACCTGAGGGGAGGAGCCTAAACAGATTGTGGCCAGGGTGTGAGGGGTCAGTGGTGATTTTCCTGGCCCGCTTCCTGACCCTGGCCCGGAATAGGTCCTGAATGGAGGGAAGATCGGTTCCTATGATCCTCTCTGCAGTCCTGACTGTTCTCTGCAGTCTGTCCTTGTCTTGCCTGGTGGCGGATCCGAACCAGACAGAGATGGATGAGGTCAGGACAGACTGGACTATTGCTGTGTAGAAGATGATCAGCAGCTCCTGGGGCAGGTTGAACTTCCTGAGCTGACGCAGAAAGTACAGCCTTTGCTGGGCCTTTTTCCTTATTATGTTGATGTGTGAGGTCCACTTCAGGTCCCGTGTGATGGTGGATCCTAGGAACCTGAAAGACTCCACTGTGGGGACTGGCTTGTTGAGGATCATGAGAGGAGATGTTGATGGTGGTCTCTTCCTGAAGTCCACTGTCATCTCCACAGTTTTGAGCGGGTTTAGCTCCAGGTGGTTCTGACTGCACCAGAGAACCAGCTGTTCCACTTCCTTTCTGTACACAGACTCGTCGCCGTCGCGGATGAGTCCAATGACGGTGGTGTCATCTGCAAACTTCAGGAGTTTCACAGAAGGGTCCCTCGACGTGCAGTCAGTGGTGTAAAGGGAGAAGAGCAGTGGGTTCCAGGAACTTTATGCCTATTAGTCAGATCCATGCTGGAGATTCGGATCTAATACATCGCTCGCATACTGCTTTTCGCCTGCTACATTGTTGACGTATTCTGATGCAGCCATTCTGAGTGCTGAGTGGCGTAGGTGTGGTTTTTATTTGGGCAGCTTAATTAAGCTTTTGCCATGCGTTTGTCCCCTGGTGGTTGGCAGAGTATTGGTTGAAGAGACACGCAGTGAAGCTTGCATTTTCAATTTAAATATCGTTGACCATCAGGTTAATTTAATTGTGGCCACCAAAATCATGATCACAATCAAAATCCGATTAATTTGTGCAGCCCTATGTTGAAATTTTGATAGAGGAGAAGCAGCTGAAACTTTTAAAAATATATGTACATGCAGTGTGAAAGTTGTGTAATTAAAAAGTTAAACCTGATACTGATGATGTCCAATATTACAGTTTATACCATGGTTAGGGTGAATACTCAATTCTGATTGGCTGGAGGGTGTACATTAAAAAGTGATAATGTACACCTAGGAAAGGTGTCCTGTCAAATTGCAATGGCAACGGAGTCTCAACATTATTTGCATTATCCTCTGGACACACACAAGCAGTAAGTAGTGTACTGGTCTTCTGAAATGATATTTTGTATCACGTAACGTAAGGTAAAGCCATCATCTCACTTCCCCTCACTGATAAATCACTGCGGTTGGCTTGCTCTGGCATCGTTGCTTGGCAACACCTGTATACGGGAGATATTAAATAGTGCGCTCGACATATATAAAAAAACCTCGCGATTTTAACTATGAAAACAAATTAAAGTATTATTAATTGATTAAATATGTCTTTCTTTCGTAAGTGACCATGGTATAAGCGGGGTAATGCCCTTCGAGGTGTACATTATCAGAAAATAATGGACGACGCTTCGCGTCAGACGGTTGCTTCTGCGAAGTCGGGCATTATCCCTTACTTAATGCCACGTCTGTATTTTAGAAGTTTATTGGCTTTAAAAGGTCAGACGTAAACCAAACAGCATGTCTTTTACAAGTGCTATTGCGAGTAACCAGAATGAGGGAGATTTAGAACGCTATTTGATATGTAGGTACACGGGATCAACGGCGGCAAAACCAGTAGGAAAGAAAGTAACAATAGTGGTAAATATGTTTCACATTCCATCTATGATGCCGCTGGGATTTTTTTTGTTTGTTAACTGAATATTAACCAGCTAATGATCTCCTACGGTCACCATATTTGTTTTGTTTCTACGCAATAAATCCGGCGCTCTATCAGGCCGAAATTCTCCAGAACTACGTTCAAAGCAAGTACAAGATGCAGCCTGCTGCTTGCGTCAATGTGATGTTAAAAAGCAAGTATATTTTCAACCATAGAAAATACATTTTTGATACTGTATTTTGACTAGAATCATAATCATTTTTTAATTATTTTCATAGCATTTACCTGTGTACTTAGAGCTAAGCTAGGCTAGTCATTCTTTATAAAAAGTCTTATAAAGTGGGTATGGAAAAAAATACAGTCAAACGCTGTAAAACTGATATGTTTAAAAAAAAAATACAGTGATATGAAAATTTAGCCATACCCCTACAAAAAATGGATATAAACTAGAGCCCAGAGGATGGACAAGGCCCTACTTGAGCGCTTTGTTTTCACTTTAGTGACTTGACCAGAGAGGCCTGCATCACTGTTCTTCAGCAGTCAATCACCATCTTCTTTGTCTCGTTGGTGTTGATATGAAGAAGGTGCGTCAACACCAGCTGACAAAGATGGTCATGACCTCGTTGTATTTACTGTCACTTACCTGTGATTTATGCCCAAGAGCAGCAGTGAACTTTTGAACTTTTTTAGGTGTCAGCTAACTGAAGTGTGAAGTGAGGTGGAAGGGAGGAATCCCCTTACCCCGGTGTGGCAGAGCGCTACCTGAGGCTCTGTCCGCTGAGATGCTAGTCACATGGAAGTGTGAGCATACTTGTAACAAAGTGATTTGCTATTCCTTCATATTCCAATGTTTTTAACTAGAATAGTAGAATTATCCTTTTCTATTGGTCCAAGTCCCTATGTATCATTATTTTCTTTTAATGGACACTACTTTTTGCTGCCACTTAATGTGTTTTGACTTCAAGGAATCTGTTTAAAGTAATTAACCTCGCAAGCCAACAAGTCATGATCCAAAGCTTATAGCATAATTCCGTTTTCTAGTAAATTAGTCTTTAGCTTCTCCTATCAGTACCAGACAGTCAGATTAAGGAGTTTTAAGCTTTTCAGGGTTTTATCACATGCTCTGAAGCTGTTTACTATTCTGCTGTATCATAAATACCTGAGAATATTCTTCTAGAAATTTGTCTGTTTTAATAAAATACACAATCATTGTTCTGTTTTCTTTGCATCCTTGAAAAGTTGTTTACTGCAGTTTATTAAAAAAATTAAGGTTTGTTCTGCTGAGACCTGATAACGTCTTCAATTGAGCTGGCTTCATAGCCTGATTGCTTCTTCAGTTGGCAGTGGAGGAAATAAACACACTCTGTGTGTGCCCTTGCTCATTACTATTACCATGGTGAATGTTTGCTTGTGTGATGAGAAAAAGGAATGTGCATTCTCTTTCCAGCTTTACCTCCAAATGAACTACTTAAAGTTCCTGAAAGGACCCTTTCAGCATCAAAATACCAAAGATAAACACAACTGTAAGAAAATGTGATCTGATTGCACAGCCAACATCTCATTTTTCCACACAGAAACAAAGATAAATAGTTAAAAACTTTGCTGAAAAGATTTTAGGCATCTGTATGAATAAAAATGCAGGTTGCTCATCAAGGGCTTTCACAGACAGAGAACTCCTGAGTTCTAACCTCCTAACCTCTTACATAATGTACCCTGGGAATGTGAGCAGAGTATTCTACATTAATCTGTGCTACCTCTGAGAGCTAATTTCTAAGAATAATGTACACCATGTAATTGTTTCTTGCAGATATGAAGCTGCCCTGTGAGATATTTTTTATAATTTATTTGAAAGTAATTTACAACATCAGATATCTAGTATGTTTGGCTTTTTGTCTTTGTTACTCAGTCGTTTACATGAAAACACAAGAAAAAAGAAACAGGACTTTAAGCTGTTCTCAGTCTGATATTATCCTGGTAAATTTGTGTCAGCAGCGCTTACTCTGTGTTCTCTTTTCTGCATTTCAACTCAGTTTTGTTTTGGCAGTTGCTTTCTTACTTTCCCTTTACATTCATTATTCAGAGAGCAGTTGCTTGGATGTCCATGGATCTGGATGCAAACTCCATTCTCAGGTGGTACATGTGGCTCTACAGAGTGACTATCAAAGTTAGTAGCTGTCTCTATCACATCATGAAACAACAACTCATCCCACACTGCTTGCTGTGATACTGGCTGGTATTTTGTGATGAGATGAGTGCATCCCCATGAAATGAATATGCTTGTTTGTTCACCATCACCTGTCATCAGGGAATGTTTGCCATCGTCACATTTGTCTTTTTAAACATGTACTGACAGCAGAAGCTGAAGTAGTATTTGATCATAGATCTTACATGCACAATTACTTAGCATGAGTACTTCTGGCAGACAGGTGGGAATGGAGGAATACTATTGAGTGAGCAGTGTGAAAAATATCTAATGCCAAAAGTGGTGTTCTTAAAAAATGAGCTAGTCCTCAACAATTACTGCCAACATCAATTTTTATAATTAACCAGTATTGATAGCACAAGAGTTTGTTTTTCATTATTTTTTTTGGGATGAAAGGGGTTAATTCAATAATGCATCAGTAACTCCTTCGGTTGCCTCAGTTTGGTCAGGCTGACACTCAAATATTCTTCTTGGCTCTAGCCTATGAACTTTAAGGGTTAAGCTACGTTCAAATATATTAATTTATGTAAGTGATCCATGTCAGGCTAAGCCTTATAATGGTAACACTAAGTTAATATGTTTGCATTTATGAAATATCCATATTTGTTTCTCTTTTTCAGCGTATGGTTCAGTGAGTTTTACATGTAAAGCAGCAATATCCATATCTTTGGAAAAGCCGAGTTTGGGCTTTAATTTAAAAGGTCGTTTGTGTGGGTAGGATTGTGCTGCTATGTTGCTGTGCGTTTTTTTCTGTGTATGTGTCTTTAGCATCTATTAACATTTTTTTTCCACTTGGCTGCTTGGTATTGGAATTGAATCTTGAAGTGGAAAATGCTTCTGTCATTTAGATTACCTTTTCCCTGTTATTTGTTTATGCAATATGGATATATGGGTTAATGTATAGCATTTGTTTGAATTGACTTTGTTAGTGGTGCCGCTGCCCCCCACTGGACCGGAGGTGCTCTGGTTATATGGGTTAATTTCCAATTAAACCAAATTTAACCCACATTTGAAGGAACAGTGTCATTTTGCATCACTAAAATTACAACCGTTTCGAATGTTTGGAAAAACACCTAAAAAACTAATGATTGTCGCCATTACTTCTTACCTTAAGCAAGTCCAAGACATATAAGGAAAAATAAATGTGTACATTGCAAACTGAATCTGAGAGGTTAATCACTTCTTTGTTCTGTCTGGGCTAGGCAGATTTCTGGGTTAATTCTATGTTAATAGAATATAATATTTTATTCTATATGTTGATTATATAGATTTTTATTGTAGGGGAATAGGCTTCCTGAACTACTTCTTTATGTACTTTTGTATGTATGATGTCTGTGTGTGCTGCCTTTTGAGTGTGTGTAGTGGGCTGTACAGGGAACACCCCCCACCCCCTCTGTTCAAGGCAAATTTCTCCCAATGTAGACAGAGTAGTTTGACTTTGATACACGTGTGTTGGAGTTCTTTTAGGTAGAAAAACCTCTGCTCTCTGGTGCCATTAGTTGATTTTCAAAAGTTCAGTTTGGATGGAAGTTAGCCTATGTGTTCGGAACATTAGTTTAGTATTTTGTAGTTTGGAGTCTGATTCAGAATTAGCTGTTCACATGAATTAAATGATTAAATTATATATATTTTCAAAGTCATTAAACAGACCACATTCATCAAACTTTGCCCTTTATTTTCTTTTACTGGATAATTTTATAATATTGTGGAAATATAGTCATTGTCAAACTGTTGATTTGAATGCTGATAATGGTCTAGTATGGGACATTTATAGGATCTTTGTTGGCATCTTTCTCTTGTGTGCATGCACTAGTGGTTGGGTGGCAAGAAAGCAAATGTGAAACCAATATAACAGAGGATTTTTAGAAAAATGCAAACCTGAAATTTGTTACATAAACATATTTTCTTAAAAATAAATATATAGTCATAAGGATGTACCATAAACAAAATGAGCCTTACAAACATTGTTATTTGCTGCAGGAAGCCAGGCTTTCATCAGAGCATCTGGGTCCAGTGTTTTTTTTTTTTTTTCGTCAAATATATTTTTTCAGACGAAAACCAAATGAAAAAAACAAATACTGCATGAAAACGAAGACGCTAACGAAATTGATCGTTTTCATCAACGAATAGGAGATGAGATGAAAATCGACAATGACGAAAATCCAATCAGATGATGGAAAAGATGCAAGGAACAGACAGAAGACCCAATCAACAAATGGAAGAGGAGGGGCTAGCTGTGAAGAGAACCAATCAGTAGCATTACTGAGACATTATGCTAACCATTGTTTGGAGGAGGCAACGGCTGATCACGTTATGATGAAAGGTAGAAACCGTTCACTCCTGAGAGAAAAAGAAGAAAAGATGTTTGGATCCGTTTTGAAAAGTAGTTGAAAACTAGAATGTGTTAACATTGTTATCACAGTAAATGTGATGACCAGAAAAGGACTTTAGAGTTGGGAATGTGTTTATTCTGTCCATTTTTTATTTTGCAATTGCGCTATTTATTTCTAAAATCTGTCAGATGTGTATTTCTCATTATTTAAATATATTTATACTTAGCTGTGTATATATGGCACATCAGCTTCACCTAGAATGTTTTCCACCATGTGCCAATGGTTTTAATTCTTTACTAAGGAAATTGGTTATCAGATTGCATTGCTAATAATAGTTAGCCATAACTAGTAAATCTCCATAGTTTTCCTTTTTGAAAACAGCACATGCTCCCATACGTAAATTAGCAACTTGCAAGATGAATTGAATGCAGCAGTACTTTACAGCTAAGGCTGTAGGTTGCCATAAAGTACCTACTGCCACATGAAGAGGTTTAGTTTACCTTGTCAGACCTGAAATGTGCAACTAAGGCTATAACATAAATAGATTTGATTAATTAAGCTGTGTTTATCCCTATGAGTAGAATAATGCTAATTAGCAACATATAATTTATTAAGTTTGGCCCCCAGAGAGAAAAACTAACGCTTGTGATCTAGCATGCTTTCATGGCTTGAACTGTGCAAAAAAGAAGGTTTGATGAGCTACAAACTACCTTTTATAAAGAAAATGTTTTTCTTTATATAGGTTGTTCAAAAACTGTCAAGTTTCCTGAGGAATATTATTTGTGGCTTTTTAAAAACACAGAGTGAAAAGCAATATAAAAGCTTTTTACTTGTGCCTCAATGATTTTACTTTGTTGTACTTGTTTCAAATAATCAAATATTTGCAGCAAAATACAATATTATAACTTTTTTGAATAGGCATTTAATTAATTGAATATCTTAAAGTAATTACATTTTCAGGACACTCTGATTACTAAGTTGGAATATAAATTTAGATACCAGCTGTAGACCCTTTGACCAGTTGGCTACAGTCAGCATCAGTAACGAGTTACTGGTTGGATTGTGTTGAAATCATCACATCTTGGGTCAACACTACAGTTAGGGGATTCCTTCTGCGTGAATTTTAACAACATGATGGAAAACTGCTCTGAAGAACCATTAGAATTAAGCAACTAGTTATTCGAATGATATTTTTACCTTCATGTTGGTTAAAATCCATAACTGCATGTTAGGCTTGGATTCAACTTCATGGGTCTGTTTTTGAAAGGTCGTCTGCTGTACTATTGTGTTGCAGTGTTTATTTCTCTATACTACGCTAAATAATACCTCAGTAAAAAAGGCTGTCTTTATTTTTCTGTCAAATCAGTCATCTTATTTCTAGCTGTTTTTCTAAAAAAAACCCTGTTAATTGCATCAAAGTGGAGTGGTGCTACAAAACAACAAACAACAAAACCTTTTTCAACAACTGCTCCGACTGAAGGAAAAATGTTGACCCTGAGTTTATTGCAGGACCTTGTACTTTTGCTCCCAGATACTTGTTTCTTATGATTATATCATATTGCAGATTATTATTTTAGATAAATCATATGCTTAACAGAAAATACATTATGACAAAATAAAGCACCTACAGTGGATAGGTAAAGTATTCAGACCCCTTTACATTTTTCACTCTTTGTTTCATTGCAGCCGTTTGCTAAAATCAAAAAAGTTCATTTTATTTCTCATTAATGTACACTCAGCACCCCCTCTGGACAGAAAAAAACAGACATTTTTTGCAAATGTATAAAAAAACAACTAAAATATCACATTGTCATAAGTATTCTTATATATTATATATAAAACGTTCTGTAAAAAACTGTATATTCAGTCAGTACAATTTCCAAATCAGTCATTAATTTTGAAATTTATCCTTGTGTTAACAACCAAAAACAAGATTTACATTATGGAAACCTATCCTTTAACCTCACCCCCCTTGAGCATTAAAACCTTACTTTGCATCAGCAACAGACCTAGAGGTCACAATTAAATGCAGACCTTCTGTAGCCATACATTGCATTGAAATGAAAATACAACTGGCTATAAATATTTATTACTGTTAATAAGTAGAGCTGCCTGTAGTGCAGAAAGACTATTTTACTATGAATTGAGGCTTATTTGTTATTGACCTCTGTACCTTTGGCTTGGCTGCTTTCTTTATTCATTTAGCAGGTGAGATACGTACGTTATCAATAAACACTCGACTTCTCCTAGCTTGTTTTGTGTTTGATACTACTGCACAGAGAACTGAAAGAGCTGAATTTCATTTTTTAAGCTGCAACGGCTTGTCATTGAGTAATAACCCAACACTTTAAGGTCTGTTATTTTTCATCACTGCACATGCACGTTTACTTACATGGCTGACTGTCTGAACAACCAGTCTGTTTTTACGCCACTGTTATGTTTACAGTAATATATTAGAAAAAAGGACTTTCCCCTTGTAATTTCACCTCAGACTGCAACTTACCTATCAATGTCATGATTGTATTATGTTACTTTTACAAACAATACCAGCTGTAAGTTGAAGAAAAAAACATTCTTTATTGACCCTTTTCTTTTAGTTTTCTTGGCTCATTCTGTTTTCTACAATGTTCCTGTTCTTGCTTTGTTGTGGTGGAAGTGTGCGCAACACAACAGTTATTGCCTGTAAGCCATAACAAGCTGTTAGCTTCAGGTTTTAAACCTGCAACCAATTTGAAAAAAACAAAACACTGTCGCTCATACGTTGCACGTTAGCTCACATCGTTTGCCTTAATCTGCTTTTCTGCACAGTCAGAAGCTGCTACGCATGTACAGTTCAACAAAGTTCCATTTAATTTTATTCAGTGACAGTTTTTATATTTGTTCAACATGATTACGTTAGGGAATTAACAAAGGCTGTTAGATTTTTTTGATCATTCTCAAGAAGTCAGTTTAGTTAAAAATGTCTTTGTGCAATATTTGTTCAGCCTCTATAACTTTTACTGGGGTAAATACAAAGCCTTGAATACTGCATCCTATTAAATACCAGACCTCAGACGTTCTCATTTTGCTGCAGTAATATGCTCTGCTCACTTTAACTCTTCAGACTTGAGTTGAAAATAACTCTCATCAGTTCCCTGGCAAAACATCTGAAAGTCTTTGAAAGCAAATCAAAAGTGTGTGGCGAATAAATGCATATTTCTATAAATGGCTGTTTTTTTTTTTAGGCTTTTGGGGTTTTCATATATGAGTTGGTTATGTAGCCCCTAATTTTCAATGTCTACTTATATTTTCCATCTTCAAGTCAGCATTTGAATATCAATTCCTGTTGAGCCCTTGTTACACATTACTTATTGTCATTTTAGATTCATAGATGAAGGAAAACTTTTTATCCTGGCTGGAAATGATTGTAGCCAGTCAGAAATAAGCTGAAATGCTACAATATATAGTTTTTGTTTGTTTTGTTAGGCAATACCCAATTTATTTTATAAACCAAAATACTGTTATGGGTGAATCTGTCCCTTGAAAATGCATCTGTCCTCCTAGATGTTTTAATACCACAGACAAAAACAAATATTGATAGATGGCTGGTTGGATGGTGTTAGCAAGTTAAATGTTCTGAAAGTGAGAGAAGACTGCTGCTTTGACATACAATTGGTAAACAGTCATATTACTCGTAGGGGAGGCTACAAACAGTTTGAAATGTCCACTCTTGAAAAATGTCCATAGGTGTCTGAACACTAAAGCTCTGTTACTAAAAGTGCGGGAGCAAACTTTGCTGTCTGACTTTTTGACTCAAAAAAAACTGCTCACCTGCTTTAGTCTGGCAAAAATAGTAAAATCTCGATCAACAACTGCCTTTTAATTGGAAAAGAAAAAATAGGTATTGAAAATAAATGCTCATCCAATCCTTCCTTTTTTGAATTGGTTCAATGCAACTCTGTAAGTCACATCATCACTGCATGATGTGTCCAGTCAGACACTCATGGAGAGACGGACTACATGAACCCAGAGTATGAAACTGCTTTTTAGGTGTTACCACAGTGCTGTGTCTCACTTACTGTGAATCTGGTAAATTACTGTATAAAATTTGAACAGGGTTTTGGGGTCGAAGCTGAACCTCCCAATGTAGTAGTGTAATGTGAACACAGAGAGGTGTCATGCAGTCATTTTCCAGCAAAGCTCTCATTCATAAAAATAACATCACACTAAATGTTTCTGACAAAACTTTAGTGTGAACTGCAAACATGTTTATTAAATCAGCTCATATTCAAAACCATATGAACCTGGGAATAATTAATTAATCAATTAATTAACTAAATGGCTTATTTATTTATTTATTTCAGTGATCGGAGGTTTGATATTCCTCAATAAAGCCTAGTGTTCTGTCTTCCTCTGCCTCTGGTGAACATATACAAATTCAAATATATACAAAACTTTGTTTTGGCCTTTGTGGTGAGGTGGGAGGTGGGGGATACTTGCTTATACACATTGTTGGACTCCATGTCTACAAAATGATGATCAATTAGAATCAATTATGATAAATGAAGGTTTTAACCGTTTAGGTGTCAAAGTTGGAAAATTGCTGACTTTAATGAGCAAAATCTACAGAAATGAGTCTGAAGAGGAATATTCAACCTCTGATCAAAATGTTCAGTTGTCCAGTGAGAAAGAAAAGTGATGTTCCATTAGTGTGCAGCGACAGCCAGTCCTGTTCGCCATGACTGTTCACAGTTACCACACGGTGCCTGTGAACAGTCCGATTCTGTGTCCGATTCTGTAATTCACTCTGTATGGGTTGGAGAAAAGTACATGGTTGGGTAGCAGGTGTTACTAAAACACTGCTAATGGTTGCAGAGGTTGCGCCAATGTAAAAATCTTTGGGAATGGCAGCAGGAGCAGTGGATGAACAATCTTGTAAAGGAGCCTTCATAATAAATCGGTATTATGCCATGGAGGGCTGTATACAAAATGTTAAATTACTATTGCATGAAACAAAAACTTTAAATTAGACTTGCATATCATCAGACCTCAAAGTAAGAGGGAGAAGCCCCATTTGATTTCAGTCATTTTTAACAAGAAAAAACTCATTGAGAACAGCATTGTTCATGTGCAGCAGGGTTGTGTGTTTAACTCATTTACTACAGTTAGCATAACAATAGCATGCTAAGTGGGTATCTTAAAAAAGTTAATTACTGCTAGGCTTTATGTGGTTGATGTTAACTTATATGACCTTATTGCGAAAATTACACAAGACCTGTCTTACCAAGAATGTCCACACAGCTTTATTCAACGGAGACATTTGTGAATGTTTTTCTTTTTTGGTTTGGGAAACTGAATAAATTAAACTCCATTGCTTTTCCTCTCAGGATACAGTGTATCATTATGTTTGTGCCCAGGGGAAGTAATTTAACCATATTTGTTCCATAAAATACAAATGAAGCTCAGAAAACCACACAAGGGTGTTAATGCTTCTCTATGGAGAGAGATGAATGTCAGTGTGTTTTTTTCCATCTAGGAATGGTTTTGGTTTATTTTCGTCTGGGGGTGGAGCTGAGCTGGACAGAGCAAAAGGTCGATTGTAGGGAGGGTGTGCAGAAAGATGGGATTCTTTGGATGGCGACTGTACCTGGAAATAAAATATTAAAAATATGCTACCTTACTTACCGAAGATAAGACGTTTGTGTTTGAGACTTTATCTTGAGTCGATAATTGTGATTTAGCTCTAGGCTGTTCTTTTTTCTGCTATTATTTAAACAACTGCTTTCAAATTAAAGCCATAAGTCCCATCTCTATTATGAGCTTTGTCGTGGTTATCTTGTCAACAAATGGTGAGTAATTTGGCTATTTGGTTAAGCAGCTTTTATTCTGAACTCCCCAGTGGCTATGACAATTTTAATCTCAAACAGTTGTTATAACTCACATTGCTCTAAGTACTGATTGTTTTACAGATCTACCAACCATAAGATGGTTTATTTATTCTTAACGTAAAACAATAAGATGTGATTGCTGTGATTAGTAATGTCTCTAATGAAATCTAGCATTTGTCAAGAATATTTCTTTTTCTAGTCACTGCCAAATGAATGTCAGTCCAATGTGTTCAGTTTCCAATAGTCACACACTGTGTAGACAGTTTATAGATTACATGATTTTGTATTTGTCAAAAGAAAATCTAAGTAGTTGGTCTTTATTTTCATCAAACTATTCAACTGTTTAATAATTTCTTTCTATAACACTTGCTTGCAGTTCCCCGCTTCATTAGTTTAAGTCATAAGCTAATATTTTTCTTTGCATATTTACCCATGGTAAGGATGGAATTGATTTTTTTATTTCTCTGCAATATTAATAATTTATTCGTTCAGTTTAACCATCCTCTCTAAAGTATCTGTAAAGTTTCCAAGGGAAGATGAGCGATTTGCAAAGCAATGTCTGAGAAGTACAACCTGCTTATTAACACCGATTTAGATTTAGTTGGATTATATTTTATAAGTTGTGTATTTATACAAAATGACATGTTTCAAGCATGGTTTTTGTAACCACAGGAAATTGAAAACTATTGTTTTTCCACCCCATCAACAACTTTTCTGCTGCATGCACCTCAAAGCTTGGGCCTCTCTGTTTGCCTCTTCTTTTTCCACTTCAGATTTTAATAACTTTTGTTGTGTTCCGACATAGCAGAGGTCTTGACCATTCTTTTTCAGAACACAATTCCACTTCTTCTCCATGAGCCCTAAAGCTGTGATAGCAGCTAAAATGAAGGCGTAAGGTCAGGGGTTACTGAAATATGGGAGCAGCAAGACACATCTATATCTTCTAGCCTGTAGTCTGAGAGCTGTATTAAAAAATGGAGTGGGTGCTGGAGGCTATCTGCTTTGCATTTACGCTGTATTTATTACTTTTCTCTGCTACAAGGGTTATCTTCACTTCCTGTGACCGTGACAGACTTTCTGAGCCACTTATGCCATTACCATAATCTAATCTTTCTCTTCTACACCTATGTAGAAACCTTCTGCCTTATGTATTAAATTCTAATTAATACAAAAGCTGATGAAGAGCTGCAGGCTAATGGAGGTTAAAATGTTGTATCCAGATAAATACATTTTTATAACATATATATATATATATATATTTCGAAAGAGAGAGAGAGTTGTAGCTTCAGTCAAAGCTAATGATACAGTTTTGTTTAGAGGAATTTTGGTTGTTAATTTCCCTCCAAACATCTGTTGAAATATTGTGGGTAGAGAACGTTTTTACCCTTTTTGCAAAAGCATGATAGACAGCACTTCCGGCCTCAACCCATTTGCAGTTTCTATTTCGCCAACCTCTTTTTAAGGGGCTCGACACTGCTAGAGAGACTCTTGACACAGCCCAGTGTTTGCGGTTGCTTTACCTTTGTTATAATTTACTAATTTTATTTTTTGATTTAAATCAAGCCCCCTCAAAGGAGACACCTTGTACAGACAATAAAGCTCATCTATTCATTTAACCTTAGTGCACAAAAAAACAGCTATTCTAAACTGTGTATGCCCAATAGCAATTTGTCACTTTAAAACCACTTAAGCCAGGATTCTATGTTGAGTAGCTCCTCCATTCTGATAATTTACCAGTAATTAAAAAATGGTGGTTTGAGAGTGAACACCAATCAAAATGCAGGAAATCAGCTTAACTTGTGGAACATGGGGTAAAACAGGTAAAAAAAATGCTAGAAACACACCAGCAATCAGCAGGAACTTCAGAGTTACTGCAAAACACCACCACTGTTTCCAGGATTTTCTCCTGGTGGCACAGATATTTTTTTTATTTTGGTGAAAAAAAAAGATCTATTTCTGTTTTTTGAACTTGAGACATCCTAAATCCAGCTCAAAGTCTAGTTGATATATAGCGTTACTTTGCAAAGTTTTTTTTAATCAGACAATGTGGCAAAGTATTAAAATGAAAATATGGAGCTGCAGTATGTGAAAGGAATACCGAAGGCTGTGGCATTCTCATGCAAATTGGGCAGATAATTATTCCCCAAGTTCTCTCTGCACTCTCTAAATAGATTGTGGTAGGTCTAAGACTCAGCCAGCTTTAGCCAGCAGTGAGATAAATGAAAGACTTGTACATTAAGAGAAAATTAGAATCCAGACATTTAAGAAATGCTGTTAGCTGTTTCTTATGAGTCCTGCTTGATGTTTTCGACTCTCTGGCCTCATGACTTCCATCTGAAAAATATAAAAATAAAACTGACAAGAATGACAGAGAGACTCTGACACCTTGATTCTGAGAGATTGTGTGAAGGAGAAATGGAAGGACAAGATTGCTGTATGGATCTAACTGGAATTGCTAGAAGCCATCAATACAAGAACAGATGCCGCAGATAGATGGTTGAGAACACGAGAAAAGGTGGGGAAAAGTGTTGGGAAGAGGTGTAAGCAGAGCATCAGAGAGACTGTTAGAATATTGAAGTGAAACCAAAGCATTGTGAGGGAGTTGCTGGTCAGGGGTAAGTGGAAAATGCCTGTCAGACCTCAGCGCCTGCAGCTCAAGGGGGACCAATTCTGAGTGACTGAGGTGCTGATGAACTTGTCAACCTTTCCATCCTCCTCATCCTCACCTTCTCTTCATATGCACTCATGCACCTCCCTGTAGATGAAATTAAAACAGAAGTTAAAACAGAAACAAGTGATACTCATTATGCCGTTCTCAGAAGCAGGACCTACTGAGAGTTGAGGTGGGTGTAGAAAATTAAATGCAAGGGAAGATGATGTCGGCGTTTGAATGCAAATTATGTCAAGCACTTAAAATGCTTTCATGCATATGCAGATGTGCTTTTATGTTTGCATACTGGTGAATCTCATTTATGTAAAATGGGAGAAAGTTGTGTCGATTTGCCCATTTGCATTGGGATAACGTGGATCTCCTTTAATGAAATTTCGGGCTTTCTCTGGCATTTCTTTTTTTGCCATATAAAATGTATTCTATAGAGATCTGTTGAAATGGACAAAAAGCAAAAAAAAAAAAATAATTTCAGCAGTTTCTTTGTCATGAGAGACCTTTTAAAGAGTTATTACATGTTTATGCATTTCATTTTTTTGGTGAGAAAGTGAGTGATTTCCACATGCCAACATTGGTTTGTGATAATGAGTTATGTGGGCTCTTTTAATGTCTTTCTGGGATTTCTTTTAGACTGTAAATTATCCTGGCACAGTTTTGTGCAATATTTAACAGCTACCAAGCAGTAAATACAATTATAGTATTTTTTTCGAAGGCCAATAGAATCTCTGAAAGGCTCAGCATTTCGGAAACAAGCATGAAGATTGTTGAGTTCCAGGATTACATTTTATACTCTTAATATGGTTGTTTATGAGGGCAGCGAAAGGGTACGCAAATTCATTAGATCATCCCCATAGTCTCAAAAGCAACATTGACTTTGCGATGGGCAAAAAAAGCTCTTTATTGACAGAACTACATTGAGTGTTTCATTTAGCTGAAATATTATCTAACAGAATCAAGTTTAAATCCAAAGCTTTTCAATTCAAATAACTACAGAGAAATGTGTTTTGGAAGTCAGCTTGTTACAATGGACTCAGCAGAAGCAGGTTTTTCGCCAGTACTTGGGTCAGTCCTGTTTGTAAAACAGCAACAAGAAAATGGTGAGAGGGCAGCCAGAGTTAAAAGCCATGACGGCATTGGTTGATCTCAAGGACAAGTACACAAGAAAGCTATTAACTGCCCGGTCCACTGGGAGGGAAGAAGTGAAATTTTATTAAATCACATGAAGTGGCCAGCAAGACGAACCATCCATAACAAAGGACCTTTGTAACATTTGTGTGTCTGGATATGCTAAAAAGTTTGTCAACACATTTACCTAACCTGCAGGTTGAATGTTTTTAAATGTTCAGTTGATAATTTAAAAAGAGTATCTCACAAAAGCCTTGATGACCAATAGATTTTTTCTATCAATACTAAATCATTAAGAAGCTGTTCATAAGATTTTTCACACATATATGAAAAATGTAATTTTACAGCAGTGAAGAAATACGTTGGGAATTTTAGATCGGTTTCAATCTTTACTTTCTTTAATTGTAGGAAATTAACCCCAAAAATAGGCTACTGACTGGAAGCAGTAGTAGTTTTTATGGTCTACTGGCCCTAGTAGTTCATCAACTGTTAAGACAACTAAAAGTCTAATCCATATTTTCATGCAGTAACACACCCTACCTAAGTGCTTACAGCTTGCACAAAAAAACCCAACATATTGAGGAAAGGTGACTTATTTTCAGTGTCACAGAGGTGTTAAAAATGAAGTCAGAGAAAGCAAAATAAGTGTAAGAAGCTTCCAGAAAGGTAATAATTTCCTATGGAGGCATGCAAGTATTTTCTAAAGGCGAGTACTTTTGAAATGGAAGTGTACAGATCAGAGCTGAAAGTTGAAGATAATTGCAGTAAAGTTGCTATGTTTTATCCATTTAAAGTGCACAATTTGTCACAAAGGTATCCTAATTAGCAAATGTTGGTAGTCTTTAAGAATTTTCAGTTTAGGTTCTACAAACTGATAATTACGGGTAATTTAAAGTGGTGACAGTGGTAAATCAGAATCTTGATTGGTGAAACGTGGGCGGCAAAAAGACACAAAAAAGGCTGTCCAATCATGCACAAAGCTGGGACCCCAGCTGCAATCTCACCAGGCAAATATCAAGTGATGTATTTTAGTAAGTCTTGGTGAAAAGACTAATATCCTCTTTTAGAAGAATGTTAGGCACATTTCAGTTTTTTAACTGCATCAACATACCTGAATCAAAACATGGCTTGGAAGCAGGCTTTTGCTGAAGCTTCCATGCGGTAGGGGGAAGTTGGACCATTTGAAACAGTAGTGTTGGCGCAGAGACTCAATTAAAACTGGCATTACACTGGAGTTGGACATCCCAGATCTAGCAGATGACCTTCCTTTGAACTGATTTTTATTAGACTCAATCCAGAGACAATTTAATGGAAATACACATTCAGACTGCTGTTTACAGTGTCAATAGTAACAGTCAAATATGTATTATTTTTATTTATTTTTTTAATGATGGGGGAATCCTGTTTAACTTCGGATTTGTGTAACACTGACTGCTTTCTATCACACACACACAGTGATGTCATAACAGACAGCCTTCTTAATACTTAGAATAAAGGAGATCATAATTTAGCAATGACATTTAATAGTAAATCTTTTATTTTTATCACGTTAAGTTGGGCACAGGTGTTACTTTGAAATGTTCCAGTAGAAAGATTATTTCAAAATATCATGATTATGGTCCACTTCTACATTTTGAGGTGTGCAACAAAAGGAAAAATAAAATTAACTATAATTTGTCTTGTAAAGGAGTAAATGAGATATGCTGTGAATGCTTGTAGTTTGGTCTTATCTGTCAAAATTTTTTGTACTAAACCTGAAGCCTTTGCTGCATTTGTAGAGTTTTAGTGATGCAGATAGATGTTCCTGCAACCTGATCCTGTTCTGGAAAAATGCCTTCTTCAGATATATGTATCTATAATGGAAACGAAAAAAGTGGATATGTGCATCTCTAATCTGTTTCAGGACTGCCACATTGAGGTGGCCAGGATGTTGGCTTCAGGAGGTATGATTGTGTAACTAAAACCCATGAAAAAGCATTATCCCACCCTCAGGCAACATTTGAAAAATTTTACCAAAGTGGGCAGGTCTAAGAGGCGTAGAGGGGGTATGGCCAAGTGTGGAGCATGAGCGGGGAGGTGGGAAGAGCTAGCTTGCCGGGGGAGGTGGGGTGTCGCAGTTACGGCTGAACCAACATGAAATGATACGGCAATATTGGCCGCTGAGCTCGATAAAGCCTCTCTGGACTGGAGAAATCGTGATGTCTCTTCTCCGCCGTCTAACAGAGGTAAAGGGAGGCTTTATGGAACGCAGTGGGCAAACGCCGTGTCCGTTGGCTCGCGCTGCCTGAAGCAAGAGTTGCTGCTGAGGGAAATGGTACGGGTCAAGCCTCTGAGTGGAAACGCTAACAGAAGCTAACGTTCAAAGGACTCCCCATAGCTTTCCAGCCGTAGCCGGCTGTAAATCCAGTCTGTTTGCTCCATTTCCACGTTTTTCGGTTTAAACCACATCGCTGTTGTTGTCCTCAATAGAGCCATATATGGATTTCAGTTTCCCCGTTTCTCCCAGCGGTGTGTGCGTTGCACACAAGATACACTTTCCAGCTTGCCACAGGGCGGGGCGACTGTGTCAGAGAGAGGGAGGGCGTCTCTGTGAGACCATGCTGTGATGTAGACAATGGAAAAGATGTGCCACTGTCAGCCAATCACAAAATTCAGATGCAGTACTACACAATGAACATGAATGGCAGCACTAAGACGTTTTTAGACCAAACAATTTAGAATTTAACAAGTTTACACGAAAATTTCAAATGCCCTGAAACTGAAAGATTGTATTTGTAAAGAGCAATTTATCCAGTTTACAAGCAAAACAAAAGTTGTTTTGGGGTTTAGTTACTCTTTAAGAACAACTTAAAGCAACACAATGTAGTTTTTCAACATCAATAATATATTTCCAATACCCTTGTGATAATACATCGCCTTACAATAGGTTTAATGACACGCATGCCATAGCCTGACGGGGTCTGTATCGCTTTCACTGGCACTATGTAACTTCGGGTCGGGTAGTTACCTGTGCACAAAAAGAACTACAAAACTCTACTGCTGCTTTACGGTATAGCTCACTTCCGTAACCCAAGTGAGCCCAACAAGCATTTGTTTGCCGGCTGCTACCGCGCTTGAGTGAGCAAGTTGTAATGTCCGAAGCAGCAACCAAACCAAAGAAGGCAAAGTCGGAGGAGACTCTAAAAAGAAAAAGAGAGAGTGACAAACTAAAGGGCCGGATGAGAATCAATATTGGTCGAGCGTTTACTCGCTGGCGTGAGCTTAAGGAGGATGAGGGGTGAGCGACTGATGCGGACTTGGCTGTCATTCTCTTGGACAAGTATTATACATACGCCGCCGTATATATCACATGCTCACATATACAACAATATACCTAGAATGAAGACATTTGACAAGCAACTAAAGCTGCCCAAGACGTGAAAATGTGCAACGTTCGAGGGTATCGCTTGTCAATGCCCGTGAATCCCCTGGTGTAACCATAACAGATTTTACGACAGTAGAAGACAATACCTTTTACCCAACTGTAGAGGGACCCCGAGAGCCAGAGTTACATGGTAGTGCTTTAAGAATCCACAACAACTTAAGAATCCACAGGTGGTAGGATTTCGTCCCATAACTCGTGGGTTGCTGGTTCAAACCCTCCATCTCGGATGTTGGGCAAGACACTTTACCCAGCTTGCCTGTTGGTGGTAGGCAGAGGGCCCGGTGGCACCTGCTGTACCGCAGCTTTGCTTCTGTCAGGACATCAGTGGCTACAGTGTAGCTCACAACCTCTAGCATATGAATGAATAGTCCAAAGCATTTTGCAGTAATCGCCGATACTGGCCCGTTGTGCCAAAGGTATTCACTCTGCCAGTAATGACGCATGTATGCCACTCGGAGGTCAATAAAATTATTGTTGACTGTGCATGGTCATGTGACTCAAGGAAACGCTCTTTTCTTAAAGGGGCAGTAGCACTGCTAAAGTAAAACACACTAATTTTTTTTTACATACCAAATTTACCGGCCCAGACAAAATGACGTCGGTAACAGTCAATTTCGGTATCAGTAAAATTTCGCTATACTGCCAGCCCTACTCCTGACTCTGTGACCATACCGGTGCACAGAACGGGTTTTCCCCGGTATGAACAAGAGGTTAACAAGCCTTCTACAGCGGTGAAGCGCCAGTACCTCTCAACTGCTTCTTTTCCATTGGGGTTGAGAAGCTTGCTCAGCTGCCACATCCAGCTCTGCGGCGGGCGCATCCGTTCGCCAGCTTGTGTGTAGAGCATAACAAGCCTCCAGCAGTAAACCTCCAGCAGCTTTCAGTTCCAGAAGCCTGGTCAATTTCCTCACTTCTTCTGATAACGTCTACTTTAGTTTCTTTGGTGGATCTGCCATGGCTAATGTCTCAAACTACAGGTTTGTTTATATCATTATGTAGTGCGTAGCATACTGCCGTAAAGTGAAAGTCAGTCAGTACACAGGCCTGATAGCGCTCTGGCGCCCCACCAGATTTTCAGTGTACTAGTATTTCAGAAAAGAAAAAAAAAATCAGATTTGCGTGATCTAAAAATTCCAAGATCTGAGTGGTGTTTTTACTCTAAACCACACCATTATAGGACTACATAAGCCAATCGGTTATAGGAAGATCTTTGTTGACATCTTTATGGGCATGCACAAGTGGTTGCATGTCAGAAAGCAAACAAAATGAACAGCTATAGAGACGCAACGAACACTTCCACGACAGTTAGCAGGCAAAATCCCCGATATATAACCAATTTAACATCTGAAAACTGGGAGAGCTTTAGAGAGAAACTTAAAATCGCTATTGACGATGAAACAGAAGTTATTTAAAGCCCCTTTTAGATATTTGAAAGACGTTAGTTTGATTCGCTGCTGTCCTGGCCCTAAATCCGCTTGGGAGACTTTTATCCCTGTTCCTAAAGCTGACCCTTCACTCATAAAAAGTTTACAGCTTTCAACAGGCTGGAGGCCTGAGATTATGTTAAATCAAGGAGAGTTGGGCCAATCTCTGCGAAATAGGAAGCTATGTTTTGTGCTAAAAGCATTGCATAGATTGCAAAGGAGAACAGTTAAATCTTCAACATGATTGCAAAGCTGGGTAAGTTCTCATTTATTTATTTATTTTAAGTACCTGAATAAATAAATAATGTATGGAAATATATTTGCTGTTCTACAAGTTAAGTGGTCTTGTGATTAGTAATTCAGTGACGTATGGTCTCTGACTAAAAACCGAATATCAGTGCTTACAAAGTTTTTTTTTTAATCCGATCTTGTAGAAACATGCCATCATGTAGCAGCTTTAATGATTAAATTCACAATTTAAAATAAATGGTGAATATTTTTCTGAAAAATTAATGTCTCCTTGTTCATGCCCTTTTTCAATAATTAGGCTACTAAATAATTCTTAGTTAATTTTGAGTATTATAATTGCCACCTACTGACTTGTCTTGGTATGGCTATACTATCCATAGTCTCAGTTTGCTATACAAGCAATACCTGTGCAGGTAAGTGACTAGTTAAAAGCAGGAATGTATTCTTGAACAGGCCTACCAGACCCAGGGTTCCAAGAGCTCTGGTGCTCTACACATATATGCTTCTGTAATATAGGCTTGTATTGGGTTTGTTCATCTCATGTCTGAATAATGTTCATTTATATCCACAAAAGTCATCAGAATCTTTAATGCAATGGACTATTTAGGTTTAGAGGCCTCCCAGGGAAAATAGTTCAGGCTCTGGATTTTTTTTTTTAATGACCCCTACAGTACATCCAGAGAAGCAGTCTGCTGGTGAAAAGGTCGATAGTACAGTAAACAGCAGGAAGACACTCCCATGTAGTGGCAGCTCTGAAAATGAACATCAAACATGGTGTTGTGTCACATAAACATTTAGAAAACCTGTGTTTCTGTGGTCTAAAAGTTACATAATGGGTCTTTAATTCTGCACACTTTCACAACCATTGAACAAATGTGTTGTTTGTGGAACCTGAATACTTAATTTGAAATACCAAATATTTCTGTTCGTAGTGACTTTGGTTATAATCTAAATAATGCATCTTTACTAAATTTCTACTGAGCTTGCTTTGTATGGGTGCTTTGAACATAAAAAAGATACTTTGTTGCCACTGCCATGCAGTTTATTCTCTGTTCTTTGATGCTTGTGTGTTGTCTATGATTCATTACAACTGCATAAAGATGAAATATTCAAAGAAATCACTATTCAGCTCATGCTAAGTTATTCATCGCAAAAATGGGGGCGACCTTGCTTAGACATGTTGTATATTTCTCTTCCCTGTAAAGTAGGTAGAAGAAAGAGGAAAAACTAAGCCCTCTGCTTGTCTGATTACTTAAATCAGCATGACTATTTGTATTTTTTACAGCAGTGATTGTTAGTGCATGTTTACTTACCCTCTGGAATGTGCAACATTACACCCTCGACAAAAAAACCTGCAAGGTGCGTTGATTTTCTTTGTTCTTATGCAGAAAGAAGTAGCTTCTCTTTTTAAACACATTTGGACGTACTAATCAATGAAGCTGGCTGGCCTTTGGTGGCTGCAAAAAGAAATAAATCAATGAATTAGTAATTAAAAATTAGTTTTGTCCTTAAAATAGATCTGACATTGATAACAGACTTTGTAATATTCAGAGATGCACTTTAACATACGTTTGTAATAAAACTGCTGTTGCTGTTATGTTGCTTTGTGTTGCTGTACTGAATCAATGAATAAAATTAGATTTAGAATGTCATTTTATCTAAATTAATTTGTAAAAATAATTGAAACTGAGATTGTTGAAAATGTTTTTGTAAATTGTTTGGGGTTTAATTGATTTCCTTGTGGGATCAATAAAGTTTTTTTGAATTTGAATTACTACTGAATTGCAATAGCTGCTTTAATCTTAAGTAGCTCATTGCTAATTAACAAAAATGTATAGTGGAACCTTGGTATACGCTGGGGTTATGGACCACAACTGTGTTGGATTTCCTTAAATCTGCAAATACCTTTGTGACCACATCCAAAAATTCCTGCAAATAGACCCTATTTGTGCATTAATTTGCGAGGTGGAAACTTGGCAATACAACAGAAGTTAACATCCACAGTTCCTTATCTTCGCTAGAGGGGGTGGAATCCACGTGCGGCAAAGAAAAATGTTGTTCTTTGGTTGGCTGCTATACAAATAGCAGTCAAGTAGCACTGGATATTGCAGCTCCCTCTTGATTTCCTCTACCAAAAAAAACAAAAAAACCCAAATGGGTTGGACCTTCTGTGTATCCTTTTGAGTTACGTTCCACAGAAAAAATCCACAAATGGATGAATCCACCAAAAATGAAACCATGTATAGGTGGGGGTCTTCTGTAGCTGCTTTTGAACACAGAATTTATTTTCCTAGAACTGCTGATCAACAAGTCCAAATCACTTGGATAATATGCAATTAATGTACCCTTGCATATACATATACAGTATATATATATATATATATATATATATATATATAGTGCAACGACATATTTTGCTAATTAACAATTGTGGTCAGCTCTCTATCATCTCAATACGAGGTTTGTTACGGCTGCTGTCTGTCTGGTTGTGAGCCAGTTCAGCACCACGGACAGCGTCTGATTCCTGCAGCTCACTCTTCAGTTCTTTGGATAGTGGTGGGCCAGTTTCTAGACGTCCTGCCCCTCCTCCTGCAGCTAATTCAGCAAAGATTTCATCCATTCCTGCCTGATTGCTTCATGGGTATATATCTGGGTATATATTTCATGGGAGTCTCCAATCTGCTTTGTGCTTTCAGGTTGAATCACTTGTCTTGAGCTTTTAAACTGTTTGTCAATCTTTCATGATCCCTCTTTTATAATTACCTATGTAATCTAGGTTAGCTATTTCTTACTGTTTTGGCCACGCTTGCACTGGTGTTTAGTCTGAGTATTAGTTCACCTAATTAGTTCGAGGAGGTTGTTTTTGTTTTACTGAACTGAGCTGCTTTTTTTAATCAGCTCCTTTTAAGGATAATTCGTTGAGCAATTGTTGGTAGAGCGTTGTCCTGGTCTTTTAAGTTACTTTTATTTCTTTTGTTTGTCTTTTGTTTTCCTAGAAGGCCCTATTTCAGAAATGTAAATCTAGGTGGAGAACTTGTGTATTTTTCTGTTTTTAAAACTTAGTGATGTAAACCATCCACCACATATCCCCTGTTAATACTTTCTTTTTGGCAAATAAAGCCATTGTTTTATTTACATCTACATGTTAGGGCTTGACGATAATTCAATAGCAAATATATAATGATAGATAGAGGTGTGGTGCAATAGGAAAAAAAGGGGTAGATGAAAAAAGTTTGATTAAAAAAAGTTTCCCCTATTTTTTTCATATCAGTTAGCCTAATAGTCACTACCTACTCCAAACGAATCATCACTCTCTCCTTTCAAATCACAAAAAGGACGTTGCATTAATACACAAACTCACACACACACACGTATTGTTCCACAAAGTTCCATCTTCATAACAGAGGTGTTTTCTCAGGCTAGTTTGCTAACCCGGAAATAAAAAAAGTTGAAAATGTCTTCATAAAAATGACACAAAAAGGCTGTTTTTTTAAAGTAGGAATGCACCTATATACATTTTAATTTAAGCTAGAAACTTTATTCTAATATTATGGAGCAATTATATTTCAGGGGTAAATGCTGCACCTTATTAAACTGTTGAAAGGTTTCTGTTTCTGTCGTCATGAGACCATAAAGAAATGGCAGAGAAACGTTTCTTTACTTTTTTGCCATAATGCATTGTAGATCTACAGAGATATCTGATTTACTTATTTCATTGAGTTTAATAGCTTCAACATAAAGTCTTCCCCAGGCTGCTTTTAGATTAAGTGTGCATTGGATCTATTATGTTTATCAGCTGTGCAATATATTGAACATTTCATATCAGTTTTGTGGACAAATGAATACTTACCTTTTACATTCACCATCAGGAGATATTTGATCTGGTTTCTACCCGATCATTCGGGTCCACATAATCTGAGGTGAATTAAAAGACAGCAAACAGACACAAGTCACTTATTGAAAAAAAAGATGCAATCCAGAAGTTTAGGTTAAGAAAGCCTCCTTTATAATAAAAAAATAAGCTTTTCTGCTAACCAAGCATCTATTGGTGTGAAATAAACCTTCCAACTGATGAACTGTTTCTTGCCCTTAAAGTCTGCAGTTACTGTCCCTACAATATTGATTTTTTGATTTTTATCAAGCTTTGAAGTTGATCTTTTTTATGTGAAATAGTCTTTTTGTCAGGTTTTCAAATGTTAAACTAATAAGCGCAGTGAGCATAAAGTGTGTGTAAATGGATGAGAAAATATGACACGGGGAGTCAACAGATGTGAAAAAGATGGCTGTTACACAGTGGGTAGCTTCTTCCACACAGCCGAGGACCAACAACCCATCTATTGCTACTGTTCCCAGTTTCACTCTCCCACTGTCAAGAGGTTTTAGTTTGATTTCTGCTCAGTTGACTCTGAGACCAACCAGGAAAATAAACAGGTGTCCCAAAGGCTGGTTGTTTTGTTCTCTGTCTCTGGTATGACCTCTCAAGTGTTTAAAACCGGGGCCATACCAACTGTATTCAGGTTCTTGTTGTTTTGCTATGAATCTTATTGAATTTTGAAATTTCATCTAAGTCACTCATAGTTTTGTAAAAATTGGTCTTGATACAAGGAGCGAATCATTTACAAAAGAATGGTCAACGATCCATTTATAATTCAAATAGATAATGTTCATGTTTTGCAAACAGTTTTGCTGACTTAATTTTCTTTATTCGGTTGGAGCTAAAACAACTGACGCCTACCTTTTTAAACGAGGTAAAACTCTCTGTACCCACTATCTGTACTGTTGTCATAGTTACTTTAACTCAGCATTCAGTATTCCATAAATTTTAATCATAAACCTGAAACAGACAAGTCAAAATCTTTGTTCTACAAGTCAAACTATAACGTGTGAGCTAGGTCAGTGATATTATCTCAAAAATAACTGCTTTCCCAGAAAAAAATCTTACAGTAAAAACCTCCATGACAGGTGATGATGGCCTAATACCAAAAACAGCCCATCCCTCTTGTCTCTCTTTTAAAGATTAATGACTCCTGGCTTTGTCTCTTGAGTGCCAAACAGGGACCTATTTTGGGAAAATTGCCTTGAAAGTGCCAAAATACAAATGCACATGAAGTAGCTCTACAAGTCACAACATGCATTGAAGAGGAGATGAACTGTTTTCACTTAGTTTCCATAAAGAGCATCTTTGTGAACACCTTGCTCATATTAACAGCAATAACATAATCTGGATCAGTATTTTTATTGTTTCTTTGTATTTTTCTTCCTCTAGAAAGACAGGAGGATACCTTATTTATGGGCTTTTGTGATAATAATGGTAACGCAGTTAGCAGATACATCACTTGACCAGATTTATTTACACATATGTTTAAAAATAAATTAAAAAACATTCATTGGTGTTCTCTGTGGTTGTGCTCAGCTAGAATTCAGAGAATATATTTGAAGTGCATAAGTTTAACTACTTTCATTGATTTTAATAAGCAGTATAGTGGTGTTTGCACAAAAACAACCAATTAACATGAAGCTTTTAAATCCACAGGTGTTATAAGGAAGCACCAATCAATTGGCCAGTGATGGAAAATTTCCCTTGGTTTGATATGACTCTGAAATTAGGGATGCACCGATCCGACTTTTTCAGTCCCGATACCAATACCGATGGCTGGATTTTGTTTATCTGTCAATACCCGATACCGATCCGATACTATTTGTGACAGTGTAGAGGTCTTGTCACTATGGCTCCTGTAGATTATGTGCCCTGGGTGCTTGTTCCACAGGGATATCCCTTAGGCTGACTGGTTAGCGCACATGACCTTCACCTGGGAATCGTGGGATCAAATCTCGCAGTTGAATTAATAAACTGTATAACTTCTGGTGCCTTACTTTAAGAGACTAAAGGCACCAGACTTTACAAACTAAACATAACTGAGACAAAATAACAGATGTAAAATATTAAATTACCACAAAAATAAAATTTTAAATGAAAAATTAATCTTTTTTGGTGAATTTGTTGCAGATTTTCCCCATTTTGAGTATCGGTTCATGGTATCGGTTAAGTTTAACCGATACTGATACCAGTACATTAGGCAGTACCGGGGCCGATACCAGTATCGGTATCGGTGCATCCCTATGTGAAATACAAAAAAAGTCCTGTTCGTTAAATTCTTCAAACCTGAAAATTACACTTTTTTCAATATTTACATGCATCATCAATCAGCAGGCTTTCTGATGCACTTTTGTTTTAGTTTAGTAGAAGTGAGAAAAGTTTGGGACATTACCCTTGATGAATAAATGGGGATAATCTTGATTAATTGTTGTAATTGTCGAGTTCACAGCTGTCGTCCTTTCTTCCCATTAAGCTTTTATAACGTCAGGGATCATCCTCACCATGTGCTCGGTTGCAACTGCTAAAACAACAACGTCTTTACTCTCGATCAATGTAGTTAACGCAAGTTGCTCACTGTTTATCTAGCCATGCGTGATGAGCTAGATGGAGAGTAGAAATGCACCAAACTCTTACATACTTCCCTACAGATGCTACAGTTAATTACTTAAACATTTACTGTTTTTTGCAACTTAAGCAGACACTGAGCTCTCCCTTTCCTCACTGATGACTCAGACATGCTTGTGTTTATGATACTGCATCATCACGGCTGTACTCCCGTGTGATGCAACCTCGGACTTACAAATGTTGCAGGTATATGTGAGCTTTTATAGGTTTACCTGCTCCTGCAATGCTCAGCTTCAGTCTACAACCTTCGTGACGAGTTGCTTGCGTTGACTGTTTAAGGTTATGCAGGAAAAAATAAAGTTGCGCGAATGGTGACCAAATTAGACCTCATAATCACGCTAGACAACGAATCGATGACGAAATTCGTTGCCAACGCTTTTTATCATCAAATTTGATTGATTTTTATCGATTCGTTGTTGCAGCCCTACTGGCATGCCTCTCCATCTACAACCACAGTAATCACAGCCCTTTATCAGCCCTTATATAGAGCTGAGTGAGCTTTATGGCTTCAATGTTCAATATATTGATTACAGTCTGTGACAAACTGGCTGAGATATTAAGGCAAGAACACACCTGGACTGCTGTGGTACAGTTGTGACCAAACATTTTCAAAAGGTTTGCTGCTTTAGTGTTTTTAAAATATATATTTTTATCAGTGTCTGTGATATATTGAATTAAAATTACAAGTGCCTCATGAGTTTAAATGGCTGTTATTGAAAATTAGATCAAGTCTATGCAAACAGTAAATATTTGTTTTGTTGGCTCTTTTTTTTCAAGATTTCTGTAATTCGCAGTGGCATGCTGTGAATCAACTTCTGGGCCAAATCCTGAACCGTAGAAACCTATTCTGTCATAATCATTGTTTGGAGTTTGTCACAATTAGTAGGTATTTGTTTGTCCAACCACCTCTTGAGGATTGACCTCAACTTCTCAATTGGATTAAGGTCTGGGTTTTTTTCAGTGGTTTACTTGAGACACTTAGTTATCACTTTGGTCTTATAGCATGGTGCTCCATAATGTTGTATTAGTGACATAAGACTTTTCACATACTTTGCTGCTAAGCCATCCAATGCTTTATAAACTAGTAAAAGTACTTTAAAGTCTTTTCTTCTCTGAGCTACCGATGTATGAACTGGGCTGATGTGTTTACTTTCCTGGTTCTACTGAGGGCCCGAGCAACAGTATTTTGGATCATCTGCAGCTGTCTGGTTGACTTTTTAAGCAAACCTGTAAGGTGACTACTGCAGTAATTAATCCAACTAAAGATAAATGCATAGATGAGTTTTTCAAGGTCCCATTGTGACATTAGTCTTTTAATCCCAGACTATGTAAACAAAAACTTAAAAGCATGAATTGCTGATATTCCATCTCTTTCTGTGTGGCAAAGCAAGGCAATTTTATCAAATTTATCCTGTTTAGGTAATATTTGCTAACAATAACAGAGAGGTAATAAAAAGCAGCAACAGGGTTGGATATCCTTGAAGGCTATGGCTGACCACGGAATTATCCATACACCCATGTGGCAGCAAGACAATAATGAAATGACAACCACCACTGCTCCCTCTCTTGGGCCTCAGCTGGATCTCACTCTGAACTCTTTTATATTCCGTTATATTTCTTACTGTCTATTCATCAACCTTCTTGTGACTTTGTGTATTTCTGTTCATAGAGATACAAATCAGCTCATCTGAGCTGGAATTAATTATGCTCCTAAATTGTGGCTCGGAGGTGTGCAGTATCCATTCTTACCTTTTATATAACTGAGCCATTTTAGCACTTTTCTTTATGCAGGACGCCTGAGGCAAGCTGTTTCGGTGCAAGCTGCAGTACAATCAAATACCTCATTTTCTATATAGAGGTGTTGCTGAGGGCAAAGAAAATCTCTTGAAAAGCATACATTTTTAATACACTGATTAAAATCTATGTTCTCGACATAAGATCTCAGTATGTAATGCTCTCTTTGTACAAAAAAGATGTAATTGTTTCCATACTATGTTTCATGTGATTTGGCTGTAAATAAGATGCTGTAAAGAGACCTTGGGTGATGATTCAGTTTAAAGTTTGAGTGGTATTTGGAGGAGGTTAACTAAGTTAGATTCATTGTGCACGTTATTGAAAACAGCTGAACTCTAATTATGCTGAAGTTTTATTATTCATTTATGGTTCAAAAGTAAAGGAATATATTTTTTTTGGATTGGATTAATAAAACTTAATTTTCTGACACTATACAATACTAATTCTCTAGATGTTTGACAAAAAGTTACATGTTTTTTTTTCTAATGTATCATTAGAAAAGGCAGTGCTACAAGTATTTTTGTGGCAGTAATTCTACCCACTCTTTAGACAATAGACCTAGAGAGTGTTTTTGGTTTGCTATAAAAGAAGAAATAAATCTCCATACCAAAAAAGTTTTCAAATATGATTTTTTTTTAACAGGATCATACATTTCTGTTACTTTCTGGATGCTTTTAATATCTTCTAAGTTTTTCATTTCAAAATTGTAACTCTTTAAAACAATATTCTGTCTCTCCTTTCTAGTTTCTGTGTTAAAAGTTGATTTATTGGCATTTAGTCATACTTTGATTAGTCATTCTTATTTATGTAATTTAACATTTTCCTTATTTATTGGCAACCTAAACTGCACTTTGTTTAAACAACATAACAAATTAGACTTTGCACTTTGTAAATGTGTAGTTTGATTTTAGCAAACTGTTAACCCAATTCTTAGCTGGTGTGTTATGTTCAAACTAGGCATGGGCCGGTACGAGATTCTGACTGTATTAAAACCTTAGGCAAAAATATCAGTTTCACTGTATTATGATTACAGCTCTAAAATGTGTATTTTGAATGTTTGTATTAAAAAAAATGAAAAGGAATTAAATTATTGAAAATATGTAAAACACTTCTAAGATAAATAATAAAATATAAAATAAATAACTAACTGGTGTTTTGTAAGCAATAAAGATTGATGATAGAAGAAAAAACGTTGTCAATAACTTTTTTTGTTATTGAAGCAAATATGTTAACTAGCATCCTACGATAAATCAGCATTAGCATGCTAGTTACCATATATGTCTTGGTTAAAAAAAAAGTTACTAAAGGATAGAGATGAAGAAAATATAAGATATAGTAATTACCATATCTGCCAAGTTAACAAGCTCATTTCACTAATGTCAGATGCTAATACGCTCGTTCATTTCAAGACAGCATTTACTTTACCTTGAATTTAGCATACAACGGTGGTTGATGTTCCTGAACATGCGCATCATATTTTGCATGTCAGCCGACCGTCTTCTTCCAAGCCGTGACAGTCTGGCTTTTTACGGTAGCCGAAATATTCCCAAACAGATGACCTGTTCCGCTTAGACGTTGGGGGCTTGGCTCCTTCAGACATTACACATCCTGCAGAGCTCCCTACACACACAGATATAACATCACTCACAACAAACGTAGGTGCGCAGGGGCGCTTTACGCTCCAGCTTCACATGGCATGAGGGACCTCTACTTTCTCAATAAAGAGATGTAAAATAAAATAAAAAAATGTTCATACTGCAGGATTGGTATGAACATTTTTGAGCGGTTTTGAAACTTTGACCTTTTCATACCAGTAACCAGTAACTGACCCATGCCTAGTTCAAACAGAGGAAACAATATATTGGTCTAGAACAGGGATGTCCGGCTCCAGTCCTCAAACACCGCTGTCCTGTTATTTTTAGATGACTCTGTTCAAAACACAGCTGATTTAAATGTTCCAACATCACTCACAACAAACGTAGCATGGCAAAGTTCTGCTGAGGCCTGCTGACGAGCCTTCATTTGATTCAGGTGTGATGGACCAGGGAAAGAAGTAAAGCATGTAGGATAGTGGCCATTGAGGATCGACTTTGGGCATCCCTGGTCTAGAACTAATTTCAGATATACTTTACAAGAAAAGTTCTTAGCAATTAATTAACATGGCACAGACTGCATACACCTAGAGTATTCATTCATTGTCCTCCGCTTTTCAGTAATTGGGTCATGGGGACGGAAGGTCCGGTTGGAAACCCCAGACATCCCTCTTGCGAGCGTCATCCTCCAGCACATATTCTTGGAGTTCTAAAGGCAAACTGGAGAAGCATGAAGTAAAAAAAATTGTGGTCAAACAGGATGAGGCATTATTAAACGTGACAATCAAGAGTTTGTTGTCGATTTGCTTTTGCAAGCACTTAAACAAGGTTGTATTAATGTCCACGACGGCTACGTTTAGCGGGTAGGTAGTGCATTACCTTTGTTAACAAACATGTTTACCGCGACCAAATAACACTCTCTCACAGTTTCGGCTTTTGCTCATAATCAGTCTGTGCGGATTCCGACTCATTCTGCCAACACGGGTCACAAATAGAAACCAACAAAACATAGCAGTAATATACACCAGACGAAGCTGTGAAGCTGTGTATGAGTTTATGACCTCTACGTGGGGGTGTTAGGATAATTTATAGGATAAGATACGTAGCGTTGGTAGAAAAGTTGAAAACTTACGGTGTTTAATCATTTGCTGAAACTAGGAATGGGTACCGATATCCGGTGCCATTACGGGCTAGTAGTACATGAACGGTAGTAGCCAGACCTAAAGTAGCACACATTTCGGTTCCATTTTGCAAAGCCAGCAGATGACAAAATCGCTCCCTTTTATTTTAAAATAGTTCCATACCTTTGAACTGTGAGTTCGGATGGAGGTATTTAAGTCAACTGACTCACTCATGCTGACACTACTTTGTCCCGCCGTGTTTGTTTTAAAAGTGATGATGCATCGATGCACATTTTTTGCGTCAACGTATTTTATGTGTCGACGAAAACGCTTACGTCGACGCATCGTCTCAGCCCTAATCCAATATGGCTCTCCACCTCCCATTCCTTTGTAAAGACTTGGAGGCACAACTTTAAATTTGACATACATTTACTTCTTTGGTCAAAATTACACATTAAGGCTCACACATTTACATACGTAAACCTGAATGTCATGACATGGTCAATGTTCATAAAGTATTTGTTAGTGATCATTATTTTAGCAAGTAAGTTTTGTTTGACTGGACTCATTGGACTGACTCATTAGCAGGAGATTGAAGAAGTCTGAAGGATTCTTTAAATGGACCCAAGTAGCACTTGAAACTTTAAATGATGACCAACAAAACTCTCACACCAGAGATGATAGAAATGCACTGAAAATTTTGAATGAAACTGATATATATATATATACAGTTGTTAAATAATCTAATTGAAAAATACATCAAAATCATAAACATATTTAAATACATTATTTAAAAATGTAATCATAACTTGTCTACTAAGACAAAAAGCAAACATGAACTTACTTTAGTTTAAAAATATGATGGAGCAAATAGAATAAAATATAAAATCTTTTAAATTGAAAAACTAACATACAGCTGCAAATATAGTGCAAGATGTATTGTGCAATCTATAATATTAATTCGTTTTGAGCAGGGAGAGAGAGCGGAGGCTTTTCTTCGCACACAGAGGCAGAAATACAGCAGCAGAACTGTGAATCACAATAAAACAATGACAGATGATCACACGTGTAGATCACTTCACGGTCTTAAATCGTCATATCGCACACCCCTACTTTGAAGCTCACTTAGATTTACACCTGCTCACCTGGATAAGCTTTCAGGGAAAGCGTTTTAATTGTCGGTTGAGACGAGGTTTAGGCTGTATGGCCATAATAACTTATTATAAGTCGTCTGGTGGCTCTTTGACTTTTAGTTGGTGCACAAAGTGAATGGAAAACCAAAGGACTACCTTCAAATTTAAGCCCACATTTAAATAAAGGACTTCTAGATAGTTGATATATGTATAAAACTAGGCATTTAAGCAAAAAATGTGATACAAGGAAACATTAAAAGTGGTTTCAGAATGGGTAAAGCTACCAAACATTAAGTTTCAGAATTGACTATTCCCTATTTAATTGTTTAAAGGATGGGCCTTAAAATAAACTTGACCAATTCTGCCAAGAAGACGGGTCAAATTTCTAGCCAGAATTATGCTAGCAGCTTATTGTTGGATACTGAAATCTGTGTTGTAATGTTTTAAGACCTATTTCATAAATTACATGTGGAGGTTGTGTGCCCAACACCTGTTTAACAAAATAATATTTTTTAAACGTTTTTTTTAAGTCATTCCACCTCGAATATGAGTGGCTCAAAAAATAATTTAAAACCGTAAATTATTTACATTTGTGACCGTGATGAATGTATATAAACGTATGATGGGAGCTATGTGTGATGAAACCATTCGTTCCTTGCAGCACGTTTAAAAATGATGCAACACTGACTTTAATTGAAATAAGCAGCACCTCTGTTTATCCACAATCTTTCTACTCTAATATAGATAAGGCACTGCAGCTCTGTACAGGCATAGTGGGAATTATGACTTTTCTGGAGGAACTACAAAAGGAAAATGGGAGCCTGTGGGTTATACAGCATCAAAGAAAAGTAACATCAAGAAGTTAGAAGACTTCCTTTGTGACAAAGCTACAAGCAAAAACAAGCTTCATGCCCAAACAAGGATGTATAGACAGAAAGTGCTGCACTTCTGGTGCCAGTTGCAAAAAATAACTCTTAAGTTGGAAACTGAGAAAACTAATTGTAGGAGAGTTTCCAGGCAGCTGTAAGAGTTCGTTACAACATATTACAATTTAAAACCAAGTTACCACCAGATACCTGGACACAGAAGAGAGACCACAGTCAAATGAACAGCCTAAGTCTAGAAGCTGTCAAGTGGTAGGAAATTATTACAGTATACCGACACAAGTATCAGCTAATAATAGAAACAGACGCAAGACACTCACATCAAATCAACACTTACACTGACAGAAGAAGAGCAAATGGATTCAAACAAGTCTTATTGAAAGAATGCCCCCGGACTCATGAACCTGAAATAACCTTTCAGGTTTTTATGCAAATAATTAAACAGGAATTAAAGAAACTGTGATTAATCTGTATATCTTGGATCAGTGGCACGTTTCTCAACGCTCAAATTAAGTAAGGCACCAGAGACGGTCTGTAATGCAGTGTTAAGCTTGCTTTTTCTGGATTTTTATTTCATACTGTGCTTTTTTCTATTTTGGTGCTTTGATGCTCAGCCTTGCTGACTTCAAGATATAAAGATGAAATGTAGTATTTTTATTTTTAAAATCAGAAATGCCAGGGGTCATGCTATATGGCAAAAAGAGCGTAACAATCCAAGTTTTGTCCTCACTTATTATTTATATATATGTGCTTGTGTGATTTGTACTTCTGTACACACAAATATATTCTGTCTATGCGTGTGTGATGATCTGTGGATTGTGCCTCTTTGTGTTTGTGTGTGTCTGTGCTGTGAGAAGCTGGCATGCTGATGTCAGATCTAATCAGACTCTACTCTGGTAGGCTGAAGGCCTGAATTGTGCACAGAAAAGCATGTGGAACACAAAAGGGAGGAAAGTGTGTGGGCTTGGTTTAGATCATTGTACCTGACTGTGCAGGACCAGTGCATTAGCAATGAGATCTATTACAGCCCCAAAACACAAATAGTTGGGAGGGTATGTTAAATTATAATCAAACTAAAAACATACTCTATATTACATGTAAAATGAGAGTTTGAAATTTCATTTCTAAACAAACATAAATTCCATTTTGCGTTTCAGTATTCAATACATTCTCTATTGTCGGGACTGCAAGCAGGCCAGTAAAGTACCTCTTACTCCCTAGCCAAGACTTTGTATCCAGAATGTGGTTTTGCGTTGTCTTGTTGAAATATGCATGGGTTTCCCTGTAAAAGATTTCTTCTTGAAGACAGCATATTGTGCTCTAAAATCTCTCTGTAATTTTAAGCTTTAATGGTAAAAATTCTTTTTGCCAAGAGCACTGACACAACCCCATACCATGACAGACCGGGGCTTTTAGACTTGTTGCAGAAAGCCGTCTGGATGATCCTTTTCTTCTTTGGTCCAGAGCACACTGCATCAATTTCTCCCCAAAACTACCTGAATACTGATTCATCTGACCTTTGTACACGTTTCCTTTGACGCTTCTGGGCACTGTTAACATAGGACTTATTTTTGGCACAATACAATTGTATCAGGCATTTGCAGCTGTAACTTTGTACGGTGGTGCTTTACAAGGCCCCGTCCCCACCTTTGCACCTTTGTGCGTTTCAATTGCGCGTTCCTGTTGAGGGGCGGAAGTGCGTAGGGTGTCCCGATTCTCCAGAGTGGAGAATTCGGCCCCTGGCCCCTCCTCTTCTGCATCCTCGCTCTGCACTTTGCTGAAGTCCGCACAAATGCGGTGAAGGGTATTACCCACAATCCATTGTTGCGTGTGGAATTCTATGACAAAACAGCAAATTAAATTGTTCCAGCTGCTTCTCGAACACATGTATTTTCAGGTGTATGGTTGTCAGTTTGATCTCAAAATTCCCTGGAACAATAACCATAAACCGGAGTGTATAGTTTGAAGATAGCTAGAGATGAAATATCAATTAATATATTAGCTATGTTTTCATCCAAGCAATGTTTCATTACAACATCCACTAGAGTGGATTAACAGATTTTAAAAATCGTATCCTGTTTCAAATCATAAAAGTTGAAAGCTGTGAGCTATATGTTTTGTATTGTTTTTCAAATGACTCTTAAAACCATTATCAGGCTGCTGGCATGGAAGAATCCTTAAAACCTAAATCGTCACACAAACAACAGTGGACTGGGAGTCCGTCCAGGGTGTACCTCGCCTGTCACCTGTTGACAGCCGCACATAGGCACCAACCCTCCCACGTGACCCCTTGAAGCTACGCGTTATAGAAGATAGATGGATGGATGGATAATGATCCTGTAACGCTGTGGATCAGCTGCACGCTTGAAAAAAAATGCATAAATCAAATTTCACAGGCTCAGCCTGAAGTGTCATTAACGTTGTCGGGTTGTCTGTGAAATGAGTCAGCCTAAATTTATATGTATTATTTAAATATGTGCCTATAGTGGAGCTTCATGCGTTTCAAAACTATCATCTGTAAATATTGATGGGGACATGTCCGAGATATGCCCGGCTATCGACGCCTCAAAATATTGAATAATTTGTCATTGTGTACATGAGGAATTACAGTAATTAGCTGTTGTATATAGCCGTTTAAAAATGTTGTTTACTAATAACGTTGTGTGTATTTACGGACATGATAGGCCAAAAATAATATTCACTGTGTGTTTTTAGCAAGTCATAAAAAAACGTAAACATTCTAAATAATGAAAGAACCTATTTCTCTACATTTTAAATAAAACGTATAGGTCTTGTAAAATGTATCCATGATCTAATAGGCTACATATCTAAAAAGGTACCTTTGGTAAAGCAAACTGTTGAGCACTAGAAAAATCACTGCATTAAGTGATATTTTAAAGTGTGAAGCATTTCATTCTGCTTTCAGTGAACCAAGTAAGCACTAGCAGTTCTTATGGTTTGCATGAAGTATACATTTTGACTTGTTTTTTTAATATGTACAGATAATACAGAAAGATAAGAGTTGAACTAAATATATTTTTTTCTAAATTTCCTACTATGCCCAGCTATAATTAATATCAGGTGCCAGGGTAGAATATGTGGGGGAGGAGTCACTATAAAACATATTTTTCTGTATAATGCAAAAACAAAAAGCTTAGAATTGACAGTTTGAGCAGCTAGATCACTAAGATCACTGTTTTTGGAACCAATGGTTTAAAAAATGGATGCTGTTGTAAAGGTGAGGATTTCAAAGAAAAATGCATGGCGCCTGCAGTGAAACATGGTGGTTGCAGTGTTCTTATGTGGGGCTGCATGAATTGCTGCTGGTGTTGGGGAGCTGCATTTCATTGATGGTATCATTAACTCAAAATTGTACTGCTGTATACTTAAGGAGAAGAAGCTGCCATCACTCTGTGCACTTGGTCGTCGTACACTTTTACAACACGACAACAATCCAAAACACACATCTAAAACTACTGCTGCATTTCTGAAGAAGAACAGGGTGAAGGTGATTGAATGGCCAAGTATGTCTCCTGAACTGAACCCAATTTGTGGGGAATTCTGAAGCGACAAGTTGAGAATTACTCTCCATCCAGCATCCAGGCTCTAAAAGAGGTTATTCTTGAAGAATGGAAAAAGATGGATGTTGCAATATGTCCCCAACTTGTTTATACCCTACCTAGAAGACTTTGTGCTGTCCTTAAAAATCACGATGCTCAAACAAACTACTAGATGTAGTAGTTTTTGTTGCAGGGTGTATTCATTTTTGCTTCAACAAATTTGAGTAAAACTGAAGATTTTGTGACCTAAGTTAGATTTTTAATCTTAATTTCACATTATGGAGTTAAATAAGTGTTCAACAAAACTCAGTGAAAAATCCAACCAACTCTGCTGATATCCTGACATCTGGTTCAAATCTTGCGCTCTCATGCTTTTTTTCCAGCATTAATAGACCGCAGACACGTCTCTGCAGGAATGTAGAAGATGCAGTTTTCTTTTTCGATACCTTCTTACATTTAAGAGAACCGTATGATTTTATTTTTGAACACCTCAGTGGACTGAAAGCTTGTAAGTGAGTCTTTTTTTCAGTAGGCAGGCTATTGCAAAGAGTGTTGTTAGCTGTACTTGATGGTGGCTAGTGTTGTGTGTTCACTTATTGGAAAGAAAATAGATTTTGGGTTACCAGACTGGGCTGATTAGGCTGAAAAAATGACCAATTCCAGTCACAAGCTGAGTTTGTGGAGCATTACTTTAAATTCCATCTCTTCAAATATTTGTTTTTTGTTTTTGTTCCGCTTCAATAAGGCATAGTGATATAGTTTTATAGAAAAGTGTCAGGATTTAACAAAAAAATCAGTTTGTTGCAAATGGCGGTGCATGGTAACCATTGCGATCTTCAGGTAAGGCCACAATGTTTAGAAGTTAAACTTATTTATTACCTGTTATTCAGTCAATAAGCCAAATCAGCAAAAATCCATTTAATTTCAAAAAAGGAAACCCTAGTGTCAAGGAAATCTGGGTGTCTGAGGTACCTTGGATGAGAGAATAAAACAAAAGTGTCAGCCATATTCGTACATAGTTTATTTTACGTGCACGGGAGTTCTCGTGGTGAGAACCCCCAAAGCTTCAGACAGATGTATGAGTTTATATACCGTCAGCCACACCCTAAGAATCAGCTTCTGTCTGATCATTACATCATACAGTTATGATAGGATAACCACAGGACCAATCACAGAACAACACGCAATAGGTAAACACAGGATGTTTCACTTCAATAGTCAGCAGTAAACAATCAGGAGATAGTTTCACTGGACACTCAGTATATAGATAAGAATAAGGGACACTTTGTATAATGCTGAGAAAAACATTCACAGGAGCTGTCATAAGTGTAACACCAGATAATAACAAGATTTGTCATACGTCAAGGTGAGATGTTTACATACAATTGGTTCTTGTTTGTACCTTAGAATAAGAACAGCTGTCTAAGAGCAAAGTAAGAGGATTGAACCTTTCTAATGTCCCAGCATAATACAATTTTCTGTCACACCTAGGCAGTCAAAATTGGAATAAGATCTCACTGTTTCAGGGGTCAAATCTTATCCGTTAGTGATTCTAGTCTTGTGGTTTATGTCAAAACACATGAGTGCACTTTGTTCAACTGGTTAAATGAATAGATTATTTTTTGGCAGTTTGAGGTGCTTTGCTCAATTTGTTCACACACGCGCCCTTGTTTTGCAGTAACATTGCAGTAATGCAGATCAGCATGCTAATAGTGTGGAATGTTTTTTTCTCCGTAAAAGATGAAGAAAAAAGTTTTCTATTAATTTCTGCACTTTGAAAAAGTTATGCAAACAAACAACACAACCTGCCAGACTTTGTTCCATATTTATGAGTTTATCTCCCCTTGGTAAAACTCAAACTTCCAGGACTAGTGACTCAAATATTAAACATTGTTATCATGCAAACAATGTGTCTATCCAACCGTGTTCAGGTGGGTTGTGAGCTACAACCCAATTTGCATCAAAATGGAAAATTTTCTGTGTTTGACATTGGTTACTCTGTTCAGGCTGCTGTAAGATGTAAGATACTCTGTAATTTTATTTTTAGCTGAATTTAAGTCTTACAACACTGCTGCCCTGTTTGAATAAACAGTTAGGTTGTAGACCTGGTTGTCTTTACTTTTTACAAAACACATGCTATGTCTGTACTGGGCCGAGAAATTGACATGCTTTTGACAGATATTTTTTTGAAGTTTTCATCTATTGAATTGAACTGTACATGTCATTTTAATTGATTCAGCAGTATGAAATGTGCAGCTTCATCTCTGGTCTCTAGATCTTGAAAAGAAGGAACAAACGTAATTTTTCAGCTAGCTTTATTCTCAATGTTTGAAATAGTATTGGTGTTTTATCTATGACTCTGTTAACAGGTTGGTTGACAAAGGTTTATGGTAAATATAGAGGTGCAAAACAAAACCATCATCCCTGTTTTTGTTGAAGTGTGAAGTGTGTTACAAGTTATAATAAGAGGTCTGTCTCCAGCCTCTTCCCATTAAGAGTACCTTTGGGTCACAAACAAAAATCCAACTGCTCCCAGTGAAGAGTTCTCTGCATGAGCTTTCCTTGCTGTCCGTTCCTGAAACTCAATTTATAATACTTTTCAGAGCAAGGCTATGGTTTTCATCTCAGCTTTCACAAGGCAACTGCAGACCTTTTTAAGTAGATTACCAAGAAACAAAAAATAAATTCCTCATATTTTCTAAGAATGTAAACCAAGAATCCTTACTTTATTGCTTTTCTGTGGATAAAATAATTCTTAGAGTCTTCAAAAAGGTTTTAAGGCCATAGAATGTTTTGTCAAATGATACATATTACTTTGTTCAAAATAATGGTTTTGAAAGTTAAATTTCATTCAACAGTATTTTTTCATATATTTATACTCTTAAAAATGTATGACCTTTTTAATTTTTTGTGCCAAAGGAATGTGTTATTTTCTTTCTTTTAGTAGGTTTCCACTATTTTAAGATTGTGAAGCTATATTTTAACGGAGAAAAACTCTCGCTATATGTACGTGTGTGTGTGTGTATATATATATATATATATACATATATATATATCACAGCAAACATTTTTCAAATATTAACATACTAATATCACATTTTTGTTTAGCTTCAACTAGGGCTGGGCAGTATCCCGAATATTTACTGATACCATAATTTACGACTGTTACCAACGTTATTTTGCCCGTGCCGGTAAATTTGGTTTATAAAAAAATTAAAAGATGTGTTTTAGTTTAGCAGTGCTCCTGCCCCTTTAAGCCTGCCACACACAAGAGCAATCTGCTGAGCTAACAGTCATTCGAGGCCGTTTGCTCAGCGGATAGCTCGCTGTGTGCGGCATTTTTTAAAATATTTTTGGTGATTTTTCATGAGGCGCTGAGGTGAAAATTGAACAGGTCTGATATTTTTTTCCTTGCGAGGCGAGAAACTCGACGTTTGCGGTCTCTGTGGGGCTTTCTGCTGAGCTAAAATATTCAAGCGACCAATCAAAACGCATTCTCTGATAACATGATTCCATGATGGCAGCCCTCATCCCTTACCTCAGAAAAACGAATGACACAAATACCGAGATGAATATGGAGGAAATGCTGTTAATCATTTTGTCGATGAAGCATCATCGCATCAAATAAACAGGTATAGTCTGGCGAAATGTCCACGAGTCTTTATCTTTTTAAATGTAATCTTCTTTGTGGGCTGCCATCTTGCAATCATGATCGTGATTGGAGACCGCATTTTTATTGGTCTTTATACGACTAATAAAGGGACTTTTTATGGTGTTTTTGAATACAGTGCCATGCCAAAACAGAGCGTTTCTAATTTGGCCAAAGGTATAGATTTTGACCATTCTGCGGTTATGCCTTTTGATACGGTCATTAAGCTTTGCTTTCATACTTCTACTTCATACTTTTTTTGCAATATGAAATGTATTAATAAGTAACCAGGTAGGCAGAACATTTTTAATTATATTTTTTTTATTTAGATTTATTTTATGTAAAATATCTTCATCTTCGTGTTTTGAGAATGTTTGTGTCTCATTATGCTTGCGTCAACGTCAGTTTAAAAAACAAGTACCGTATACTTAGTTTAGAACATCAAGAATGTCTACTGGAATCATAATAATTGGAATTATTTTCATATCATTCACCTGTGTCTGGAAAAAAACATGATGCAGCCCATATGACAGTAAAACGGGCTATTTAGAGCACATTTCTATATTATTCGTTCTTATAAGATAATGTGGATATGAACGGTCTTGTATAGAAAAAATAAATACCGTTGTTATACCTATGTTTTTACCTATGTTTTAAAAAAATACTGTGATATGAAAATTTTGCGCTACCACCCAACCCTAATACCACAATACATCGTTATCTCACATGCTTTAGATTATAACAATATAGATTTGAAACCAGATCGCCCAGCCCTTTCAATTCTACTCTAATACTCTCTATCTACCTTTAAGTCAGTTGTACAATTACTTTATTATAACTGCTAATCTGTGCTGTGTGCTTTCATTTGTCTGTATATTTGCACTTGATAAAAATACCTCTTACTACTTGGGAACAAGGAATATTCTACTCTAAAGTTGTGTTTCAGAGCAAACATGGATCTGGAGCCGTGGCATCAGACAGAAATCACTTTTTAGGTGGGCCTGACAAAAAAAGGGTGGGGTCATATCGATATAATTGAAATTGTCTTTTTTGCAAGTACCACTGTTGTTTCAACAGGTGTCGATATAAAAAACGAATACAGAGGTCCCTTTTCACATATTGTTTTATAAATGCTGTAATTATAACAGCATTTTTGTACCTTGTTATTACTGGAATGTCTCATTTGGTATTTATTATATTTTTAAAGACTGAATTCTCATGTAAGTTTTTACCATTTCTTTAAAATGGATTTAGGAAACATCAGGTTTCAATAATAGCCTGAAGTGTTACATAAGTGTGCAAAAAACTAAAAAATAAATTACCAGTGATATAAAGTTGTTTGATTCTTGTTTATTACAGATATATGACCTCTGTTTATTTATTTTAAATAATTATAACAATGCTAAACCTAAGGCCTTTTTCATCATGTTTCACACACTTAGGTGGGGAAGTTGATCTTAAAATCAGGTTTATAAGCCGGAGTTGAGGAATCTGAATGAATAACGGGTTGGGGCCGAAGCAAAGTGTGAGCAGGGCCAAGGCCTTGACAGGTGACACATAGTATTGATGGGGAGGAGGATGTAAAGGCTGGCTGGATGGCTTCCCCAAATCTGTCTCATCTTTGCTTCTTTCCAAGAATCGATCCAAGCCTGCAGGCTGACTGCAGAGGGAATGAGGCTCACTTAAGTGCAGGTCCTGGGTAATCCCCTGTCAACTTCTAATGTGATTCCCATCCATTACCTGACCTTTATTTTTAGCCATTTAGTTTAGTTTGCTGGTAAATATGTGTTTGGGTAATTTTTAATCTTCTTTCTTTGCTTTAAAAAAGTCATACAAAATATTCTACTTATTATGTTAGTTCTGCTCTATCTTTGAAAAAAAACCCACACTTTTCTTTCATTCTTTGTTTTAATATGGGTTCATGACCATTGAAGTTAGTTTATATTCAATCTAACTTCCATCCCACCTACCATCTATCTACTGTAGAAAATCATACTAAGGATGTAGCTACCGGCAACATGATTTATTGCTAAGTCATTTGTGAAAGTACTTATTGGATTTCGGCAAATATTGAGAAGAGAAAAAAGATCTGTTTACTTTGACAAAAGAAAATCTTTACCATCTCTGTATCCCCGGGAAAAATATGGTAGTTTAACTTTTTGAAGTCTGACCCAGCCTTGTGGTTCTTTCCTGTAAACTGTATTATTCCGGGTTTATTTATGTTTTTTGAAGATTTCCCTGATGAGGTCACTGAATAAACATGCACAGGATGAGATGCTTTTATGTTTAGGTTTTTTGGAATAAAAGTAAGATGGGATTGAAAGAAAGAAAAAAAAATCTCCCAAATGAGACGTGCTCTTTATACAGCTTTTCTTCATTGATCCAACCATCTTTTCATTTTTCTTTTGTGTCTGACACATGTACTATGTGACTCAAAACACATCTATAATTCACAAACTCTGAGCATCTTCAAGCTCCCTCCTCAAGGCTGTGTGTTAAAACACTGCTAGAATATGGATTCAGGTTTAGCTGCTAATAAGTTATGGAGCCAGGAAAAGAAGGGGCCAAAATGACCAACTTCATTTACTTTATTTATACTGTTTTGACAAGGTATGTTTCTCTGATGTTTTTTATTTCTTGATATTTTATCTCCTTACCCCATGTATTGTCTGCATTTAAAATATATTGCGATTTAAACCTGCCTAATACATCAGTGATCTCATTCCTATATCACTTGAGAAAACACAGCAAGGGATGATGGGGATGATAATTTTTTTTGTCTTTTTGTCTTATTGCTGATTTTAAAAGACCTTGGATCAGTCTTTTGGATCCATTCACTTATTAGAATCAACATAAGAGCAGCATTATAATTCTGCTGCTTATGTTGTTTTCCCAGTTTGATTTCTCTGTCTTACAAGAATAACTTTAGGATCAATCTTCTAAAAGAAAAACTGCTTGGCTAAAAGCCAAGTAAAAACAAGAATATTTTGACATTAAATGTTTTACTTGTATTAAATAAATAAATAATAAAGAAAAGACTATGCAAACCAGCCTGGTTCAATGTGGAAATATAAGGAACCTCTTGTTAAAATTTTAATTAAGTGATTAGCCACATTTTGTAGTTTCATATCTATTTTCACATGTTGCTTATACATGCAGATGGGTAACATTAGGGTAGCTAAGAATAGCATGTTGAGAAACAAACTGTAGTTTTTGTTATTATATAATTATTGATCATTGTTTTGTGTGTTTTGAGCTGAAAAAATACTTTCTGAGGTGGTTTTATGCATTAACTTTAATGTATCATTTACTGACCTAAACTTGCATAAACTACAAACAAAGGGGATGCAGTGACCATTGTAGTGGCAGCAGCACCTACACCGTAATCCTAAAATCGGTCCTTTATCTCAACAAATTTAAGAACGGAATGAAAAGGATTGTCATTATTGCTGTTTGTTGTTTATTAGCTCAATAATTAGATTGCAGTGACCTTAAAAAGAAAGTAAACCCCAAAACAACTTTTTTTTTGCTTATAAATTGTATAAATGGGTATTTACCAGTGCAAGTTTTCAGTTTCAGGGCAGTTTTCACATTTACGTGTAAACTTCTAAATTTTTTGGTGTATAAACTGCTTAGTGCTGCTGCTCATGGTCAGTGTGTGCATTTGAATTTTGTGGTTGGCTGAGAGCGGTACATCTTTTCCATTGTCTACGTTACAGGCATGGTCTCACAGAGACGCCCTCCCTCTCTCAGACACACGCGCCCCGCATGATGAGTTTAAATTGCTCATCCACAAAGCCTCCCTTTACCTCTGGTGGACGGCAGAGAATTGACTTCATTATTTCTCCGTTTACCATAGGTAAAGAGAGGCTCTATGGAGCTCGGCGGCCCCACACCGTATTAGTTTGAGTTGGTTCAGCCGTGACTGTCTTCCAGACCACCCCCCCCCCCCCACCCCCCACGCTCATCCTCCACACTTGGCCATGCCCCTCCGTGCCTCCTGGTAGAATTTTTCAAACGTTGCCTGGGGGCGGCATGATGCTTTTCCATGGGGTTCAGTTACTCTTTAAGCAGTGCACTGGATAACAAAGTCATTTGATAGACACAGCTTAAAGTAAAAAACTGAAGCTGTACTTTTTCCTAATTTTATAGCTCTGGATCAGTTATGTCCTTCATCTCTTCCTGCTTAATTAGATGGATTTGAGGCAGACTACAGAGGGATGATGCTTTGCCATCAGAAGATCTGATGGATACTGCTTTATGCAGGCAGCATATCAGATCTTCATATTCTCAAAAAAATAAAAGAAAGAAAAAAAAGAAGGAAGCAAGCAGGAAAAAAAAAACGGATTTGTTGGATTCTAAAATAAACGAAATCCGAACTCCTCCATGCATTGCCTGGTGCTGGTGAAGTATGTTGTACCTCCTTGCTGAGTTATTTTCATTATACAGTAGGGGAGAGTGTTTACCTCATGTAATAAAAAAAATTATATATACATAGTTTAGACAAGATTGCATGAGTGCCAATTTTACACTAGACCTTAGGCACCATGGATTCTGTGCCTTTCCATTCCCACAAAAGAGGATATTCAGCTGTAACGGCTGCGAACTGACATGCAACATAAATATTGGATTGTCAAAAGTATAAAAACATATTTTAAAGGGGGTATGTGAAGTTTGAAGATTTTGTGCTTGCGAGTGTCCCCTCCGCCCAAACGCATAACTGCAGCCTGAATGGTAAACTCATGATTGAACTCATGAACGAATGAACAAACAGAAAAAACAGGTGAGTCTTTCCCATCCTGGACAATTTACATATTTGCAGGCATGACTTCACCTGAAGTAAGAAATGTTACTATTGTGTAAGTTTAGGTGGGGTCTGGGTTGAAATTTTCCTGGTGCTAAAAGCTGCTCTCTGCTCAGCTGAATCCATCTGTAAGTCACCTCTCACTCCGTGGTTGTGTATGATAGAGATAGCGACTGCTACACCTGAGTGTAAATGTGAATGATGTCACTGTGCATTAGTGAAAAGCACTTGTGAAATCTGCTTGATCGACCCGAACACTTGCTACTTCATTGAATTTACAGGCATATAGAGACAACTGTGGTGAAAAGGCCAGGACTCATATTACTGACCAAGGCATTGCTGGAGCATGTATGAGGAAGACATTTGACATTTTTATTAGGGGTGTTACGATTCTCCAAATCCTCAATTTGATTTTCAACTTTAGGATCATGATTCAATTCTCTCTCTTTTTTTTCTTACAGTATAGAGCCGTATGCAATTTTTAGACTAGTCTAGTCTATGATCATTGGTTTTATTCATAACATTTTGTACAGTCTTATTTCAAAAGACGTAAGTGAGGCAATTTCCATTTTTCTTGTGTAATGTATCACATTAGGCATTAATGGTCAAATTGAAATTATTCATTTACAGTATTGTTGTATTTACAATAAATTGTTGTACTTATAAGTGTAATAATCAATAATAATAATCAATAAACAGAGGGTGGCTGCTATCTAGTGACTTTTTTTTCACAGGCTTTTAATGTAACTGATTCCAACTTACACTAACCTGGAATTCCAATGACGTCGCACCAACCGCCATTACAGCTGTAGTCTCCGTAGGTTGCAGAAAGGGAGCCTGTAGAAGCTGAACTTAGTCCAATTGTTTATTCATTTAGTGGAATTTGGAAACATGTAAACGTGAACTCTGTTGATGTGTGCAATAGCAAGTTCTGTCTAACCGACCACAATAGAGCACAGAATGAAAGTCCTGCTCAGACTACAGCTTGGATGTAGCATGGCAGTGACGTAATTATAATTGTGCCATTGAACTCCATTGTTCTGAACTCCGACAGGAGTAGTGCTAACGTTTAATAACAAAACACGGATAAATGAAGGAGTTTTGGAGCAGATCCTGTGGCAAACTCCTGCCCCCACCACTCCCATTCTATGAATGTACGCTGATCATGAGTAGGCATAAACTCCTGCTGAAGGGCTCTAAACTTCTCTGTGTGAGTAAATCGACATAAAAATAAGGTCCAAGATGAAAAAAACAACTTATTTATATATTTATTTGTGGTTAAATTTATGTATAATCCCTTTAAGAATTAAGAATATGTACATTGAAGAAACAGAAAAACAACAAACCAAAACGAACAAACAAAAAACCTCCAGCACAATCAAATACACATTTAGCTGTGATTATGATGTTCTTAGAGAGCAGTACAACACAGTAAGAAGCGACCACATTCCATGACGGGAAATAACAGATTACCTTCAGACATCTATGTACATACCCAAGGTCACAGGGAACATCCAGAAGCATGTGGCAGGTAATGGCCGAGATTCCCCCCGCACCCAGTTGGTGATCGAGCTAATCAGGGGTGCCCATGGAAGTTGATCGGAAGTAGAGACAGAGCCTGTCTCCAGGCTGCTATAGTCCATCAGAAGATTGTTGTATTGATTAAAGGGACATATCATACTAATTTACAGCTTTCAACTACTGCGATAGATATATATATATATACAATTCAATTCAATTCAGTTTATTTATATAGCGCCATTTCACAACAGATGTCATCTCAAGGCACTTTACAAAAAGAGTTATTACAACAATGTTTAGTGTAGAAATTACAGAACCACAGAAGATTGCGTCGTGGAATTCTCAGCAATCCCTCATACTGAGCAAGCATGCAGCGACAGTGGGAAGGAAAAACTCCCTTTTAACAGGAAGAAACCTCCGGCAGAACCAGGCTCAGCACAAGCGGTTATCTGCCGCGAGTCTGTGGCTTGGAGAATACACAACAGAGACACAGAAAGAGCAACAGAACCGATGCACAAGTTTGTTGCAGGACGTGGACAAAATTGTTGGTACCCTTCATTAAATAAAAGAAAAAACTCATAAAGGTCACAGAAATAACTTTAATCTGACAAAAGTAATAATAAATAAAAATTATATAAATGTTGACCAATGAAAGTCAGACATTGCTTTTCATCCATGCTTCAACAGAATAATTTAAAAAATAAATGCATGAAACAGGCCTGTTTTAGCCTCCAAAGGAACATATTTTAAGTCACTAAGCAAGCAGACTGAGGGAGTATTTAAGTCCCTCGAGGAATTTGCAGCACTGTTTTATGATTGTTCCAGGCTAAAATACTTGACGTTAGGGTTGCTTTTGTGAAAGTAGCTGTGTTTTTATTAGTGATTTTCTTTTAGTTTTGGCCAATCAGTTGAAAATGGTTTGAAAAGCAAGCTTTTTTGTTAGAAAAAGAACGATATATATATATATATATATATACCAATACCAATATATACCAATCATAGACTTGCATTCGAAGGATAGCTAAGAAAATTGTGCTCTACCCTGGCAGCCTTGCATAGCCCTCAGCGAGCCCTTGCTTTGACATATGAAGGCGTTGAGCGTGTCCATACCTGCAAAAACTGAGAAATATAATTTAGGCTATAGTCTAGCGACAGTTGCTTGTGCATTTTCTTTTTTTTTATTCACACTTTTTCTGTCCAGTCAACTTTCCATTAAATTTCTTTCAAATTACACTTTCAAAAGCTTACTTTATCACAAGCTTATGTCCTGCCCGCGGAACATAACGGCTAGGATACAGGATTTTTTTTAACAACATGTTTGTACATACACATATTATTAATCATTTAAGAACAAAGATGGGTGAGATTCCAATGATGTATGACAATCAAGGATACAATCATAACTGTAGACTCCATCCATCCATCTTCTTAACCGCTTATCCAATTCAGGGTCACGGGGCAGCTGGAGCCTATCCCAGCAATTATCAGGCGTTAGGCAGGGTACACCCTGAACAGGACACCAGTCTGTTGCAGGGCCAACACAGAGAGACAGACAACCATTCACACTCACATTCATTCCTACGGACAATTTAGAATGATCAATTCACCTATCATGCATGTTTTGGACTGTGGGAGGAAGCCGGAGTACCCGGAGAGAACCCACGCATACACGGGGAGAACATGCAAACTCCATGCAGAAAGACCCTGGGCCGGGATACGAACCCACGACCTTCTTGCTGCAAGGCAACAGCGCTAACCACTGCGCCACCGTGCAGCCCTAACTGTAGACTCATTAAAACCTATTGTTAAACTACTTAAAAATTCAAAACAATGTCCAACTCACCCTTCAAAGCCTACTGTAAGCCATCTTAAACAGAAACTGTATTTTTATATCCACAAGAGTCCATTAAATGTACTCTAGTAAAATACTTAACAAGTCTTATACATAATAATCTACTGAAAAACTTTTGAATTTCCTTTTCACAAAGTTTTTACTTAAGGCCAACATTTGGACGCTCTTTGTCAAAAAAAATTTTGTTTTTAGTAATTGCAGGACATTTAAGTGGTACTAATTGACATTGTCCGCGACTGTCTGGGACATAACCATAACATTTCTGCTAAAAAGCTGTTTTAAATATTTAGTTTAAATCAGTGAAGCTTTCAGTTTAAAAATTATTTACTGAATTAAACTTTTCTATGGTATTCTAATTTATTCAGATGCACTTGTACATTGGATTAATGTTGTTAACTGAGGTGTTAGACTTGGATTGGTTTAGAGGACACGAAATGTAATAGGAACAGCCCTTGTTTATAGTTTATAGTTTGGTCTGTCAAACCTAACCAAGAACACATTGCTGTTTTTCTGAGAGGATGTTAATTTCATTATCTGATGACAGCTTGACTCGACTTGGGTCATCTTTAGTCGTCGGTAATTTCAGCTTAAAGTCCATCTTGCTGCAGGCTATTTTTCATATTTTACAATGTAAGAGATCTTTAGAGGTGCACCAAGAAAATCCCTGTTACGTTTGACAATTTTTCTTTATTTAATAAGATTGAGACAACACTAAAAAGGGTTTCAGTGTGGGGCACCCAAGTGTTTGAGTAATTTAGTTTAGTTTAAAGCCTTTGGAGTGAATGTGTATTATTGTCCACAACGTTCTTGGTAGCTTTAAATGTTTTTATCAGTGTTTTTTTCTACTTCTGGCCTGATAATCTATAGTATTTTTTCTTTTGTCCTGCCGTTGCACAAATATGATACTTATTTTTGTGTCACCACAACCAAAGAGTAAAAATGATGCCCTCGATATAGGAGAGGATCAGGTTTTACAGCATCTGCTGTTGTTTACTAAAGACAAGGACAGGGAGCAGGAGCAGCTGCAATAAAAGTAGGAGAGTTGGAGGCATGAGACAGAAATGGAAGGTGAGGGAGGCGAACAGAGGAGTCAGAGGCACTGAAGGTTGTGGCGTTCCCCACAGCTCACCCCAGCTCATTAATTTTCTCATTTATTCTGAACGGTGGAGTGTGCAAACAAGATTGGGGGCCTTGCTTACTAATGAGGATCGAACACAAACAGGCAGATCCTACAGTTTGTGTTTGTTTGTAACATAGTGAGTGTAAAATGACCATGAAGTAGAAAAGAAAATGAGCGTTTTTTAATTTATTTTTGTCCCTTGGGAAGGCACTTAACCCTAAGTTACTTCCTGATCTGCATCTTGGTGTATTAATGTGTTGGCAATTTTGAGTGTGATTGGGTGGATGTGGCTTTAGCGCAAAGTGGTGTGAATGGTCACTTTGACTAGAAATGCACTGTATAAATTCAGTCCATTTACTATTTTACGTAAAAGATGAGTATGAAAATTTCCATGAGTCCTGTACAGTCCCAAAGGCATTTGCTATTCGTAACCTACTGCTTCAACTGCTATGTTTATGCAAAAGACGCAGAAGCCCACACGGCAGTGCTTTGCATTAAAAAGTGACTGAATAGTAACTCTGTTATGCCATTTTCCATAACAAAGTTTGACTTGCATGACTTCCAGTTCACTAGCTGCAGCCAGCTGGTATTTTTTCATCATGTTCTGTGTCTTTGCCACAACAGCAGTTACAATTGTGAATTGAGCTGTTGCATTTCTCCTTGATATAACAACTTTAAATGTTTTAAATATTGAAATATAATTTAAAAATAAATGGTAAGCCAAGTAATTACCTTGATTCCAATTTAACAGTGGTTTAACAGGTAAATGTCAGCTTTATGGTTGTAATATAATATTATATATATATATATATATATATATAAAAAATGCTTTCCTAGACAAAAGTATCTCTAAATAAAAAAAATCACATTTTACAACAATACAGCCAGAAATATAAAGGGCATATAGCATGGAAATAAAAAATTTTTTTTAGCCCAGTTATGGCTATATTTTTATCCTTCGCTTTTCTCTCTTATCTATTCCATTTTTTTAGCCATTACATTACAGTACTTGCATTGGAACTGCTAAACAAGGTCTTTGACTTCCGGCTAAACATTTAGCGAATCCGACCTCTTCTTTTTTTTTCTCGCTGCGATTTTTGTAGTCCAAGCTCAGGAATTCTGAAGGTACAAGTGGAACAGTCAGAATATTCGGTTGTTGGATTATTACCATCGCCATATACACCATCCCCCTGCATCAGAACCTCTGCAAAGTGCCTAGTTAAGTTTTGTTCTTCATTTTAGTTTACCCGCATCTGTGGGCAAAGTACTTTTTTGAGGGAAAGGACCAGAGCTTCACAAAGCTCCGCCAGCATCAAGAAGGATTTGTTTTAAGACGGTCTTATGTAAGGGTCAGTTCCTTCTGATGACAGACATAGCAAGGTGGTAAGCTTCAAATAACGCTAAAATGACTTCACACTTTACTTCAGACATTATTTTGTTGCTGTTGTGAATCTGCACCGTATAAACTGAAATGAATGGAAGACATATTCATCTCATTATGGTAGCGTTTATATAATTACCTGGTAACTGACAAGTAATTTGTAATAATATTGTCGTGGAAAATAGTGGTTGTCTGAGAGACCTCCAGTGAGGAAAACCAAAGTGTCAGCGGTCTTTGTACAAAGTTTTTTTTACATTCTGCATGGAGAGCTCACTCAGAGCTCTGAAGCTCTTCACAGTGTTACAAGTATATATACTGATTTAACCACACCCTATCGGATCTGTTACTGACCGGTTCATTAATCAGCTCTGAAAGAACAAAGAACCTAATACATGGTTGAAGATAAGAAATTGCTTAGAGAATGGACACTCTGATTTATCAGACAAACAGGATGTGTCACAGGACAGCATAACTAAGCATAACTCAGCAATGTTTTATCTAGGCACTGTGAGTATTGAAATAAAAACTTATACTGCAATAAAATTTTCTATAATAAAAGTGTAGTAATATTAAAAGGACTACAGCATATATTAATGCTAAAAAATGTTTTTCTTTGGTAATTTTATAAAAACACCAGATTATATTTTTTTATAAGTATTGTTGTTAGTGATGCCATAGTTTTTCATATACACTGCTAAACATAGCACATTTTATATATATTTATATATATATATATATATATATATATATATATATATATATATATATTAGGAGGGGTGTCAGGATTCGATTCTTGAGGAAATCTGAGTAAATAGATGGTTGCCTGTTAACTGTTCCCACAGAGTCTGAGGGGGACACTCAGTAAACCTGGGAAGAGGAGGTGATCATGAACCTCTTTTGGATTTTGATGCACAATGTTGTAACATAATTTCGATCGATTTTGATACAATTCTATAGACTACTCAGAACAGGGGTGACAGAGGAGCCTGTAGAGCTACAATAATGAGGAATTCAGACATAACAATTGCAGTTCCACTGTATTAAAGATGAGGAATGATATAGGTGTATAAAGGAAGATTTTAAAAGCATAGCATGTCCACTTTAATTCTTGTTTGAATTCTAAGTGGTGGACCAAAGAGAGAATTTTTTTTATTTTTTATTTTATTTGACAAATTGAAAACATTTCTGTGCATATCTTAAGCCATCTTTAATTCCTGTAAATAAGATCTAGTGCAGTCACTTTAAGAAGCCTCCAGGTTGCGTCATGTCCTGGTGTGTAGCTTGTGTGAAAATCAGTGAAGGCCTCAAAGGTTAGAGAACTGTAGTGAAAAAACTGTATCATGAAGACCAAGCAACACAGGTCAGGAAGGAATTTCAGGAGAATTTTAAGCTAAATAAATACTAAAACGTACGTTTTGTAAACTGTATGTTGTCTGGTGATTTTGCAGGCATCTTGGCATTCTGCTGTACATTAAAGGAGAATATACATATCCAATGAATAAAAACAAGTCACAATTTTTCTATTGTTACGAAGGCAGATACAACAGTACAGAAATATTAATGACTATAAATGAAGAAAAGTAAAGAAGAAATAGAATGCTGAAAATGGAATCTTAAAAAAATAACTTGCCCTCAGAATTTTGAATTTGGGTTGAGAGGAAAATTTTCTCCCTATGGCAATTTGGACAACTGGCTGGTGGCTACACCCACTTAGGGAGTAACCTGCCTGTAGAAATCCGACAGAGCAGAACTTTCATTAAAGTGCCAAAAGCTGTTACAGTGTCAACTCACCACAGGTGGAAAATTATGGTTTAAACCAAATGGGATTCATTTTTTTCTGAGAACATCATCTAAAATTTTCCTGCAGAGAGATCCATAATGGCATCTGTTAAAACTCTAAAAGCTCTTTCTCGTGCTGTTATAACTGCAAGGACTCTGCATGGCAGTGTTATAAGTTTATATAATATCATCTGGTTACACATTATACAAACTATTTGGAGATTTCTTTAAAGTTGTATTATGTGATATATTTGTTAAAATAAAGCAGGTTTTGTCATCTATGGTAAATTTTTTCATGTCCTGATGATAAAATTTACTGCAGTGGTATATAGGGGTTACAATTCCACTTACTTTGAAGTGATAAGGCAGAACAGCCTGGGAAGGCTTGTGAGAGAGCGTGTGATGTAATGATGCATGTACATTAGGGCTGAACGATTAATTGCATATGCAATTAAATCGCGATTTGGTAAAATGCGATTTCCTAATCGCAAAAGCTGAGATTTTGACTTGATGTAAACATATCCGCTAAAGTCACGCGACTTGCAAACAATGCAGGGAGAGAAGGAAACGCTGCACTTTAACCAGTTATAAAATGACCAAGAGCTTAACAGAAAACATCGGAGTGTTTTGCAACAACTGACCTGAGATCAAACCGCTGTACGGAGCCATACCAGAGACTGTAAGTGCATTAGATCGATGGAGAATTAAAAATCAGAGCTTGTTCCTTCAAGCATCCTACTTCCTGGATAACCACATGGAGGAAAACATTGCAGCCGGAAGGAATTACTAGCTGGGATCAAAAGGAAGAAAACCTTGATTGCAGAACAACACCGATGTTAAAGAAGCAAAGCCTTATACTTAGCTACTGAGAGAATTTGACCCGAATATGTAGGTTGACGCGCCTTGGCTTCATTGAATGTCCACTCGATTGTTAATTTGCAGGGTTTATTCCTGATCATGCACAGAAAATCAACAGGATACATTCGCGCCAGTACGGTCAAAAACCTTTTGCCCTTCCGGGCCAAAACCTCTAATGACCCCAGTGTCAGCTTCCCTTATATGCTTTACCTGTCCAGGTAAATATACTGCGCCCCCATGAGGTTAACAGTTGTCATTGACCAATTTGGCTCCTATAACCGATGACCATCGAGTGTGATGATTAAAAGAAGATAAAGTTGTTAATATTTGCCTTTGTCTTAAAATAAGTAAATAATCTTATGGAATAGAATAAATTATGTATAAAAATCTGTTTATAATACACAATATTTTTGATTGCATTAATTAAAAAATTCATGACAAACCCCCACAAAAATAATTGCACATTAAATCGCAATCGCAATAAATTGAAGAAAAAAAAATCGCAATTAGATTATTTTCCAAAATCGTTCAGCCCTAATGTACATACCCACGTGTTAGGGAAAAATTATAATGTTGTATTATTATTTTCTTAGGATGTCTTTCCTTTATCACATAGTTCAAAATGTACGTTTTAAATGTCATTTGGTTTCAACCATATGTTCCTTTGTATACACCCTGTTCTTTTAAGATACTAATGAAGTTTGACCAAATAAGGAGAGACTGCTGTGGGAGGGCCTTTTGAGACCAGGAGACAGAGTTGTGTGATCAGGAGACAGAGCTGGGAGACTGTCTGAGAAGCTGAGAGGAGAACAGACACACGGTCAACCAGAGTATCTTCCTGTTCCCCCGCTGCAACAGTTTATTCTATCTCCCTCTGCAGAGCTCATTTAACTTCAATTTCTCTCCAACCCCTGTGTGTGATTCTTTCTAGGTTAAACCACTATTTTTACCCTAACACCACGTATGCCGGTTCACGAAGAGGCAGTGTTCTCCATCCGTCAGATAAGCTAGTGGCTCTAAACGTATATTTATTACATTTTCTGTCAACATGTTGTCCATAGCAAGTCTGTTTGGTTTGTTTGCTTTAAATGTTTGAAGTCCTTGTGTTTTGCATACAGTTTAGCAAAGTACAGTCATTTTTGCATGTACTTTTGTCATCTCGGTTGAAAATAAATCTATGTATAGCTATAACATAAAGGTTTTTTTTGTCTGTCTGTCCATCGCTCCCTCTCTCTCCCCCTCCATCCCATTAGGGATGTAAGAAAGCCTTGATATGCAGATGTAAGAAGATATTTCGTTACAATATTGCATTGATAGTTAAAATCAATGTAACTTTTTATTTTTTAGAATTTGAATTGAACCATTATTTCTTAATTTTCAGTAATTTTTGTAGTAAAATTGAGAATTTTAGTTAGTTGGTGGCTGTTTTCCTTCTTTCACTCTTTGTACCAGTGGATCAACTAGATCTAATAATAAAACTGAATGTGTTAACTTTGTAACAGGCTGGAGTGTTCAGAATACTGGGACAGTTTTTCTACAGTTAAAGTAGAACTGAGATGAAATTCCCCTCAACGTTTGGGCCCTTTTTAGCCACACTCTGAGTACCTTAATACTATATCAAAGGATCGCTTGCCGTAATTCAGCCTTGTTGTAGAATTGCAGGTGTGACGAGGTGGCCTTTCTGTAAGCATTAGCACAGAACAACCGGGTTTCATAGGGCGGGGCCTAGGCTATGCGCTTCTGTGGTCGACGAGTCTCTAACGATAATTCGAATGTTCAACTATAATATATAATCTTTTTTTTCCCCAAATAAAGCATACTAGCACCAATGCTACATAAACAAACTGGGGTATTAGCTGTGAAGCTAATTCTGAATGTCATATGCCGAACTGCCAAACAGCCCGTTTCTGATTGCTAATTTCACGATGTAGGCAGACATACTCCGGAACAAAGGAAAGACTAATCAGTCATTTTAACCCCTTAGGGGCCATAGGCAGGGTGGGGGAACTAAAGGATATGATCAAAAAATGCTAATTTCGTGCCAGGTCCACTTTAAATTTAGTCAATTCTATCAATGAGCTTCATTTTTTTATCCTCCATAAGTCCTCAGATTGATTTTTGTCTCCCTGATTGAGCACCATATGGATATCCAGTTGTTATTTACAAGTGTATCACAGGTATGCATAACCCTTTGGTCAACCTGTAGTTTAAAAAGGAAATTGGTTTCCAAGATTATAAATGAAAAATGATTTATCAGGATAAAGGTGTTACTGCTTGATTGTTTGTGATAGAAGTTGCTTCAGATTTGGGATGAGATTTAGGACCATCAGGACTTAGTGTGTACATTTCTGTAAAATTTCAAAGCTGTTTATTTGAATTAAATAACATAACAGAGTTGTTATTTTAGATGCTGAGTGAAGTATAGATTGCACGTAAATGTATGCATATTTACATAATGACTAGCTATTTACATACTGTGCTGGGAAATACTGAGTGAGATTTGTCGTATGATAAATATTTATGCACACACTCAAAATAACAAAACAAATCACTGGTTTCTTTATAAATCTGATTAAAACTGATAAAGTAAGAATTTCATTGGAACAGGAACAGTTCTTTCTGTTTCATATAACAATAGGCTTGATTGATTGATTATAGCATTCCTAATACTTTATCCTTTTGTAGATGTTTTTCACATGAAAAGTCATGTTCTTAATTAATCAATGATTTTTGGTGCCATGCAGTCTTTAATCAACTGGATTCTTCTTATAAGGTTCCGCATAGCTATAATGCACCAATAATATCTGCTGGTATTTATTCTGCTTATTGCAGAAGTCAAAAAGGAGATTGCATTGACCATGTCCTTCATAAACTCCACTGTAACACTCCATTTATCTCTATTTAGGTCTGTAAACTGATTAAAGTTGCACTTAAAAAAAAAAAGAACCTTTAGACTCAATTTAGACTTTTGCCCAAAAGACTCATGACTTATTTTCTCTCAAACATGCATGCTTTTTATATTTCTGATTCGATAACTATTACATGATATCAAATGCATATATATTTTAATTAATTTATATTCATTTTTTGTAAACAATGAAATAATTGAATGGAAATGCTAAAATAATTGTTAAATGTTCACGTGTTGAATTAGACCGAAAGTCAAATTTTACAGGATTAGATTAATTTACAGCAAATGGGATGGTAGGCAGTATAGATTGCAGAAATTTGATGGGAAAATGTTTACTTAAGTCATTACAGACTTGAGGCCTAACTTGATCAGAAATCTGCACATGTCCATTATTTTTAAACTTTTGGGTATTTTACTTGTTTCCAACCCCCTGATTTTCTTTGTGGTCTGATCAAAACTGCTGAATTTGACAAGTTTTAGTAGCATAGCACGTAAAAAATAGAACTGCCACATAAATTAAGGAGAGGGCCATGACACTACCCTTCTGAGACTCATCCGATTCACACTGATTCACGCCCAATGAAAACGGTCCCTGTAACAGCAGCTATCAGCCATGTATTACACTTCACTGAAATTACGTGCAGCTTATGTGTCTGGTGGAAAGGAGGGGTTAAGTAATACTAAGGTGTACACATACATTTCAAAAGTCTGATTTCAGTCATGCTAAGGAAATAATTGGACTTTCTCTTGCTGCTTGTATACAAACGATAAAGGGATTGCCATTCATTCCTATTACCCATTGTGGGTAAAGAATCCTAATACTTATTACACAAGCAACAATAAAGAATTGGAAGAGCAACATGCTTTCTTTCTCGTTTAATTTGTTGCTGGTTCGTGGAGGAAATTAAGCTCTCTTAAGCACCACGTCTCTTTCAAGCTGAAGTAAAATAGGAATCGCTTCAGTATAGGTATTTAAAATAGATTGGATCAAATGTTTTTGCATATTCATGCCTTTGTAGCACTAGGTCTTTGAATGTCTAACGTGAAGTTAGGTTAACATGCTGACTGGGAAGTCATAAATCTGAAACTCTAATAGCTTCAAACAATTTACTATTGCATTTATGGAAGTGACACTACTAAAGATAAAATTGAAAGTAAATATGAAAACTTTATGCAAACTCTGAGCCGTTGTTGTTTTTTATTAAAAATGTACTACCTGGGGAAAAAATAATCCATTAAAATAAAGCTAATGAGCATGCCTTTTCTTTAAAAAGCCACTCTGTATTCTTTGCCACCTCCCAAACAGACAGCAGTCGACCTCGACATCTGGTTTAATTACCAGCTTCTGAATTTATATTCTGATCTTTCCAGTTAAGCATGCTACGTAGATAATTCCTTTATTAGCTCAAAATGTGGATTTTGCTTTAATTTGTAAGACAAAAAAGATGTCCACCATGCCTTTTAACTAGTGGTGACCACTAATGTGCCCATCACAGGTGGCAGTCCCTTACCCCACCCACACATGAGCCTCTCTACATATGAAACTGCACACAGTGACACTTGTCTTTATTAATTCTTAAGTCTTTATTAATCGATAACTTAAAAAAGTTCTTACCCGACGCTCAGCCTTCCAACCTCAGCAACGAAGGAAATCTAACCTGGCTACTGAATCTTTACCTCCCTCTCCAGCTTGGATCTTCAGTTTCCCCAGTGAGTCCATCATCCATTTTCAATCTCTCATATCCTCCTCTTCACTATCTCACCTGAAATCCTTCTTTCCAGTGACGTGTTCCACCAACCAGGCTGCTGTTCTCAGAACCCGATCTGCAAAACATCAATACAACTTTTACAATCTTTTCTGAAGTCCTGTGTGTAGCTGTGTATGCTTAAGAGTCAGTTCTGTGACAACCATGACAACTTCAACTCAGCTAACAAAATATTCATACAGTTTAACTTTTTTTTTTCAGGTGTGATGCTAATTAGTAACAGGCACATAAGTAACTAGAAAAATTAGACTTCTGCCAAGACAGCTCAGGCTTACATTCCTGGGCTCTCATTCATATTAATTTATTCATTATAAAGCTTGCTTTCGCACCAAACGGGGTCTGAAAACTATGTAAGCAACTTTCTATGGCAAGTTTAGGATTTATAGAAAAACATGGTGGAAAAATGTGTGTAACTAAGCAGACTAAGGATCTTCCTCACGGACTTTGTGGACATGGTGGACACTGATAGCGCAGCAGGAGAGATTGAAAAATTATGAATTATAGCCAAATTTTCAGACTTGTATGTCAAACACAGACAAACACACAAGGTCCCCCTGCTCAGGCCAGCACATGTCAAGGCTCATCTGATTTTTGTCAATGACCATCTGGATTATCCAGAGGAATGGGAGAAGGTCATGTGGTCTGATGAGACAAAAGTGGAACTTTTCGGTCTGAACTACATTTGCCTTGTTTGGTGAAAGAAGGACGAGTACAACCCGAAGAACACCATCCCAACTATGAAGCATGGAGGTGGAAAAATGATTCTTTGGGGATGCTTTTCTGCAAAGGGGATGGGACGACTGCATCATATTGAGGGGAGGATGGATGGGGCCAATAGAAAATCTTTGGAGAGAGCTGAAAGTCAGTCTTGCCCAGCGACAGCCCCAACACCTGAACGGTCTGGAGAAGATATATATGGAGGAGTTGGCAAAAATCCCTGCTGCAGTGTGTGCAAACCTGGTACAGAACTACAGAAAACTTCTGATCTGTAATTCCAATCAAAGGTTTCTGTACCAAATATTGAGTTCTGTTTGTCTGATGTTTCAAATACTTATGTCATCCAATAAAATGGAAATCGATGATTTAAAAATCATCCACTGTGATTTTCTGCATTTTTGTTTTAGATTCTGTCCATTACAGTTGAAGATTACCTTCGATACAAATTACAGACCTCTACATGCTTTGTACGTGGGAAAACTTCAAAAATCTGCTGTGTATCAAATACTTGTTCTCCCCACTGTATGTTCATATAGGTCTTCAGAATATATACTAATTGCATGTATTGGTACATGCGTGAAGTACACATGCGCTGTAGCGTCCCTCCTGAATCATGCTGCACAATGGATGCACTGAAGATAAGCAACAGGAAGCCTCTGAAAGGGGGAGCCTATTTAGATTCATTAAAGTAGTCCTCCTGGATCTATTTTATAATCTTGACACTGTGTTAGATATACTGACCTGCTGGAACTGCGCATCCTGTCCCCAGATCGTCTTTTTTATGTCAGTCATGCTGCTGCCTCTACGGTGTATCACCTGCAACGCTTATGTTTATTTTTATGGCCCCATATCAATATTTTGCGTGGATGCTACTTTTTAAAAGTAGACTTGAAGCTCACCTAATTGTCAGGCTATAAATATCTAGGAGCGCTTGAACTAATTATTTTCTGGTGTAATTTATGTATTGTTTTAATTTGCTTTAATTCCAGTCTTATTGTCGCTACAAGTAATCATATAATTGAAACTTTATATTTAATGTTCTTATTTGATTCATCTCTTTTGCTACTGTTTTATTTTTTTATTTTTAACGTATTTTTTATTCTTGATACACATTTTCTTTTTGTAACTATAATTGCTTTCTCCACCTGTTGGTTGCCATGGTTCCCAGTGAATATGCCCATATTAGCTGTCTTAAGTCATGCACAACACTCACTAGACACTTTGCATAGACCGTTTATGGCAGAAAGTGGGTGTGTAGGAAGCGGGATATGATACAAAACCAGCTGAGCACATTTCTATGAAAAGTAGGATTTGTAAAGTGGAAATTGCGTGAAGCTGTGCGTACTCCAAGTTTGATAGATCAGAAACTTACTAGACAGAAGTGAAAAAAAGTCGCTGAGTTTAAGTATGGTTTTAGTAAGGATTCTAAACAAAGTTTTAGGAGACCCTTGACTAAGACTTCATCTTGACAGTTTTGTTTTGACAGACATATTAACTTTTACAACAAGTGTTCACTTGTTACCTAATAAATAGCACCTATTAACAAGTGTCATAATCAAGACATAATCTGTCAGATGTATGCCAGTGGCCATAATTTTATATCTAATTAATAAAAGATGAGTATGGTTAAAGGGATAAAATTTCAGAATGTTTTCAAATCGAACATCCACTGAGGGCAACCATTAACATCAACTCTAAACCCTGTTTGATAAATGTAATGATAACGAAACACTGAATTAGTTTTATAATGGTAGCGAATGCAGATGGCGAGGAGATGGAATGGACTTTATTAATGATTAAATTTTAACATGTAAAAAAAGTGTTTTTGATTTTGACATGTATTGATTATGCTTCATTTCTCTTAAACCTATAACACATATAACTAACATGAAGAATGGATTATGTACCCACGTTGTGAAATTATACATTTCTTTTCTTAATCATCTCATATTTCTGCTTATCTTAACCCAATAGTGATTCCATTGGACTCTGTTTGAATAAAGGGCCTTCCGCTATAAAACCAGCAGCCTTAATTAGCCTAAGACATATGCATACTGGCATCTGCATGCAGTGACACAGCATGACAACAGGAAGGAAAAAGCAGCACAAACCTAGGCCGCAGGGACAGAAGTCTAACCAGCTCAACATCCCATCAATAATTCAACACCATTGGCGTGAGAAGCAACACACAGAGGCGAACGAGGTGAAAACTGAAACAAAATGAGAAGAAATAATTGGCCGACGCTTCATAAGCAGACAAAGAGTAGTGATCGAGGTGAGGGATCTCAAATGAGACGCATAGTGTTGTTAGATTCATTGGTGTGCCTACAGGGAGATGTGTTGTCAGGTTGCTGAACAGATCATCATTCTCCTCTCATAGGAGATGACCTAAGTGCAGGAGCTCATATCCTATTAGTTCAAATCACTCTGAGATAATTAGTCGCTCACCCACTCTCTGACCTTAGCTCGGCACATCTGCATAACTCCAGTGTGTTTCTTCGTTTCTTTACACACTCTGCTTAGACACAAACATTTCACCTGAGATTAAGTTTGGCATGCTAATTAAATAAATAGTATCTCTATTTAATTTCTTTCTGTTTTAACTTTTTAATAAGTCTCATCCGAAAGCATCAGCTCATCACAGTGCGTCTTGTTTTTGCACTTATAGCATACAAATTATCTGAATGTTTTCCTGTAATTGACGCGGAATGGCGCCTGTGTGGAAAGTAAGGTAAAAAACCCATCTTGGTATTATTTTCAAAACTGAGAATGCTGGATATATCTGGACAGATTAAACATAAATTGTAAATCTTAAATAGATATGAAATCAAACAGATGCATGTGGAGTTATTTGGCCAAGGGTATTTTGACAGTTGTAAATTACATTTAAAGAAATTTAATTTAGTTGTAGTATTAGTCTTTTGACTAAAAGTAATCATAGCATTAGTCAAGATTTAGCCATTGGTTTTAGTTTAAATTTAGTTGTATAAAATACGAATAATTAAAAAAAGTTCTGTAACCTTTAAAATATATCAAATTTTAATGTACAAAAAGTGAACATTCTTCTGGATCAATAAAGCACCAGAGTTGTTATTTCATTACAGGCATCTGCTAGTGTGTACTGTAAAGATACTGCAGTGTGAAATAGCATCTACTCTCTTTAATCTCTGCATCGTTTTTGAACTTTTTTTCAACAAATATCAAATCGGGTCTAGGCCTTCTTCATTCAAAACTTGGAAGAAAATTCATCAGGCTGTCTACACCCACCCCTCGCAATATTCTTTGGGGAGTCATTATCTAATAGGTATGCACATTGTGCATGCAGCCAAATCCCACTGTACAGTTACACTTAGATTTGCATTGCAATGTGGGATTTCCTTTGTTCCTTTCCCCATTGTTTCCACACTTAGGTATAGGAGTCTTTGACCTTGGAAAGCTGATGGATGTATTGCAATGTCTCCTTTTAGAACCTAAGTGCCAGTAGGAAAAAAGATTTAAAATGGCAATTATGACTAATTTTCAATTTAATTAGAAATTAATTCCAAAGTTTGTGGTGGTGTTCTTTTTTTATGACTTCGCAAAAAAATTACTTACATTGTGTTTTACTAAATATTTATAATCTCTTGTAGAGATCATTTGTAAGAGTGAGGTCAATTATTCGAAGGGAAACTGAAGCAAAAGAACAAAGCTACAAAGCATTAGTCCATTTAGTATAGCACTTGCATTGTATTTTTAATTATAAAATTATTTAAAGATTGTTTAAAGATTGTTTGCAGGAGTTGGTGAAGAAATCAACGAGGATAACTTCAACAGCTTAGAAAACTCAATGTAAGTAAAAATTTTACAACAAAACTAATCACGTGGTTTATAATACTGTAACATCACCCTTCTGTACACTGCATTGACTCGACAGTGGACAAGCAATGAAAAACATTGCTTTGCACATTTCTACTGCTGAAAAAGATACTATATAGGGGGACAGTTGCAATGACAGCGATTAATATTTTCCATCAATACGAATCAGGTCAGTAACTTATTTTCCAAAATGAAATAAAAAATTCAGACAAAAAATATATATCACGGTATTTTAAAACAAAACATATCAGTATTATGGTATCTAACATTTTTTTTCCCTATACAAGACCATTCATATCACAATTATCTTATAAAAATTAATAGTATAAAAAATTGCTTTAAATAGCCCATCTTACTGTCATATGGACTGCATCATGTTGTTTTTTCCAGACACAGTTGAATGATATGAAAAGAATAGAAATGATTATGATTCTAGTAGACATTGTTGATGTCTTAGGCTGAAAGTATACTTGTTTTTTTAAACTCACGTTGACAAAATCAGCAAATTGCATCTTGTACTGACTTTGCATGTAGTACTGAAGAATCTTGCTAAGGGGCAGAATACACTCTGACTGGATTTTACCATAGAAGAAGTAAAATAAACATGGTGACCTTAAGAGATTGTTAGCTTGTTAATATTAAAATAACAACAGAAAAAAAGACGGCAGAAGTATTTTTGATGTCTTTCCTTCTGGTTTTGCCGCCGTTGACCGTGTGTACTGTACCTACAGATGGTCAAATAGTGCTCAACACTCCCCTACTGGTTACGTTCAATATTGCTTTTAATATACATGTCCTTCTCAAAAATATTGCATATTGTGATATAGTTCATTATTTTCTGTAATGTACTGATAAACATTAGACTTCATTACACACAACTGATGTAAAGAAAAAACAAAAATTCCTATCTCAAAAAATTTGCATATTTAATCCGACTGTTGGCACCATAGACTGCAAAAAAGAATAGACAGCGCCTCCTCACTCGTCCCCGTTTACCAGAATGACACACTTTCATGGGGGAATTCATGGCGGATTCACAGACTCCTCCTCCACAGCTCTTACGAAGCATGTTCCTAAAAAGGGCATAGGGGCGGGATCTTCACTGTAGACTCTGCCCTCACGGGGCGTGTATGGGCGTGTAGTTCGGTCGTAATCACGCCCATTCTGCTCCCGCGTCTTTAGCTCTGATGCTAAACTTGGCTCGGCCCCCTCATTAATTATGCAAGATTTCAAAAAATTATCTTACGAAAACCAGCCTGGTGCCCAGGTTTTTTATGAGCCCAGCGTTATCTCAGGAAGAATATGTAGCCATAGAAAGTTTAAAAAAAATGGGCAACAGGCATTAAAGTTGTTTTAAACGTGTCTAAAGTCCAATGCTTTCCATGGGGGCCTAGCGGCCAAATTGAGGTACTACAGCAAGGGAGGAGCAATGGCGGCCTCAATGGCATGCGGTCAAAAAGCAGAGCAGCCAGCGGCCATTGGTTGGCACACACAATATTAAAAGAACAACAGAGACACTGATTTATGCTAGAATAATGTGTCACTTTTATTCCCCACACAATATACAGTATCAGCAGCAAAAGCAAAACAATGCTTCATCAAACAGGCATTAAGTTTTCATCGCAGGATCTCACCTTTGACACTTGAGAGTGGAGAGCCAGTCACCTCTTGGTCAGACCTGTTAACGCGAGCCGGGCGATCGTGCACAAAATCCCACAGCGGACTCTCGTCAGCAAAACAATTCCGTCTCTAGGTATAGCCACAGAGGGTGCGTGAAGAATGAGGCGGGCCAAACCTCATTCCCAGGCAGTCCCCCCCCCAGCTTATCAGTCTTTCTGGCCCCAAACAAGCTTTTTAGGAAACAGGCAGACTACAGCTGTTTCATGGGAGCTGTTGCTGAGGATAGCAAAGTCTTTCCCCTGTGAATGTTTATATTTATGAAGTAAGCAGAGATTAACATTATGTCGTTCTCATAACACATCATATACACAGGTGGCTCGAGGACACCAAAAAGATTTTACCCATCACCTACCAATAAAAGAAAAGTGTTTTTAACACAAAAAAAGTCGAGCTTCAAATCATTATGTTCAGTTATGCAGTCAATACTTGGTCAGGAATCCTTTTAGAGAAATGACTGCTTCAATGCGGCGTGGCATGGAGGCAATCAGCCTGTGGCACTGCTGAGGTGTTATGGAGACCCGGATGCTTCGATAGTGGCCTTAAGTTCATCCAGACTGTTGGGTCTTGCCTCTCTCAACTTTTTCTTCACAATATCCCACATATTCTCTATGGGGTTCAGGTCAGGAGAGTTGGCAGGCCAATTTTGCACAGTAATACCATGGTCAGTAAACCATTTACCAGTGGTGTTGGCACTGTGAGCAGGTGCCAGGTCGTGCTGAAAAATGAAATCTTCATCTCCATAAAGCTTTTCAGCAGATGGAAGCATGAAGTGCTCCAAAATCTCCTGATAGCTAGCTGCATTGACCCTGCCCTTGATAAAACACAGCGGACCAAAACCATAGCTGAAATGGCACCCCAGACAATCACTGACTGTGGGCACTTGACACTGGACTTCAGGCATTTTGGCATTTGCTTCTCCCCAGTCTTCCTCCAGACTCTGGCACCTTGATTTCCGAATGACATTCAAAATTTGCTTTAATCCGAAAAAAGTACTTTGGACCACTGAACAACCATCCAGTGCTGCTTCTCTGTAGCCCAGGTCAGGCGCTTCTGCCATTGTTTCCCATTTCCTGCACACGCCTGTGCATGGTGGCTCTTGATGTTTCTACTCCAGACTCAGTCCACTGCTTCCACAGGTCCCCCAAGGTCTGGAGTCGGTCCTTCTCCACAATCTTCCTCAGGGTCCGGTCACCTCTTCTCGTTGTGCAGTGTTTTCTGCCACACTTTTTCCTTCCCACAGACTTCCCACTGAGGTGCCTTGATACAGCACTCTGGGAACAACCTATTCATTCTGAAATTTCTTTCTTTGTCTTACTCATGCTTGAGGGTGTCAATGATGACCTTCTTGACAGCAGTCAGGTCGGCAGTCTTACCCATGATTGCGGTTTTGAGTAATGAACCCGGCTGGGAGTTTTTAAAAGCCTCAGGAATCTTTTGCAGGTGTTTAGAGTTAATTAGTTGATTCAGATGATTAGGTTAATAGCTCGTTTAGAGAACCTTTTCATGATGCTTATTTTTTGAGATAGGAATTTTTGGTTTTTCTTTACTTTTTTGCCAAAATCATCAATATTAAAACAATAAAAGGCTTGAACTACTTCAGTTGTGTGTAATGAATCTAGAATATATGAACGTCTAATGTTTATCAGTACATTACAGAAAATAATGAACTTTAAAAATATGCTATTTTTTTTAGAAGGATCTGTATATGCTATTTGGTTCTCATCTGACCTTTTAAAGTCGATAAACTTCTAAACTACAAACGTTACTCCTCTTTTGGAATTACTTCCTCAGCATTGTGTGCTTCACTCTGACACCTCCTGCCAGCAGCTCTACTTAGTTAAAAACACTCCTTTTTACACTGTGGTGAAAAGTGTGTGGCAGTTAAATCAGTCACCACTGAAACATTTCCCCACATTAAACGTTCCATAAGTTGTCTGACCTATTCACCGGTATTGCGGTATATTAAAAATTCATATCATAAATAAACACTGTTGTCTTATCATCCACACATTGGGAGCCTCACTTGCTACCAAGCTCAGGGTTGAGAGTCTACCAGCCACTTGCGTGGAGATGGTTAATTAAAATTATACCCCAGAACATAATGTGCAAGAGTCAGAAGACCCTTCTATACTTGAGGGGGTCAAAGTAGTACATTCTCAAAACATTGTTAGTCAGCAGGCTTAAAGTGTTTGACATGTCTGCATTCATTGCAAAGTTCATTACGTTGCCTGCCTCCAAATGTGCTATGAAAGTAGCAAACAAGGAATGTGGTGCTGCTGGACCATTCAAGGTTGATGTTTGTAAGTGTGGAACGGCAGTTTTAATCTAGTGGGTACGTATTCAGTTATACATTACAAATAAATATCTATTTTGCTTATTTTAGTGTCACTGTTTTTTCAGATGTGCCCAAATGTCCATATCATTCGGAATTGGAACTCATTCAGATTGAACCAGCAAACTAGAGATTTTATGCTCTCCACAGAGATTCTACTGTCTGGTACTAACTATCGCAAAGAACCTCTTCTGTTCAGATTCATGAACCTTGGCATAACTCGCAACTCTTTCTTTGCTATTAAAAATTAATATTTTGTGGACACCATCAATAGGTTCTAGCAGGAGAGATCAGCTGTCATTACTGCATTACAACATTGAAGAGTTCTTGCACTTGGTATGTTTACGTGATTATAAACAGGTCAATCTAAAAGGTAAATGTACAACTATTTTAATTTTTATTTATAATTCTGCTAAATGTTTTATCACAACACAAAAGATGGCAGGAAGGAAAGCCCTGGTTTCTGTGCACAATACTGCACAAGCACCTTGATTGACCGTGATGGCAAGAAAATAATTTCTGTGGTTAACAAAGACAAGCATCAAACCTGATGAAGTTCCACACTTTCAAGAAGTGTTCAAAGTGTGAACAAACTTAGTAAAGAAATAAACTTAATGGAAGTCGTACAGATGCTCATTTACATTTTGCACTGTTCAGGGAGCACAATTTTATGTCTGTGAATATGAAAAGCTGCAGATGAATGTTTGAATAAGGCATCATTACTCACCGTTTATCATTCGACCAATGTTTTTTATTTTATTTTAGAAAATGGCAGATTAAAAGTCTGTGGTGGGAGCACGCATGACATGGCATGGAGCGAAAAACCTTTGAAAAAAGATTCATGCAGTATGTGGTGTTAAAAATTATGTTTATATGGGTGAGTAGTTCAAGTTATAAAATGTTTTTTTAGATCCTCAGGCTATACAACAATGTGAATGCTAGTTGCAGTGGGAGATAGATATTTGCAATTCTGGTTCTGCTGCAAAACAGCTAACAGGGAGAGGTTCTTTGTAAAAAAAACATTAAAATACAATTTTCGCAGTTTCCATTGTTTTGAATACTTTGATGCTAACATACAACATTTTTAGACATTATGGATTGGCCTGCTCCATGTGTTAGTGAAGACCATGAGTGGTCCCTTGGTGTTTTTCGGCACCATCCATTGATCACTGATTCAGAAAAAGAAGGAACCAAAAAAGGCTTTACAGCACACAGGGTCCCTGCAAAAATCATCTTAATGAACACAAGCTTACCCGGGCTGTCTAGCAGTAGCAAGCTACAGGAGCAGTACATTTCACTTGCATATTCTGGCCCTTTCCACCGGGGGCATAAGAGGTACATAGCAGCAGGGAAGAATCTGTCACAGAGAGAGCACGAAATCACATGATTTGAATGAGGTAAAAAAAAATCCTGTTAATAAGTAGCTTATATTCACCATCTTGCCCCAAAACAGCAGATACTCCATGCTTTACCCTTCTTGACGTTGTCTTTATAAAAAATGTGACTGGGGTCAAACATGTTTGAGTGCTTCTCCACTTCAATGATCAACCGTTCATTGTTCATGATGAAACACAAATGAGACCTTCCCGCGAGGTACTGACTTCTCATCGGGCCACACAGGTCGTGACCTGTTTTTAAGTAAAGCTACCAGAAAGCAGCACGTTTCTTTTATTTTTTGAAAATGTCCGGTTGCCAAGCCGTCTGATTTCCTGTCTTCCCCTATCCAAAATGTCGAAATTTATGCGTTTCAGAGGCGTACCGCATAGAAAATAGGAGTGCGTATATTTAGAAAAAGGGCTGCGATATGATGCTCCTGTGACGGGGCAGACTCATGCTGCTTTCCCCTCTGGTTGAAAGGGTTCTATTGAATGCAGAGGTGGCTATCAACTGTGTATGACGTTTTACTCCTGTAACGTCCTGCTTACACTCCCGGTGGAAAGGAGGGGTAAAAGGTGTACCTAAATTCTTGAAATGTCGGTAATGTATTTTTAAAAAGTGCTTCTACAGTTATTTTTTACTTGTTATTAAATTTATTGTCTAATATTTTTTACGGTCCACGTTTCACCTACAGTAGGATCCTTCCATAACAATCATATGCTGATGCATACCAGCAAGAGTTGAAGTCATGTGCCCCTGCTCCATGAAGCCTGTGTTACTAGCAGCTCTGGATTACAATCACCATAATGACAGTACTTGTTAAAAGAGATCCCAATGCAGTATCTAAAGACTTTCTACTCACAATCAATTTTATTGTACATTTATATGTTACAATGTATGGTAAGCTCGCTTAGTGATGTGCTTAGGGTTGCTTTGTTGTTGAAAAACCCATTTCAAGGGCATTTCCTCTTCAGCATAAGGCAGCATGACCTCTTCAAGTATTTTAATGTAAGCATTTTATTATCACTGGTATGTGAAAAATAGGGCCGACACAACAGTAAGAAAAACAGCTCCATGTAATGACACTTGAAGCACCATACTTCACGGTCTTCAGAGTGTGCTGTGGGTCGCCTGGCAAACTGTCTGTGGCCTGTTTTCTGTTTTTTTCCACGTCCCTTTGGTTTAGCTTTCCATTTTAAACTTTGGAGATCATTTTAACTAAGTAGCCCATCATTTTTTGTACTTTAATTTACAATCAACTTTTTAATTAAAGTGCGATGTTCTTTTGCGAAGAATGTTTGGCATGACCGATCTTTCTCAGGTTTTCATGAAAAATTTCTTGTGAAAACATTTACTGGCTTCATCCTGAAATAAGAGCAGCCTGAATGAGACCTGTCTCTTTACATAAAGAATATCCTCATGTATTGGATTCCACACTTTTGGTCATAGCTTTGACTGTATGCTCTGTTGGTTTCTCTGACTCCACTCCACCTACTGGTTAATTGTTCACCATGTAAAAATGTAATTTGTACGAAAACAGTGATTGATCTGGGTAGTCATGTTGGACTTCTTTTATTTTGAACATAACTAAACATCTTTGTAAATTATTCAAAATACTTTTTTTTTGTTGCTTTAATTAAATATCCTAGATTGTTAAGTCATTTATAATTTTAAAAATATTTAACACTTATTCATTTTTGTTTTTAATCTTTATTTCACTTATTTGGAAGTGTTTTTTGATCACCTTTCTTCATGTGATCTTCTGAATGAAATTAAACAAAATTAAACAATTTTGAAAATTGTGACAACCAGGTATGCAGCACTCGAGTCCTGGACTCGGATTCAAGTCCTGACTTGCGTCACTTGCGAGGGATTGGTGACTTGACTCGAACAGCTTGCTGATGACTTGCATTTGCACTCTGACTTGCAATGTTAGGACTTGGACTCAGAGAAGGGAAACTGCTATTGTTGGAATTAGCATATAGCTAATTTACCTATTTTTATAAGGTCAAATTACTGGACAATATAATTAAATTCAACAACTTCCCAAACCCTTTTTAAGGGTTCAGGTGACATGTCAATTGCTGTTTTAAAGTTTATTTTAAGCATGTTTTTTGGAAGATTCTTTTTGGGACCTGGACTCCAACTTGGCCTGTAGGACTAGGGATGGGTACCGAAACCCGGTATTAAATTAGCCCTAGGGCTGATTCTGACGGTCCATCCGGATCGATAAGCTTCAGCCTTATCGGTCCTCTTAACGGTAAAATTAAGGTCATACTCATCTTTTGTGGGAGATATGAACACAAGCCAAACGTATTGGTAGCCCGCTCCCCCTTAAAAAACACACACGCCATGGTAACTGATGGTGTTAGGAGCGACTGCTGCGCTTCGCTCACTAGTAGTTACACAGACACGATAGCAGAGCAAACAAAATGATCCAAACTTTGGCTTCGTTTTACAAAAACAGAAGCCGACAATGAATGCTGTCACAAATACAATAAAAGGTTTGCTTGCAAAGGCCAGAACACAAGTAATTTGACCAAACATCTTGCTAAAATACATCAAAAGAAGCTGAGTTTTTTAACCGCCTGAGTGCTGCAGCATTAGGATGCAGCGGTACAGAAAATAGATGGGTGGATGTTATATTGTTGTTCTCAATGTTCTCAGGGCTTATTTTGCACCACACTCTTTAGCATTCAAAATCTTTTATTTTGGCTCTTGTATTTTTTTATAGGGAAGTTATGTTTGATATTTTTTATTTGAATACCTTAAAGTTTTTTCTAAATAGACTACATAGTATATTTATTGCATATAAAATAATTTGTTTACATAATGTTTTTATTAAGTTGTTGATTTATTTTTATTTTGTAGTTATTTATTTTCTGTACTTTGCTATTCCAATTATATTAAAAAAAATTATAGCTCATAATTTGTTTTTCCCCTTTTGTTTTAGTCTTTCAAAAAAAAGTACCAATAAGGATACTGATAAAGTACCAGATCGATAAGGAGTATCCTTAAGAGTATTAGTACCGATAAATCCTTAACAATTCCCATCCATATGTAGGACCTAGCGACTTGACTTGGACTTATCCCACGTAACTTGAACTCTAACACTAAGGACTCGAGTGTGGCTTTGATTTGAGATGGTCGCTATGTTTTGTATGTACCATACAAATCTGGCCCTCCCATGTTGTCTGAGTTCTGTACTCTGCCCCCTAGTGGAATTATTCAGTGCTATGTCCCGTGCACTTGCAAGTACATGAACACAGCTTGCTATAATATATTCTAAGCCTAAAACGTTGTAAGATGTTTTGATGCTTCAAGGATATCATAATCAAAACCTGAAATGTCAAATGAGATAATTGTAGAAAATATCAAGAAAAAATTACTAAAGTGGAATAACACAAACAATTGCATTTAAAGACCCACTCCAATCATCTTTTGAACTATTTCAAAATGTTCCCAATGGTATTTAAATCAGTATGTTGTTTCAAGCCAAAGTTGCAAACTTCATGCCGTTTTCTAGGATATAGAAAGAACATGGCACCTGTAGCTCATTAGGAATGTGTACTAGTGGATGCATCAGAATGGTGTTGGGGCGTCTTTGGAAACAGAGTGGAAAGATATGATGTGAACCAAAACTTTCAGAGGCTTATTTAAGCTGTTAAGTAGCTTTTTTATGGGCTTTATTATTGTGGTCCAAACCACACAGCCAGGGGGGGGGGAAACCCTGTTGCCAGCCTTATGTGTAAATAGATGTTGCTAAGCTACAAACTGTAAGCAGAATGGCGAAATTGTCGTTTGTCTTCCTCTGGGCAAGAGCCATCATGAAATATATGGAGGTCATTCCACAGGTGCTTGCCAGGCACACAAAAAAAAGGCTTCCATATGTGGCATTCTAGAAATGCAAAATTGTGGTGGCTGCTGGCAACACTTTTTTTCAACGTCTGTATGAAATTAAATGTACGTTTCTGGTCTTTTCCTGCTCTGTACAAATGTTTTAAAAGAATGGGTGATTAACAGGCCTGCCATTGGAGGGCCCCCGTCGGCGGTCGGTTCCTACATTCTGCAGGCACGACTCTAAGCCCCACCAGGGATTGTGTGCGACAGCACTGAGCGCCCTGGTGCGGCTCAAATGTGGGAAGCAAGACAGAGAAGCCCCATCTGACCCAGCGATCCTACACCGGAGCAACGTCGCAGGTGCACGGTTCCCAGTCCGTCTTACTGGCCTTCGCAGGCGGTCACCCTGGAAGGCACGGATGTTTCTCGACCCTCAGGTCGGAGTCCTCGTTTTGTGAAACTCAATTGCCTAGGTCCCTGCCAGCGGATGGCTGCAGATTGCATGCTCATCTCGGGACCCCTGGTTTGCTCACCCCGTCTTTGTCCCCAGACTGGAAAGTAGTCGGGCTACCTGGTTGATCCTGCCAGTAGCTTATGCTTGTCTGAAAGATTAAGCCATGCAAGTTTAAGTACACACGACAGCTACAGGGAAACTGCAAATGGCTCATTAAATCAGTTATGGGTCCTTTGATCTCTCTACTGTTACTTTGATAACTCTGGCAATTCTAGAGCTAATACATGCAAACAAGCGCTGCTCTACAACCTCAAGCCAATTGCTGGCTCTACATGACGGCGACGTCATATTCAAATATCTGCCCTGTCAACTTTTGATGGTACACTCAAAAACTATATTGTAAGACACCATAACAATAAAACATTGATGTATAAAAATTATAATCGCCGCACAAAATAAACCAGGATAAAAAAAAAAAAGAATCGTCTAAACAAACCTTTGTCCTAATCAGTACCAATCAGTACATTGGCCTTTTTATCATTTACAATGTTTAATTCATTCTAAGGCAGATGTATTTGTTTCATAAATTTAAATTACCCAAACAGTCAGACCAAAAATAAACATAAAAGTTTGCTAAATTTTATCTGTGAAATTTTATCACAACGGAGCGCCATTGCCTGGCAAGACGTGCGCCTGCTTCAGTGAAAGGTGTTGCTTCTACCTGTATCACAGAAGCAGTGGTGGCTTGAACAACTAATCAATAAAAACTATGAAATTCAATAAAATGTGATGATAAAAAGCATTGGCAACGAATTTCGATTCGTTGTGTAGTGTGATTACGAGGCCTAATTTGGTCACCAGTTGCGCAACTTTTTTGTTTTCCACGTAACCTTTATTTAACAGTCAGCGTGAGCAACTCGTCACGAAGGTTGTAGGCTGCAGCGGAGCATTGCAGGAGCAGGTAGAGCAGGTAGACCTATAAAAACTTCAAAAGTTGGGGAGTACTTTATCTTAAACAGTGCAAAGGCGTTTCCTGCAACATTTGGAAGTCCGTCCTTGCTTGACATGGGAGTACAGCAGTTATGATGCAGCATCATAAACACAAGCATGTCGGAGTCATCAGTGAGGAAGGGGAGAGCTCATTGTTCACGGGGTAAGTTGCGAAAAACTGTGTTATTTTTTAAGTAACGAAGCATCGCGTCTCGACAAGAGAAGTCTGTAAGAGTTTGGTGCATTTCTACTCCCCATCCAGCTCATCATGCATGGCTAGACAAACAAACGGTGAGCTACATGCATTAACTACATTAATCCACGGTACAAAAGTTGTAGCTGTTTATTTTAGCAGTTGCACTTGCGAGCTAAGCTATGATTACGTTGTTCTGTGTTTGGTCCAGTATTTGGTTATGCATGACTGTGGAGAATGTGTTTAGGCCTACTGTGCTACTTGTTTTCTATGTTGATTTATGACAAATTTGTTCTTAAAAACCTTTGATAAAGCATAGCCATTTAAAACTATACATTCTTTTTTTATTTGATATTTCAACAGCTATGGGATATCTGAGGTGGGAGCATGTTGTGATGTTTTGATTTAGATTTTAATGTTAATTTGTTGTTTTTCTAATAGCTCAGGTCACTTTTAAGCAACAAAAATACATATTTTTATGTTGGTAATATAGCACATTTTCCTTACAGGAGTTTGATGAAGCATAGCCATTTAAAATTATTTAATTTATTGTTTATTAAATACTTCAACAGCTGTAAGACATTTGAGGTGATGTCATGTTTTTTGCAAGCTATTAAACTTTTTTTAAATAATATTCTGTTGTTAAATAAAGTGAAGGAAGGAGAGAAAAAACATTTCCAAAGCATGTTTTAAAATTATCCCCGCTAATCCGATTAATTGAGTTGATACCCCGTCCGATTAATCGATTATCCAAATAAGCCGTTGTTGCAGCCCTAGTGCAAAACGTTTATTTTGCCTCTAGATGATGTCTTTGATAAACTATGGATTTCTGCTTTAATGTTTCTGCTGCTGTTGCTGCATAGACTTGCATTTTTGCTTCATTCTTTTTAGTCTAATCTGAGGTTTACTAAAAATATTTTTTATCTGTGGACTGAAATATCAGTAGAAGGTTAATTTGGTTAATTTTATCTCTTACAAGCCATTTGTGTGTTTAATTGGTCATATATTTTGGATCACTACTTTTTTTTTCAAAGGCCACAAGATTTTTATTTAAAATGGCATGTTTCTAAGAGTTCATGATGCAACCATGAAACCAATGTTCCCAGGAGCTTTGTAGGAGAAACAGACCAACAGCGTCACAGATCATTTAATATACTTAACCAAGGGCATTAAGGAATACGCTCCACAGAATCATCCTTTGTTTTACACCAGACCCATCTGGAGTGTTGGTAACCAAAATGTCTGTCTTATTCTTATCTGCCCAAAGCACAATATTCAAGAAGGATATAACAAACACAGATTTTGTTTGTGATTTTTGGACAGAAAAGGTTTTATTGCTGCATGCCTTCTAAACAACTCTGCTTACGTCCTGTAAGTGATCTTAGGAGATTTCTTACCTCCCTTGTCATCCTTATTACTGGGCTTAATACATATGGCTCCTCCCTTGTCACCATTGGCTGAGAGAAATGAGCCTGTAAGACATTCTGAAACTCGAGGAAATAACATAATGGATTTTTTGACATGCCTACCACACTTGTTGACCTAAAATATAAATGATAAAAAAAAAATCCCTTTTAGAATTGAATATGAGGTTTTATTGTGACACCATTGTGCTTCTACTTTTTATCGGTCATTTTCACTGACTGTATCAAAAAAGTCGGCTCATAATCTATTTTTACCCATTTAAAAAAATAATGAAATTCAATAGTATTTGTGATTAAATTTAATATTCAACCTAACAAAACTAAAGAAAATATCTACATTGTTCCATCACACATCAAGCAGATTAATAAGCTACATGTAATATGAGCATTTCACTTGCTGGGATCTGAACGCTGGGCATGGAGCTGAACTGCGCTCCCACTTATAGAGGCAGAATCCGTGCTGGAAACTTTAGTCAAAGTTTTAAAATCAGGGAACATTCCTCTAATTGAAGTGATCAGAATTCAGCAAGACTGAATGGCTACTTTTCTGATCATTTAAGCAGGAAGAAATCCCTGCCTACGCTCCTTCTGCCTCAGTGGTTGATCTAAGCTGCAGCAATGTGTTGCCACTGGTCTGTGTATGGTGGAGTCAAAGATGTGCTACACGCATCCGTGACTGTTCAACGTGTGGTCAGCTTCTGGATAGTGAGATGCATTCAGATACTCTTATGGGATTTTTTATTTTATTTTTTAATTAGCTATGTTAACTCTACATAAAGTTAAAAATGGCTGTCTGCCCCAAATGCTCAGAGGTGGGAAATGCAATCTGTCACAATGGCAGATACTCTTCAGATTTCCCCCCCGTCACCATTTGAAAGCACTTAAATGCAGAAATCTTTGGTTAATTTGACCCCTGTTTGACACAAAAAATTTGGTTCATGATTTCTTTTGGTAAGACTTTTTTGGTAAATCTGCACAGTCAATTTTTTATTGAAGTTAAAAGCAGTGTCATGCAGAAATGTCCAATTAGATTCTGCTGGTCCAATAAAAGATGCATTTACTTTTAAACTTTACACTCATGCAAGGTGTGCTGTCACAGTTTTCCACTTGTGTACAGTACTGAGCCTATTTGGACTGATGAGCAGATATGGATAGAGTACCCAATAATTTTACTCAAGAGTAGCACTACTTGAACATATTTTTACTCTGTAAAAAGTCTGGTATTTTCAAAAGTACGATTACAATAAATAACATAATTACATAATAAAAAATATTAAACAGATGAAAGACTTTTACACTTTTTAAAAGTTTTTATTTTTCAAGATAATGCTAATACTTAAAGTAATGAATACATACATAATGAAACAAGGTAAAAAGTACATGCAGTGACAATTTATGGTGTTTACTTAATATTCATTTGACTTCATAATTTAACTACAAGCTCAATAGTTTAAACATTACATTAGAAAGCCAAAGCTTGTGTAGAAACAGGTGGTCTCCTTTAATAAATGGTAGGTGTGTTATTGTCTGGAGTATTTTCTGTTAAAATGCTTTTCTTTCAGTGAATTTTCTTAGTGGGTACAGTATCCAGAAATATTTGTAAATTTAAGTAAAAAGTATGGCATAGCAAAACTACTTTTAAAAGTTAGCTTTTTCTTCTTTTATTTACCCCCCCAAAAAAGCTACTCAAATAAATGTAACTTAGCAAATGTTATTAGTTGCTAGCTACATCTGCTGTTGAGTGGCAAATGAGTTGATGGATATGCAGCAGTAGGACAGGGAGATGAAGCTTAAGAAAAAAGACAAATCAACCAAGGCTCTTGGGTTAGGATAATTCTAAAAGCTATGAAACTGTAAGATTGAAGGATTTTGATTGTAGTTTCAAAGAAAAATAACTGAAGGATGTATTCAACTTGTTGCCAGTAGTGAAGATATCTCCTAACCTAAAAGACTTGCAAGCTTGAGGAAGAAGTGACCAATCTCACCTTTATACCACTGGTTGCAGATGATCGGTCAATCCTTTTTAATGCACTCTCTGCTTTGATTTCTTTTTTTCACTGTTGCACTGACCCACTCACTCAAACCATGACCATTCTAACTTCTGAGCTTTGCTCAGTGAAGCATAGTCTGCTGCAGCCTGTCTGTTAACATTACATCCTCTGGGGTAACCATAGGCAGATGTACCTAGCTGAAAAGTTTGACCACAGATTGACCTCGGGAAGGCTGAAGAGAAAAAACTTCCTATCATTTCTCATACAAGAGGACCAATGCTGCAAGTTATATATGCTTCCTTTACAATGGTGGCTTTTGAAATACCTTTCATGATGTCTGGAATTAAAAGTTTTTGCTGAGTTGGTGGAACTTGGGTCAGTCACCCCTGGCACCCAAAGGAGGAAATGAAATGTGCTGTTGTATGAATGTAATTACTAGCTTACAGCTCAGCTCTGGGGTAATGAAACGTAGATTTTCTTCTCTTTCTCTTCCCTGCTCTGCAACATGACTGGGCGTATGCTCAATCATTCACAGCACCCAGCATGAAAAAACAACAGGCTGTGGGGTGTTATGAGTAGGTCTAAGGGTCATTGAGTCATTATTGGCTGTTTGGATATGTAAGATGTCAAGAGTTTAGACTGAACTTTTTCTTTGAAAGCGAAGAATATACTTTTTTTAACAAGTGAATGCCGTCATGAACATGTTTGTGCGTGGACCAAATAAATTTGAATAGCCCTTTTCCCAATCTTGGTCTTGATACATGTTCCCCTTTCAAAAGCAATCTAAATACATTGCTGTTCTCAAGCTGTAAGCAAAAACATGAGTTTACAGTATGCAGGTGACATGAAAGAAAATATCTGCTTAGAGTTTAGTAAATAATTGTTTTATTATTCAGAACCTGATAGCCTGACATTCAGCAAACCAGATAATTACTCACTTGATGAAAATAACAAATCAATGTTGCAGATAATCAATACTTGGAATTAAAATGGCAACTGACTTTCATTATAAATGACAAATATATAATGTCATGAAACAGTCCTCTTCCCTCTTGTTTGTACCTCTGGAAACCTATATAATTAGGCATTGGCTTTAACGTGCTGGCATATAGAGATTTTGCATAGCAAGACTTCTGCAATATTAAAATGAGGTAATTAAGTAAACTGTAGCATTGTTGGCTTTTTGACCATTTTTTGAAAGGAATATTTTTGAATACTTAAGATTTGTCTCGCCAGGAAGTCTATTTCTTTTGTTTAGCAATATTCCTCATAGATGCTGTTTTAGTAGCTTTTTGGTCTTCTGTATACATTGGACTCAAAGGTGTGATATGATTCAGTCTAAAAAACACATTAGACCGGTGGGTCAGTGTTAGTTTAGCTGCTCATTTGTTATGACAAGATTCCATTATTGTAACAGCCATTAAAAGCCATAGAACTGTATTACTTTTCTCAACACTTGGGAAATAAAACAGAAATATTCTACTTACTGGGCTTTGCTCTATAACCATATCAGTACTATTTGGATATATATTTCTTCACAAACTTCAACCTTTTTCAATCCAATTCACTTAAACCCCAGTTTATCTTAGCCAAGGCAACTTGATTTCTATAGCGCACTTTGAACAAGGCAATTCAAGGTGTTTTGGTTGAGTAAGGGATGAAATAAAAGCAGCAACAAAGGCCTAAAACACATTAGACATCCATAACATATGACACATAACAATAAAGGATATTCCAGCTATTATTAGTCACTTTCTCAAATGCAGCTCTAAACAGATGGGTTTTTAGCCTTGAGGTATAGGAACACAGCAGTCTGGAGGATTGTTCCAGATAAGGGGAGCATAGAAACTGAAAGCTTATTTTAGTTAGGTATCAACCAATATGGCCTTTTTTAGTGCTGATACCAATTTTTTTTTTCATCAGCCTTAGCCGATGACCGATATGGGCTGCCGATTTTCTTAAGCTGATATGTGGAGCCGATTCGGCTCTCTCAATTTACATCATAAAAACAATAATGATAACAAATGTTACAAGTCCCAATTCAGCATTTATTGAAGTTTAAAACAATATTTAAAATAAAATTTAACAAAAAAGTAATCATAAGTGAGGTAGAACAAGTAAATAAACAATATTTAACAAATATAAAAACATTTCAGGTAGAATAAGAAAAAAAAGAATTCACTGCTAAAAAAAACAGTGTAATTAAAATTCTGAAAATAAATATTTAAGCATAAACAAAATAATTACATTATTGCACACAGCAAAAACAATTAAGCAGCATAAAGTGCACAGTGTGCAATAATGCTGGGAAAAACTATCAGCAAACCCAGCAGCGGCTTATCTGCCAATACACAAAAACGTAAATATCGGCCCGATATATTGATAAACCCTACTTTTGGTAGACTAGAGTTAAAAGACCTGAGTGGTTTGGTGGTTGAAATGGTGACAACACAATTTCCTCATACCCTTTGGCGAAGTCATTCATTGATTTTTTTTATTTACTGATTTTTAAGTCCATTCTCTGAGCTACAGCGAGACAGTAAGGACTTAAAAAACTAGGTTGATGTGTTCTACTATCCTGGTTCTAGTGAAGACGCCAGCAGCAGAGTTCTGGATCACCTGCAGCTGTCTTAACTTTTTAGGCAGACCTGTGAGGATACTGTTGCAGTAATCAAGCCAACTAAAGGTAAATACATAGATGAGTTTTTTGAAGTCCTGTTACAACATTAGTCCTAGAAATGTTCTTCAGAAGATAGCAGGCTGACCTTGTTATTGCTACTATGTGATGGTGGAGGTTCAGGTCTTAGTCTATTACTGCACCTAGATTTCAGGCCTGATCAGTAGTTTCTAGCTGTATTAACTGAAGTTGTGTGCTTGTCTCTTGATCGTTCCTCTTTAAATCCAAAGATTATTACTTCAGTTTGGTTTCTATTTAGCTTAGCACTCATGGAGGTAGTAGCTCCTTCCTTCTCCATCCATGTGGAAAAGTAAAAAGCATGATGATAAAAGGTGAGTGATGATATCATTAGACATATAAAGCTTCCTTATATTAAAATAATTGTACTAATGTGATAATAAAATAAATTTGACTACAATATTTTAGGGATGGAATCGAATTTGGATGCACGCAACAGACTTAATCTGTTCACATGTAGATATATCGGTATATAAACTGGATCTGTTTTTCTTGTAAAGAGGCCTGACATGGCATTTATTTAAATCAGCACTGTATAAATAAACATAATTAGATATAATCTAAAACAAAATTATTTTAGACAGTGTATAGTGTACACCGGACAATAATTTGTAAAGAACTACATAGATGGGATAAGCGGGGATACCGCTGCATAAACAACTGCAGGAGAAGACTCTTGCTGATTTTGACATCATGGATGTTTTTAGATAAAAAGTACAGATTGACAACAGCAGCTGTGAAGAAACAGACCATGATTCAGGTTTGTTAATCTTATTTTAAAAGTGATGGCTTGTTAAATGTCAATTTACTGTAGGTTTTGGTAAAGAAAATGAAACATATGAAATATGGGAGGAATATTAAAATACTTGGATAATAATCATGAAAAATAAGTAAATATCACAAAGGCAGATGTTCTCTCGATTATTAAGAAACAAATGAAAAAGAGTAAAGTAGTATTACATTAAGTTAGTAAATATAGTAAAACGTTGAGGATGGGCTATAAAATATAAATATAACATTGTCTATTGCAGTTTTTCATAACTTTGGCCAACAGGGTCAGAAAATCCAGTCATAAAAATGTTTTACTCTTTAGTCTTCAACTAGGAAAAAGTATAGTCTATTGCATCTATTTTATATTTTTATTTATTTTAATACTCAATCTGAACAATCTGCTTGAGATCACACATCAAGCAGATGAATACTTGTCACTTTTAGTTCCTCCACATTGACAAAAAACAGATTTTGGCCCTACATATAAACAATGAAATTGAATGTGAAATGCTCAGTTGCATTTGTGTAGTTAATCAAATAATGAGATTGCTGCAGAGGTTGGTATATAAGGTTTGGGACTTTTGCCTGGGAGTTAGGATGATGTTCTGAAGGCTGAATCTCTGCTCTGCTGCCACTAGAGAAAGGGATTAAAGCCCCTCTCCAGCCACAGTTTTGAAATCAGTAAACATTTCTGAAATTAAAGTGATCAGAAGTCGTCAACACGCTCTGAAGCAGCCATTCCCTGACTCGCAAGCTTCAACAGGAGAAAATGCAGCATATGAGTGGTTTCTGCACCGGTGGTTGCTTCAGTAATTGTTTAGCCTGCTGTCAGTTCCCAGAAAGGGATACATTAAGTACCTTATTGAAGTTGGGGATTATGCTCAGATGCTGTCATGGGAATCTTTTTTTATTGATTGACTGTCCCAGCTCACCGTGCCTCCATCCACCTGTCAGTGGATTACCAGTTTCCTGACTGACAGGAGGCAGCAGGTGAAACTGGGTAAGTTCACATCCAGCTCCCGTTCCCTCAGCATCGGCGCCCCCCAGGGATGTGTTCTCTCCCCACTGCTCTTCTCCCTTTACACCACTGACTGCACGTCGAGGGACCCTTCTGTGAAACTCCTGAAGTTTGCAGATGACACCACCGTCATTGGACTCATCCGCGACGGCGACGAGTCTGTGTACAGAAAGGAAGTGGAACAGCTGGTTCTCTGGTGCAGTCAGAACCACCTGGAGCTAAACCCGCTCAAAACTGTGGAGATGACAGTGGACTTCAGGAAGAGACCACCATCAACATCTCCTCTCATGATCCTCAACAAGCCAGTCCCCACAGTGGAGTCTTTCAGGTTCCTAGGATCCACCATCACACGGGACCTGAAGTGGACCTCACACATCAACATAATAAGGAAAAAGGCCCAGCAAAGGCTGTACTTTCTGCGTCAGCTCAGGAAGTTCAACCTGCCCCAGGAGCTGCTGATCATCTTCTACACAGCAATAGTCCAGTCTGTCCTGACCTCATCCATCTCTGTCTGGTTCGGATCCGTCACCAGGCAAGACAAGGACAGACTGCAGAGAACAGTCAGGACTGCAGAGAGGATCATAGGAACCGATCTTCCCTCCATTCAGGACCTATTCCGGGCCAGGGTCAGGAAGCGGGCCAGGAAAATCACCTCTGACCCCTCACACCCTGGCCACAATCTGTTTAGGCTCCTCCCCTCAGGTCGGCGTTACAGAGCGTTGTACGCCAAAACCACCCGACACAAAAACAGTTTTTTCCCCCAGGCTGTCGCTCTGACGAACTCTGTCTAGTCACAGTGTGTGAGTGCACTCACATAACAATAAACTATAACTCTGCACTTCTGTACATACTCACTGTAAAATAACCCCGGGTTGGTGTATATATTATCCTTTATTATTTACGATCTGATATTTATTTGTATTTTTACTTATTTTTGTTCTTATTTTTCTTTTTTTCTTTTTTTCACTTATTCAAGTTCTGTACTGGAGGAAAAAGTTTGCCGGAGTCAAATTCCTTGTATGTGACATACTTGGCCAATAAACTGATTCTGATTCTGATTCTGATTGATGTAGTTACTTGTTCTGTGTGTAAAGTTGAAAATATTGGTTACTCTGAAACAAGTGGTCAGGGTTGTGAAGTTTTTAAATACTACTTTGTTATAATAAAAGCTATTTGTATGTGTGTGTGTGTGTGTGTGTATGTGTGTGTGTGTGTGTGTGTGTATGTATGTATTTAGATATTTTTATAAGGTTCTGCATGTCCACTCCTAGAACCCATGTTAGTAAAAGGTGTGAACATGTATATTTAAGTTTGTTCAACTATCTGAGCATATAATTTATTCACAAATGGGAATGTGAACATATTTCTGGGTGTCCCTGGGTCCCTGCTCTGTTAATGCATGCTTGGCTTGACTGACTGCATGCTTGCTTGGACTTGATGAATGCTGAAGTGGGACAGCGTGTCTTGCATAATGCAGCCAAGGACATGAGATCTGCTCAGGTGTGAGCTGTGCTGCAGTTTTCTGTGTTGAAATTACATGTCTCTGTGGACCAGTGACTGTTTACAGCATTATTCTTTGAGATAGGGGAGTAGATTACTTTTTTTTTTATCTTACCACTGTCATCCCTGTATGGCTTTGCTGCGATGCCAGGTGACACTTCTCCTCACTGTGTCTAATTCAGCACACGGTGTTAATGGTTATTGCCAGCTCAGTGAGCTGTCTTTTTGTTTTGCCTGCTTTTTACAGGAAAAATGGCTGCACCTTGCTCTGTCTAAGATATTTATCTCTGTAAAAGCTTATTAGTTGATTTTCCCCTTTTCTTTTAAACAATTTTTTTGAGACTCTAATGCCAAAACTTCATCATAAACACAGACATCATATTCTGCCTCTAGAATAAATAAACTTCCTGTGAGTGGCAGGAAGTGGTGATTAAAAATGGCTAAGAATATTTCCTGGAGAGGCAGAGAGGAAACGAGCTGACATCAAAAACTTAATAACACAAAGGTGCACAGAAAATATGAGCCACAAGGCAGGCAGCTTGCGTAAGTCTGTAATAAATGTGTGCTTGAGCATTAATACCATATATCTGGATTCTGTTTTTGTGCTCATATCTCTTGGATACGATGATCCGTTAGGCAGTATTGATATTTAAGTACAACTCCATAAGCTCTGAAGTGCCTAATAATTTATCGGACCATCTGTAATGCTGCTTATTCATTATTCAAGTCGATACTGATTAACTTTCTTTTCTCCACATGCTGTTGGTGGTCTGTAGCACAACAGCATTTTTCATATTTCCCTCCTGATCTACTATCTGTGGATCTTTGTTTGTCTTGTACACTTTTTATTATCAGGATCTTAACTTACTGTATTTGTCTTAAATAAGCAAAGGTGGATAGTGGCTAGTGGCATGAACTCAATTACATTTACAAGAGTAACCTTTAGGGGGAGAAATTTTTATTTATAATTTTGCATCATTGCATCATTTTTAAATATTAAATGTGATATGCGGCTGGGCGGTAGATTTTACCAATACCGAAATTTAGGACTGTGACCGACGTCATTTTGCTTGTGCCGGTAAAGTCAGTATGTAAAAAGAATGAAAAGATGTGGTTTAGTTTAGCGGTACTCCTTCCCCTTTAAGAAATGAGCATTGCCTTGAGTCACTTAAAGAACAACTAAGCACCAAATAAACTTTTTGAAGCTTATAAACAGCATAAATATGTTTCTTATAGTGCTCTCTACATGTCCTGGTCCTTTTTTTTGACATTTTAGTGCTAATTAAATCAAATCTAACTTTTGAGCCTAAAACCGTCTGTGTGGCGCCCTCAGTATATTTTCGGTTACATTTGACTACATTTGAATTTCATTTCTGTCCTCCCCATTTGCTCTGGTAGCTGTGTGACGTGACTTTGTGCTGTGTGACGTCTGTCGCTCTGCCGCTTGGGGTATAAAAGCAGCCGCCCCCGTAGCGAGTTGGAGTTGGAATAGTGAGCGAGCGTTTTACTTCGGCAGGCTCATCAGTGCCGACCGCACAGGTGGCCTCTGGCAACGCCCGAGCTGTTGGCTCAAACATGTACGGCTCAATGAAAGTTGGTCCAACGAGCAACGCCCCTTTTAGATGTCGTTTTCCAATGTTCTTGTGGGCAGAGTAAGGCTGGGCACTGGTGTTTAATTGCTCTTTAACTACGCACAGTCATGTGACAGACAGGGGAAGCGCTGCTAACACAGCTACTGTGTTGCTATATTTAGCAAGTGTTTAGACTCAACTATACTTAAAAAACCCATTTCCACATAACTGATTTGGGTTGATTTAGCAATAAAGAATTTTGTTGAGTGGAATAAATCGATTTTGCCAGACACCCTCACTTATCTTTTCAAGATACTTGAGGGTATCTTGAAACGATACCCTCAATTTTGTTGAGTGCACTTAATGTAAACATGTTGGGTCAACCTAACACATTTAGGTTGCTATAAGGCACAAAAATAAACAGCAGGGGACTGACTCAAGCAATTCAATTCAGTTTATTTATATAGCGCCATTTCACAACAGATGTCATCTCAAGGCACTTTACAAAAAGAGTTATTACAATACAATGTTTAGTGTAGAAATTACAGAACCACAGAAGATTGCGTCGTGGAATTCTCAGCAATCCCTCATACTGAGCAAGCATGCAGCGACAGTGGGAAGGAAAAACTCCCTTTTAACAGGAAGAAACCTCCGGCAGAACCAGGCTCAGCACAAGCGGTTATCTGCCGCGACCGTCTGTGGCTTGGAGAATACATAACAGAGACACAGAAAGAGCAATAGAACTGATGCACAAGTTTGTTGCAGGACGTGGAGAATTTTCCGTCACTGCAATGCCATCTTAGTCAGGGTCGTCAAGCAGGGCTAATCCGGAGCACCTACTATAATAGAAAACAGGTTAGTGCTTGAATTGACAGCACATCATGCAGTTGGGGAGAAGTAGGAGAGAAAGTAGGAACAGACCCTAATAATGTCCTCCAACAGCCTAGCCTAAAGCAGCATAGCTACTAACATTAACCTGTCTCCTAGCTACTAGGAGACCTGGCTACCAACACTCTGTCTGAGTCCTCCTGACCCGTGGACGGTGTAGGGCCGGTAACGGCCCCCGTCATGCCGGGGTCTTCTCGGAGTCGGGTTGTTTGAGAATGCAGCCCAAAGTGGGTGGTAAACTCCATCTAAGGCTAAATACCGGCACGAGACCGATAGTCGACAACTATCTTAAGGAAAAATAGACAGAACTGAGAGGACAGAGTTGAAGAGGGCGAGAAACGTTTAAGAGATAAACGGGTGGGGTCCGCACAGTCTGCCCGGGGGATTCAACCCGGCAGGTAATGGGCGGCCGCACTGTGCGGGAGGATCCCCTTGAGGGACCTCTCTCCTGCGCTGGCTGGCCCCTGTGGGGCACATTTCTTCCGCGGCGGTAAGCCGCAACCGGCTCCGGATCTTTACCTGGCTTACATTAATCTATCTCTACCTAGCTACTCTACCTCTTCCTATCTCTTCCTAACTTTCGACACTCTGCCTGACTATTAACATTAACCTGTCTCTTCCTATCTACCTGTCTGACCTGACTCTACCTATAAACATATCTCTAACTGTAAGCTTTGTCAAAGAGGAAAGTTTTTAGCCTAGTTTTAAAGATAGACAAATTGTCTGCTTCACGAACCAACCCTGGGAGCCGGTTCCATAGGAGGGGAGCCTGATAGCTGAAAGATCTGCCACCCATTCTACTTTTAGAAATCCTAGGAACTACCAGTAAACCTGCAGTCTGAGAGCGAAGGTCTCTGTTAGGAACATATGGAACAATCAGGTCTCTTATGTATGATGGAGCTAGATTATTAAGGGCTTTATATGTCAGAAGGAGGATCTTGAATTCTATTCTAGATTTTACTGGGAGCCAGTGAAGAGAAGCTAAAACAGGGGAAATGTGATCTCTTCTTTTAATATTCATCAGAATCCTAGCAGCAGCATTTTGAACTAACTGAAGACTTTTAATTGTATTCTGTGGACTACCTGATAATAGACAGTTACAGTAATCCAGCCTTGAAGTAACAAAGGCATGGACTAGTTTTTCAGCATCATTCCTGGACAGGATGGTTCTAATTTTTGCAATATTCCTAAGGTGAAAAAAGGAAATCCTACAGACTTCTTTAATGTGAGTTCTAAATGACATATCTTGGTCAAAAATGACACCGAGGTTTTTTGCTTTATTACTGGAGGCTAATTTAATGCCGTCCAGGTGAAGGGGCTGACTAAGTAGTTTCTTTTTCAGAGCTTCTGGTCCAAAGACGACAACTTCTGTTTTATCAGAATTTAGAAGCAAGAAGTTTAGAGTCATCCAAGTTTTTATGTCTTCCAGACATGCCTGTAGTCTACCTAACTGATTGGATTCATCAGGATTTATGGATAGATATAGCTGTGTATCATCTGCGTAACTATGGAATTTTATCCCATGCTGCCTAATTATTTTACCAATAGGAAGCATATATATAGTAAAGAGAATCGGCCCAAGCACTGAACCCTGTGGTACTCCGCAAGTAACTATTGAGGTTGAGGAAGATCTATTGTTTACCTGAACAAACTGAAATCTGTTAGACAAATAAGATTTAAACCAACCTAGTGCTGTTCCTATTATACCGACACTTTGAAGCCTTTCTATGAGAATATTGTGGTCAACAGTGTCAAAGGCAGCACTGAGATCTAACAGGACCAGAATGGTCACCAGTCCATTGTCTGAGGCTATGAGAATATCATTAGTAACCTTCACCAGAGCTGTTTCAGTGCTGTGATGAGCTCTAAAGCCTGACTGAAACTTCTCAAACAGCTCATTATTGTTTAAATGCTCACATATCTGGTGTGCAACTATTTTCTCAAGAATTTTAGATAAGAAGGGAAGATTAGATATCGGTCTATAGTTAATTAAGTCGTTTTGATCAAGAGAGGGTTTCTTAAGTAGAGGTTTAATTACAGCAATCTTAAACTCCTGTGGTACATATCCATTGACTAAGGATAGATTCATTATATTTAAAATTGGAGCAGCGATCAGAGGGAAAACTTCTTTTAAGAGTTTAGTTGGGATTGGGTCTAAAACGCAAGTTGAAGGTTTAGATGAAGCTAATAATTTTAGTACATCACAAAGTTCGGCTGCATTAAAGCAGTTTAAGCATATATTAGGTTCCACCATTTTTGAGGCTGCCTCATTAACTAAGGAGGAAGCAAGCATATTGGGAAGGTTCCCAATTATCTTATTCTTTATGGAGTCTATTTTATTTATAAAGAATTGCATGAAGTCGTCACTGCTTAGAGCTTGGGGAATGGTTGGCTCGATAGAGCTATGATCCTGTGTGAGTTTGGCAACTGTATTAAAAAGAAACCTAGGATTATTTTTATTCTCCTCGATTAAAGATGAATAATATGCTGTTCTAGCTGTGTGAAGGCTCTTTTTATATAGCAATAAACTATTTTTCCATATTAAAAAGGAATCATGTAAATGCGTGGAGCGCCATTTTCTCTCTAGTTTTCTAACATTCTGCTTTAGGGTACGTAGCTCTAAATTAAACCAGGGAGTTAATCTTCTATGGCTAGCCACCTTCCTTTTCAAGGGGGCAACTTTGTCTATTGCCCGACGCAGGGAGGAATTAACGCTATGAACTAAAATGTCAAGTTGTGAGGGGTCACGAGTTAAATCACTGTTTTCTGTTCTGCATTTATAAACTGAGGAAATTAAAGTTGGAAGAGCTTCTTTAAAATTTGCTACAGCGTTGTCTGATAACGTTCTGGTATAATGAAGTTTTCTTTCAGGTTTGATATGATCCATTAGAGTAAGTTTAAAAGTGATAAGGAAATGATCAGACAGGATAGGGTTATGTGGAAAGACTGTTATTTCTTCACAGTCAATGCCATAAGTCAGCACAAGATCTAAAGTGTGGTGACAAGAATGTGTTGGTCCCTGCACATTTTGAGTAAAGCCTATTGAGTCTAGGATAGTGTTAAAAGCTGTATTTAGACTATCACTTTCATTATCAACATGAATATTGAAGTCTCCGACTATAATGACTTTATCAGTGTTTAAAACTAAGTCAGATAGAAAATCTGAAATCTGATCTAAAAATTGAGAATAAGGTCCTGGTGGACGATATAAGACCACAAACAAAAGTGGCTTTACTGCTTTGTTATGTGTATGAGGAAAGCTAAAAACTAGATGCTCAAAGGAACTGTAACTATTATTTTTTTGGAGATTAATTAGTAAATCGGAATGAAAGATAGTTGCTACTCCACCTCCTCGACCAGTACTTCGAGGGACACTAAAGTTTAAGTAGCTAGGGGGAGTTGACTCATTTATTGTGACATGGTCCTCTTCCTGCAACCATGTCTCTGCAAGACAAAACAAATCAATATTATTTTCACAAATTAAGTCATTTACCAAGAGTGTTTTTGAGGGGAGAGATCTTATGTTTAGTAAACCACATTTAATTGATTTGTTTTTATGTTCAGTCCGAGTTTTATTTATCTTTATGAGATTTTTATACTTTGCTCTAGTAGCATTAACTTTTAATTCATTAGTTTTGGGTAGTGGACGGGAAACTATCTCTATAGGGTAGTGGGTGGGTGGCAGTCCCTGTTCCTTGACCTGGACTCTGGGTTCCCTGAGCTGGACTCTGGGTTGTCACGGCTTTGGGGAACTAGAGATAACCCTATCAATGTTCCTGGAAAGAAGCGAAGCTCCGTCCTCGGTGGGATGGATGCCGTCTCTACGTAACAGTCCAGGTTTTCCCCAGAAGGCCCCCCAGTTATCAATGTAGCCCACATCGTTTTCTGGACACCACCTTGACAACCAAAGGTGGAACGAAAGCATACGGCTGTACATGTCATCGCTAGTACGATCAGGCAGGGGACCAGAAAAAATTACAGAGTCAGACATCTTTTTGGCAGCCCTACACACCGAAGCTACGCTAATTTTAGTGACCTCCGACTGCCGTCGCCGGGTGTCGTTGCCACCAGCATGGATAACGATCCTGCTATACCGCCGTTTGTCCTTGGCCAAAAGCTTCAGATGGGACCAGAAAAGGGCTTCTGTTTTCTGAGCATCTGCGCTAAACACTTTGCTACACAACACAAAAATAGTGTATAAAATAATATACATATGAATTCATTTCCAGTGTTAACTAAAAATTAATATAAATACCTGTCAATTCCCTTTAGTGATGAAAAAAGTGAAGGAATTGTATTGCTGAAACCACTGTAATCATGTTTAGTTAACACTGGAAATTAATTTGTGTCGTACAGCAACCTGAATGTTTTAGGTTGACCCAACATGTTTACATTTAATTCAGTCAACAAAATTCATTATTGCTAAATCAACCCAAATCAGTTAGGAGGAAATCATTTTATTTTTTTTTGAGCCTACAACTGTTTTTCAGAAAAATAAGACTAGTGATAAATGGAGACTTTTTATGGCGTTACTCAGACTCTAACCTAGAGCAGCCTTTCTAACCCAACGGCTCCGCCCGCTCAGGTCCTGCTCAGGTCCTGCTCAGGCGGAGCAGATGTTAACCCCGCTGATTTGTTGTTGTTTTTGATACTTTGCTTGACGCTGCCGCCGCTTGTTCCCACCTGTGCTCGGATGGAAAATATTTTCTGCCTAAAGTAAACAACTGCATACTAAAATCACAGATTTCATTCAGCCCCCGTCACTTCCTCACCTCACCTGGTCTGTGTGATCACTTCTGAGTTTAAACTGAACTCAGAAATACAAAAAGGAGTGGGACTCAAACACTGAATTAAAATGCTGTTTGAAGCCATTAATCGCAAGAATAAATTTGTTTTTGTTTTTTAAGTAAATTTGGCCACTACTGGACATTGGATACGGAAAACGACATTTTTTTTTTTTTTTTTTTACAAAGGGGGGGGGGGTTAGTTATGTAGTAGTTTTATTACTTACTTATTTCCTTGGACAGCTTCTGCAGTTTTTCTGTACTCTAACCACTTTTACTCATCAGTATTCTTTCATCAAATTCTCCTTCACCTCTTTGATGGTTCACCCAACCTTTATTCATCTCAATCAGGGAATCCTCTGTTTGATTTAAGTGTGCATAACTGTGTCTAGTAAACTGTGTCTGGAAACTACTGTGCCTATTGTAGGGTGCTGTAATTATGTTGCTTGTTTGCATCACTACAAGAAATCTAGCCTTGTGGGCACAGTCTGTCTAACACTGAAACAGTGAAATACCTTCTGCTCTTCTGAATTTTTTGCAGAGTTTTTGTATAATACATTGAGCTTTCGTTTAGCAAGTTGTGAAGAAAAACAAACCATCAGATACAAATGTCTGGCTTTTGCATTTTGTTTCTCCTAATCACGGTTGCTGTAATTTCAGAAACCTATTATCAGTGTATTGGTTCAATGTCTGTCACCAATACAAATATGTTGTCACATTAATAGGATTTAAAATGTATATATGTCTTTGCAGGGTGGTCGCTTATCATAGTTGTATTTATTTATTTATAGGTCCAAAGTTGAACAATAAAAGAAATAAGAAAGCATCGCAGAAACAGCCAGAGCAACACCAAACTCGGTAAGGATGAAGGTAGTGATGGCAATTCAAGTTAAAATCGCAATAATTAGCATGACAATTTATGTAGAGAGAAATTATGTCAGAGAGCAGTAATTTGGTCATCAAATATAGTTTTATTGTTTTTTTCTTTTAATGTAAAGCTTATTAGAGCACTTTTATTAAAAAAAGATGCTTTATGAATAGATTTTGGTCACGTTGTTGTTAGCCAACAGGCTAATGATAATAGCTCATTGCGGCAAAGCTGTTCTGCCTGTACTTTCCCACAATGGGTAGTCATGGCTTTTGACAAAAACTAATTTATAACACAAACATATTAGCACTATTCAGGTCGGCATCATTTTTGCTCTTTTTCTGACCGTCTGTGTTGCTCCGATGACACCTTTTGTATCTCCTTTTCCAAATCTTTTTACCTGTTGGGTTTTAAATGCTCTGAAGGAATGTAGTGGTCAAAAAGGTATAAAAGGGATGTTATCAATTCTCCCGTTCAAACCTGTTAAGTCTATTACTTAGTTTCTTGCACAAGAGCATCTTGTTGGGCCTAAAAAGGTACTTCAGGCAGATGGTTAGACTTTTTTGTTGTCAGTCATTTTGACCAAGGTAAAAAAACAAACTATCAGTGTATTTTTACCCATCAACTTTAAAATAATAATATATTCATAGTATTAATAATACTTGACCTGAACAGATAACTACAAACAATGAAATTAAATGATGGCACTTAAAAGATGAATAGCTCACCTGCTTTGACCTGAAAGCACAGTTATACAACTTTCTTCTGAAACTAAAATCGAATGTTTCAAGTGAGTTTACTGCAGAGGTTTTTGTCATGAAATTTGGGATTTTTGCCATGGACGAATGTCTTTTTATGGGGTTTAGATGTTTATCTGGAGGCTGCCACACTGGAGATTGGAATTATAAGCGCCACTTAAGCCAAAGTTTTGAAATGATGGAACATTCCTCCAATGAAGTGATCACAATTTGAAAAGAATATCTGAACCTCTGCTTCAGCTGGAGGAACTCCTGCACCATGCTCTACTTCTGCACAGGTGATTGGCATGACACTGGGGTCTTTAGAGGCGTCTGTGACCAGCCGCCTTCTTTAACTCTTCAACACGATGTCAGCTCCCAGTTAGTAAGCTTCATTGAGTACAAGGTCCAAGTCTGAGATCATGCACAGATGTTCTCATGGAAATCCTTTTTTTGATTTATTTTGTTATCTGTACTCTGTGTGTAAAGTTGAAAATGTCTGCATATCTGCATTACATTGTCAGGGGTGTTAATTGGAATCTGTCAGAATTATGAACAACCTTAAGATGTTTCCATCAACATTCTAAAAATAAGGGTAAAATACGGAAAATATTTGGTCAACACGACTTCTGACTTCAGGCTGCAAATGCTCATTCGTTTGGCTGAGATAAGGAGAATACTGATGCAGCTATTGGTTTCTTTTGAAGGGACACTGTTTGAAGGAAGTCTATATATAGTTACATCAAATAAATTATAAAACTATGGACCAATCAAATCCAAATGTTTTCCTTGAGATCACCTGTGCCAACAATTGGAAATCTTTTGCAGACATGGTCTCTAGAAAGTTAAAAGGCTAAAACCTTGAGTGGCTCATCTTATCTAATTATTTCATTATTATAACCCTATTATTTCCATTTATTAAAGGACTTCCTGGATTTCAGCACATTTGTTGTACTGATTGGGACACATGAAAATAAAACAATGTATTTTCTTATGTAAGGAATTGTACGCTCACAAACAACGCCCACAGTTGGCCTGATGGTCAGTCTGCTAACACTTCTACAGGTTTCTGTAAAAGCTGCAGCATGAACTGTGTTGCATCTGTGTCCCTTAGTAACAAAGTCTCCAGTTTTTATGATGTAGAGTATCTTCAAAAAAAGGAATTGAGCTCATTGTTTCTTTGTTTATTTGACAATTATGACCCAACATCCATTTACCATATTCTGATTAGAAAGGCCATCATTTTGGAAAACAATAAAACTTGTATTTGGGAAATATAGGCAATCTTATTCACTCCATTATTTATGTGTGGCTGTTGTTAGCGTTCCAAAGTAAGTTTTTGTTTTAAATAAATGTTATAAAAATATTTCTCTTTTGAAAACCATGTGAGGGCTGAATTTAATTTGAATGTACTTTGAAAATGGTGCTTCCATTTTAAATGGTTGCCCAGAAAAAAGCTAGAAGCATTGCTATGACAGCAAACCGTAATTTCCATGAAGCCCCAGGTCAAACAAAACTAAATATCTCTAAATCTATCTATGAAACACAATGTTAACTCTAACAAAACAATTACTTAATGTTTATAGAGATTGCAGTTTGTTCCAATAATAAGTTATATAGGTATTTTCTATAAGATTCGAAGATTAAAACGCACAAGCAGGACAAACACAATTCATCGTTCCCTCTCTAACTTAACTGATTTATCTCAGTATCTATTAATAAAGATGAGGTTCCCTCTGTTGGTGTAATTTATTGTCAAGCAAAAGGTGTTGAAAATTTATGCCATAAAAGTCAATTTATCAAAATTGTTTTTGATGGCTGATTGTGTCAGGGACTCATTGGACCTCACATATTCCCCTTATTGCATTTTGTTTGAAGCCCTCAGATGTGAGTGAGTGCACACAGTAGGACCTCGTTGCAACTCATTGGTAATAATGGCACAGCTGGAATCTAAAGTAACCCTCCAATATGTCGTCATTAAACGTCTGCGTGATTAAACCTATCAAAGAGATGATGACAAGGTAATTGGACTTGCACCCGAAGAGGTAAAAATTAAAGTCAGAGCATAATAGTGATCTAGAAGATCAAACAGGACTGTCAAGGTAATGGAACAGACTGCGTTTGCAGTTTTAGTTGCACAATTGTTTAATGGCTTGGGAGGGTTATTATGGTACTGCCTTGTTGAAGAATAATTTGTGGCTTGATGTGAAAATTAAAAGGTTCTAAAAATATGTGTACTTGGATTCCAATTAGGAGAAACTGTTCTTTTTCTCTTAATTTACCAGTTCTCTGAAATATCTGCCCTAAAGCTAAAAAGGACAGATGTCTGTAGTGACCCTTTGCTTTTTTTTTTTTTTGCAACCAAAAACTTACTTTTTGCAGTTTTCGATAGAAATAACTTACCAGCTTTTTGAAAAGGCTCTTCTCTGCTTTTGCGCCTCATGTACCTGATCATTGTTAGAAATAATTTTTTGACCATCCACAGAGCACAACTAGAATAGAATAAACCTTTTTTGTCTGACAAGAGGGAGAGTCATCTGTAACAGCAGCAGAATGACAGGTAATAGAAACATTCAGATTCACAAAAGTAATAAACATAATTAAGAATACTATATGTACATTATAAAGGCAAAATTGCAAAAATAATGTGCAGTTATTAAAAACAAAATAGCATACTGTGATTTGATTGTGCAATTGATACTTAAGGATACTTAAAACATATCTACAGAATGTTCATGTTTAGTTGTGCTCTAAAAGTAAGCATATTATTTACAATAAGTTAATAAAATGTAAACCTGGAAAAGCTAAAGGAATAATTATAAATATTTGTTATAACAAGCTTTTCCGACAGACGTTTTGAGTGCAACTTAGTTTGAAAAATTGTGAAAGCTTCCTTTAAATCTAAACCTTATGGCAGCATAAGAGGTTTAAAAATATTACATAATTTTGATACTGTAAATTCTTACCAAAGTGAATACATGTTTAAAATTTGCATCCTTTTTAGCAAGTTATTTTAATTTACATAAGTGACACAACCAAGATGTATTCCTTTGTCATAGCTCTGTTGTCTTTTTTTGCTTGTACCCTCCATTAAACAAGAAAAACACTGACAGCTAATTAATCTTCCTAATGGTTTAAGTTTTTCATGGTTGTCATTCTGATTCTCATTCAGATATGAAAAAGACATCTTAGAGGATTAATTCTACTTCAATAAGGTATATTGCACAAGTAACATCTCCACAGGAATCTTTTTCTGAAGGAAATAAATGGAATTTCCTTCAGGGAGCAGCTGCTGGGATGTCTGTTACTTTTTAAGATTTAGATTAAATCTTTAAATCTGCTAATTTATCTAACATATTCTCAGAATGACACCAGAGTGGAATATATCCTCCTAAACATGTATTTTCTGCAGTAGGTCCCGATTTGCTTAAAAAGCTCTAAAATGTTTTAATTTCTTTTTGCTCTAGATCTGAGTGCAGCCTTTGAAAGTGGTATTTTCATAAAGCAAAACTACAATTCATACATTCAATCACATACTTTTGCACTTCAAAAAACATACTAAACCTGCTTTTAAATCTGCTTTTTAAACATTAGTATACCAATTGAGACAATTAGACCTTTCTACTGTTCATGCTTTTTGTAACATAGAAGTGCATATTACCTGGAAAATAAGCATTTTTTAAATCATATTTTTAGAATAACACTATCCAAAACAACCTAAATTCCTGTTAAAAACATGTAATAATAGGAAATCTTCCCTCTTTTATAAACCATGAATTAACTAGGATTAATATTTTTAACGTCCAGGCCTCATTACAGCCAAACCGGCAGATTTAAAAACCTGTCTGACAACTTGAAGTAGGCTAAAAGATTTCAAATCTCACAAATCTATAGAAATTGACTTATTGAAAAACAAACTGATTGTTAACAGTGTGACCGGGTTACAAAACAATTTTTAAGGCTTTGAGGCTCCAGTTATCAAGAGTAAGAGCCATCTACACATAGAGAAAACATGGATCAGGAGTGAAATTTCCTATGTGTAAGACAGAGTACTAAAATTCCTAAAAAGCACATAAACAACTCCTCCAGGAGGCCGCAAAAGATCCCACAACAACATCTAAAGCACTGCTATAACTTTTTTTATATACTGTCAAATTGGTAAGAATTTATATACCATATTTTGAAGTAAAAAAAGTAGAAATATGTCTAGCAGGACTTTGGAGTCACTAATTATCCTTCTGTAGTTGTGGAGAAATATGCAGTCCTCAGCTATCAAATTTATTGGGACATAAAGATGTCTGGAGGTGTCTGGCCTGCAGACAGAATGACAAATTGTCCAATTAAAGCAAGGAAAAAAATTATTTGAGGACATAGGTGAGTTCTGTGCATAAAATAATCTCATAGTTTTAAATGAAAGCTTTTAGGCAGATCATAAAAGTGTCTAAATATATAATTTACCAACATAAGAGCCATTCTTTTGGCAGGAAATTGTTTTATTTTATATAATGAGGGAGGGCTTGCAGAACCACTTTGATTTAGAAAATTAGTGCAGATTAAGTCTGGACATTGTATGAAGATCTGTAGAGGTATTTGCGGTGTATAAGAATCGTTGAACATTGCCATTTCTTGTTAGCTAGGTTTTCATCCAAATGTACATCGCCCAGTTGGGTGCCACCACATCTCCAACAGGAGACTTCAACATGATGAGCTATTTTAGAACTGTACCTCAGTGTGGGAGCCCTGCTATTTTTTTTTTTACCCTCATTGACGAAAAGGCTGGCATTGAATTTCGGTAAAAAAAAGAGTGTATTGAAAGAAAACTCTGAGAAGTTTGAGATTTAGAGTAAAATTGAAAGCCTGAAGTTTGTCCTGCTGTTCCACACATTTCCACAAAGATATTAGCTCAAATAACTTCATTATATGTAGTATGTTTCTGTAAGCACAATACATTTTGCTTTTAAATAGATTTGGAGAGCCAAAAGACAGAGAATGTTGTAAAAACACACTCATTTATATTGTGGTAATGGGTCTGTGGTTTGTGAAGAATGCTGATTGTTATACATTTTCTTACAGGCTGGCTGTACATAGCTGCATATAAATTTTGATAGGAGTGATTATTGGCTTTACCAGGGCAGCGAGTTTTCTTTTCCTAAAAAGTTTCAAAGAGATATATCCATAAACGTCACAGTAGGCACCCTTCATATATTTTTCTTTTTAATATTTCTAATATATTCAGCTAATAAAGTGCTTTCTAACTTGGAAAGTGACTGACTTGCAGGTACCTCCAATTATGGGAGGAAACTAATTGCGCCTAAATCTGATCCTGGCTAAATATAATTTTAAAAAGCTTAAGGGAACACTACATTCAGTACTACTGTTTTGTGAATTCATTTGGGGTGTAAAGTTGTTTATCATCACTTAAAGCACGCACAAACAATCTTGGTTGTTTTGTCAACCCACAACATGCAGCATACATAAACACTGTTTCCCTTTGTCAGCAGGGTGTTGACTTGTTTGTTGTTCCTCTCTTCTGCTGAGCTCTGTTGTTTTCAGTTTACAGGCTTCAATTTATCCCAGCCTTTGCTTGGAATGTCAGACTGTTACTTGCTGATTTGTACCACAAAAAATAAAATATAAAAATATATATATATAATATGCCAAGACAGTTTTCCTTCCGTTTTAGCACAAGTTTTCTCAGACTCTTGTTGGAGACTGAAGATTTGCAGTCCTGCGTGTCTCGTTGCGCTTTGTGATGATTCAGATACAGAATTCAGTCAGCCAGCTGGTTGGACAGAAAAACTGTGAAACAGCAGTGCCTCGGGCTAAAGTTGAAGCTGCTGGGAGACAGGACATGCTCTACTGGTAAAGCTAAATGCACAGCTGTAACTACTGTGATCCAGGACCAACTATGATCACACACAAGCCTTGAATTGTTAGGGCATCGCTAGGTTTACAGTGCAACATCCCCTTATTGCAGAACTTCATTCAATCCTTTTTATTTTTCACAATGTTTTTTTTTATCTCTGATGGAAACAGTAAGAAGTCTTAACTTCCCTTGGTCCTTGTTACTTAGGGGAATAAAATTACAGTGTTGCAAAGTTCTTCTTTTTCTAAACCTTCACTTATATGCCACTTAAAAAGAAGATAGTTATGCTTCCCATGATGCCACACTGTGTTGCTTAACTGCAAGAAGTACACAGGAGCGCAAAGCAGGATTTCACTCAGGTGTCTGATGACTCAAGTTTGTGTGACCCCCAAACTTTATTGTTGCTTCCTAGAGGTGACAAATGATAACGGTGAGCCATTAATATCTGGGTCCTCCTGAGAGTGAAATTTAAATGTATGTTGCTGGCCCCTTTTGAAGACAATCAGGTTCCCGGTTCCCTGCTCCCGACATTGCTGCACACACTGCATGGCCTCATTTGCCAAAGAGAGAAAGGGAAGATGAATACAAACACACTGAAAGATAGCATGAATACCTCCATACAGGGTCTCTATGTGCAGCCACAGATTTTGTTATTGCTACAGATCTGTTCTCATTACACACTTCTGCCCTCAGGGCATAGAGTGATGATTGCTGTTACCCTTTTCCGCAATGAAGAAGGCAGGCAACCATTTATGTTGGAACATTTGCATAAAACAGTAGCAATATAATTCAGTTTGAAGAGAAATTCTTTTTGCTTTTTCCTCTTTGTTTTCATCATACAAATAAATGACAAGACTTTTTTTTTTTTCTGTCAGGACTGACAAAAGAAATAATATAACCTTGTTTTAGCTTTGATCACCTATTTAATACTTAAACAGCTGTGATAATACTAGGAGAAATACAAATACTACTCACCAAAGGTTAATGATATTCTACTTCAGGGTGAAATTTGAGGATGAACTTAAAAGACAATATATGTTAATCTAATGTGACCTCTGAACCTTTGAATAGACACATTTTAGTTGTTTTATAACAAATTTGACAACAGGTGTAAAATCCACGAACTGACCAATTCATTTTCTGGTTCAATCAGAAATGGTATTTAAACAGTCCTCATCATGCAGTTAACATTGTGACATTGTGACCAAAGCCTAGTTTATACTAGAGGGGGTGCAGACTTTTACTGGCAGCTCTGCTATTGCCAGAGGATGCAGTGACGTCTCTACTTGATGATAGTTTACTTCACCTTGTGAATGCATTCCCACTCAAGGAGCAATGGCAGACAGAAAATTAAGTTTGATTGAGCTGAAAAGTTTTTACTAGTAGCGTCACTCACAGAATACTCTAAAAACGCATGTAAACAAACACAGTGGTCTGTTTTGTTATTCTCTACACCTCCTGGTGTTGAAAATCGTAAAAAAACATATTAGATAAACCGGCCTTACGATATAAGGCATCTAGAGCCCGAAATCTGCACTGACTACTACTTAAGTTGACTGGAGAGCACCGTTCTGGTGAAATGATCTAGGGCTGATGTTGGGCTGACCAATGACAGACATGTGCTCTCCATGGCGCTGTGTATCTCCGCACCTACGCAGATGGAGAAGTATAACCTCTGCTAAAAACAGCACGTAGAAGGTGATCAACACTACCTCGCCAGCTATAACTCCACCAGATGAATCCTTGGCGGTGGTTGTATTACAGTGTGACCAGGTGCGTGTAGAAAATACAGAACTGTACAAACAGTGACTAGCCCATAGTACCTCAATAACATTTATCAGTCTCATCCCGGTCGTATGACTGGGGTGCGTCGAATGGATTGGCCTTCACTTTCTCCAGACATGGGCTATTTGCCTCTACAAACTGATTTATTTTTTTAGTTAAAAGGTATCCTGTATCTTAAATAAATATTTTAGACACTACACCTCAGTTAGGATTTTTGGCTAAGGGAATGTTTAAATCTGTGGTTGTGGAAATGAGAATAGAGGAGCAACAGCTTACTGTTTTGCTACTTAATCCTGAATCATTTCTCCAACTGCCTCTATGTGACTCTTTGCTACTCGTGCTGACACATTTTTAATCAGCAGCAGATCCAACAATTATGTTTGTCTGTCTTCTTGGTAGTGCTGTGTACACAGAAATGCCCACCGGGTGTGTGTAAGATTTACACATTAACAGAATAAAGCATATCGTACCAGCTGTCTATTTATTTTATATGCACTCATGCAAAGTCTTAAAAGAAGAATATCAAATAACTAATGGAAACCTAATGTTAGTGATATTAACATCCTTTGCAGAGTGGTAGATATGCAGTTTTTTTTTGTAAACAGTACTTCCTCAGACGTGGAGCTGGTGCTCAGAGGACTGGCTTAATTCAGTTTTAATTCCACTTTGCACTCTTTGGTAATCAAATTCATTATAAGGACACCAGTCAAAATCAGCGTTTATTTTGCCGTCAGTTGAGGTTGCTAATTAGAAATTAGCTCAAGCATTCTGATGCTCATCCCTTCGGGGGAGCTTTTGTCAACTGCCTGAATCTTTGACAACTTCTAGTAACTGTTGATGACTCATGGTGTTGTAGATAAGCACACTGATGACTTTCCCTCCCACAGTTGAGTGATATAAAGTCAGCCACATATTGTAAATGTACTGACTTCAGGGTGTTTATGAGGGGTCTTTTAAAATGACAACTGCCTCAGTATAGGTAAAAAAAGGCTGACTCTGTGAATGTCTTAGTTAAAAAAAAAATATCTTTTTCATTTTAATGTGTTGGGGTTTTTCATACGCACAGTTCTCATAAAAGGCAGAATTTTCAAGAATTTGTGGTGTAGTTCTTGTTTATCCAGTTACAAGGCCTATTGAGACTAAGAACGGACAAACCTCGAAGGATAGGAATTTAAACTAAATGAATTTCTTGGTAATATAAAACGATGCTACTGTTACGCCATAACTTAGGGTAAATATGCTATAAATACTTTTTTCATTTTCGTACATTTAGAAAAAGGCCAATAACAACAATTAAAAAATGTTTTTATCTCTATGAATTTGAATATGACTAAAAGCAAATCATTCAGTACACGGATGCACAACCAGCTGCCAAAAACATAAAAAAAACCAAATGATCGGATTGCAGGATTGGACAAATATTTCTCTTTCACTTCAGGTCCAAGTCTGTCTATGAAGAAATAACCGAATATCTCGGTGCCCCACCAATGCACAATCTTGTCCCAAACCCGTGTTAGACAAATTCACAATTCACGCTTTTCTACACTATTATAGTTCATAAAGTGTCCAGTACACCATCACCATCTTTTAGTGTCAGTATCTTTATTTTAGAAGAAAGTCAAAGTAGCCTGGCATCAGATCACTGCCCAGTAATTTTAAAGTGAGACAGTTCTCCCGATATCATTAAGCTACCTTAGTTTTATTTATTTGTATGTTCTGATGGAGGTTTGTAATAATATTCAGCTTTTACAAATATATCCTACTTTTTTATGTTTCTCAGTGCTTTAATCTTTAACATGCATTAAATGAATTGCGTAGTGCATTATTGAAAGTAGTGGGTGCAGGTCCTTATGGTCAGAAATTCAGCGAGATCGAGATTAAATACATGTGCCACTCCAGATTGAAGTATACGGATTTGGTGAAATGCAAGCACTGCATATTAGTACAAACTTCTTCTACAGTACCAGTTCTCAAACACGGTGGTAAAGGAGTGATGATAATGGCTTGCTTTATAGCCAAAGGACCGGTGCACCTTGCAATCACTGAGTCAACCATATGCTTCAACAGAGTGCTTATTCACAGCCTGTTACTCAGGAGTGACTCACATGGTGACCCACAATAGCCCAAAATATGCAGCTGTACCCGCCAAAATGGCTTGGGTGGTTAGCTTAGGATGAAAGAACAACTTTTTGATTTTAAAGGCTTGAGTATCCCTTGAACTATTTGATCCAAACCATTCCATCTCTGGCTAAATAGGTGTTCTACTAATCATTGATTTAAAACTTGTCATGTGGTATAGAAAAGGAGCAGTTGCATAGATGGGGATGGTAATCTTTTTTCTGTGAGGGCAGCAACATGCAAGGAAACTGCTATGTCAAGATAAGTTGCTTAGCAACTCCATTTACCTCTGCTCACATGTGGTGAGATATGAATCAAATTGGCAGATGACTGAGAATTTATTCCAGCTATGCAGTGAAAGACAGTTTGAAGCTGACATTTCTGGGAACTGCTCTGTGTGTCGGTGTTGGATAGATTCACATGCTCTGTTCCAGAGACCTGAGACGACAGCAATCTCTGCTGCTACCACCACTGTGCTGAAAACATCCTATCTGCAAATATTAGCCTCAGTTGTGGAGACTTGTACTATTTATAACTGACCTACCAAGCAAGCTGGGCAGCAGAGAGAGGAGTGAGGTCTTTCACCACAAAACAGTCCCTCTGTTAGATATCAGTCTGCTGTTTTTTTCTCTCTTTCTTTCTCTTCAAATGTGTATTTTCATGATTACAGAAAAGCTTTATTTTTGCATGTAGAGTGAAATGGAATATAAATATTTATTTTTGTCCCTGAGTGGAGAAATTCAAGGGTACCAGTAGCATAGTGAAAGGCAAATGGTAGCATGTGGTTTCATGCAAAGGTAAAAGTATAAAAAACAAATAAGAAAAGGAGACTCTACAGTTGGGGCAAGTTACAGTGTGAGATAAAAAATACTGTACAGTTATTAAAATTAGCATATTCATAGTAAAAAAACATTCAGCTGATTAGAATATATTAGAATATATTGTTTTAAAATGCAAAAAGTCAACATTAATCTCTTTCTCCTTGAACAACCAATCATTTTACGTTACAAAAAGACCTGGAGCACTATGGAGCGCTAAGTATTCAGCAAGAGATCACAGTAAGCGTAAATGTAAATCCTGTTTTAATCAAGCTTGTATGTATATATCTGTGCATATTTACTGGTTAGAAATGTGAAGATTGTCACTGAGTGATAAAGTAAAACCAGAAGTCATTCTAGTCACTAAAAATATTTGTGCAAAATGTTCAGTGTAACAGTAGGAGTGTTCATCCATTTGTAGTGCGACCCATCACTGCTGGCAGCGGTGCAAAATTAATCAGTGAGAACTTTAAGAAGCGTTTGTTTCAGACTGACTACAACAACTTGATTTCTCATTAAACCCCAAACCCTTGGATAAAACATTTAATCACCTTGAACTTGGCTGAATAATTGAACAAGAAAAAAATAAAAAACATCTCAGATTGTGGAATTTAATTGCAGAATGGCACAGTCTCATTTTAATCATGTGTAATTTCTTTTTGGGTCAAGTAGAGGAAAAATATCCATTCACTAAATCAAACGAAATAAATGATTTAATCAAGTTGTCAAATGTCAGATAAGGCGCAAAACCTCATAAATAAAATTGTTTTAAGTCATTATTTCATTATTTTTTCTGGTTTTGATGATGAAAAAAGGCGTATAGATATGTATATGGACTGCACGGTGGAACAGTGGTTAGCACTGTTGCCTTGCAGCAAAAAAGTTGAGGGTTCGTGTCCCGGCCCAGGACCTTTCTGCATGGAGTTTGCATGTTCTCCCCGTGCATGCTTGGGTTTCCTCTGAGTACTCCGGCTTCCTCCCACAGTCCAAAAACATGACTGTTAGGTCAATTGACCACTCTAAATTGTCCTTAGGTTTGGGTGTGTGCGTGCATGGTTGTTTGTCCTGTCTGTCTCTATGTGGCCCTGTGATGGACTGGCGAACTGTCCAGGGTGTACCCCGCATCTTGCCTGTTGAGAGCTGGAGATAGGCAGCAGCCCCCCCGCAACCCCTAAGGACTAAGCGGTTCAGAAAATGGATGGATATGTTTATGTACAGTATGAGTTGCTCAAAGAGGCCAAATGCCATGTTCTAAAAAAAAAATTCACCTTTAATTTAAAATATCCTTTACAACAGGATATTACCATCTTGACATGGTAATATTTGTACATCATGTCTGCCCAAATTCGTTTGTATTAACCAATCCAGTAGATGCGCTTGGAGAGTTGAAGTCGTTGAAACGTGTTGAACTAAGACAAGTAGCAATGTCATCCTCTAAGCGACCCCATTAATGTCAACAGTTAGAACCAATCAAAACAACTGCTAAAAATAAAGATGAAAGCTCCAGATAGTATTAGCTAATGACAAAACTGACATCGATTTAATTTTCAAAACAGAACCAAATTATGCCTTATACATTTTGGTCACTGTAACTAATATAGCAATCTGAACTCAAATCACCTAAATGGGGGGCTTCTGTCGCATTTGGATTTTGCCTATTGCTGTTGAGTGGTTTAATTAAATATATGGTTTAAATGGATTAATGGGGCTTTTGTCATATAAAGACGACCCTGTGTGTTTTATTGCCAATTGACAAGACTCATATAAAGCTTGATTTGTTTATTTAAATAAGGTTTGGAACACTGGTGAAAGGTTTTTTCCCTATTTCAGCATACGTACACAGCTGACAGCTTTGGGGAATGCACTGTGGCTGAAGAAATGTTTAATTTTATTTACTCATAAGCAGTGCTTTATGAAGCAGTTGGGGAATCTTTAGTGGTTTTGAAGCTAACCTTAGAAGACTTTGACATGGCTTTAAATTGACTAATTTTTCCTTTCAATTTAAAAAAAGTAAGACAATTGGACCTGATATAACTTTTAGGTAACTGGAGAAGATTCACCTTGTTCAAAAGCATTATTTGTTAAATAAGCAGTACCTTCATAAAGGGATGGCATGAAACTCAATGACATTAGTGGTTACTCCAGGTAGTATAAAAGCAAGTTCACCTTAATTCCAATATAAGATATGTAAGGTTGTTTTTTTGTTGTTGTTGCTGCCAGAACTGAAGCTTATATGTAAATGTGAATGACCAGCACTGCCAATTATTAGCCTTAGAAGAAAAAAAAGATGAATTGCTTTGAAGTATTTAATCTTTGTGGTTAGGTGAAAGCATTAATGAAGAGATGGATTACTCCAAACGGTATTCCAAAAGTAAAACTAAAGAGGCTGCTTGCTAAAATCAGAGCAAACCCCATGATTTGACCTACTTCAACAGTCACAAGCTAATACTTTTCAAAGCGCCTCAGATCCTACTCTTGAACATCAGAAAGGGTCTATAGGGGGATTGTGCTTTGTGTGCAAAGCAGCAAAAAAATTGCTGAACTGAGGAAAACTCGGATATACCTTTATTCCTTATATTACTTTGCAAGTTCCGTAAATGAAAGGTAATGAAACTTAATAGTTAAATAGTGTTTTAATAAATGTTTGCCACAGGCACTGTTCTTTTATAAAAAAAAATCTCTTTCTAATGATTTCTCTTTTCCCTTCCAAATCTGCCATGATTTTAAGGTATTTTAATGGATCATTTTTAACTCATCTGGTTTAATGTGCAGTAATATGCTCAAATTATCAATTTAGTGCCAGCTTTCGTGGAAAAACAGATCAGTGATTTATACCTCTGACTACAATTTTCATTCTGTCTGAAAATAATATCCAATTCGTGGACATATCTCCAAATTAAGGTCATTTTTTGGTGGAGTTGTAAAGTGAGCTTGTAGCTTTATTCAAGTTGAATTTCTGCCATGCATGCAGAGCTGGTTTGCAGGGCATCTCTTCCTTAGTTGCTTCTCTCTGCTCATCCCTGAGAGAACTGGTGAGCAGATGGAAGGTTGGAGTGGCTGAAAGGTCTTTGTGACAGTTGGGAGCCTGGTAGGCAGTGCTTTGAGCTGAAAAGGAGAGAATAATGATAATTCGAAGTCAGCTGCATTAACAGGCCTTATGTCTAGAAGCATGGAGCAGATGATGTGTGTGCTCTGCATACTGCCTGTCATATCCTCTGACTTGGTGTGACAATTGAATTACACGTTTAATTCTCCTATTTGTAATTTATATTTCCAGGGCAATTCCTTCTTCTCTAGTAAGTTGTGTACAATAAATTACCTTTCATTGTTTACTGTTGTTGTTTTAGTTGCGTTTAGAGCTGTAAAAATACATGTACTCCGCCTCTCGCCCAATGACTGCTGGAGATAGAATTCAATCACTGAAATTTCAGAACTCTACAGTTGTGGCAGAAAGTTTTGAGACTGACACAAATATTAGCTTTTTACAAAGTTTGCTCATAAACTGCTTTAAGATCTTTGTTTCAGTTGTTTCTGTGATGTACTGAAATATTATTACAAGCACTAAATACATTTCAAAGGCTTTTATCAACAATTACCTGACATTCATGCAAAGAGTCAGTATTTGCAGTGTTGGCCCTTCTTTTTCAGGACCTCTACAATTCGACTGGGCATGCTCTCAATCAACTTCTGAGCCAAATCCTGACTGATAACAACCCATTCTTTCATAATCACTTCTTAGAGATTGTCAGAATTAGTGGGTTTTTGTTTGTCCACCTGCCTCTTGAGGATTGACCACAAGTTCTCAATGGGATTAAGATCTGGGGAGTTTCCAGGCCATGGACCCAAAATTTCAACATTTTGGCCCCCGAGCCACTTAGTTATTACTTTTACCTTATGGCAAGGTGCTCCATCGTGCTGGAAAATGCATTGTTCTTCACCAAACTGTTGTTGGATTGTTGGAAGAAGTTGCAGTCGGAGGGTGTTTTGGTACCATTCTTTATTCATGGCTGTGTTTTTGGGCAAAATTGTAAGTGAGCCCACTCCCTTGGATGAGACGCAACCGCACACATGAATGGTCTCAGGATGCTTTACTGTTGGCATGACACAGGACTGATGGTAGCGCTCACCTTTTCTTCTCCGGACAAGCCTTTTTCCAGATGGCCCAAACAATCTGAAAGAGGCATCATGGGAGAATATGACTTTGCCCCAGTCCTCAGCAGTCCATTCACCAAACTTTCTGCAGAAAATCAATCTGTCCCTTATGTTTTTTTGGAGAGAAGTGGCTTCTTTGCTGCCCTTCTTGACACCAGGCCAGCTTCCAAAAGTCTTCGCCTCACTGCGTGTGCAGATGCGCTCACACCTACCTGCTGCCATTCCTGAGCAAGCTCTACACTGGTGGCACTCCGATCCCGCAGCTGAATCCTCTTTAGTAGACTATTCTGGCGCTTGCTGGACTGTCTTGGACGCCCTGAAGCCTTCTTAACAAGAATTGAACCCTTTCCTTGAAGTTCTTGATAATCCTATAAATTGTTGATTAAGGTGCAATCTTAGTAGCCAAAATACCCTGGTCTGTTAAGCCATTTTTATGCAACGCAATGATGGGTGCAGGTGTTTCTTTGCATGCCACCATGGTTAACAATGGAAGAATAATGATTTCAAGCGTCACCCTCCTTTCAACATGTCAAGTCTGCCATTCTATCCCAATCAGCCTGACATAATGATCTCCAGCCTTGTGCTCGTCAAAATTCTCACCTGAGTTAACAAGACGATTACTGAAATGATCTCAGCAGGTCCTTTAATGACAGAAATTAAATGCAGTGGAATTTTCATGGCAAAGAAGGACTATGCAATTCATCTGATTACTGTTCATAACATTCTGGAGTATATGAAAATTGCTATTATAAACACTTAAGCAGGAACTTTTTCCAATATTTATGTAATTCTCAAAACTTTTGGCAACGACGGTATATCACAAGATAATATTTTCTAGTTAATGAGTCTTTGCCTATCTTTACGCTGGCAGAAATGAATGAGGTTGAAGTAGCCTCCATAATAAAGTAATTGGAAAAATCAAAGGATCGATATGGTACAGACACCAATTTTACAAAAACACAAAGATGTACTAATATCCCCTCACCCATATGATTAACCTGTCAATTAAACATTCTATTGTTCCAACATCATTGACAAAAGCCACAATTACTCTGGTACTAAGTCTGGGAACAAGCATGAAATGAAAAAATAAGCGACCAATCAGCATAGGTTACTGCCCACTATTTCAAAGATCATTGAAAGGTGGGTTGCTAAACAATTGACAACTCATTTGAATACGGCTGGATGATAATTTAATAGCAATTTATATTGATCAATAGACATGTGGTGCAATAGAAAACAAGGGGTCGATAAAAATATTTGATTAAAAAAAAGAAATGTTTCCCCTCATTTTTTAACTTATGGACAAGTTTCACTGGTATTTCCGGTTTACTTCCGCAATCGGTCTATTTCTGCTAACCAGTTAAGTAAGATCAGCATTCATTTATATTTGATATAGATGGCTTTAAAATGGGAACATTCTCATCTATTTTTCATAAAAGACTTTGCATTTTCAATTCCTCACCCAGCTACCATATCAAACTGGGAGGATAATATGACGAAATGGCCAAATGTTACAACAAGCAACATATTTTCATACTTTGACAAGTCCATGGTGGTAGATGGGAACGCCATGGACAACCTGAAAAGCGACATGTACAAAGCGACAAAGTCGGCTGTGTGCTGATACACAAATACAGCACTTTTTTGTACATGAAGGCGGAAATACAACCAAGCCAGTGTCTTAATGATTCCTACCATAATGCTTGGGTTGTAGTTACGGAGAATGGAGACTGGAGAGGTGGAGACTGCGGGCTGTGGCTGTATAGCCGGATCCGGTTGGTTATGCAGCCACGCAGCTGCCGTCCTATGGAAGGTAAGTTCAATGTTTATTTGTTGTTGATATTGTTGCAATTGCTTTAATGTGTCTGATGTAGTGGCACAGTAACACTAGAATCATTTTGACGGCATAGAAAACAATGTAAAACTTTTGGACAGCCGCAGCCCGCCGTGTCCGTGTTGCTAAGCAACCGGGTAAAAATTACAGAACTTTGATTCAGTCGTTTCCACGAGTTGCTGCATCCACGTATGGCAAAATATGTCCCAGAACCTTTTTTGGGTTTCACGGTATCCATTTTCAGTAATAGATTTCGGGAGCTCTTCTTAGGTGTGTTTTTTAATTCACGTAGTTCTCAGTCTAAAATTCTTAGCAGAAACCAACAAAGATGGTGGCGCCCACTGTTCTAACCGGGAAATTTGTCTATTGCACACCATGTAGCTTAACACAACAGTCACTACCTACTCCAAAGGAATCATTAACGCAGACCCAGGCAGCTCCATCACCCACCCCTCTCTCTTTTCAAACCACAAATAGGATCAAATGATTTGAGCACCTACAGAATTTTTTTGAAATTCCCTAAGCAAACCATCGCTTTAAGTTCACATCGGTCAGATGTCACATCAAGGGAGCAGCGGAGGAAGTTGTTCCGGATATATTTTTCAGTAGCTCAGGTAAACGTTGACTCCTGTTTTGAATAGATCCTCGACGCACTAAAACACTAAACATTGCATTAATAATAAACCAGATAAATTACTACGATCACTTGTCTTAAGCAGGAGTCCCCTCTCCCCGCTCGCTGCGAATCACTGTTACAGAGAGACACAGGAAACTTACCCAGGTCGCACTACTAGCAACACCTTTGGCCTTTAAAATATACCACCGGTTCTCCACCCGGTCCTCAGAAGTGACAGACACTTTAAAAAACACAACTGGGGGTGAATACACCTGCTGGCTTCAGCTCTCAGTGACTGGACTAGGCTGCAGTGTTCTTGGCCTCCGTCTACACTTTAGGGAGTAGCTGGTTGGCTTTAGCCAACAGCTGAACCAGAGCTGAACTGAATTTGAATGAGCTTTATTGACAAACTAACCAAAGGTTTCAGCCATTAATATTATAAAGTGTTATTAAATGTTTAAAATATTAAAAAGAATTAAAAAATAAGCCTTTAATTTAAATTACTAACATTACATATATAATACAGTACAGACCAAAAGTTTGGAGACACCTTCTCATTCAGTGCGTTTTCTTTATTTTCATGACTATTTACATTGTAGATTCTCACTGAAGGCATCAAAACTATAAATGAACACGTATGGAGCAATGTAGTACTTTTCCAAAAATTGCGAAATAACCTGGCCTCCAGAGTCACCGGACCTTAGGCCTGGGCGGTGTACCGGTTCATACCGAAAACCGGTGTTTATTTTCGTTATGATATGAATTTTTAATATACCTCTATACCGGTGAATACCTCGGACAACTTGCGGAACGTTTAATGAGGGGAAGTGTTTCAGCCAGGACCGATTTCACTGCTACACGCTCTTCAACACAGTGTAGAAAATAACGTTTTTAACTAAGTACAGCTACTGGCAGGAGCGAAGCACACAATTTTGATGAAGTAATGCCAACAAAGAGGAGCGTCGTCTATAGTTTAAAAAGTTTATCAGCTTTAAAATGTGTTGATGTGTTGAGCGCTATTTGACCGTCTGTAGGTAAACACGGTCAACGGCAGCAAAACCAGTAGGAAGGAAATCATTAATAGTGGTAAATATGTTTTACATACCATCTACAATACTTCTGTCGTCTTTTTTTCTGTTTTTATCTGAATATTAACCAGCTAATAATCACGTATGGTCACCATGCTTATTTTACTTCTTCTTTGGCAAAATCCGATCTGAGTCTATACTCTGTGCCCTAGCGGGATTCTTCACTACACTACATGCAAAGCAATTAGAAGATGCAATTGGTTGCTTGCGCCAAAGTGAGGTTTAAAAAATATTATACATTCAGCCTTAGAACATCAAGCATGCCTACTAGAATCATAATCATTTTAATTATTTTCATATCATTCACCTGTGTGTGGAAAAAACAATATGATGCAGTCCATATGGCAGTAAATTGGGATATTTAAAGCACAATTTTATATTATTATCTTATAAGATAATGTGGATATGAACGGTCTTGTGTGGCAAAAAAATACCGTTAAATACCGTAATACCGTTATGTTTTTTCGAAATACCGTGATATGAAAATTTTGCCATACCACCCACCCCTACCGGACCTGAACCAAATCGAGATGATTTGGGGTGAGCTGAACCGCAGAGTGAAGGCTAAAGGGCCAACAAGCACTAAGCATCTCTAATAACTCCTCAAGACTGTTGGAAAACCATTTCGGGTGACTACCTCTTGAAGCTCAAGAGAATGCAAAGCAATAATCAGAGCAATGGGTGGCTACTTTGAGGAATCTAAAATATAACACATGTATTCAGTTATTTCACCCTTTTTGTCTATGTACATACAGTAATGGCATACATCATGTGTTCATTCATAGATTTGCCCTTAAATGAGAATCTACAACGTAGTCATGAAAAGAAAGGAAACTCATTGAATGAGAAGGTATGTCTAAACTTTTGGTGTGTACTGTGTGTGTGTATATATATATATATATATATATATATATATATATATATATATATATATATATATATATATATGATGTTGGACAGCTGGAGATAGGCACCAGAATACCACAAAACCTAAATGTTGGTTGAGGAGAAACCAGTCCTGAAACCACTGACAATTGTTCCTTTGTTTTGTCTCAAGTAAGGCTGGCTTGCAGTTTAATCTAAAGTATGTGCTTCCAGTCCAACAGGTTTCTGTTCTGTTAAATAAAAAAACAACCTTTAAACTTTTAATATCTGGTGAGGACAAACACTGAACGTCAGTATCCTTGCGTACCTGGTACTACCTTGATGACATCATTAAAATGCATAACTGCGATATGGTGGCATGGTCAATCTCTACCTTTGGCTAAATTTATCTCATTTCTACCTTATACCTTTTATGTTGCCCACTACTAGTCTTAAGTTGAGTTGACAATTACCAATGTCTTTGTCTGTTGACAGTGTTTTTCATTTCTATTCTTCCTGTTTTTTCTTGACTGTTTTTTTTTTTTTTTTTACATTTTGTTTGTTCACGTTTGACTTCCATGTTTTGTGAATGATCTTTGGATTAGTCCATTACTGCTTTGTTTCTAATTCTTTTTCTTGATCTCTAAGGGACTAAAGATCAAAATTAGCAGTTGGCTATATATAGCATATTTACATTGTCAGTGTTCATCAATGTACATTGTCCCTTTTTAAATAAAAAATAAAATAAAGATAATAAGCTTATATCTTGGTTAGTCCAGTAATGCACATTTTGTTTAGTCTTCACTCTTTCTTCCCCTAGGTATTATTTCCTTCCCAAATCCTTGAAATCAGCTATTTTTCATATGTGAATTAATGTTTGCATGACATTATGTCTAAGAGTTTTTAAAACGTAGATTTTTATGTTGCTCTAAAGCGTGTGTATTAAGCTAAAGAATTTGTGTTTTTATGTGCTGTTTTTATTGGAGACTGTCTGATATGGTTTAATTTTGGCCACATGACGGTTGAGCTACTCAGTGACTTAAGCCTTGCACCTGAGCTCTGTCCTTGATCCCGACTTTGGACGAGGACAATGAGTGGATTAGAGTTTAGCAGCCATGGTCTCTTTCCTCAGTCTTTATGTCACAGATCACGCCATCAGACCTTGAATTATAGGATTTAGGAGAAAAACCTTTAGACCTTTTGCCTCTTTTGTATCCTGGACATGATCTTAGGTAGTCTGGGTGGTGTTATGTGGGATCAGAGAAAAGCTACTGAAAGAAGACTGAGATGAAAGACGAGAGAATTGGCTAGCGGGAAAATCTTGCTTTTACAGAGCATTCATTTAATGAAACCTCCGCTTCATCATTACTTTCAAATCTGTTCAAAGAGAGGTTTATGTTACAGAATGGAAAATATGGCAACCTTCAAATTGCTTAAAGATGCTCATATTGATGGACCAGGCATTTTCTGACCCTTGTTTCAAATTACTGGTGAATTCCTCCAGTTTCCCCATCTCCAAAATGTGCTTGCATAAAGATTAAAGTAGGGCTGGGTGATATCATTAAATGTATATGGACAATAGAAAATATCTACTGGTTTATATGAAATTATATTGTTTAAGCCTCGGTTAAGGTTTTAAGTATTTTACGTCAAGATGCACCTTATGGCTTGCCCACACATGCTGCAATACATAAAAAACATGGAAGGAGACAGTAGTTTCAGAACAAAGTTCAGACCAAAGTTCTAAACAAGATAACCAGACAACCCAAACCGAGGAGCTTGTATGTAAAAGAGGGGCAGATTCTGTTGCAGACAATGTTGTTTTTAAATTTTGCCAGCTCCCGAGCCCAACAACGGCTTAAACACTACAAAGTCATTTTTATCAGCTGGGCAAGAACCACAACAAAGATTACTGGGGAGTCAGAAGAACAAAAGCACAAAGGACAGCGTTGAGTAGTGCTGTAAGTGCTCATAACAAACTGCAGACAGACTCTGCAACAGACCTGTGGCACACCAATCGTGTTGTTGGCGAACAAAACAGCTCTTAGAAACTGCATTTCCACATCGGGATATACAATGAGCTATATTAGAATATGAAATGTTCACCATATTTTTTCCTTTGGAAAAAAATTATTTGGAAACTTGAATGGGTGTTATGATTTGATTATCATATCGTCCCTTTTTGTTCTTAAATTCAGGTTATTTTGATAGAGCCGATTCGTAAGAAATGTAATCTCATTCTTCCACATATGTGTTACTCTACCCGCCAGGATCATCATGCAGACCTCTTTTCTTCTCATATAATTTTCTGTAATATATTGACTGTTTTTTAAAAGTGCCATAACTTTTTCTTGTATTTGTGCATGTATGCACTGCGTTTCTATCAAATGACATGTTCAATAAGTTCACTCTGAGACATTTAATAATGCACTGATGTCTATGATGAAAAATCATATCTACCTATAACCTACAAATCTTAATCTCTGTTTGATAAACCTATGAAATATTTCTGCACCTTGAAGCCTCTACAGTTGTTTTCTTTCAGATTTGTGTTTTCATGTACTTCAAAGATAAAACCTCTATCTTGAGCTCCTTAATATTACTGAAGGTCAACATAATAACAAATTCATAACCTGAGTGAGCTGAAATTAGACGCCTACTGTACATACACACTTCTCTATCTGCAAAACATTTTGATTTTTTGACGAAAGGTTTTCAAAAAAATTTACAGCAGGAAAAGTAAGCAATGTAGGTTATTGCCAGCTCTTATTCATAGGAGGATTTTAAAAGGTTTTCCATTGTTTTCAAAGGCCTATGCGTGGGATGAATTTATTATTTGCTTTATTTCCAGGGTTTGATTGTGTATTAAAATCTCCAGGAGGGATTTGTGGCTGTCGCATCGCTATCCTCTTAATTTAGGTGGAGTGCCTTTGGGCTTCCCCACAGGGGTAGAAACTCTATTTAAATATTGAAAGTAAAAATTACTTTTTAAATTCTTCTCAAGTACACTCTGTTTTTTCCTTATTAATTTAGAAAGATAGGAATTAAACAGTTGAAACAGTTGTATCCTTGTCCTAGTTAGGGCTAGACCATATGGACCAAAAGTTATCTAAATATTTTTCAACTGAAATTCAAGATAGATATTTTCATTCCACAAAAAGTGTTCACAAAAATTCAGAATTTAAGCTACATATATCAAGTTTCGAACAGAAACTTTAATTGACATACAACTGTATATTACTTTCTTGAATAAAATAATGTTTTATTCTTCAGAACCAAAAGAGATATAGTTTTGCTATTAAAAAGTACTGGTTTGGCCGAGGGTAGGGTTGTGTTGAAATTTAGCTTGGTTCTGAAAGACGGCAAAAGTACTTTGGGGTTGGGATGCTAACCGTCATTAAACAGAAGTTCATGGCTTATAGTATTTTTTTCTGTGTTTTAAAGTTTTAGATTACCTACGTTGCTAAACTCATCATAAATCTTGAACGCTCCTTGAATCCACCACTGGCGTGAAACGTACTGAGCGCAGCACAGAGAAGATTCTGCCTTTCTGCACATTGTGAAGGGCAGATACTGTTCTAATTACAACAGACACATTAACGAGCGTCCCAGGACTCTCAGCACTCAGGACCTACTTAAAGCACTGCTAATCACTGGCTACTTTGCCTTCATCGGTCTCCATGTTACTGTTTACTTCAGGACTGATGCAGAAGTGGAGTTGCTGTGAAATTAATGCCCAGTGAGGACGGGAGGTGTAGCAAGGTGAATTAATGTGTGAGGCAGAGGGAGGGGCGGGAGGGCAGAAAACAAACTCTTCTATTTATATCTACATAAATGATATTGGTTCATTCTTGTATCTTACATGATTTTTTTTATACATATTTTTAAAACTCAAAATATTGTCCAGCCCAAGTCCTAATCCATTATTTCTAAAGACAGAGGCTTTCAAGTAAATAAATTATTATTTTGCTTATTTCTAATCTGGGCTAGCAAGAGCATGCAGATATTAAATAGGATAGGCCCCAGGCATCTCTTTATTATGATCAAAAGATTTTGCGATTACTCAGACAAGAAAGCTATTTATTGATTTCAGTCTGAAAGCTGCTTAAAGTTTAGTTGAGTGTGTGCATGTGAAGAAAAGCTGTTTTGCCGCTACCTTTATCCAATACCCAGCAGAGACCACATTTGTAGCAGTCTTTTATGAAGTCAAAATCTTGGCATGTATTTGGACAATATTCATAAAGCCGTATTCAGTTTTTTTGAAAGGGAAAACCTAAGTAAAAAGCACAAGTTGGAGTCCCTTTTTGACAGCACTATAATTTAACACTAGAACTGTTTGGACTTTAATACTTCTAGAGCCTCCAAAGGCATGAATTTTGACTTTATGTCAGAGGTGCCTTAACAGTGACAATAAATTAAAGGTTAGAGTTAGCATCTTCTAATTTGTTACTGTGATGTGAACCAGAAAAAAAAAAAACGTACAATAGGATAAAAAGGCAAAAATGAACAAAATTACCAAAAACTACTTTTAAAGGGTGAAATGCTCAAACATACACAGTATGTATGCATTTCCTATGCATATTATGCGTGATTTGATAAACAAAAGCGTCTAATAGTCATCAAAGAAAGACCATACAACATTTTAATATTTAAATTTTAAGTAGGATTGTTGAGAAAACATATTGAAATCCATCTAAAAATTCATTTTCACTCTAAAATAGTTAAGGTTTGATGGGTCTGTTGTAGATATAAACAGAAGAACGTCTTTCACACATTTGCAATTTACAATTAATACAAACAAGTTTTGAAAATAGTTTGTAATATTTTACAGCAAAGTTGTAAATAATTCCAAACAAATTTTGTTTTTTGATATTTAGCTAGAGCTTTTTCAGTTAAAGCTAATAATACTTTTGATTAATTTAAGCTTTAATTTAAGCTGAGACCAAAAAGCTTAAATTAAAGGAGATACAATTTGTTTGCTGACAACACCTTGAAATATTGATAGAAACACTCACGCAAACACACTCCATACAGCTGTCCGTGTGCTCCATTTGTGGTTTAATACTTCTTATATCTGCCATTTTATATTCCCTGTCGTTTCCAATTTACTCCATCTCAGTCATCTCCTATGCTTAAGAAGCTGGATTTCTGGTGTCTGTTTGATTTTGAATATTATTTTAAGAAAACTTTTTTGGTCGTAGGCTTCTGTTCACTCTCTCTCTTTATTCGCTTCCTGTCCATCTTAAGGTTGAGTGCCTGTAGAGGAGCCTAAGTCACGGCCTTCTACTTCCGGTCCATGGGTCCCCAAATGCCCAAAAAATGAATGAGAGTCAATGGAGCGATAAAAGTAATTTTCTGATCCAGTTTGAAATGCGCCATGAATCGAACAAATGATCTCCGTGAATTTTAAAAAACTACTTTTGATGCAGAAAAAATGCTGATTTTCGACCGGAGGCAAAAGTTACGTTAGGTTTTGTGTGAAAACGTTTAGTGAACTACAACTGCAGAAGAAGAAGCTGAGCGAGCGTCATAGCCTCCAGGCTGAAGAAAGGAGCATTAAACACGGAGAAAACATCTATAAATCTGACCATGTGGAAAGTAGCAGCTATGTCGCCGATAAAGCAGTCGGTTGAGTGAGAGCCAGCATGGAAGAGAAGCTTTACAAGCTCTAAGTGAGTGTTTTACGGGCTATAGCTAGTGCGAGCTCCCGTTAGCCAAATGGCGTCATATATGCGACTTCTGACTTGTATGCATTTTAAATGCAAATTTTTACAATCAAATAAATCCGAAATCACTGGACAAAAACATTAGAAATGTACATTATTAGTTATCATTTAAATCAAAGTACAAAATATGTGATTCAGGATGTAAGACAAAGTGGACCAGAAAAAAACTTTTATCGCTTCATTCCATTCATAATTTTTTCAGTTTGGAGACCAGCGGGCCGACCGGAAGGCTGCTTTTGAGCTGGTTATGAGTCAGCGATTAATAATAGCTGGAATTTCAAGTTTTTAAATGTGTCATTGTCATGAGTCATTAATGCTGTATTTTATGATTTTACTGTTCTATTTCTGCTTTGATTTCATCCAAAAATCACCCAAATCACCTTGAACTGCCTTGTTGACAAGGCATTGCCTTGCTGTGACGAAAAAAAAAAGGAATCTTGTTTACTTAACTGGTGTGTCCCCCCTTTTATAACTTGCTTTTTTTTGATGTCTTGCTTTTTCCGTCATGCTATTGTTGGAAAAGCACAAGCGTCTCGCACATACTTTAGGTGTTGAGTACGCTGTTTATAGAAGCTCTTGACATCATTAGTCTCACATAAAGACACGACTGAGCTTACCATGATGGGAGGCTGATCACAGGTGCTCAGCGTAAATGTAAATAATAAAATGAATACATTTTTTTTATTATTCAGGGAAAAAGGATCATCCTTTATGTTAACATGCCACTATTTAACATAGTTAACTTGAGAGGTAATTTGAATTTGCTGGGAAATACCATAATAATTATACATTATAAACACAACACACTAACTAAAGTATTTGCTTTATCAAGTACACTTTAATGCATACACTTAATGCATACAGTTAAACGTTAAATAAACATTAAATGTTAAGGTGTCCTTAATTCTTCAACAAAATGCAGACGTTATGCAATAAGTGCACCCTTATTGTTTTAATTAGGAATAAGGTGGGTAAGTATCGGGCTGTAATTACGCTTACCACAGCAGTATAATTAGCTCCTGCAGTATAACTAGGGAGCTTGGATGCTACGGAGATGTTTAGAGACATCTGTTGGGTTTGTGTGTAAGAAAAAGAATAAATGCAGGTGGCCCCCTACTGCTTCAGAATAAGTATCCGGAGGGTTTTGTTCATTCAAGGTAGACAAAAACAAAAATCATTACTAAAAGCTTTCTGAAACTCTGGGCTTAAACACAAAAACAGATGTTTTAAACAGCAGAGTAAAAATAGTTTTCATTATGAATTAAAAAAAAAATGAATAAAGCATTTTGTGTTTGTGTCTTAGTTAGTCAAGATTAGGGTATTGATGCATTTTAATTCTATAAAAGACTGATTATCCACAGCAACTCAAGATCATTTTACACTGCCCACACCATATTTGGAGGAAGAATAGTCTGTGCATCCCTCCTAAAACACCCTGCCAAAAGTGAGTTTTTTAATCCGAAAAAATTACATTGTGTGTCTTGGAGCATATGCTTCTGGTATACTCTCCTGGGAATCATTCATATGCATATTTTCATAATCCAATCATATCTTCTTGGGAAATAAAACCGGACATACATAGTTATAAAAGTTTTTTTGATTACCAAATGTATTTAGTTATATTTAATTATCTGTTTATTGAGAGCAAAGTGGAACCAAAGTGAAATTCTTAGTTTTTGTGTACATTTAGATGTCATTAAAAGCGTAAGTATTTCTCACATTTATTACAAGAACCAACTTGCTTTGGTTGCTCGGTATGTGTGGATTACTTGGTTTGTTGCTCACAACTGCTGTGAATTTCATAAGAATGGTCCCATTAAAGCTCATTCTCTCTTGTGGCCTTCTATATTGTTGATTGGGGTGCATGATTAAAAATATAAGTGTTTAACTAGATCATGGCTGATAAATCTCAGCCATGTCATGTCTAAATAATAACTTGGTTGCATTGATTGAAGACATCTTTGACATCAGAGAAACATCAGTTGACAGTTTTGTCAAATGATGGCCGACTCTCTTCTGTTATTAAGAATGGCTTTTAATGGCATGTTTAACTTGTCTGTGTCATGCTTTTCTACCCTGTTGGTTCCTTAAAAAAGAAAGTTATGGTCTATCTGGTTATATTGGGAATATTAAATTAATGATTCATGAATTATTAATTTATTATTCCTTTATATTATTTATCTAAATGGGGCACCAACCAGTTTTAAACTGGCGAAAATATATCAGAGATAACTATCCAACCGTAGTTTTATAACTGATTATCAATGATTTACCAGGTATCATTTGTCTGACAAGTAAGCCCTTTTGCAATGATTCAAACACACACTCAATTAAGAGAAACAGAGATTTGATCCTGTTTAACAAATTAATTAACTATCACACTAACTATCAAATTGTTATACTAATTACTACTATTTGTTATTAATCCATAAATTTTGTTGTATTTTATATATATATAAGGTAGTTAGTAGTGTGGGGCAAGGGGGTGGGACTGAATAAGCGCCGGCTTCTTCCCACTCCCTTTTGAACAAAGACATCTTTTCATTTTATTATTATTTTTTTTTTCTTCTTCTTTTCTTTGTATGTGTCGATTATTTTGTTGTTTGTCACTTTTTAAGTTGTCTTTATGTTCAAATAAACTTTTTCAATCAATCAATCACACCAAATAGCAACTTGAAAATCACTCTCAGCTAATTTGGTTCTGCTAACGGCAAAGTGAAGTGGCTAAAGCTAACTGCTATGTAAACAAAACTACAAAAATGGACGCCGACCGGAAACTGTGGAGGCCACGTCACAGGGATCTTCCTGGGCACACGTGTGTGCGTACGTCAGCCCCACATGTGCCTGCGAGTGTGTTACGGCGTACGCACCAGGACGGGCAAAATGTGGAACGGGAGGGTTTTATTACCTGGGCGAGGTACCTCGTCATCTCTTTAAACAAAGAGACCGTATGGCGCTTATCAATGAAATTAGCATCCGGCTAACAAAGAACCGCGAATTGAATTGTCACGGATTGAACAAAGGGTGAACAGAGGCTACGTTCGGCTTTGCCCGGCACATGGAAGCGCAACGATTCTCGGCTCGAAACCAAGTCAAAACAGAAAATACACACATAACCAACACAGCTCATTTTCTAAGAAAATAAAACAAAGTAACTTCAACACAAACCATACACAGTTTAATCACAAAAACACAGAAAACTTCAAACGCACAACTCATTAATGGAACGTTTACAGAAAGCATGTATGCATAGAAAAATAATCGTAGAATTCCTCCACCTAGACTTCTAATAAGAAACAGAACGACCTTACTTTTTCTTTGAAGACCATGGGGTTGATCCCAGAAAACTAAACCCTTTTGATTGCGACAAGAAAATAAATGCGAGAAAAAGGCAGGGGGATTCAGTCCGTTCGTTGGATGAACAAAAAGGAAAAAAGTAAGTGGAGAGCTTCGATGGCCGGTCAAAGCTCAGGGAAGGTTTGCTAGCGGGGGAAAAAACAATTAAGACACGTATCAGGACTTGGGCAGAGAGGGAAATCTCCTTAAAGCTCAACGAGTCGAACCAGAGATGAAGAGCTCTCTTCCTGCTCAGATATTTCAGACACCGTGCTCCGGTGCTCCTCCTGTTTGTCAGGCATCCAGTCAGGCTGTAAGAGAGCTGCAGTGGGTTTGATTGAGTCACTTTTTTCACCCAGTCGAGATAGAGGGACTTATCAGAGTCCAGCACTCCTGGGAGGGAGCAAGGTTCTGTTGATCGCCCAGATGTAGGGAGTGAGAGAGAGACAGTGTGCCGGTGTGATTAGGCCGGGGGAAAGAGTCTCTCTGTAGAGCCTGTTCGGCTCTGAAAACGGCGTCATTTATCGTAGAACCCTTTTATATAATTTCATTTCTCAGGGTCAGACCCAACCATGCATATTTTGATCAGTCGGGACGTTAAATTTGACCTCCCAAAACATACTTTGGCCTATAGTATATGACATAGGCTCCGAAATCAGCTCAAGACGAAATCAATCAGCTCCTTACTCTTAGAAAATAACAATGTTTTGCTGTATTTTTTCCTCTTTAAATTAAAATCATCCTGAGTTTACTTTTCTTTACTTTAAAATTCCAAGTATTAAGGGTGTCATGATTCTCAAAATCCTCGATTAGAGTTTCGATTTCAGGGTCACGATTCGATTCGATTCTCGATTAAAATTTTTTTTTTTTTTCTTTTACAGTACAGAACCCTATGTCATTTTTACTTAGTCTATGATCATTGTGTTTATTCATAAAATTTTGTACAGTAAATCTTCTTTAAAAAGACAAAATTGATGCAATTTCTATTATTCTTCTGTATTGTATCACATTAGGCATTAATGGTCGAATAATTTATTAACAATAAGTTACAGTACGATTTAGTACTAACAGAGGCCCCGCTGCCATCTATTGACTCTTTATAGTTACTGCAGAAAAACGACTGAGATACGCTCCAGATAGGACAGAGCAAAATGCACTAACAGCGGTCCTCTTGTTTATAGTACGAATGTGGACTTAACTCCCTGGGAACTCAAAATTTCGTTACCTGTGATTTGAGATTAGAAGGAGCCGCTTTAGCTCCGCTCCCGCTGATTCATCTATCCTAGCTTCGCTCAAGCTTTAACTTTATGTACTTGCTAGCCTCAGCTAATGTGTGTGCTCTGATCCCGGTACATGTGATACAGGCGGGTAAAATGTTACCAGGTGTTGTTGTGATTTGTATGAGAACTGATGAGAGTTACTTCTTAGGGAAAATGCAATGTGTGGTTCCTTGTGATGAGACGGTTGCAGTGTGCGATTTGTGAAAAAAGGGATGGATTTTTTTTACTTTTTTTTTTTTACTTTTTAGTCATGAAAACATCAAGTTTGTTTAGGCTGGCTGCATTTTGCAAATACGTTTACCCTTTAAATCGTACAGAAAAATGTGAAAATAAAATTTCTTTTTGACATTAAAAAATTAAGACAAGAAAAGATATTGGGTAAGTCACTTGACTTATCCAGTCGAAGCAATTGACATTATTTTTCCCCCGCGGCAGCATCAGCAGCTCCTTGTCCCCCCTTTCAGACCCACAACTCTGCATATTTTTTTGTGGGGAAAAAAGTTCACCTCTGGACCAGAGGAACCCAGATTGGGTGATGTGCAGAAATACTATTCTTTTCAGGTATAAGAATCCCTACCCTTGGTTTATTAAACCATGCACACGGATTCAGAGTCCTGCAGGAAAGTATAGACATTTGAGTCATTGTAGCCGGGGACATGTCCCTGGTAATATTTTTAAATTACAGTTTTGTCTCCACCACTTAAAAACCTGATGTTTTTTTGTGTTTTTTTTTAAACAGTGCATCCACCAGTACAATTTTCATTCAATCACGATCCGAACTGCCTGGAATCCACAATCTTAGAAATTTTGAGTTCTCTATGTGCGAATCCTATAGTCTTCTTTGTAGATACTGATGTTACATTCAATAAAAACATGTATTCAAAACTGGCTAGTTTCAACAGGTAACTATTTAATTCTTATCTCTTTAATTCAAAATGTTCTAATTATGCTGCCACCGGCTCTGTGTTTCCCAGAGGCAAGATGGACATACACTGCGGTTTTTGGACCATTTCCACACATTTTGAGATCGGCTTATCTTCAAAGCCGTATAAATATAAATATTGCATTTGTTGTACATTTATTGAAACAAACCTGGTCATTAGTGAGGGGGGCTGCACGGTGGCGCAGTGGTTAGCGCTGTTGCCTTGCAGCAAGAAGGTCGTGGGTTCGTATCCCGGCCCAGGGTCTTTCTGCATGGAGTTTGCATGTTCTCCCCGTGTATGCGTGGGTTCTCTCCGGGTACTCCGGCTTCCTCCCACAGTCCAAAAACATGCATGATAGGTGAATTGATCACTCTAAATTGTCCCTAGGAATGAATGTGAGTGTGAATGGTTGTCTGTCTCTCTGTGTTGGCCCTGCAACAGACTGGCGTCCTGTTCAGAGTGTACCCTGCCTAACGCCTGATAATTGCTGGGATAGGCTCCAGCTGCCCCGTGACCCTGAATTGGATAAGTGGTTAAGAAGATGGATGGATGGATGGATGATCCCTGCCGGGCTCGATGAAGGGAGGATAGTTGAGTGTTTTTATCATTCTATTCCTCTCATCTGCCAAAATTGGGTTGATTGCGCTGAATCTCCTCTCGCACTCTGCTGTGCAAGTCGCACCCTGGACCGTTGTCTGCTAAATGTTGCTACGGAGTCCCGAGTGGGACGTACAGTGAACATAGAAGGAGGAGGTTATTGCGATTCTCTTTTGGATTTCAATGTCCAAGGTCATAACGTAATTTCGATCGATTTCGATACAAAATCGAGATCGTGACACCCCTACCAAGTATTGAACTGTTTTCAATACTTGGTAGGGGTGTTTTTCCTTTTTTATACTCTCTCCATATTTATTACTATACTTTTTGTTAATGGGATTTTTTTCTTTTCCTTAAGGCTTGATACTGTTGTATTAGAAGAAAACAAAAACTCATTGGTTGTGGCCTAAAACAGGCAGTTTGAAAAAGAAAACACCTACTTGAATGTACAGTCTGATTTTTGCTTTTTTAACTATTTGTGTTGCTTGGACAATGAATGGAAAGAAAGACGGTAAAGTCTGACCGATTCTGTATGCTTCAGTGAGAGAAAGTAAGCATTTTCCTTCTACTCAAACATTTTAAGCTGCATTAAAATATGAAAATCATTTAAAACCATGAAAGAAAACCTAAAAAAGCAGCATTTAAATAATCATTGTTAATCACATTCTTCTGATCAATGGCAGAATTTCTTTGTAGAGTCAGTATAATTTCTCAGTGCTACGTATAGGCCCCTTTTTCTTCGCCTGTATCTTTTTTTTCTTAATATCTGCTTTTATACTTTGCTGAATTGTTTCTATCTGTTCCATTTTTCTAGCTTCCATTAGTTCGTGATTCATTTAAATGTAATTTGCTCTTATTAGGAAAATTGAGATTTTGACTGATAACATATTGTTCTGCACTGAATGACTACCTGAAATCATTTTCTGAGTTGTGCTCTCAGAAAGGATGAATCTTCTCCACAGTCGAAGGTTATTTAATCTTAGCCACCTTGAAGGACTTTATCAGTAAGTCAGTCCCGGGTATACTTTTAGTACTTCTGGCACAGTCTATTCCCTATTCATCAGGTTCCCCATAATTCAACTGACTATGACTCAATGTAATGCATGTATTTTAAGTATTGCAGGGATCAAAACCTTACAAAGAAAATTTAAACTGATTGGTACAGATTGGTTGTTCTTTTTTTTTTCAATTTTCTAATGTGGGAAACTGACACAGCTTCAGAAAATTCTGATCCAATCTTAGGTCGGAGTGAAAAATTACAGGTAAACCATTTTGTGCTGGGTGATTGGATTAGGCTGTAGGAAGAGCTTCAAAAATGTTAAAAACCTTTCTTTTTTTACAACTACATAAAACTTGATTATTTTCCATGTTTGCAGGAGAAAATGCAAACTGTTTTAACTTTTCCTTGGTCTTAATATTCTGACCATGGTTAACGTGCATTACTTGTGAAAGTGAATTTGGAACTCAGACATCAATTCTGAGTGTCACTCTACAAGAAAGGACAAGTGTTTAAAAAAAAAAGATGCTAATCAGGAGTGTATATAAAATATCAATGCCATACACTGTATCATTTTGAGCTCATTGCTCGTAAGTTGCCAACTCACTACGGAGGTGTGGACGAGACCGAGCTTCTTTTATACGCCACAGTGGCAGGACGCTATCATCAGAAATCCGAGCCGATGTCAGAAACCAACGCTATAAACCCTGATTCAAAGCCACGACTCAAACTCTTGTTTTTTTTTCTCTTTTCTTAACCAATACTCTTTGTAATGGATAGGGGGGGGGGATTTATGAATTTTAGGATCAACTATTATCCTCCAAAAACTGGAATATGTTAAATTATCAAGCTGCACCGCTGTCAGCATATTGGCAGCATTATGTGTAACTAGTATTCATGTTTGTGATTCATAGATTCCATTAATTTGCTACAGTGTGGAACATCACATTCACATTAGTGGCTGTATGGCTTTTGTGCATTACTCTTGTTTGTAATACACTTGACTCGAACTGCTAATCTTCTGTGATGTAATGAGCCGTGACTGTAATGATTTCAGATTATTGCACTGGTGCTACAGAGGTTGCTGGTTTTGTAACAAAAGTTTTAGCATAAACACAATGTATTTTACAATCTCTTAAAACATTGTTTTAAAGAAGATGCTATGGAACAATTTATATTATTTTGCCTGAAGTATACTGATGAGAGATGGGAACTGGTTCAAGATTTACAAGATATCAAATTGCAACTGGACATCCCAGACCTTTTAAACAAAATTTCTAGTTCTAAAAAATGCTGAGATATTTTAACATGTCAAAATAATATGAATATATCTTTTGTTTGTTCTTTAGTACTTGGTAGAAAATAAGTAGGGCGTATTTAGTATGCATCAAATACTCTTCCAACCACCATTAAACAGAAGGTTATGGCTGATATTATTTTCAGTGTTTTTTGATATAAAGTTTAAAAGTCCTATGTTACTGAACTCAGCATATATTTCAAACATTCCTTGAATGCACCACAGGTGTGCAGCTCTGCAGGATGTTTGTTTGTGGCTTGTAAAAGAAAGATTGGTCTGATATACTTGTAGATTTCAAAAAATGTAGCTAAGGGTGGTCATTAGCATGGAGCAGTTTACCTTCAACGAAGAGGGGGCAGGCTGTATTTCTCTTTCGACCTTAAAGCTGAAACATCGGGTTACCAGCTACAACTAATTTGGGAGAATGCTGGACCAGCCCCTTGCTGGAATGACACACTGTGAGGCCGTTTCCTGACGAGCACGGCACACAATCAATAATTAGGCTATAAATGTTTAGAACACATATCTTTAAGAATCAAAACTGTAACATTTTGAATCGATCCAAAATCTTGTTAAATGGGAATGAAGATTCAGAAGTGAATAGATTTTTTTTTTTTTTAGGCCCCCCTTCTTGACAGTGGTCGCACCTCTTTGTTCTAGGGAGAGCATCTCTAAAGGAAGTAATACATTCGGCAACTTTTAAGTATAAAAAAATGGGGGGGGGGGGTTCTATTTGATTTCTGAAAGTTTAGTTGCTGCTCTGTCAAGAATGAAATATCACATTCTAAGCTGAACAAAGGTGGTTTACTGCTGTTTGTTCTGTGCAGGAAAACTAAATATGGCAGAAACTGAGCCCAATTATAGCTTGTGTTCTGAGTATTTCAACCTCAGAGAGGTGACTTTTCTGCTCCTGTCTGAGCCCTGCTGTGATGAGACAACTCACCCACTTTGCTTCGTCTCTGCGGGTGCCACATATAAGCATTTATGACTTCTGTGACACCCTCTTTGCAAGCTTTAATTGCCTTTTCCAAAACCATGTTAGGAAAATAATAACTTCACGCTTTATTTTTCCCCACTTGTGCATCATCTGCACCCAGCATCATGTTGTCATGGTTGTGTTGTGAGTGAATGTCAGGGGTTGTGTATTTGTGAGTATGCAGGAAGAGTGTTGGAGACGGTGGCAGCATGGGACGCTCAAATGTCACTGCTCTGATGAAAGTGCTTCCCCTCGGCAGAATGTGTGTTTGATGTCCCCAAGAGAGAGCAAACTGACAGATCTGTATTTGTGATTAAATGAATGAGTTTGTCTATTTGCAATGCAGCAATTTTATTTCAAATGTCATGCACGCATTGCATACCTTCTCATGCTTAGGAATATCTAACAGATGGTATGTTGGCATTCTGACAGTTTGTTATATTGCTCTTGCTTAGACAGATATGTTGCTGCAATAATAAAGAGTTTCACCTTATCAGAATGGTTACTATATTGCAGATGCAAGCATTGAAAATATGTTTTCACCAAGTAAAAATACAACATCTTGATTGTTTTTATGTGGAAAAGACTTAGAACATATACATTAGTTTAAAAATCTTCAAGTCATGGTACATTAACTGCAACAATCTCATTGAACTTTAAAATCATTGGTTGAAAGAGAAAATTAGTCCCTGAAAATGTTATTTTAAATGGAGAGAACTGGGTCCTACTTAAGATGCTGAAGTTGATTGAATACCCTGTTGGGCAAGGAAAGTAAAAAAAAAAAAAAGTGTCTGCATCATTGGTGCTTAAAGATTTATGCCGTATTCAGGATACACATAAACTAGATTCACATACTGGATGAGAATGATCTTGCATGTTGTTTCAGTATTGTTGCAAACTGTATTTTTATCTTCTTAGTTGTGAAACTTCAATAACATAACAATTACACCCAAAAAAGACTGTTTTAAATGTTTTTAATTACATTTAAAACATGCAATTGTTATGTTAGACAAGTTCTATAAAAGTCACCTACTTCCACCTAAAATATTGTTTAAAAAGGTTGTGACATGTAAAATTTGTATGAGATTGTCTTAATTGTGATGTATTTTACCATTAATTACACTCTTCTTGATGAAGTTATAAACAGGTTTGCCAACTTATATTCTCCTCGATGTGTATAACTTTGACATTTTATCATGGCGGTCTGCCAGATGTTGAGTTTCTTTTCATTTCGGGCCATTTAAAAAATGTTTCTTTCTCAGCAGCTGTCTCCATGTTATTTGCTTCTTTAATGTCCTTATTTTCAACATCACTGTTTTATATTCCACTTTACTATGAATGATGGACTGTTCATACTACTGGACAGTTCACTAAGCAGCAAACCAATCCGTTTTTTGGCTTGCATCAGGCTAAATATGCATATGACTTTGAGCGTTAATTCCGCTTATTGTAGTGCAGGTTTGTGTGTTTATGGCGATATGTGAGACTCAGTAAGTGCCAAACTGTCTGATTCCTTTTTAATAAAGTCTAAATTGCATTGAGATTTGCAACTCACAGTTCGAAGTGAGACGGAGAACCGAACTTTTTCTAATTAGCAGTTTAGAAAGGAACTATCTAATTAGCACCTATAAGTCCACAAATGATCAGGAGACCTTTTCGCCTAACTTGAGATTTATTTTTAGACAAGTAATTTACTCCTCATGATGGAATAATCCTGACTTTTTAATTTTAGCAGCACCACCCCCCCCCCCAAGAAAGAAAATGAATGGAAGAATGTGCAGAGCCTCCAGCTGATAATACAGATGACAAGACACATCAGACCATTACTTTCAGTCTCAAGTTTCTCATTTTTTGGTGGGAAGGTGGAGGGGTGGGCCAGTTCTTTCACATTTTGATCAGGTGCTTGACTCTTTTAGAAAAGATAAGATCGTTGCATCATTGCAGTGCTAGTGCCGGACATGGTATGTTGGTGGGTTAAAAATGTGGCAGCTACAGGCTGCGATTTGTGCCATTTCTGTTTTTAGAGTTTACACACACTCAGCTGGTGACTGCCACTTCTACTGTAAGACTCAGTAAGAGATTGGATTGATCTTTTTAAAGCTGTCCTCCACAGCATGACATGACTACCCATCTTCGTCGCGTAATGATTAATAATTCAGTCGTTAGAACCATGATCTCTCATTACTGCATGTATGCTTGCATATGCATGCAAACAGGGCAGTGCAGATTTTAATAGCAAATTAATCTGTGGATAATTGTGTGAGTTGTCAGGGTCATTAGTCGTCCTCCAGCCTGCCTCTTTAATGACTCACAAAAATCACGCCTGTATTATGATAATCTCTTCGTTTCTCAGCATGGGTCGACTTCAGTTTATTGGGTCTTTAATTAGATGGGTCTTTTAAGGACCCACATGTGCAGAGATGGTTAAAGCAGCTTTGTTTATTATACAGAACTCAACAAAAAACACCTGTAGGGCAGCTTGTGTGGTACTTTGCCTAGTTTGTTAATTGTTTTGTCTTTGTAGTGTATTTACCAAGTAATTGGTTATTAAAATTATTATTTTGAGCAAAGTGTTGAATAATTAATCAAAGCTAAAACGAATGCTGGAATAAATAATGAAAGTTTAATTTAATTGCAGCTTTATGTTTGATCTATAACAGCAATGTAAATTTTAGAGGAATGTGTTACATTCAAATAAATGTTTTAAAAAGTGCCAAAAATTAAAAGAAATAAAAACGGCACCAAATTACTATGACGAGCAAGAGCATATTAGCGTATTTTAAACAATGACTAAATTTTCTCTGGTTTCAGGCATTAATGCCAATAAGATGAATATGTTTCATATGCATAGAAGTTTCATTCACATTGATTGTCCATGGTAAGGGGATGCATTATTAAAAAGGGAATTATTAAAAAGCATTGCTTACTTAAACATCAGAAAAGCCTGGCAAGCTTTTTTTTCCCCTCCTTTACTTTGTAAAAAACAAAAAGTGCAACTGATCACTTTGAGAAGTCACCTACTTATTTAATCTGTGTAAATATCTCTGTTGTATAAAGGCCTCAGAGGTTTGCTCGAGAGTTCTAGTCAGTAAATGCTGACATTGTTTTCATCTGAGAATGGAAATACAAGATGACTTTGGCTCAGGCGGTAGGAGTTTGTCCTACAACCAGTGGGTTGTCAGTTTGAACCCCTGCTCCGCCTGTGATTAAGATGAATAGAGTCAAACATAGGGCCTGGAAGAAAACATGTTAGAAGCTGTAGAAGACTTGAGCCCGGAGGCAATGTGACATTTAGGCAAGATCTAAGCTTAAATATTTAGATGTGGCCACAAAGTAAGGACATCAATGTGTGTCACACACAGTTTCTCGATGTGCATAACTGGTATAAGGCTACCCTAAGGGCTTTGTAGCTGTAATTTCAGTGTAAGTTGACAGATGAGGCTCAATACAAATAAACTCCACATTGTTTAGATATTTATGTATAGAATAAATGTATATGAATTTATAGAAATTGCTATATTTGTTTTGTCTATCATTTTGATCGTAACTCCCGAAATTATCAAGACATAAAACGTACCCCTTATGTGGCATTAAAATTGATACTTGGGGTCCATGTATGTTTTAATTTCACTCATTTGTTACGTCCCCCACCCAAAAGGAGTGTGCAACCTAACAACCACAAAAATATATATATGACATTGCACAGGGGTAAGAATTGTACATGTATTTATTTGACAAGTTTTTAGTATAAAGATGTCAAACCTGTGGGGGAGGAAGGGAAGAAATGGTTGTGCCAAATTAATGAAATCAATATAATCAAAACAAAGCCTAACTCAAAAGCTGCACTGGAAATCAAAACAACAAAAACACTAACTAACTTATCAAAAAAAAAGGAATCCAATAAACTAATACAAAGTGTGGCACCAACCACTAACCTAGTGTTTTTAGACAGAGGAGTAACCTACGTGTAGGAAATGTACAGGGTACCCCAAACTTACCTATTCCTCAACCTCCCACCACATACCTTCAGCTCAATGTGCCTCAGCACAAACAAAAAGGCCAAGACATGAGACAAAACACAGGACTTCCTCCCTGCTTCCCAGGTGTGCTTGCTTTATACAGGTGGCCTTCAAATGATTGGCTAGTGGAAATCAGCAACAGCCAATGGTAGGTCAGGGTTGGGAAGCTCTCCAAATTGAACCTTCTTAGGCAAACACCTGAGGAGAACAAAGAGGTGAGAAGAGAAAAAGGCAGAAACGGCTCTGCCCGTAACACATTTGACAAATATCTGTGGCTCTACATCTATGTTCAATTAATTTATGTTCTGAGCTGCAAATCTTGTCTTTTAAATTGCTAATCGTTTCCGTCCACAGAGTGCAAAACTAATCAAATTATAGTTCTGCAAATGTATAAGTGTGACTGTATTCTAGAGTAATTTTGTTCAATATCCCACATTAGTGATGTAAAAAATACAGACATTATCAGATATATCTTGAGTACTACACAAAGTTTTAATAATAAAGTCAAAGTAGGTCAAATTCAACAAATGGGCCTGTGGTCTGCAGACATGCATAGTACTAGTGAGATTTTATTTAAATGTCAAAATTCATCTTTGTATACTAATCAGTTCTTAACAGTCGAGCATAGTATATTCAACATGTTCTGAAGCTACTTGCACCTTTGACACAAAAGTTGTTGAAATCCTATGCTAGTTCTATAGCCTTAGTGGAATTCGATCTATTTATAACTTATTATTGAGCTACAATAATACACGTCCACTACACAGACACGTTTCTGTAGGATTATATATTTTGATCTCAGTTTTTGTATATGACTTATGTGGACTGCTGAGAAATCAGGGCTCTTTAACAAATTCAGGACTACCGATGCATTGCTGGCTCTCTACAGTCACACTGTTGAGACACTAAAGGATATAGTTGGATCGAAGTTTCTCCTGAGTATTAGTGTTACCATTGAATCAGCAGCACTCTCCCAGTTTTCTGCCTTCTGCTTGCAGGAGTATCAACACTCTTTATGCATGAATTCAAATCCAGGATTCACAGGTTCAGCTCTAGGAGGAGGTATCATTGATACATCCCTTATACTGTTTGGCAAGTAATTATTTTTTTTAGTTTTTTTATTATTTCTCCTTTGTTCCGATGTACAGAAGAAAATCCCAGTCTAAGTTGTATTTCCTTTGAGAATATAAAATATCTCCTGACTGTGCTGCAGCTTTTATGATCTCATCAAGCAAATACACAAAAGTTTAGACACCCTATAAAGCTGTGCAGAGGAACTAAGTTTTTTATTTATTGAATTACTTATAACATCACAATAAATATTCTGCTTTGCACCAGCATTTTTTATTTCAATTTACCTAACATTGACCCATTTGTTTTAAAGTAGCACTTGGTGCTCTTTTTTGGTCTTTTAAGAGTTCTGTAGATCGTCATAAAATGATCTTTAAAAGATTATGTAAATTCTAAAAATTGATGCTAATAGCATAGTTGTATCTATTTTAAGGAGATAAGCATAGCCAATCCATGTATGGGCATGCTTCCTTAGGCTGATTATTCTGTCATTGTAGCTTACTTTACCTATCTCTTTAGCAACATTTGTTGACCCATCATTATTAGTTGGAACAACAAGATTTGTTTATTTTGTGGAAAGGTTTAGTTTTCATCTTTTTATGTACTTCCACCTTATAAAGTTTTTCCTCTTTAGGAATGTTACCTTCTTCATGACTGCATACAATCTTTTGCAATTGATTGATATTTTGAGCCTCTTACCTAGTGTAGCTTTTAACATTTTTAAATAATTAATCTGGTTATATTATTGCTCTGCGGTTTCGTGCTTTGCGCCAAGCTTATCTCTAGTATCTCAGTCTACACTGATTATGTTATAGAGGTATCTCATCTACCTGACCTTTCTGAGCTATATTTACATATTTTTTTAAATTTGTAGTGCTGTGAAATATTTAATTATTTAGACATCTGCTTTAATGTGCACTATTTCCCTTAAATAAAATGTTTGCTGCTGTTATGTATACATCTTTTTTCACAGTTTATATTAACGTCTTGAAAATAATGCTTACTTCTTAATGCAAAAATGCACATGCACATTCTTTACTCTTAAATTGTTAAATATTTTAATTATCCTACTCAGTTGCAAATTCTTAGCTGAGTATGCCACTTTTTTATTATAGCACAGTACTCTGTTTTTTTTTTTATTTTGTCCTTCAAAGGGGACATATTTCGACTATTTTTCCACTATTTAAAATAGGTATATGAGTTCCAGAAAATATGTTTCTGAAGTTGTTTCCTGGAAATAGCTTGTAGGAAACGATTGTTACCAACCTCTATTACCCTCTGTGTCAGCCCCTTTCAGATTGTGCTGTTTCTTCTACTCATTAAATCAAAACATGAGCTGCTGTTAACTTGGCCCCACCGAAAGCCGAAATTTTTGCTCACACTCAACTCATTTACTGTTACCACTACGTGTGAAAGTTACGGACATGGCTACAGAAGTTCAAACATACAAAAATAAATAAAAAAAATTGTTCAGCAATACATGTTCTAACCAGAATCTGCTCCCATAGGAGGGGAGTCTCCTAAAGAACCCGAGACTCAGATAATTTAGCAAGATACTTATGGATGGTTTTTGAAAAAAATGTTTTTAAGTTAAAAGAACATGTTTAACTGCTTATCTGGCACTCCGATATCTTCCTCCAAATAAGGTCCGATCACTTCCGGAGACTCAGATGTTGAAGCCTTCCAGCTCAGTCTAGCTGACTCCAGCTCTAGCACCGCGGAGAAACTGCTGTTTGAGCTCCGTTCGGCAGTACGTCTTCCACCCAGAGTTTGAGTAGCTTTTTAAAAGGTTTCGTCTCCCATCTTCTCCCGAGAGTTTCAGTAGGTTTGTTTAGCTGCACGTCCTCAGTGCGTGTATATGCACCTGAGACACACAATAACACCCCAAATCTCAGGAAAAGTATTTTTTTCATAATATGTGCCCTTTAATTTACATAATATTCTAAACTGTTAAATTAAGTTTTCGTACCTTTTCTAGTTGTGTGAATGATGCTTGTATTGCCTGTCTTGTTTTTGTTACATCTGAACTTCACCTTTGTGGGACAATAAAGGATTATACTATTCTATTTTTTGCAGGGTATTACTCAGAATTTGTTGAACCACTTTTACATGCAAAATTATTGACATTTACCAAAATATCTGGTGTTTTATTATTTTTCAGTGAAGTGCCAGCATGGCATGGTTTGCCTTGTCTTGCCGCAGCAGTTTTGTGCCACACCCTGTCCATTTTCACAGGGCTTGAAAGGAAATTTTTATGATTTTGATTTAAAAAAAAGAAGAAAAACAGTAAGAGTTGGAGAAAATCAAGGCTACCCTGAAAGAAACACTATTGAACCTGACCAGCGAGATCAACGAGTTGAAGTAGGAAATCAAGGCAAAAAATAAAACTCTTGAAGAAATGATCAAAGCGAAAGACAACAGAATCAATGAACTAGAAAGAAGAGTGGATGCAATGGATATAATCATTACTGGTCTGGCAACAAAACGAGGAAACTATGCGTGATTTGTGGCACAGGAGGGAGGAATAGGTGACGGGAAGGCGTCTGGGAGCATTGGAGGCCACACATTGGAACGGCAAGTGGTGGAGTTTTTTGAGAGTCGGGGAATGTCTATTCCTAACGATAGCATAGCGACTTCCAAGAAAGCACGGTATTTCAAAGGAAATTCCCAAACCGGCCAAGCCAGTAATTATAATGAGATTTGCTAATCTCAAACATAAAATGGAGTTAATGCAACAAGGATATCTACTGAAAAGTACTGGAATATATATTAATGACCATCTAACAAAAAAGAATGCAGACATCGCTTGGCAAGCTTGCATGCTGTAAAAAGCCAAAAAGATGCAAGCAACTTGGATAAGAAACTGTAAAATAATTATAAAGCGGAAAAACGGAACACCAGAAGAATCAAAAGTAATGGAAATTAAAAATATTAAAGAACTGGATAAGTATAAAGAATTACTTTTATCTTGAAGGATCACATGGAATATGCTGGCGTGAATATAAACATTGGTCGAGGGGTCTTTATAGACTGGATCAACGTCCAATCGGCTGGATATGGTTTCTATTTTTTTATGAATAATGTGGACTTCTTAGGAAACTGCATGGATAAGGGATCAACGCTCGTAAAAAATATACTGCTACAAGATTAAGATAATGTCTCCAGATGGCCTGGATGCTAAGTTACTACTGTAGGCCTGCGCTGTGATTGGCTAAAGGTCTATAGAAGGAGTGTAAGAAGGGTCGACAAAAAAGGTTTGATTAACTTTTTTTATGAAAGATCAAAAGGCACACAAAAGTAAAAGGAGACACTTGTGTATGAAAAATTACAGAACCAAATGATCAATCTTTACTTTCAAGTGCATAAAGTGCATGATTTTTAATGTGACGTTGACCCAGAAAGACATGCGTTTAATTCTAGCAATTCCACTTGTAGATATTATTCTGAAGAACAATTTGCCGAACAAATAGTTATTGATTCAACGTTTTCAACTGCAAGAGTTGCTATAAAAACTTCATTAAGATAAATGATTACTTGCATACTCTCAAGAGACGATTTATGCTGAAAGCTTTATCAGAAACATGAATTCAAGAAGAACAAGGTGTTGGATTTTATATTAATAGATATGAACTGTATCACATCAATAGAACAAATAAGAGAGCAGGAGGTGTTGCTTTGTTTGAGAATGAAGATTTAAAATGTAAACAAATTCAGTGTATGACGCAATGGCAATTTCTGATATAATGGAATTTATATCAGTGGAAAGTGAGATGGGGCTGCACGGTGGCGCAGTGGTTAGCGCTGTTGCCTTGCAGCAAGAAGGTCGTGGGTTCGTGTCCCAGCCCAGGGTCTTTCTGCATGGAGTTTGCATGTTCTCCCCGTGTATGCGTGGGTTCTCTCCGGGTACTCCGGCTTCCTCCCACAGTCCAAAAACATGCATGATAGGTGAATTGATCACTCTAAATTGTCCCTAGGAATGAATGTGAGTGTGAATGGTTGTCTGTCTCTCTGTGTTGGCCCTGCAACAGACTGGCGTCCTGTTCAGGGTGTACCCTGCCTAACGCCTGATAATTGCTGGGATAGGCTCCAGCTGCCCCGTGACCCTGAATTGGATAAGCGGTTAAGAAGATGGATGGATGGATGGAAAGTGAGATGAAAAAAATTAGTAAAACAGTTGTAACGTGTATATACAGACGACCTGGGTCTCTGATGAAAGCATTTATAGAAAAGATTGATGAGTTATTGAGTAAGGTAAAGAAAAACAAAACTTTTTTAGTTTGTGGAGATTACAACATTGATATATTAAAGGTTACCAAACAGAAGTCATCCGCTGATTTAATTGAGTTTATGTACGGAAGAAGGTTGATTGATAAACCAAGCGGAATTACAGAGCAATCAGCAACCGTAATTGATAATATCTTTATAAACTGCTTTAAAGAAAACATTAAATGTGGATTAGTTAGAAAGTATGTAAGTGATCACTTGTAATTTTTTATTACTTTTACCTGCCAATTAAAAAGAAGTAAAGAGAATATTGGGTGTAACCTGTAAGAGTAAAAAACGATGATGCTATAAATAGGTTTCGGAACGATCTCCTAAATGAAGAATGGGAAGGGGTGTATGTGGAGGATGATGATGCTGCCTACAATGCTTTTTTGAAAAGGTATATAACATATTATGATTAACAGTGCCCAATAGTGGTACACAAAAAATGCAAATTAAAATGGAAAACCGTGGATATCAAAAGGATTGATTGAATGCATGTAAAAAGAAAAATAAACTTCATAGGAATTTTATCAAATATAGAACAAATACTGCTGAAATGAAATATAAAGTGTATACAAATAAGCTAGTATCAAATATGAGACAGGCTAAAAAGGATCTGTTAGAACTGTTAGGAACTCTTAGAGGACAATATAATAACATAAAAGGTACATGGAGCGTTCTGAATAAGGTAATGGGTAATAAAACAGCACACACAGCCCTGCCTGATAATTTTATTTACAACAATACGACACTGCATGATTTGAACGAGGTGGCTAATGAATTTAAATTATTATTATTTTTTTGTAAATGTGGGGCCAAATGTAGCAGATAGTATCAAGATACATGACACTTCATTACAAGGTGGATGGAGAGGAGATATTATTGCAGTCAGTGTTTTTAGCGGATGTCAGTGAAGCAGAAATTATGTCTACTGTTTCCAAGTCAAAGAGTAAGACTTCCATTGACTGTGAGGGAATAGAAATGGTTGTATTACAAAAGACAATTGACTGTGTTGTCAAACGTCTTTGTTATAGTTGTAATCTTTCTTTTAGAAGGGGTTTTGTTCCAGATAGAATGAAGAGGGCAAAAGTTATTCCACTTTTTAAAGCAGGAAATAAGCAAAGCTTTAATAACTATAGACCAGTTTTTAATTTCTCAATAATAAACTTACTGCATGTTGAATATGGTGACGCAAAGTTAACAATTGCCTTTAAGAAGCAGTCTAAACAGGTTCTAAAATAGCAGGTGCAATAGTTTGATGTTTAGTAAATAACACTGCGCCTGGAACGCCTACATATTTGTCTGTTCTCCTCCCAATATTTTTGTCTTCTGACAGAAACGCCCATATTGCATTGTCAGCACGGGGAAAACGACTAAATGGATTGCGTGCGTCTAGCTTCGGGTTTAACAGGTGCAATGCTCTGTGCACCAGCTACGGCCTGATTCTGTGATGCTGTCCGGTTTGTGCCAGTTGATAAATCAGGCCCAGAGTCTTGCAGCAGATCATTATAGAAGACAGGAAATAAAGTTAGTTGTTGCCGCCTGAGTACTTTTATTGCAAAATGTACTGGGTGACCTTTTCAGACCCTTTGAACGTTGGAAAATGTCAAAGAATTAAAGGAATAGGTTGCAAAGAGATCCAGATGTTAATTATGTGAAATATAATACCATGCCCTTCTGTAAAACCATAATGAAATTTTATTTTTAGAGCAAAATGTTAATTTCAAGAAATTTATTAGGTTTTCTAAAACTTTTTTTAGCACATCATACACATTTTTTTACTCTTACGGAAGTTTGACACCACTTTCCATGTCCTTTTTACTAAAAGAAAAATGAGAAAAAATAGATTTCTGGAGACTATGGTTAAGACTACAGAAAAATTGCAAGGAGCAGAGACGGCTTGTTATGTCAGAGAGCTTGGCAAGTATGCACCATTCAAACTGATTGCCAATGAAAAAAGGCTAATATTACCTGATTCAGTAGGTTGAATCAATCTTAAATACTGGCCTTTTTCAGAATAACTAGAACATATTAATGATATCCAAGTATTGCAATAAAACTGTAGAATAAATTAAAAACAAAGATTTTGACATGTTTGTCTTGACTAAAACTTTCTCAAAACTAAGGTTAGTACCAAAGCATGATATTTTCCACCACTGAAAAAATAATAATTTTCAGATCCTTGCAAGTGTAGTATTTCAAAAAATGGAGAGAAATAACAAATTAGGTTACAAGTAGCGGTGGTGGGCTGTGGCTGCCTGGGTGCTCTCGAAGGGGCAAACTTCACCCACAGAATGTGAAGCCAACCAGGTTGTGGAAAAATTGCAGTCCCCCCACCCCATCTTGATATTATGAATAATTAGGGGACTGTCCTTTTTATTGACATGTCCATCTAGGCTAACCCTGGTGGCTAATTGTGGCTAACGGTAGCGGATAGTTTGCACCATAGTCTGCTTTCCCCCCTATTACTCAGGGGAGGCCTTCACAGCCACAGACTAATGTTAAAATTTCGACCATTTCACGTTTCTGAACTCCACAATCAGTTGCCTCTGTACTTTTTATTTGGTGTTCGATGTTAATCGTGCACTTATTGGACAAAGATGGCTTGTTGTGGTATTGATTACAGTAACAGTCCGTCCTAGAAGTCTCTGCTTGGGGGAGGCTTTATACAGGCTGATGCTTTGCCAGCAGTGGGGGGAGAATTTCTGTCAGGTCAAGAGGAATGGAGCTCCAATCTGAGCTTTTATGTCTTTCTTCATGCAAGTTGGAGAAGTCGACCGGTCGGGTAGCAGCAGAGCAGCAAAGTCGGCAGGACCAAGAAGCTGCGATTGCAGAGAGCGGGAGTCTGCTACATCAGGCTGGAGGACTAAATACAGAGTCAGACTCTAGACAGACTGGATGATTGCTGGTTAGATCATCACTGGTGTCAGGAATACAGTTCAGGAGCTGGAGGCATGAACTAACGGATGTCTGAAAGATGTGAAGTGAGTCAAAAGTATTTTAACTTTTGAGAGGATCTGAGTTGTCAAGAATGAATTTGTGACTGCTTTTTGCTGGAAGTTGTTGTTAAGCTAAGCCCACCCATGTCCTCACCCTCCACCGATGGTATTGGAAATACAACAACCATTTTAGACCATAGACCCATTCGGGTCTTGTTATATCGATATGTGTTCCCCCCTCGAGATGTTTCTGGGTCTAAAGCAACCCTATTGGAATATGGGGCAAAAGTCTCTCAACCGCAGTCTTCTGGCTGAAGTCTACGTTGGCTTCAGTTAACTCCGGACTAGCTTGTAGCTATGTTGGCTCGGAGCATCATTCCTCCGCCCCCGAGCGCCACTCTCAGCTCAGCTCCACCTCTTTGGATTTTCTAAGCGTGACAAGGCGAGTGAAGCAGACAAGATGGCGAAGGTGGGAACCGCCCAGTTGGCTTCATGTTCTGCTCTCCAGAAATCTATGGGTGACGTCACCCGAGGGTTAGTCCATTGTATTTACAGTCTGTGGTGCTCTCCAAATAGTGCCTGGGTGGAGGTGGGGTTCTCAGCCTTCCCTCTGCGGAGCGCCCTGGGTCAGTGCCTTGGCTGCTGCTGCTGATCTGCTGAGGAAATGGCACCCATGATGGCATTTCCTGGCTCATCTGTACTCAGCTTGTTGTTGCTTTTGTTTACTGTTGCTTTTAAGTGTGTGCGTGCATGGGACATGGGTTGTGGTAAGGGGGGGTATAGTTGTGATAAGTTTTTATTTTGGATTTGGGGGGGGTGGCTATGTGGGGTCATTTTAATCTGTAATGCAGTTTAAAAAGCTATGTAGTTTGAAAAGCGCCTTATAAATAAAGTTTGATTGAATTAAGAATTTAATTTTTTTTATTTGATTTTAAATCCTTTTAATATGCTGATCATGTTTAGAATGATGCTTTGTGGTACAGAAGAAACAAAAGAGAGATTTTTCATACTAGAATTGAAAAATTGTTTCTGAACATTGATACGTTCATTCTTTGGCAATTCTGTTACATTTGTGTTAAAGCTTAACATGACCTACATAGATGTCCATGGCTGCAACTCAATGCATTTAGGCATCTGGAAAACCTACTGAAGTTCAGAGCATCAACATTGAAAGAAAAGCGGAATTATGTGACTTGTGAAATTATATAGTTTTTATTGCTTGGCTGATTGGTCGACTGAAACTATTATTCAAAGCCATCTTCACAGTTTACAGTGAATGTTCTTAAAATAGCAAATTTAAATATCTAAATGTATCAAACTGACAAGTAGATGAGCTACAAACATGTACGACCATATCCAGTGCCACTCTTGGCATCCAATAACGGGAAACTGAGGTTACATAAATTGATGAAATATCTTTAAATTGTTTAACTGCTGTTTGCACTGTGACATTAGCAGAGGAGTTTTAAAGCTCAAACTAAAAGGTGATATTATTTAAAGCTGGAGGTGAGAGACAATCTGCCAATTGCACTTAGCTGCCGGGCTGGGGGAATCATCCTTGCTCTCTCACAATCCATGACTTCTGTTTTTTTAGGTCTCCTGATAAATACCAGTTTACATATCTGATACTTCACAGTCTGACATAATTACAAAACCCTTACTGGCTTCTGATGACTCATTAAATTTGAAGGCTGTGTGTGTGTGAATCTGTCATCACCTTTTTTTTTACAATTTATTTTTGCAGTGTCTTACATACAGAAGTTTAAATGAGCACATTAGCAAATCCAGCTAGTAACATTATGCTGCAAAACATTCATCTTATTTTCTATTCATAATGAAAAATACATTATCCCTCCTGACTGTGTCTTTGGCACAAAGTTGTAAGCTTCCATTAGTCTTCAGATGCATTTGTCTGCATTTCTCTTCCTTGTTTTCTGTCTTTTACTTTCCGAAGCCGAAGTAAGCCAAACAAATTTAATTCACCTGTTGTAATCGTATAACTGGTTAAAATAGACCCTTTGGAAAGAGTGGAAATGGTCTGTATAGCATTAGCTATTGATTGACAGCTAAATGCAGTGGGTGACTACAAAGACTTGGAGAGGTCGAGCTGAAGAAGCAGACTGAATGCTGGGTACAGTTGAAGGTCGGGAGTGAATAGAAACCAGAAAAAAAGCAAAGCCATGACAAAATAATGGAGGACCTTCCTGTCATCATGACATTAATTTCAATCATGAGAGGATTTTCTTTTCCACTAGTTTTAAATACAGTTCATCTTAAAGTATTCACATACATATACATACTGTGACATGTTAACACTTTCTTCCTGTAGGTCTTTCTTCAGCTTTAAATGCTTTTCGGTTGATTATTTTGTCCCAATCTGTCCTCTATTTGTCACCTCCAGTACTAACAAAAAAGTTGTGCAGTTATATCAAGGAAAATGTGATTTTTTTTTTAACAGTTTCACAAGCATTGTATAATATTCTAATAGTATTTCCTGTCTTCACACATTTCTCTACTTGTGTGAATATTGTAACTCTGCTGTGGAGCCTGACGTCCAAGACACATAGATGACAGGTTGTGTTTTATTTATTAGGATGACAAGTACAACATATATAAACTGCACCACAAAGAGGTGCAAGCAGTTCTATGAGAGAGAAACTTCCAACTTAGAACTGTAACGCTGCTTTGTTTTTGTCCATTATAGAACTGAAGGTGTGTCAACCTCAATGAGAACAGAGTTAACAGCATTCAGCAGGGATGCAGACACACTGGCATAGGCGGAGATCCCGGGGGAGACGGGGGGGACACGTCCCCCCATCACACAAAGTTGACCCCCCCACAAAATAAGTTATTGTAAACACATACATGCTATCAGTAAAACTGTATTGTCTTCTAAAACCACAACGAAAAAGTTAGTCTGCAAATACAAAACAATGTGTTTTTAATTGTTGAGAAATTATAGTCCACCCCCCTTATTCCCCAAGTTGGTACGGTCGGTCCACACACGTTGTTTCCAACGGTCGGGGCTGCCGGCTCTCCCCCACTAACACCTTCACAGCAGCCCGCAGGCTCACAGGAGGCGGGAATCAAAAGCCAGCGGTTTCCAGCAGTAAGTCTTTTAATTTTCATATGCTTGTTCTACAAACTTAAATATGTATGTCAAATGTGGTCATATTATGTCGAACATAGACACCGATTGCTGGGCGATATCTTTAGATTTTGATCACCGGTCGGAGATCCCTTTATGACAGACCACCACCACAGTAAAAAAAAAGTTGTCACTTCATGTTCGCTGGTCATTCCAGGATTATTCCACTATTATTTTTCCATTCACGAAGGTGACTAAAAGTTTGTTTTCCCGGACACGTACACTTTCACGGTCTGCCCCTCGAATCTGCGGAGCATTTATAGATCGATGAAAATGTCCGTGTTTCATCCTTTTAGCAGATGAATATGGGTAAGAATCAAAACTAACTGGTCCGATGTATGTAATACCACAGCGTCTAACCGCTCTTATCACGTCTTCCCCAGGCTCTGCAGTTGTTTACAATAGTGCAGTGTAGCTTAGGGATGAACTGGTTGCAACAAATGTGTGGTGGAGGCACGTTGCTCAAAGCTCTCTGTGTAAAACATAGAGCCGAAGATCCCATTGGCCACACAGACCCAAAAACACTATGAAAACTGAGAAAAGTGAGAGATCGATTAAATTCAAAGATAAACTATAGAGTATGTATATGTTTAGTGTATTTGTAAAGTAAACGTTTTTTATTTTTTATTATTAAAATGAAACAAATATTTCAAGAATATATTTTTAGATTTTGTGTATCTTTTCGTTCAGTAGGACTTAGATAAAGTTATTAAATATTACAGAGTTATTCTCTAATAGCCTACAAAAATTTCTAAGATTTATTAAAGAGATTTCAGTCATTTTGATACTTGACTTGATTTTTGAAGTAGTTTGATGTTATTAGCCTTGAAAGTGTTTCCGTAATAATGTTGGAACTTCTTCATGCTTACATTTTTGTAAATCTACTTTGACTGTAGTGGAAATTAAGACATTTTGTTGAATGTGGTCATAAAGGCATCAATTCATAACATTATTTAACATGCTGAAGGCAAACTGTGCAAAACAAGTTGCAAAGAAGCAGGAGAGAGCATTTTTTTTCATGTCCCCCCGAGAAATTACTCTCTGAAATTTTACTGTTTATTGTCCCCCCCAAAATTGAAATGGGATTTCCGGCCCTGCACACTGGGTTCTCAAATTGCTTCTGGTGCTGCTGGTAACCTTGGCAATGCCAAGATTCTGGAGGGAAAAACCAAACACTTCAGATGTCAGGTGGAGGAATATTTTCAGGGGCAGGTCTAGTGAGGACTAGTGAAGATCACAAGTCGTGATCTTATCCAAACAGAATTCTCATATCACTTCTTTACCTGCAACCCATGCTTTTGCTTGGATGGGATTGGTGCTGCACTCTTGTTTGTTGGACAAGACGAAGCAGGTTTAATCTTGTCCAGCTGGTCTTGCTCATAGGGAATTTTTAGCATAAGGAGCTTATTTCTTCTTTTGCAGAATTACCAGAAAACTAACCAGCTTCCCAATTTTTTTTTTTTACAAGAAACAAATAATACGAGAAGTATAGATTTGTCACCACACTATAATGTATGCATGCTACTTTACATTACCTGCACTCAGCAATGGGTCAGGGCTGTTTTTGTGTGGCATGTAGGCAACCATTGTATGGCTCTGTTGAGGTGTTCAGAAAGCTAAGTTTGCTTTCAAGGTATGGCAGAAGATTTTTCTGAATTTCAGGAAAAATCTGCCCTCTCCACTTTTTGAATTTTGAAAACATGCACATGCGTAAGACTACCTGTCCCTGAGAGGGAACAAAGATGTAAATATCTTCTTCTAGCAGTAATCTGAAATGCATTTCTCCAAATGGCATGCCAAACTTTAGCCTACCTGTCATGTAGAAACCTGGCGACAGATGCATCAGTGGGGAGCCCAACCTGTGCTTTCAGTGCACGCCATTGTTGCAAATAATCTCCTCAAAATACTCTGGTCTTGTTTCTCTCTTCCGAGGCCTTCCTCTTCTTCTTTACACTTGAAAAGCACTCTTTCTCTTGCGACTCTCAGCTGTTTTCAAAGGATTCTGTGAGAACTGCAAAGTAAAATGAATGGATGAAGGTATAGCGCACTACACATAAACACCTGGGAGTGTGCATGTGTTGAAAGTAAAACTTTCCCGAATGATTGACAGGAGGACCAATAGTGTACAGTAGATGATCATTTGCCATACCTTTTAATAGAAGCTTTACCTCGTATTCTTTGTCTCTCATCTTCTGAACTATATGTCGTAGATCAAGCATCTTTACCAGTCCAAGCATATAGTTTGCATTTTTTTAAACCAGCTAAGTCCTGCTGGAAAATGAAATCAGCATTACCATAAAGCTTGTCAGGACAGGAATGGCTTACTAAGTCATTGCTGACTGTGGAAACTTCACAAATACATGGATTATGTGCCTCTCCAGTCTTCCTCCAGACTCAGGGATTTTGATTTCAAAATGACATTTTACATTTATAGCTATAGGTATATATAACTATAAATGTAGAAGCAGACACTCTCATTACTTTTATTAAAAGCAAAAAATAATGCCCTCTAGTGTGGTTGCCTCCGTGACACTTTTCTCCACCCATTCCAACCAGCTTGCACACGCTTCTTCACCTCTTATCCACACTCCCTATTGCTTTGGATCATTGGCCATAAATCCAGATTATATTAGGGATATAGCTGGATTTTTTTTTAAACCTCAATAAATTCCATTTTATGGTTTGCTTTGTTCTTTCTTTTTTAAAGCAACAATTTATTTGTTTAATAATACTCAGGAGGAATAATGAACAAGTATCTTTCTGTTCCATCAAGTCATTAGAGCTGATCTCATTTTCCTTTAAAGCAACTAAAAAAATAAATTACTAAATATCTTCTATTCACTGCTCTTAAATCCTTGATACTTTACTATTTATGAACATTTATGATTGAATTACTGTAATGAATAATCAAAGTTCTGAATGTTTTGGATTTCCTCCTTTGCTTTTACCACATATCCTAGCATAAAACAAATAACCAGGGTTCAAATATATCCCAGAACAATGCCATGGTAAGGAGATACTACTTTTTAAAATTCAAATTGTTTGAGACCCAAATAAAAACATCTGCATTCCAAAAGGATCGTGAAAACATTATATGTTTATGAACAAGGAAGACACGGCTGCAGATTTTCAGTGTGGTTAACTTTGCTTTATTACACTGCACTTAACCTTTAATTATTAATAATGTGAAAATTCTGACAACTTCCTCTCTCTTTGAAGTGATTTTCATTCTGCTTCAAAGCGTAAACACATAAGCACAAGATTGTAATACTGACCCCCTGCCCTCCTCCTCCAAAATCAAGAAAACAGGATGTCTGCCTCAACATAATCTTGTTTAATTCTGTAATTGTTGTGACAGAATCACCAGTTATAGATTTGTTTTTTGAAAATCAAAGCTTTTATTTCTCTCTCCCACACCCAGCAGTTGAGCAATCAGCACTCTTGCAGCAGGAGGAGTTACTTGCCAACCAATTGCAGACGTAATTTAGATGAATTGCTTTGTTTTGGACCCCACGGTGGAGAAGGGAAAATTAGCAGGTTCTGTGAAAAGAGCCTGTTGGGATAAAATGTTCCAGGTCTCATAGTTGAAAGGCACGTTTAATGATTAATTGTCTCCATTATAAAAGTTTCTCCAGCAAAAAGTCATTTCCTGCGAGTGTTTGTAAGTGAAAAGCTAAAGCAACAATGATATGCACTGGATTTTCAGAGCTCAAGAGCAAAATGTGCTTTACTGCTTATCAAAATACCTGATTAATTTTGAACTCTGTTTATGATTAAAAAAGTCAATTAACTGACAAGTTAGATGTTTTTGCGTTTCTCTGTCACTTTAGATTTGGGATGATTCCTGTGAGGCAGAACCTCATTGTGTCTTAGAACCACCTATAGGATGGCACTATGGTTGGGCTGTCGAATTTCTCACCCAAGCTGTCAACAGATGGCAGGTGGGCTTCTGAGTGTTATCCCCCCACCTGAAAGAAACCTTGTGGGTGAGGGAAGAAAAATCAGGCCCTGACACATTCTTCTGTCCTGCGGTGACAACAGCTCAGCCAAAGCATCCAAGGCTGCTTGTCATAATAACACACTGACTGAACTCTGATGGAAAAGCTGGACAGTGTTGCGCTGGAAGAAAATGGTCTTTTGTGATGTTGCTTTATAATTTCTTCACACAGCCTGGTCTTTTTTTTTTTTTTCATCCAGTCTGCATGAATGTTTGCATTTCAACAACTTGTCTTCTGTCAATCACTGACAACAATTGATTGAGGTCTCTGGTTGCACACTACACGATTACAAATACAACACATTTGCTTAATTGTGGTGGAAAATGCTGATTGTCTCTTGCAACGACTGTAAAAGCAGGAAAACAGTGACAGATGCTCAGCCTCCTGTTGGAGATTTTTTTGACTTAGCTTCTGTTTGTTGCTAAGCTGTTTTTAAATGAAAGCTTTCTGTTGTGTTTTCAGAAAGGGGAAGAGAGAGACTGCCTGCATTGAGACAAATATTTAAACTGTAAATCTCCAAAGATTACATTAAATTCAGCAAACTGCACACGGCCATTTTCTTACTGTCACGGATTGTAGATCAGGCGGGCAGAAATAATCAGTTCACAACAAACTCCACTATTGTATTTGTATGAATGCTCTTTGATCAGGAAAGCCACCCTGATCAGAGGATCCTACCCATCCCCTTCATCATTCCTTCAGTATTCTCCCATCAGGCAGAAGATACAAAGTCCCACCGGCCAAAAAATGGTCTATAAAAAACTAATTTATTCCAACTGCAGTCACAGCCCTAAATAACTAGTCTTAAGTATCAATGTGTTGATTTTAGTTTAGATATATGTAATCTTAGATCTTTTATTGTTTTGGATGTTTGTTCAGAGATGATGTGGAGCCCTGTCAAACCCTGTAACCTTTTTGGGGTCAGACAATAAAGTTTTCTATTCTATTCTTCACGTCATCTGTGGATATAGAAGTAGAAAAAGTGGGCTTGGAAAGTCGTGTTTTTTTGTTGATTGGTTTAGCAGTCCGATTTAAAAAAATCCATGGGTGCAAATTGGACCCGGCAGGCACTGATTATAACAAGCAAGGTGGCAGCTCTGCAGATGACTTCAAATCTGGGTGATGTGCACTAACAAGCAATAAAAGTACCAGATAGGACGGTGGATAGAAAAAGCTGCAGGGTTTAAGTTCTAAGAATTTCTTGACAGAAGTTTATTAAACAGCACCATTTCTTTCTGGGATTATTAATTTGATTCCACTACTTCATGCTCATACACCATATTATTTAGGGAGGCATTTTATGGAAAGTTAATTACTCCTAAGAGAGCATTGTAATTTCTTAATCTTCTTACTCTAGTAGAGATCAAGGTATAGGGTAGTGTGTTATAAATGTTAGAAAGCTCAGTTGAAGTCAAACCAAGGACGTTTAGTTGACTTAAAATAATTTGTTGCCTCAACATTTTTTTGTCTTAATATACTGTACTTTAAAGTCATGAACAATAGTTAATTTGGCTTACACGTACTATTTAGCACATTTTTAAATCTGTGCTGCTGATTTGTGTTCCAATGAGATGTAATCCCTTCAAATTACTTAGTTAGTTTTAATATTGCTCATAGTATATAATGCAGTTCAACAAAAGCTACTTTTTGCATTTTCTTTTTTTTTGTGCTGTCATCATTTTATACTGATCCTATCAGACCTTTTCACATCAAAAATCAAACAGGACATGTTGGTTTCACTTGTGTAGGTGTCTGTGGCAATTTCATCAGCCTGTTTGCTCTGTGAAAAAGAAAAATGTATGATGGTCTGGAAACAGAGTTCTAGCTTTGTAATTTAGCTCTCCCTGCTCTTTGCTAGTGCCTCCTGTCAGTGCGGCATATTAGTTGACTGGGTGTATCAGAGAGCACGTAGAGCCGAATTTGAGCCCCGTCTATTTGTCTTTTTGTGTGACACAATAGCCAGTCATTGGCCAATATGACCCCTATCCTGTTTTATCATCTGTGATTTCCTTCATCTGTCTTCAGTTTTTAATGTGGTTTGGAGAAAAGTCGGTCAGGCAGAGGGAAGTGACAAGCATCACTCTGACAGTTCCAGTCTAAGAAAGTGATGCTTCTACCATTTGCTTTTTATTCAAGGATGTAATATTTCTTACATAGTGCTGGCAGTTTATTGGTGTCATCTGGTGCTTGGAAACATATTTTTGAGATTATTACCTTGACCTTGTAGGAAGCACATTCTTCATCTTGGAAAATACTTGTTTACTTTTTAGAGATACTTTTTTAGAGATCTTCTATCAAAGCAGCTTTTACTTTAAAATTAAGTAAAATATTGTATGTTTTTTTTTATCCATGCTTTTCATCTTTCATACCACTGACAATGAAATTACCATAAAAAAGCATTTCTTTATGTAGGTTTGAGAAAGAAATGACTATACTTTAAAGAGATAAGAATTAGGAGAATGATAACTATGTATCCAGCATGTGTGTGCTGTTTACAGTTTTGTAGTCACAAGATTTAATCAGCAGATAAAATGGCAAAAGACAGAAAATATATACAAATATTTTTTCTTGTATTACTTGCTCCTAACTTGTGTGTTTAGGGTCTGATTGTGCTGAAATAATCTGCTCTAAGGATGCAGGGTTAGGGTTAGGTGTTCAGGGGATCCTCTGCTATAGAGGGATTATCAGTCTACGTCACTCCCTGCGTTTGTCGTCTGCAAAAAGAGACAAGATCATCTCTTGTTCTAGATGTGGCTTGCACAAATCGTTTTGATAAAAACAACAAATTGCGCAAGCTCTATAGAATCCCTTCAACTCGCTCCCTTTTCGTGGCAAGCAAAATACATCTTTGGTTGCAAGCCATCAAAAGAAGCAATTTGAACAAGCAGATGATTAAAAATGCAACAGTCTGCAGCATAACTTGTTTTATCACTAGGTGATAAACTGTAGTAGTACACTGGCTGTAGTACACTTACAGCATCACTAACCAACACTGTAACTGCTAATTATTTATTTAAAGGGCCGGCATCCCTTCCCTCAGGTAGGTTGCGCATTTTCCACTGTGTTGATAGGTAAATAATCCCTCTATATTTGCAGTGTTTCTTACACATAGACGAATGTGTGGCGGTGCGCCACGGTTTAAACTGCGACCGCCACATATTCCGTTTTGTACTTCTTTTTTACGCTATTTTACGTACACCTCCAATACTACCCGACTGCAGCTGCAACAACTCCGCCTCTTTCTCAGACAGCTTGTGTCTGCGTGACAGGGGGATATTTCTGCAGGCGGAGAGTTTACCCGATGTTTGGATTTAGTCCTCAGCCAAGCGCAAGCGAGGTGGGATATTAAACTGTTTTTCCGGGTTAGAAGGAGGAAAGCGGGAGAATCCATAAGACACTGCAAACATGGGCATACTTGCTAGGGGTGTGCGATTTGACGATTTAAGACCATGAAGCGATCTACACGTGTGACGATCCTTCATTTTTGGGAGATCACTTTATCCCGATTCTCAGTTCTGCTGCTGTATTTTTTGCCTTTGTGTGCGAATTAAATCCTCCGCTCTCTCCCTGCTCTCGCGTCCCTCTTCTCCCTGCCCCTTTACATGTGCGCAACCTGTAAACAAGCATGGCGTTGCCGCGTCTGAGAGGGTAACTGAAGTTTTCGTTCCGAAGTCAAACTCCTCATCCTTTGAATGGAAGTGGTTTGGTTTTTTACCAGACGTCAAAGAGGAAACAAACAATATTTGGAAAGTTTGCAAGGGGAGCGTCAAGGCAAGTGATCGCAACACCATAAACTTGTTAACTCACTTGAAGAGAAGGTATCGCCAAACAATGGCAGCTAAAGGTATAAAGCCGACTGCAGCAGCAGTGGCTAGCGCTTCTTCTTTTTAGTTTAGCAAGTGCTAGAAAAAATAATCATAAAACTTACCCCCTACGACACAAACAGCAAACCATCCGTGCAGTTGCCCGGCTGCTTTTTTCCCCCAAACACCGCCATTCCACGCATGTACGATGAATGCACAGAGAGTTGCAGGGAATATAAACAATATGTTTGGATTGATGGAAGAATAATTAGAATGGCTTATATTACAGTCTACCTTCATTATTTTATGTAGCAGCAGCACTTTGTATACCGCTGTGTTTTTACACTACATTGTTATCACTTACGTTTTTATTAGGCAGAATTATGTATGCCTGTTTATAATATCATCATTCTGCAAAAAAACATTTGAACCAGTTAAAGCTGCATTTATCCCGTTGTTTGAGGATTATTAAATTGGTGTATTATAGATTGCACAATAAATATTGCACATATTTACAGCTACATATTAGTCTTTTATTTTAAAAGATTAGATTTTATTAGATTTTCTGAATCATATTTTTAAACTAAAGTAAGTTCATGTTTGATTTCTGTTTTAGTAGACAAGTCAAGATTAAACTCTTATATAATACATTTAAATACGTTTATCATTTAGATGTATTTTTCGTTGAGGTTATTTGAAAAATGAAATATATATATATATATATATATATATAAATATATATATATATAGATATAAATATATATATATATATATATATAAATATATTATATATATATAAAATTATATATATATGATATATATATATATTTATATATATATATATATAATATATATATAATATATATATATATATATATATATATATATATATACATACAGTGTATGTATAGTTTCATTCAGAACTTTCTGTGCATTTCTATGATCTTTGGTGTGGGAAAGACATATCAGTATTTTAGCCCTGTGTTGGTTATCCCTAATTTGAATGAATTTCTTTATTTAATGTTTCTCTTCTTTAATGTGTAATTTAAGATTTTTTGGTGATCATTTAAAAAAAATCGTGATACGTTATTGTTGTGGAATGTTATTTTGTAAAATAAATAAATACTGTTAAATTCTAGTTAAAATTCAAGTATTTAAAAGTATTTAATATTTCTTTTTTAAACTCCCTGGCCTGTTTGAATGTCTACCTAATTCTGAGGTCTCAAGGTTGGCAAGTATGCTTTTAACACACAATCACAGATTAAAAAGTGCTATAAAACATTTTATTCTGAATACAATAGTTTCATAGTGTTGATGTTACTGTGCGACCCCTGGCAAACAAGTGATTGCGCAATCTTTAGAAAGTTAACTATAGTCAAAAGCGTGCGGTAACCCCACCACCACACATTGCTTTCAAATCTGTGGGAAACACTGATTTGAGTTTGTTCTTAATGCTGTAGCACAGTCTGCACTGTTGGTTCATTAAACATATTTTATTCCTCTGGATTTTTGATGTTAACCATTCACATAATTCACGCTATAGAGAAAAAAAATAAGTCTCACATTTACTCTAGAAAAAGTTATCAATCAAAATAGGACACATGTTTCTCTCTTTACATGCTGCATATAATTGTGGAGAGAATAAGGGTCATACATTGATTTGATTGTATCAGATGCTTCCATTTTCTCTGCATTTGTACCTAGATTTTTTTTGTTTTTGTTTCTCCATGACAACCAGATATAAGTTTTCTTAACATCAATATAATGTCTTTATTGAATCCTGGTGTGTATTGTGTTTTCACTTCAATGTACCATGCTGACACTCAGAAGAGCAGTGAACTGAAGAGGGGAGAAAATGCTCAACTTCAAACTATTATTAAATTAGGATTGTGGGTTGCTTTTCAACACAAGCATAACAAAATTTGATTTGTATTTTTGGGACCAAAATAAGGTTTGGGCTGGCATGACTAAGCTGTCATTGTATATAATTTGTCCCATTTTTTATCCCACATCATGATGTGGCAGTTCAAATAAAATTCTAATTACTAGTTCATAAAGTACAGTAAGAGAATGGTGGCAGACAGAAAGATTTTGTTACAAAAAAGTAAGATGTTTATCCTCCACTGCAGTCTGTCATAACCACATCAATTGATATTATGAACAACATGCATGTATTGTAATGAAAGCTAAGTTTGCTTGCTTTACTTTTCTTAAATGTGAAATTGCTCTCTCTGTCATAATGGTATGAAGGTGATCCAAAATGCAGATATTCAGGATGTAACTGCATAAGAAAATTATTTAGAATAATCCAAAGACTTGAATATGAGTATTATTGTTACAAGAGTACACAATTAAATGGTAAGGTTGACAGAAGTGCAGTGGAGTATGACAGAAGGAGGACTGTTGAAATACTGAGAAGAATGCCAGGAGAGCCAGATAAACAATCAGAGGTGAATGGAGACACCTGGAAGAGGGAAAGCAGAGTGCAGTTTAGAATATGTCAGACAGATGGGAAGGAGGAGGGGCAAAGTGGCAGGTAATCAGACACACAGGGAGGGCAGGGATCATTACTAATAGGCAAGAAGACAATAATGGGAATATGAGAAAACTACCACAAGGGATTAATGAAAGCCAAACAGAATGACACTACAAATACAAACAGCTGGGGATCATGACACTCGCAGGAAGTTAAAGTCAGTTTGCTTCCAGTGTGATGGTCACAAGCTAATGTGAAGCAAGTGAAAGTGAATTTTATTTGAGAGGGATTTCAATAATGACTCTGAAAATCTTAGAGCCGAACTGAAACAAGTTTAAGAAGAGTGAGCATTTGGGGCACATATAAGTTATGCCCCACAAAATGAGGCTTAAAGATTGAATATGGAGCATTTTCATAAAAACCTACAAAAATAAAAAAAAATACATCCACTGGGCTTTTAGAGGGGTGTAGAACGAAAGTAAAACATTTCCTTAAAAAATATTTTAACTGAAATATAATAAAACATACATTTAAAATGGGCATGACAATGACATTATGTTTACATCTACCAGCCAGTAGCGGCCGCAGGTTGTGGGTTGACCGATACGATCTCTATGATCCAACTATATGATCGGCAAAGCTCAGCTGACACCGGGAAGAATTTTGGAAGAAGAACAGAAAAATGTAGTTTTAGGTGAAGCCTACACTTGATGGACCGGCATAAAACATTTCCACGGCATCAAACACAGAAACGTTGACTTTCCTCCTGTATTGGTAAGCTAACTCAATTGCTAACTTTGCTAACGTTAGCTGTCAGTTAAACCCCTCTAAAATACATTCCTGGCTGGACACAGTTCAGGTTGGTCACTGAGCATATCAGCAGAGAACCAGGCAACCCAACAGCTGGAATGAGTTTTGTGTTGTAGCTACAACCTAGATAAACTATATCTCGCTATCATGCTCATGTTCCATATCCAACCTTTAACACACCATGCTAATGCACATTCACAATACATTAAAGGCAGCCCCTGTCAATGCACGCTAAATAAGTGAGAATGGAAGGAAAGGAAAGAGCCCCGTTCTTCTCCCAAGAATTGTTAGTACAAGCCTTTACGAATCACACATATGTCATAACCAATGAGAGGAACACCAGTTGCATGAAATAAAACATTGTGAGCAAGGGTTGCGTTGACCGAATATTTTTCCACATTTTACCTTTTTTTTTAGAATGGTGACAGAAAAATCTGAAGGCTTTCCATCATTTTCACAGATTAGTTTTCACACCTCCCTCTGACCGTTCAAAGTAAATGCACATTTCTCTTTTCAACTCTATGCACGGAGTCCATGTATATAAATTCCAGTTATTTATTCAACTTCTCCTTGAAGTTTCGTAGGGGGGAGTGGTGCCTATCTCCAGCGGCCTGGACAGGTCACCACTACCACTCCATCCATCCCAATGTGCCCGGTTAGACGTGGTCCAAAGTGCCTGATGTGTGCCAAAGACGTGTACCGCACCAGCTGCTGCTTTAATAGTAGGCTTTTCTTTGGTATTTTACGGCTCAGGAAACGGCTCATTCTGTGAGTCTTCGACTTCTGTTCGCTTCAATGTGAGAAATGCTTGCTCATGTTAAAATTTTCTGTCTGAAGTGATTAACGTGATTGCAGGCCCCAGTGCTGCAGCGAAGCATGGATTCTACCTGCAGATCAACAGCTAAATCCCCATGAGGGGGTAATCTGTTCTGTCCGAGGCAAAAAAACAAAACCTGAATGTCATTCTTAGTTTATATTACTAGATCCGTTTTGTTAATATTTTTCTGTTCAATTGGTGGTTTTTGTTTGTTTTTATTTTCCCACTTCTCTGCCGTCCAACAGAGGTGGAGGACTAGGATGTTTTCTTGTGTTCTTTGTTTACCTCCCTATCTACCGGTCCTGTTTCTTTTCTTCGTCTTCTTCCTTTCTTCCTTCTTATCTCAATTTTGTGTCATAACTTCAAGAAATTAAATCCACAGTGATCGATAATAAAATCATTGGTCCGCCTGTGGCTCCTGCAATCTGGGTAACTCTGGACGTCTGCATCTCCAACCTCCTTCTTGTCTGCGTCGATTCCTGTAGGACGGATTGATGGCTCCTCAGACTAGTTGTCAATCACTTGCATGGGGAAACCTTATTTACACCTGCATGCTCACACACACATAGTTGTGGGGACATTGGTGTGTACGGACATATTCTTGAGCTGAGGTTATCATCAACAGATAGTTGGTACCAGGAGCTTAACCGGCAACATTAACGTTTTATTTATTAACCCATTTTTGTGTGTAGTGAATGTGTGGTTATTAGTTCATATTACTAGACCCGTTTCGTTAATGTTGTTCTATTGGTGGTTTTTGTTTGTTTTGTTTTTCCCACTTTCTCATACATATATATATATATATATATCAAGTGGAGTACTATAGCAAAGCTGTAATCCGCTGCTTGCTAAAGTAAATCTGTTGGGTTTGTACTTGGTACTCAGACACCAATTCTGAATAGCAAACTGCTAGACAGGACACGTAACAAACAAAAATAAAATAAAAAAACCTTCTGTCAATAACTTCTGCAAAAATGAGACTATTACATTACAAAAAGAAAGTTGAGTATTTGTGTTCCATGCCTTGCAGGAACCACATCAAGTATCCTTATGAGTGCAAGTGTTTAATTTCATTTTTATGTGCAGCCCTCTGATCAGGTTGTTTTGATTGAATAATACTTCAAATGAATAAAAAAGTAAATAGATTCTGTCGAAAAGGCAAAGCTGTTCCATAAGGCATGGAACAGCTTTGTCATCAGTTCTCTTTTATCTGCATCAAATGTAAGTCGAGCATTGAAAATGTGCAGTCCAAAGCACATGTTATGGACTAAAATATTTAAAATGTAATTAAGCAAATCTTTGTAATTTATAAATTCACAAAACAAAACATGCTTAACTCTCAACATAAGCATAACATTGTAAATTACGATTTACATATTTGAGTAAAAAAAAAAATATATATATTACAATACAAATAAAACAGGTGGCACTGATAAGGTAAAAACTAAAAGGTAATGGTAGCTAATAAAAAGGTGGTGAGTCATTTTATTTAACACTGTGGATGGATGGATGGATGGATGTTCTTTGGCCTTCCCAGAGGACGGACAAAGAATGACAGAAGGAGGACTGTTAAAATACTGAGAAGAATATCAATTAAAACACAATACAATAATTTCATACAATAAATAATTTGAAGAGACAAATAAATGCACTATGACTAGCGGGAGATGTTTTTTAAGTATTTTTTTTCTTGCATGTGGATCTTTATCACTTTGCAAAATGAAGGAGAGGTGAAAATAATGCTAGTAACTAAATGTGTCTGGTGGATATACTGACCACAGAGGCATTGTACAGCTCAAACTTTGGGCTTTAAAACTGAAGTAGTGATTTTACCTGCCAGATTAATAATGCAGGAAAGTGTTGTGCAAACTTAAAAAAACTCTGTCAGCACAACTTTAACTACATTATTGACATCAAAAGCCTTTTTAGCACTATATCTGGGACATATGACCCATCCCCCACATTTACACCAGTAATAAAAACAAGCCGTTCCAGTTCAACAAAGCCTTAAATAATAAAATAACAAAACACTTTACAAAGCATTTCCGTACTTTTAGCTTTGAAAACAAAGCTAGAGGTTGTAGACATCTGCACCCTATTGACGGGTAAATCATGGGCCTAACCTTTTTCACGTCATGTGCAATTAAAACTAAATCCTTCCCAGCTATCTGCTATTCCTATTACATTCTGTGACAGCTCATTTTTTGATAGTGAATGCTCTCTTTTGGATTACAAAGCACACTGGCTGCTGAACATGAGAAAATAGTCTGTTCCGATGACTTAAGATTCAGTGTCACTAGCTGTCTATGTGTGATTGCCTTAAATTTGATGTTGTAGTGTATGAGGATTGCTGTTTGAGTGAGAAACCTTTTAGGTTGGACCCTATAAAGGCCATAAAGTGAACCTGGGTTTGGTTTAATCTCTTTCTGATCTCTCACATCTACATACTGTTTGCTTCATAAAAAATTTGCACAGATTTCAAAAGTAAAAGTTCTCATATTTAATGGCACATATTTTGATGATGTTTTTATTCTGGACAAATTTGTTTTGACCATAATGATAAAGTAGTGATACGGTTGCCTCAATGTGGTGCCAGAGTTTAACCAACATGATGACGTATGCAGATATGGTATACTGGTCATAGTGGTCTGTCATAAATTACCTGGATAATATGGTGTTACTATAAAGAGTAAGGTTTATGTGACCTTTACATGCAATCAGCTACTTGTGGCGAACAGCAGTAGGAATACCAAGTACACCAGTATACTGTGTGCACGCTCAGCAGCAAACTACAGCCTATCTGTCTTGTCATGTCTTGTGTCTTTATGTTAGGCAACACATGCAAAAAGCTGAACCTGCACATAAATATTGTAATGGTTATTAATATGGCTACGGGACAGTTGCATGGCTTTAGGACCAGGTATCAGCAACTATTTTCCACTTACCTATAGCCGTACTCCTCCAACTTCACTCTTCCTCATCCTCCTTCCAGAAGCCAACAGCAAATCTACCATGCAACCTCCGATTGAGGAAACTGGAAAGGAGAGGTGGGGTACTTACAACATTTAGGAAGACTGCCTTCAGACCCTCTCTCCCTACCATCGTTTTGGCTACCGTCTGCTCCCGCCAAAACAAAATGGATCTGCTGCAACTCCCAATTTGAAAGGACGTTCAAGGTGCTAGTGTTATTGCCCTGACAGAAACCTGACTGGATAGGACCATCACGGACTCTGAGGTCAGTATGATCAGTTCATCATCCTGTGGGCTGACGGCACAAGCAAGTCTAGTCAAAACAAGGGTAGTACACTCTACACCTTGTTAATAAGTATGCAACATGATGTTAACATCAAGACTCTGCACAACCTGCACACCTGACTTTCCCATCGTGGGACAATAAAGTATTATTCAGTTCAGTTCACCTGATGTAGAATTATTAGCCTTGTCCATATGGCCTTCCTACCTCCCAAGGGAATACCTGTCTGGTGATCAGCTGTGTTTATATCTGCCCAAGAGCTAACAATGGGGTATCAGCAGGGCGACTAGCAGAGGATGGTAGCTCTATAATGGCGTGACTTGAAGGAATTTTTCAAGGAGACTTGGGACACAGAATATACATTTCGTTTATTGTCCCACTCTTAGAAAATTACTTATAGCAACAAAGAGACAGATTACAAAAAAATAAAAACAACTGAATTAGGTATACTATGCAGTAGAGTAAGGGAAAAATACAACACTAGAACGCTAAAAACTTTTATGAGTAAGGACTTATGATAACATTGCTTCATGCATCTATGGTGCGGCAGTCTGTCACTAAAGGAGCTCCCTAGCTTAGCAACAGCTTATTGGAAGGGCCTGGAGACACTGTCCTAACAGTGACGTTATTTTAATTAGTTTCTCTCTCTCTCATCACCTGGATTTAATCAAGTGGGCATACTAGCACAGAGCTGGCCTTCCTGGTGATCTTATCTAACTGCTGCATCTCAGCTATATATAGGATTCCGTTCCAATAGACATCAGAATATGGCTGATGCCACCAAAAAGTTAAAGAAGGCATTTAGGAGAACCCCCTGCATTCCCCTAAATCTCAGTTCTGAGCAGGTCTGATCCTACGTGTAGAGAACATCAGTGATTTGGCTCCAGTTTAGATTAACACCCACAAACTTTGAAGAGTTCACCATCTCCCTGTCCCCTCCCTGGATGTTCACCGTTGTCACTGTGGTATGCGGCTGTAGAAATCCACCTCCAGCTCCTTTGATTTCCCCACGTTAATTTCTGCAATGTACCACATTGGTCTAAAATGGTCACAAAGCAGCCGTGTTACTACTTTCTCACTAAGTTAAAAAAAAAGTCACAAAGTAAAATATTTATCATTTAAAAAAACCCCGGCAATATTACACAAAAGTAGAACTTTTACTTTGGAACTCGGTACAAACATATTTATTTTATGAAGCAAACAGTATGTAGATGCAAGAGGTGGGAACAAGGTTAATTTTCTAAACACATCTTCGGGGTTTAGTTTATGACCTAATAGCTAAATATCACTCCACAGTGTGAAACCTTGTGTTCTCAAAAACTCCTGTGCTCCATAATTGTTAGCCATAAAATTTGCAGTGAACATTATAATTGGTATGTATTAAAACAGGGTTCCTTGTGTTTTTTAAGTATTTAATTTTAGTTTAATCTTTCCTGCAGATGGTGTGGCTGGTTTTTCAAGAGATATTTTCCCTATGGAGCTAATGGTGCAAGATGAAGTGCACATGACCTTGAGTGTTCATCACAAACTGTCAGGTTGCTGCATGCATGTGCTTACAAGTTTCACCTTTTGTTTTCCTCAAAATGTATTGCAGTGGAGCAGAGTTCATGCTAGACATTTTTTTGACTCCAGCAATCGTCTGACGAGTTAATACCTATTCAATAGTATCTGTTAAGTTATGTTCAGTCAAAACATCCTGACCACAGAACTACACATTAAAGCAAAATTTAAATGCTTGCGTTAATACAATATCTGATGTGGTTCCTGCACAGCAAGGAACGGAAATATTCACTTTTCTTTTTCATAATCTAATATTCGGATTATTGCAGAAGTTATTAACATGAGGTTTAAAAAAAAATCAGCGGACAGAATGGATCACCCACATGGGTAATCATAGCTGTTGATCTGCAGGCAGAATCCGTGCTTTGCTCCACTGGAGACTACAATTCAATATTCACTTAAGACAAAAAGGTTAACATAAGGAAACATTTCTCCCATTGTAGCGTCCGTAAGTTGAAGACTCTCATGAGCCGCTTCCTGACCCATAAACTACTGGAGGAAACTTCTCACCCGATAACCGCTAGAGAAATGCACCAGACTCCCCGTGAGCCTTCAAGGGGAACCTGCATAAATAATCGATGGAATTTATTTACCTGGATTCCATGCATAGAGTTGGAAAAAACAAAGAAAAATCTGTGCATCACGTAAATCGCTTAGAGAGAGGTGTGAAAACTAATCTGTAAAAATTACGGAGAGCTTTTAGATTTTTTGATCACCGTTCTAAAACCCTGGTCAAATACGAAAAAAACTGTGTTAACACGACCCCAGAGGGGGAGTAGCCAGAAGATTTTTATTGGGGTGGCCAAAAGGGCGACACAAACTAAATGAGGGTTGACCAAGATAAAATAAATTTACAAATTATATACTACTGTATTAACTATACAAACATGCATTTATCCATCAACACCCTCCTGCTCCTGCATATTGAACAGTAATTCAAATCACTTTTATCTAGTGCCAATTCACAACAAATGTCATCTCAAGGCACTTTACAACAAATGTCGTTCCAATACAATTGCACAAACATTCCAAGGAATGAGCAGGTAATACATGTGAACATTATAGAATGTTGAAATCAAATTCCTCTTATAGCAGAGATGTACGCCGTTTGCATTCTTGTCTACATATTAATATTACATGTTATGCATTCATCTTACATATTCACAATTATACAAATATATTTTACCTACTGTATTAACTATACAAACATGCATTTATCCATCTTAAAATAGATTCTTCTGTTTTAGTAATTGCTCATATAAACCAATACATGTCAAATGACTTTGCTTTTGTAGCCTCAATGATAAGGACACAGAGGTAGCACAGCTTCACATTAGACATAGTTGTGCGCAAATGGGTGATTAGTTTAAGGACTGAAAAGTTTCTCAGACAGGCGGCTGTATTTACTGGTAGTGAAACTACAACAAAGATAGAATGGAAAACATATTTGTTAGGCTCAAGAAACAATAAATTCTGTAGTTCTTGGAAGTGGCTTCATTTAACTATATTGCTTTGTAAAATAGTAAGATGAGTCTTGGCTTTTTGAACACACAAGGCAAGGATACAGTTTCTACCAGTCATTGTTGAAGCATATTTTCTAGTCACCTTGCATTGTGGTAGGAATGACTCAAGTGTGGCTGAGATGGACCAACAGCTACAGACTGAAATATCTATATAATAATAATTATATATATTACTCCAAATTTATGTAACTTTAAAGGATATTTACATTTATACCAAAATATTGATTAAAAAGTTACAGTTCTGACAAATTCAGATTAAAAGACCTCATTTACAATGATGGATCCAGGTATGCTGTTACTGCTGATGCAGCTTGTGAAGTTAGAGATCATGAGGCCTTTATGCGTTCGCCAGCCAAAACACATACAGTACTTGCGTCAAATAAGACAGTAAGAAGTTTGTGGACTAAGTTGATGTTTCTTTTCCGGACTGTGAGGAGCAAACCTTGGAACCCTACATACACAGGTCACACTGCCATCTAAAGGCCGTAGAGAATATTTTAATAACAATATCCAGTGAGTTCTAACAACCAGGATATGGCGTTATTTATGAGTCTCATTCTTGAGAGAAGAGAGGGCCGTCCTGAGCGCAGACAAATATGTTTTGCAAGCACAAAAGTTAATGTTTGAGCAGATAATATTTTCACTCAGAGATAAATTTAATCTGAGCAAACAATAACCTATTTTGGGCACACGAAATGCATTTCTGTGTGTGTTCAGATCTGTGCAGAGACACGACTAAAATTGCCTCTCGGGTTCACTTCTCTGCTCTCGCTCGGAGCCGCGTCTGTGCTCAATGCTGTCAACGCGCTCGCTCAACACGGTGCAATGAAATATTTGTGTCACTATTCCAACCAATCACAAGCCTCGGATAGCGTCATCCTGATTGGCTGCTTCGCAATCACAAGCCTTGGATAACGTTATGCTGATTGGCTGCTTCGCAGCTTCCTGACAACACTGTAAACGGTGGTTCACAGAGCAGTGCCGCTGATGGGACCTGAAGGCAACAGGAATTCGTCGTCACTAAATTACGTTTTCGGTTAGTTTTATATTTTCTTAATATTACAAAAAGTATTCATTTATCACCGTCATGACCGGTTCCGATGGCAGTTTCCCTGTATTAGCCAACAAGATGTCAAATCACCTGGAATTCCGTCATATGACGGTGATAAATGTTGTCAGGAAGCTGCGAAGCAGCCAATCAGCATAACGTTATCCAAGGCTTGTGATTGCGAAGCAGCCAATCAGGATGACGCTATCCGAGGCTTGTGATTGGTTGGAATAGTGACACAAATATTTCATTGCACCGTGTTGAGCGAGCGCGTTGACAGCATTGAGCACAGACGCGGCTCCGAGCGAGAGCAGAGAAGTGAACCCGAGAGGCAATTTTAGTCGTGTCTCTGCACAGATCTGAACACACACAGAAATGCATTTCGTGTGCCCAAAATAGGTTATTGTTTGCTCAGATTAAATTTATCTCTGAGTGAAAATATTATCTGCTCAAACATTAACTTTTGTGCTTGCAAAACATATTTGTCTGCGCTCAGGACGGCCCTCTCTTCTCTCAAGAATGAGACTCATAAATAACGCCATACCAGGACACCTTAAATTGTAGCATTTTCAGGCTTCATAGAATCTCCTATAATGTTTGTCACAATTGGCACAAACATTCAACAGCATTCAAATACAGTGTGCTCTTGCAAAAACATATTTTGCTACACAGAACACATAAAAAAGAAAAAAAATGATATTTAGAATTAAAAAGGAATAGTTTTCTCTTAGGGATTTTACATAATATGGTTAATAAGAATAAAAAAGGTTAAAGTCAAGGCAGAGATTTTGTGTACATCATTGCCTACACCATATGCAATATTTATGCTTAGACCTTTCTTAGACCTCTCAGTAACTGAAAGATCAAAGTTACATTGTTGGCTTTTTGTGTTTTCCTTAACACCAACTCTATATGCTCCCACTCAAGTCTTCACTGTTAAATATTCGGGCACCTCAAAGATGTGATATTGTGTTTCTGAGTAAGCATGCCTGTCCAAACACTCATCTTCTCCCTGACAGGAGGAAAGATTACTGTCACGGGTTTCCTGCAAATTAAAACATGACTGGCTAGAAATCGTGGAGTGCTTTTTATCTGTCAGCCACTCTTTTCTCCACTGTAAAGTCACTGTTTTTTTTTTTCCATCCCATTGGCAGCTTCTCAAAACAGCAGAAGTTAACAATTACGCTGTCATCTGATAATGTTATTTTGAATTTAAGAATTTGATTAGTATGATACTTAATTCTGAGATTGTGTGTATCGACGGCCTGACATTTCTCTTAAAACTGGTGGAGAAATGAAGAAATTAGTGGTTTTGGGTTATGAAAAGAGTTTGTTTCAGTATGAGCAATGATTAAGGACAAAAGTTATGAGGAATTCTGTAGTAAAATTAAGAGTCTCCATAACCATGAGCTTTATAATCTAAAACGTATGATGCGGCTTTCTGTTGCCTGTTTGACAGCATGATTACGACTAAACTGTGTTGTTTTTTTCTATTTATGCAAACAAATATTTTTTGGATTGAAGACCTAAATGTATTGATTAAGTAAGTATGCTTAAACTGGAATTTTCCATTTTTAAAATGCCCTACACCTTTACAATCTGCTTGAAAAAATAAAATAAATAAAAACAAAAAAACAGATCAGAGTTCATGGTCATCTTTGTATATTTTTAAGCCTAATTTTGTTGCAGATTCCTCTACAATAAATTTCCAAATATGTTTTTTTAGATTTTTTTCCTACATTTCTCTGTATGCAGATTAAAGGGGCTGTATCATGCAAAATCAAGTTTTTGGAGTTTTCAACCATCTGGTAATGACATTTTCTCATAAAAAAACCCACCAGAGTGGTTTTTGGATTAATTAATGAATTTCTGAGTAATCCTCTTAAATTCTGCCCTCTGAGCAGCTGCCCCTCCCTCTCCTAGAAATCGACTGAGTGTTCAACTAGTGACATCAGTAGTTGAAAACAAAGGGGTGTTGAGGTGTCTGCACTGCCTCTACAGTCAGAGCGGCTTACCTGTGATCGAGTTCACACCCTCCTTCTTACAGTTTATGGCTGCTTCGGTTTTTTGTTGGATTTTTTACTTTCTCTGTGAAAACACCTGCTTGGCTGCATGGCTTACAGGATTTTATTCTACATTCCTTAAGAACAGCTGCTGGATCAAAGAACTAAGACGCTTGATGGACAGAGAAGTAAGTGGCTACATGCTAAGGCTATTGTGGGTTAGCCATTTATTAAGCTGCTTATGTGATCTTATGACAGCATTATGTGGTTAATTAATTGATCTGTAGCATCTCAAAATGTTAAGTAAATGGGTGCAAACACCCACAGCTTTTACATATACTGGGCTGGAAAGATTTGCTAAGTGGATGCAACTGTGTTTGTTTGGGCTCTGTCTAGAGCCTGGAGTTTTAGGAACTGAGATAGGCTTTATTGACTCTGTTTTTTATAAATAAATGAATAAACCAAACGTCTTAGCCCTTAATAAAACCGAGTTTCATTGTGGTACTTCCTGATTTTCAAATTCTTTGTGAGAAAACTGGTTGTGATGAAGCTTAGCATTGCTTGTGTCAGTGTAACTTCTCCCGGCTCTGAAGTGGAGCAGAGTCGGGGAGAAATGATCTGTTTCACTTCGTGTTCTAACATTAACTACAGGATACAAGTTAAATATCAGGACAAATCAATGCTGTATAACACCAACCAACATTTTATCATATATATGTATATCCCAGAAATTGAAAGCTGTAAAATAGTATGATACAGCCCCTTTAAATAAATAAGTGATGGTATCACTTAGTTTTAATGTGTATTGAAATTTAGTCAGAATACCAGTTGAAGCATTTACAGCCAGTCATCAGTTACAAAAAGTGTTATTACTCTAAAGCCAATCATTTGAGATGAAAAGAATGAGTTTGTCTTGCAATTTTAAATAAAATGTAAATAAAAAGTTTTAATCCTGCTTGGGCTATCAATAATGTTGGAACTGACCATTCATACACATGTGTTTTAAAGGTGTTCAGATCATAAAATGAGACAAGCCGTGTTTTGAAATATATTTAAAAGGTTTTTCAAAATGGTCTGCATCTAACATGGCCCTAATGCCAGAAATAAAAAATCACAAATGTCAAGCCATGCTTAAAATAATATTTGTGCTGCCAGTTCAGATAGTGGAATGGTGATCCTTGAAATATAATTTTTACTTTTGTGATGCATTGAAATTTGCTAATGTCAGGGACGCATACTTTGTCCATATTGTCTTGCAGTATTTACACTGTGCACAAAATGGTGGTGGCTTTGCTATATCCTTGTTAACTGAAGAATAAAATAAGAAATCTTATGCTTGTGCAGCTGATTGTATCTGACAACTACCTCTGAGTGCGTGGGCTTCCGAAGTGGAATGCTGACCAGGGGCGGATTTAGGAGAGAAGGAGAACAGGGGCTTAGCCCAGATGGCTGAATTGCAAAATATTATAGACACACAGACACATATATAAGGGCTTTCCACAAGCGCCGGCTATATAGCCGACTACTCAATGAAGTCCAGCCGGCTATTAATTTATGACCAGGATGTGATTCTGCGCAATGCTGTGCACGACGTTAGCACGCCCATCGTATTTTCTCTTTCATGCTTCAGAGTCCCGCTGTGACACGGCTCTGTTCTCCGCCAGAATGCTATGTTAGCTTTCAAACTCCGTTGCTCCGCCCGGTCCTTTAATATACTTTTGGTCGATCGCACTGAACTAATATCCTTCCGCCCGCTTAAGTTGTACCCAGTATTATCATGGGGCTCTTGACTCAGGTCTAGCTAAATGGACGATGCGGAAAGGATAAGTCCATGGCAGCGTTGTTGTTAAACCAGGCTGTCGGAGCAGTCATAGACGAGAAGCGGAGCGTCATTTTGGTATTTCAGTCCTCCCTTTAGGCGTTCAATTAGTGAAAACAAACGGATTTGTAAGAGTGTGTTTTCATTGCTGTTTATTTGTGTAGCCACCACTGCACTGTGAACGTGTCATGAACTGAAGAGATTTACAACCACAGAAAGCCCGTTGATGCCATACTATGCCAGCTTGTATTGCCTGTTGGTTTTTTTTAGCTGTGCAAATTACTTTTTATTGCTACTTTACATGTTGTATAATTATGATAATAATTTAGTGATAATAGTAGTAGTAAAAAGTAATATTATATTTTACCAAATGTCTGAGAAAATAATATAGCCTGCTTATTATTCAATTCAAAGATACTTTATTGATCCGGTCACTGAAGTGCTTGCAGCCGCCAGAGCAGCGCTCCCAGTCACATAATAGTAGTAGTTGTAATAATAATAATTAAAAGTATTAGTATTCTTCTCCTGTTCATGATTTCTTCCTACCCAGAGATGTGAGAAAGATGCCACCAAAAAGAAAATCCAATCAGCAGACTCTGGAAGGCTTCTTAAAGAAGAAAACTGGTCAGTTTAAGTGCTTCAGAGTAGTATTAAGATTTTGTATCCATCCTAAAAGGGACATTCATTGTTCAAATCGAAAACATTTTCAGATTTTTTTATTTTAATGGTGGCATTTTAATGTACACCTACAAGTGTTATATTGTTGCTGCTGCAATATTTTGAGTAGGGCATGGACTCTGATCCTGAATGGGAAGATAGAGAGGTAAAACTTGAACGAATAGGCTATAAACTGTACTTCTCTGCTTGTAGTGTTGTTTTACACACTGTAATTTTAACATAACTTGTTTTTCATATTATGGTGTTGATGTCGTTATTGTCTGTTAGCATGCCTCTTCATAAACAAAACGACTATCTGTTTAGCGCGGCGGTCGTCCATGTTTTCTCTTTACATTCCACTTCAATTGCCTCGAACGCTTAGAAGTGGGAGCTAGTACATTTCAGGTAGGAGAAGTCCCATGTCCCACTGGTTTGGATGGGCTCTCGAACGCAGCATACATGTATCCCTTTCTGGGAACTGATAGCAGGCTAAAGAGTTACTGAAGCAACCACCAGTGCAGAAACCAATCATATGCTGTATTTTCTCCCATTGAAGCTTGCGAGTCAGGGAATGGCTGCTTCAGAGCGTGTTTACGACTTCTGATCACTTTAATTTCAGAAATGTTTACTGATTTCAAAACTGTGGCTGGAGAGGGGCTTTAATCCCTTTCTCTAGTGGCAGCAGAGCAGAGATTCAGCCTTCAGAACATCATCCTAACTCCCAGGCAAAAGTCCCAAACCTTATATACCAACCTCTGCAGCAATCTCATTATTTGATTAACTACACAAATGCAACTGAGCATTTCACATTCAATTTCATTGTTTATATGTAGGGCCAAAATCTGTTTTTTGTCAATGTGGAGGAACTAAAAGTGACAAGTATTCATCTGCTTGATGTGTGATCTCAAGCAGATTGTTCAGATTGAGTATTAAAATAAATAAAAATATAAAATAGATGCAATAGACTATACTTTTTCCTAGTTGAAGACTAAAGAGTAAAACATTTTTATGACTGGATTTTCTGACCCTGTTGGCCAAAGTTATGAAAAACTGCAATAGACAATGTTATATTTATATTTTATAGCCCATCCTCAACGTTTTACTATATTTATTTACTTACTGTAATACTACTTTACTCTTTTTCAGTTGTTTCTTAATAATCAAGAGAACATCTACCTTTGTGATATTTACTTATTTTTCATGATTATTATCCAAGTATTTTAATATTCCTCCCATGTTTCATACGTTTCATTTTCTTTACCAAAACTTACAGTAAATTGACATTTAACAAGCCATCACTTTTAAAATAAGATTAACAAACCTGAATCATGGTCTGTTTCTTCACAGCTGCTGTTGTCAATCTGTACTTTTTATCTAAAGACATCCATGATGTCCAAATCAGCAAGAGTCTTCTCCTGCAGTTGTTTATGCAGGGGTATCCCCGCTTATCCCATCCCCCGCAGGCAGGCTGCTGAAGCTGCCAAAGTAGCTGCTTTCTTCTTCAGGTGGCTCAGGGAGGCTCTACAAAGACTACTTTATGTAGCTGCTGCCCCTCTGGTGAGCTCTGGTACGGCAACTATTTCCGAGAAGCTTTTTTCCTCTTTCAAAATTGAAATCCAGATTCGGGGCTTCTCAGAAAACATCCGGGGCTCAAGCCCAAGTAGCCACCCCCTAACTCCGCCCCTGATGCTGACCAGTATGGTGGACCATAATGCTCAGGTAAAATTCCTACTAGATAAGTAACTTAATGTATAATCAGCACCAGAAGCAAGCAGATTAAAACTTAATTATTTAAGTCCCTTCTGCTGTAAGGCTATATATTTTCCTAGCCTCTTTGGTGAATGTGTGTGTAAATTTAGATTCTTTAACCATACTAAGGTAGGGCAATGATTAAATTGTGCTCCACAGTCAATCGCGAAAAAGAAAAAGCAGTAGCTTCGAGAACCAACACATTATTTATTCATTCTCTGGTTACAGTTATCTATTACAAAAGATTTCTGCAACGATCGTCGTTACCCAGTGCAAATTTGAAGGTCCTTGTTATGCTTAAACCTGTGGGTGATCCATTTATTAAATTTTTCGCCAAAATGTGTATTCATCAAGAAAAGCATGGAGCTATTTTTAGAGGAGAGATTAAGGATTATCGAGAGCTCTCAAACTGACTTCTTTAAGACTGATGGGCCTTGGATCAAAGTAGCAGACATTGCTATTCACACAAACAGCTCAAGGTGGTTTTTCTCCTCAAACAGCTTTCTCTCATCTGTGTATAAGAGGGTAAACATGGTCAAAAATTACTAAAGCAAATAACAGCTGCAAAGTGCACTATAAGCAAAACTTCAACATACCAGCGGCCTTAAAATCCTCAGGCTCTTAATGGCCTCTTTTTAGAAGGTAAAGCGGCATCTGTTAACAACTACAGCAGTACCAACAACAGAGTAAACAAATCTACCACTAACAGGTCTTGTAAGCCATTCCTCTTATCTCATTCTCCCGGTTTCCCCTTGTGCTCATCTCTTTATCACGCCATCGCAATGCATTACACACTCTTCATCGCTTTTGCGTTTTAGGGTTGTGCATCACTAGAGGCCCACTCTGCATCTTGTTCCATTTGAAGCCTATTTGTATGTGGGTGAACTGGAATACTGGAGTCAAGCATCAGTAGTCAGCAGGGCTTTAATAAATTGAGAGGGTCTGAGCTGTAATCCAGCTCCTCACCCTCTTCTGTGCTGACAGAGCGCTCCTCACAGGATGCAAGAACAGATTAAAGAGATGCATTTGGTACACAGTGCAGTAAAGCTTGATATGCTTGCGTGTTTGCACCCATAGAAGAGAATAGCCTCTCAAAATCCTTCCCACAGTATACACTGAACGGCTGCTCTGGGCGAGATTTTGCATTTTGAGTTATATGGACAAAAACATTTTTTTTGTAGATAACTGCATTTTTATTTTTAGTATTTTACATTTGCAGTTGGTTATACCATTACATAAAACTTTTAAAAGCAAAATTTTCAGATTTTGAGTTCCATTTGAAGAGGTTTTTTTTGAGAGCATGTTTGTGTCTATCCAGTTAAATAAAAGAGCATTCTTCATATTGAAGGATTTGCCTACTCTCATCTAAAGGAGTTTTCTGACTCTTTCCACTATTAAATCATTTCGTATTTGGAAAGCACTTTTTACTCAGCTACCGCCCATTCAGCAATTTATAACAATCTGTCATCCTTTTTTTTTTCAAGGAACTCAGTATTTCGGCTATACTGTTTTCTGCACATTTTTCTCACAAGTCAGTGTAATGATTAATCTTAGCTGTGTTTGGATTGTCCACTGACTCACTGTATAATGAGTCGGACACTTTCTAGTGGAACATGACATATCAACTGTAATTCATCATCGACTTTCCTTAAATGGCACACTGGAAATGCCTGTATATCATGTAGTAAAACTGGTGTACTTGGAGTACAGCATTGTAATTAGTCAGTTTAGGCCACAGGACTGTATGGCCTAAGCTCAGCCTAACCTGAAACATCTATGGCAGCGGTGTCCTGAAGTAAGCCCTAAAGGGCCTTGTTGTTCATGTCTTTATTTATCTCTGGTTCACCACATCTGAATCAAATTGAGTCATTAGCAGACTCTTGCAGATGATGTTATTTGAGCTAATTAAAGCATTGAATTTAGCTGTGTTGGAAGAAGGGATACATCTCAAACATGCTGGACACTGGGGTTGGAAACCCCTGACCTCCAGATCTACAGAGTACTGAATCTATATTTTTTGCATTACATTCAATATTGATAAATTTTGATCCTTTTAAAGTGCTGACATTACCATTTTTTTGCAGAGTCAAGTGTTTAGAATAAATAATAAAATAATAATTTAATAAATAATAATAATAGTAAATAATAATAAATCATGCATGAGTAAGCTCCAGAGCTGCATACCAGGAAAACATATCGTTACAGTACTGTTGATGAATGTTGTAATGACTATATCAGTTATTATCTCTTTATCACAGTGCCCCTCAGCTTCTTGTAGATTTAACTTTCTCAGTCACAAAGAGTATACTTCCAGAGGGGGGCATCAGGGGCATAGAAAACTGTCTGAAGCCAAATATTTATGTTATGCTAAATTTCCATAAATTACACTTCAAATGTAGTACTTGCTCGAAATATTGCATTCAACAAGTCTTGTGCATTTGCAATATTGCACACATTGGAGTTTGCCATGACAACTGTGATTAGGTCATTTCTGCAGCTTTAATACGCTCCAAAATCAAAGGTTAAGGGAAAAAAAAGAAATATTTCTTGTTAAATAATATTGTTGATTGTCTAAAGTTTATTTTGTAGCCTTTAAAGGGAAAGACCCCTCCCCCAACTCCCAATTCCCAGCACATATTGAGCGATGAACCTTTTCCACACTTGCAGAGATAATTACAGAGGACGAGTCTAAGTCCTCTCAGTGAGCAGAACAAAATGTTGAAAGGACTTTTGAAGGACTTTGATGTCTTTGGGGAATCCGCATGAGTGACTTGAAGAAATCAAAATGGCAAAAAAAAAAGTTTCAGTCAGCAAATTTCTTATAGTCAGGTCAACATAAAGAATTTCCTATAAAGGATTAAACTTTCAATTCCCAGTGAAATGCGTCCAGAACACTAGTAGGGAAGAAAAAAAGTAACTATTGTCAGAGAACCTCTTTTTATCCATGGAAACAAAGTTGATATTTTTAAAGGAGAGGAATTTTTCCCAAATCAAAAGAAGGTTTTTAGCATATTTAATTAGAAATATAAATGTGGTAATATACATTCATGTAGATTGTTACCATGTTGTTTGAAAGCACTTCTTATAGAGTTTACTGGGAATGAGGCTGGCACACTCTGCAATCTATTATTGACAATTTATTCCGTATTTATGCTGTTTATATGGCCTTTTTCTCTAAAAAGGAAGTCTTCAAGTAAAGTAAAACATAGCCAGCAAAGTATAACTGATCTGTTGCAGCACAGATATAGTCTAGTGGGAGGAGAGGGGTTGCAGCTGTGTTTACTAATGGGATGTTATATTTTGATGGAAGTCAGATTGATTGCGGCTATTCTCCACAAAACAAAAAACCCCTGCTCAGATTATGTTTTTAAATCATCTTGAAGTGTGTACAGGGTTCTGTAATGTAAACACTACTTTGTTTGTGTCTTGGAGAAAGCAAAGTCCCGAAGGCATCTCATTTGAATTGTCATCATTTTCATCACCACTCATAGGCAAACAAATCACGCTGCCTGCTTATCATTTATGTTTTATGTCAGTGTTTTCATTCAGGCAGAGCCAAGAGTCCAAACAAAGTGGAAAACACTGCGCACATAATGAGCTGTCTTTGAAAGAGAAGCAATCTTATCTTCTATAAAGAAAATGACAACAAGTTGTTGAGAAATGAATGTACGTTTTTCGAAACGTTCAATTCTAACCTAATTGTTTCTATAAACACAATTCCATACGAAAACCTGATTAAAAATTAAAATTAAAACATCTTGCATAATATTTATGATACATGATGAAGTAAGTATTATAAAAACATGAAGCTGTGCATGGGAAGGGCTACAATTGCACCTACAATTTTTTTCAAACCCCAATATACAAATGAACTAAATTGGCAAATTGTACAAACTAGCAGCTGTTTACAGACAAGAAATCAAAGAACAGTTAAATACTTTAACACCTAATGCTACTACTATTTTATCTCATTTAAATACAAACGACCACTTTTAATGACTGCTTTAGGCTTGAAATATTTCAACCTCTTCATCACAAGCATCTTTGCTACTTAGGAAAAAGGGCTTTTCCTTAAGACTTGCTGCAAACTTGATTCATTGGAGGATACCAGCTTCTGGCAACCTTGATGAGGAATTTAAAGAGTAACTAAAAACTGTATAAATGGGTTTTCACCAATGCAACCTTTCAGTTTCAGGGCATGTTTTGACATTTTTGTGTAAACCTGTTAAATTATACTCTTATTGGTCTAAAAACGCCTTAGTGATGCCGCTAATAGTCAATGTGTGGCTACTGCATTTAAATTTTGTGATTGGCAGAGAGCAGTACATCTTTTCCATTGTCTATGTCACAGGCATGGTCTCAGAGAGACGCCTTCCCTTTCTTAGACACACTCGCCCTGCCCCGTGATGAGTTGAAATTTCTTATGTTGTATGTTATGTGCACATAGAAGCAATGCTGAGATACACAGAGAAAGCTAAAATCCGTATATCGCACTTTGGAGGACCACAATGTGAAAGTGGTTTAAAGCCATAAGTTATAACCTATATGTTTTAAATACACCGTGAATAAGGAAACAAAAGCTGATGCCATGTTTCCCTCCGACGATAATTAGCATTGATGCTAGCGCTAGGCTCTCTGTGCTTGCTTGCTACTATACGTGCTACCAGCTTCAAGCAGAGCTGACTCAGCACTATTCGTCGAGTATTCTTATTCGATTCCAAAAATAGCTCGAGGCAAAAACTCTGCCTCGAAGCCTCATTAAAATCCTATGATGCACACTAGAGATCTGATTGTTCCACACGGACCGTTGTTTTGTTTGCACCTGTGCAAAGCACAACAGTTTGAATTTAGTTGGCGCGATGGGAGTAAAGATGCCGATAACCGGCAGAAAATGTATAAAATTTGGGATCGCTACATTCTGAAAAAAAGAAGAGAAGAAAGTATAGTGTATTTACTGCAAAGTAGATCTAGCATACCACAGCAGTATGAGGTCAATGATCCAGCATCAGAAAACATCCACGTGATTTTTCACCAAGCGTCACCGAAACAAGGTAACGTAACCTAAACCCTTATACGTTGATGATCACTAATTTTAATACTGTATTTGTAGCGATGTCATGATGTCAAAGTTGCTTATGTTGTTTTTAGATCCCTTTTGTGCGTACGCAAGCTGTATAAATGAGACCCCTGAACAGTTTAACTAAGGTCACTCAGGTCTCTTAAGCTGATTTTTGTTTTAACTGTAAGTAATGGTAAAAAATGGTTGAACTAGAATAAAATGCCCAGGGCTGCAGTTATAATATATCTTTATACTTTTTTATAAAGTTATACATTTATCAATAATTATCTGCTAATCTTTTTTTTAATCAATAAGTTTTTTTCTGTATATTGTCCACCCCAGGAATAGATACTTTCATACATATTTTTCCTGGCTTGTAACTCTCCTTGATTATTTTTTTTCAAACTGCACCTGACTGATGCTTTTAACTCTAAACACTTCCAGAACTTTCTTCTCGGAGGAGCATGCTCCCAGACGCCCCCTAAAAGTTTTTTATCCAGCTCACGTTTCTCATGCCTGACACTTTTTCATATCAGATTTATTGTGTAACTACTAAGCCAATAAAAACTTCATCACTGTGATTTTTGAAATATAAATTTTAAGAAAAAAATATATCAATAAGAAAATGTTTGCTGCCCTGGATGTGCTGGAATAACTCTTTAAAATTCCATTAACATAAAGGCCTAAAAAGAATATACTGTTAATTCTCTTCAGACTATTTCTAGTATAATTTAAGAGGAACAAACTGGTTCAGCTTTTAAGTTGACTGCAGTTTGTCAGTGTTCTAATAGAAGTTGAGTGTACTTTATTTAGGTTTTATTGAGCAGCTCAGTGTTAGTTAATTGAAGTTTTCACACAGCTGCCGAGTTTTTGTTCTACTTTTGATTGCCTGTTAGGGTCTCATTACTCAGCATGTTGTGACAAGCAGGTTTCATTCTGTACTTGGAGTTTACTCACCCCGACAGTCCAGGACCATCCGAGGGGAATTTTTTCTATACACTCTCTGGTGGCACAACTTCAAGCACAACTTGAGGTCCTGTTCTCTCAAGATCAATGTTGAGCTCAAAGACCAACATTCAGAGGGACAGGTAATCCCACCAAAAAAGGTAGAGTCAAACACTCGATGTAGACGGTTGTGAGATTCAATGTGAACTAGTGAATAATAATCAGATAAGCCAAGGGGTTTTAGTCTATTCGTTCAGCAAAAAATATTCGGGTCAAGTTCATATATTGATATTTTGTGCGCTGGGAACACAGAAGTCAAATGGTTTGTTTGTGAAGATAATCTTGGCCAATACTGCTGATTCTGATTCTTAATGATTTAATTAATTAATCTAATTTATAGAATTAAGCCAAAAAAATGGAAAACAGTCTCAGTATTTAATGATTTGCTTTAATTCATCAAGCTTTTAAGGACTCCAAGCTGACAAAGGATAATCCCAGTGTCTTTTTATGTAAGTTCAAATGGAAACTGTGACAGAAGTTAAAAGGCTTCTTGCTTTTTAGTCTTTTTATTTTCACAAATCTGTTTAGGGCACACAAGTGGTTTGTTGTACAAGTCAAAAAAGGGAATCAAATATTCAATTTTATCATCCTGTCTGCGTATTTAGAATAATTAAGAGCCACTTCAATTTTTGTTAGCTACTGTAAACGGTCTTGAATTTATTCACAACATGATCAAAATCTTTTATTACAGATTGATAAAGTGCAGTCTGTTTCCAGTTGCAACAAAGCTTGACAATAACTTCTATGTAAAATCTTGGGACTGACTATTGCTTTACTTCTTTTATATATTTTTATTATCTGAAGGAAAAAGTTGAAACAAAGTCATCCTCAGTGTGTGAAATACGTTGTGTGGGTGTGTGTGTGGTTTAGGAACAAGATTTGAACAGTATATCTTTTCCTTCCATAGTATTAAACAGTCTTTTCCTCTGAGGCGTAAGAGTTTTCACATACTGTCTCCTGACTGCAGAGAGTGATAGATGGTGCCTATTAAAGTTTGGGAGACAATTAAAGAGACAAGAAGAGCCAATCCTTTTCATCTGTAATCACTCTTCCTCTCAGCAGTGTTGCTGCTTGCTTCTTGCATGCAAGAGATAGATTTTTGTTTTGATCATCTGTCACTGTGTGCAATCTGAATTTTTATTTTATTGTTACTTTGGCTGTCAAGAATGAATACAATTCTTTTATGTCCATAAACTGTACAAACTGTTTGTGCCTAGTAGTACTAGCAGTATTGAAAAAAAAACGTTTTGGCTTTCACCAAGAAAAGTTTGTCCTCCATGAAGGAAAAACTTATACAACGCTGCATTGTTTTCTGCTGGTCCATATGCTTTATTGCTGTCTCAAAGCCAGGTTTGACTGATATGCAACATGCTGCAGTTCCTTGGCATGCCCTAACTAAAGAGGGAATTGTTACCTTGGGAACAACAAAAACTAATAATGTTTTTAAATCAGGCCCGGCTGAAATAAGGTAAAGATTTGGAAGTAGATATAGAGCCAATAGTCTGTGCAGTGGTGGGAATTACTTGGGCATTTCCAATTTCCATAAATGGTTAATAAATTTCATCTTGTGATCAAGTATAGCCATAGAACCCAGTTTACACATTGATTTCTTCACATTTAGCAAAATGAGGGGCTGTCTAATTCTTTATATACTAGTATACAGTGGCCCAGCAACCTTTTTGGAACCTCTGTTAAAAAGCCTGATGTAATACATTTTCCGCATTGGTATTTTAGCGCGGTCCTAAAGTCCATGCACTCTAACAAGGTTCTCTTTGCTTTTTGGAGGAGATGCAGACCCAAATCATCACAGCGTACCTACCATACATTAGGCATAAAACTCAAGTCTTGCATTCTACTCACTAAAGCACGTAATTTAAGTTAAACTCTCAGTAGCATTAAGAAGCTCCACATTTACATTTTTAAAAGGGCTTTTTTCCTTGTATGTCTGACGTGTAGGTGGTTTAATATAGCTGTTACAGACACTTGGTGAGCCCAAGATCTAGCTGTTTGCTGCACTTCCCCAACATTAAACTTTTTCTTAAAACTTCCCTCCCCACCAGTTCAGCCAGTCATGATACTAAAACCTGGCTTGTTTTCCAGACTTATTTAACACTGTTCTAGTCGTTCAATTGACCGTATTCCCTGTTCAATAGCTGAGTGTTTTTGAACACTATACACTGTTTATTATTTTAAAACAAAGAAGCAAGTAAAAGCCAGATTTTATTAGCTATGTTGAATTGCTAAAATGAAAATTTTCTTTTGTGAAAAAAAAAGATTGCTTCATTATCTCTGAATTTAATTGCTGCAATTTTCCCTATGTTAGCATGACATCATTAAATCCTGTTCAGAATTCTGCAGCATTTTTGTTAACGAGTATCAAAAGGCATGATCACATCACACCAGTTTTAGCTGACTTTCTATTGCACAGATAGAGCTCCCTTGAGGTTAAATGGCTCAAGCTGTTTGGTAACATAAATGGTTGCACTGAGATCATCTGTCAAGGTGCTTTTAGTGTAGCCTAAATTGAAAAACAGCAGGGATTTACAATTCCCTGACAGTACCCACCTCATACTTGTCCTACAGAATTTCTATAGTCTTTTTTTTTATGTTACATTTTATTGTATCTGTTTTTTTTTGTCATTTACTTTACGTTTTTTATCACTGTAGTTTTTTTTTGTCCTTTGAAGCACTTTGGTGAATTTTATTTTTGAATTTGCTATAGAAATAAAATCTGCATAGACATCAAAATACAGTGTAAATCATAAAAATGCTGTAGTTACATTTATTTTAAAGTGGAAACAACAAGAGAGGCAACAAGAGAATGATTTCTTTCCTAATTACATATTATCTAACCCCACTATTTTAATGAAAAAATACAATTCTTTTTAGATGGCCTTAATTTCACATTTTTGGACAAGTGATTTGACTTTGCAATGCAGGTAGTTTGTTCATATGAATGTATTAATCTTTATCTGTTCTAACAAAAAAAGTTATTGATGGATGACATGCAAGGTTCGAAAAAGATGTACATAATAATCACTGTCTTTAAAGAAGTTACAAACCCTGATGGCAAATCAGTTATTTCACTAATTGAATTTTTACATGCATCCATATTAACCGTGTTAACTTGTTTCTTTCTCTCTCTCTCATTTTTTGTCTATTTGCCATGCCATCTGCTGTTCTTCATGACCTTCTTCCTGTTGGCTTGCCCTTTCTGTCACCTTTCTCTGATTGTGGATTTCTTCTGGGCTTTTCCCACTGACTCACAGGTAAGTGCTCTCTGTTAAAGTATTACTTACAGTCTGCCTTCTCGGGCTGTGGAGTTTTTAGGAAAGCTCTTTCAGCAGCAGAGATGTCTGCTCAAAGAGAGGGCTGGCACAGATTTACTTGACAGGTTTTAAATGGACTACTCTGATGTGTGCCTTAAGCTCTCAACAATGCAAGATCAAAGTAAAGATATGCCCCTTTCCACTAGGGTCGGTTTCCCTGGCCCGGAACAGTCTAGTTGTGTTTCCATTGCCATCTCAACAATGCGGCTGCGTAGACAAAGTGGCCATTTTGGGTTGCCTCTGCCTACTTGGATTGATCCAGAGGTAGTCCAAAAAATGGTTTGGTTCAGCCCAGATAGAGGGGGTGGAAAAGCCCTAAATACGTGCCGACCCAACAGGGCCAAGTACAAGCTAACTCTAGTGGAAAAGGGGCAGTACGCTCCATTCTGAAGCCAATGTGTCAAAGCTGTATTTAAACTCAAATGCTTAAAGGTCTCATTCACTGAGAAACCGTCTAATACTTGTTCTTTTTGAAACATGATCCGTCAGTCTGAGTTGCAAATGTGTGCTCCACATGAACATTGTCCAAAACACACATTGCCTAGAAGGAAATATGAGCAAGTCAGAAGAAGCGAGTCCCTTCTACGTGATGGGGAAAATTATTATTCATGGTTTTACCCACCTTGGCTTGCACTGGCCGCAGTAAGGCTCTATTGAATTTTGCAGCCAGGCAAGAGCAGAGCAAGTGGAAACTAAACGTTGGCAACTCCACAACATGGCGGAACATGTTTGGGGATTTTGCTATTTGTGGACATAGCACATCAGTGTTAACCCAAGCAAGAGTAGCTGAGGAAAAAAGTTATGGAATTTGTCCTTGGAACAATACCAGAGTTACATTAGTTATTAGAAGGAAGCATAAGGCCAGGAATATACTTGCTTTTAATAACGCATATGTATGATTATCATGGCTGCCTCACGTACCTTGTGTTCGTTTGAAGCACCATTTGTATACGTCTTCTGAAATTAATGTGATGCGTCCGTATGCTGCAATATGCGAGTAACAGCTAGGGGTAGTGTATTTGACTGGATGTAGGTACTAGATGTAGGTACACGGGGTCAACAGTGGCAAAACGGTATGTAAACAAGCAACAAAACCAGTAAATATGGTCTTACATACTGTCTACGAAACTGCTGCCTTCTTTTTCTGTCATAATCTGAAAATTAACCAGCTGATGATCTCCTCTACGGTCACCATGTTTGTTTTGTTTCTACCCTACAAATTCGACACTCTATCCGCTGTGAGTTCTCCAGTAGTAAATTCAGTGCACAAGCAAGTAAGTGCCCAAGATGCAGCCTGCTTCTTATGTCTACGCCAGGTTACACATGGTTAGAAATCAAGTATAGTTCTTTCCTAAGAGTTGCTTTGCTGTTAGCCAACAGAGGCGAGATGTTGAAAATCATGAATTATTTTAAATTAGACTCGTAATCCTGAACCCCCCCCCCCCAGCCACTCCTCCAACAAACTGGAACCTCGTGAAACAGGAGCAAAAGTGTTTTCTCTCTGAAAACTAGAGACCACAGCAAATTTTATGAAAAAAATGAGTGAATGAAACCTTTAAAAATAATGTTCATTTGGTTGGATTTTGCATGGTTTAGCAAAAAATTCATAAAAAAAACTCTTTCGCAGATGAAGAAAAATGAAAGAAAACATTCTAATCCCTTCATAACCTTTCCCATTCAAATTTTTATTGATGAGTGCTTGCGGTCTAACTGCGAGGCAGCTGTTTCAAATTGTTCACAAAGCAGAACAAAAGATTTTGTAAAAGAATGTGATCTGCCATTTGATGTAGAAATAAAATGGGACAATTGGTACAAAAGTGAAAAATGTGAGGAGGAATGAGAAGAGGAAAGGAGCATTGCCAAAAAGAGGCTGGTAAATCAAATCTGAAGAGGAGTGGAATTGATATTTTCTGCTGCTTTTAACCCATTTTTCTATTTTTTTTAGAAAATATGCAGCTACACAAACACTGTAGTCAGTAATTTCATTTGAATTGATCACATTTATCCTTTTGTAAACATATTTTTGTGGTTGGTCGGTCCAAACATTTTATATCATATAAGGCATTTACAGATTTTCTTATGACCTTAGTATTTTTTCAGCTTTGGTCTTTTCTATATATACTGATCTGCACTCACCCTGAACACGCTTTAAGTGCCATATTTAACTGCTCCACCTGGTGGTGTTTGAATTGATAATCAACTACAAATCACACAGAATGCCTCAACGCTCCCTTTTAGATTTTCTCCTCAGGCTCTGATGTTGCTCCAGAGTTCAATCACAAAATTGTTTTGTGTTTATTGCAGTAATAACAATTCTAAATCAAAACTCCCTTGAGATTGCTTTTAGGCATTTGTTTGACTGTGGGCATATTGAGATCAGTCCTCTCTGTTAGATTTTACCTTTATAATCAGGTTGGAAGATAATCAGGTTGAATGTGTTGAGAAGATTTTTAGAGCCAATTTGACATCTGTATTTAGCTTATCAAAGATGACTGCTCACCACATCTTTGCTCTTCCGGCCGCTCTTCCTCACTCCTCCACTAGATGGTATGGCATAGTCAGGAGAGAATCTGGAGCTGGAGAAGCTCTGAGGCATGTTACTCCTGGCATTTGTGTGTGTTTGTGGGTTTTAGTGTATGTTTCAGAGTGTCATCAGATGAAACGGCTCTTTATTCGGGAGACAGTGTGTAAACATTTGCTTTTGTCAGCCCTCCCCTGTGATCCTCCTCATCGTCGCTGCTCAGGGGTGAGTTTGGTTCAAAGTTGCCTGTTGTGTACATGTTGTTTGGAGGGTCTAGAAGCAGTTTTCTACATGTCGTTGAGTCGTATGGACCTGTCAGTGTACATGTCCACCCGTTTACACCTGTCAGTTGATGCCGTAGCTCCTGTGTTTGCAGACATCAGCCCTTTCAGGTCAGACACGTGAAATCAGCTCTGACGGCAGTTGTCTTGTTGAATGATTGGGTGACGTGGTTCATAACACAGCTTTGGATAGAACAAGACCCGACACATGAAGCACAAATGTAAAAGGAAATGTTTTTTTTCAACTAGGCAGGTATCTGGAATTAGTTACAAAGCCTTGCTGTTGCAAGGAGGGGAAGTCTAATCAATTCTGCTTGTATATTCGCTTTGTGAGACAGTTTTGTCAATTATTTGCTGGAAGCTGGTGAGTAAGGACTGTTTCAAGAACAGGACATTTGTTTGGAAAGCTGCTTATAATACTTTGTTTTGTGAAAGTAGGAGGTGGTGAGGCCCAAACTTCTAGAGTAATTGCAGATATTCTCAGATTTCTCAGAATCCTCAACTTGCCCCAGAAGCTGAGCTGTGGTTTGACTCCTGGCTATTTTGGGGGGCATGTTTTTAGCTACACTCCATTATAAATTTTCTCCTTTGAACAAACAGAATCTAAAAGTAGAGTTAAGTGGCTTCACAATAACTTTTTTACACCAGAGCTGAGGTAGAATGCTTATTTCTCTCTCTTTCTCTGTGTGAATCTCCTTGTGTCCCAGGCTCAGCTTTTCAATGATGCTAATTTGCACAAAACCCTAAACCAAATTCAAGGCAGTGTTGCTCAGTCTAATCAGAGCCAATGTTCACAGTCAGAGTCGAAGCTAATTGTGATAACAATGAGCGGCTGAACCGGTGCCTCAGCATGCTGATGTACATTTTCTCTACAGGCCCCAACCACTGGAGAGTTACTCACAACGGATATATCTGCCATTCTAAAGAATAATCCACTGATGCTGCAGATGAACTGGCTTATGTAGGCCATCATAATATTATAGTCTCCCCCACCCCTCCCCCCTTCAAACCACTCTGTAGAGTGTGACATGTCAAGAAAACATTTGAATGCTAATAAAACCTCCCATCAGTGGTACGAATAATTAACTTTAGTCTGACTGAAATCAAACTTTTGAAATGCATGCATACACCTTAGTCCAACTTGATTCGAACCGAACTGGAGTTTGGGACCCAAATAATGCAATTGGGAATCAGACTTCTGCAATCAGCCCCCTGCCCCTGCTGATCAGTGCGTTTTTGGATTGGCAGAAAGACAGTGCATTGCGATTGTAAATATCCTACTTAAACTCTGTCAGCCTCTTCCCACCAGCCTCTGTTTACTGCCTGAGTGCAGCTTGAGGCTAACCGTTATCAGGCTAACATGTGGGGGCACATGTCATCATCTATCGTCGGGGAGTTGAACATACTTCATTTAATGTTTCGATTTTCTGAGTGACATGTAAACTAGGGGGGCTGCACGGGCGCAGTGGTTAGCACTGTTGCCTTGCAGCAAGAAGGTTGTGGGTTTCATATCCCGGCCCAGGGTCTTTCTGCATGGAGTTTGCATGTTCTCCCCGTGCAAGCGTGGGTTCCCTCCGGGTACTCCGGCTTCCTCCCACAGTCCAAAAACATGACTGTCAGGTTAATTGATCTCTCCAAATTGTCCTTAGGTGTGAGTGTGTGCATGTTTGTTTTTCCTGTCTGTCTCTATGTGGCCCTGTGATGGACTGGCGACCTGTCCGGCAGTACCCCGCCTCTCGCCCGTTGACAGCTGGAAATAGGAGCGCTCATTGTCAGAGCAGAGCTTCATGTCAAGTGAACCAGGAATCAGCAGAAGATTCTACAAATACACTGACTGGTTCGTTTTTTTCATAGACAGTTCATCTGAGATTTCCTTATTTTTTGGCTTCAAACAGATGGAGCCATACTTTGAACTAAGGGCAACCTTTTCCAAACTAACAAAATATAAAGTCCAAACTGTTGCAGTGGGAGAAACAAACCGAATGCAGAGAACAGAAAGGTCTTAGCGTTATAGGCCTGACAGAGGAAGAAATGAAAGATGGTATGATGAAAGAAAATCTGGCAGGGAACACAGAAAGAGAAAAAGCTTTTCTATTGGAAGGTTTAACAGTAAGTAATGCACTGTTGGAGGCAATCAGGGAATCAAACACAGGTGTAAAATAAAGGCAGAAGGTAGTGGTACTTCTTTTAACCTAACAAGCTTTATTGTAGATTCTATACAGTACAGTGGGACATTATTATGTACACTGTGAAGGAGTATATGGTAATGTTTCTTGGGAAAGTAAAATATAACATTCAAATACACCCTTACAAATTCAGCTATGTAATCCTGCATGCTATTTTACAGAGCTGAAACTTTCCTCATCCATCAAAACAACTTTTTATTACAGTGGGGATCAGTACATTTTTAAATGTAATTTCATTCTCATAACTCCAAAGACTGCTTGTCAAGAATAATAAAAGCACATATGAAACCCATATGCCTGTAGTGATTTTGTAACTATTGTTACAGCTTTAGGAAAAAAGTTAAACGTTTTATACTGTAACTTTATTTGTTTAATTATCTGAATCAAATGAAAATGTTCTTATCAGTAAAAGTAATAACATATTTTAAGGTGTAATAACACTCCCATATCAATAAGAGCATATGTATTCGTTTTTTACTACTTTTTATATGAATCATATTTACCCTATAACTGGATTGTTCATTGCAGGGTTTAGATTTAAAAGGGAGTTGGATTCAAGTAGGAATAAGTCAAACTTATCAATATGTCTTATAAAGGAAACAAAAATATCAGCATGCAATATAAACTGGAAAAAATGTGATCATAATGTCACATCAACTAGCTTGTAGGACTGATATTGGATGCTACTGAATAAAGCAATGAAAACATTTGTTTTGACCTTTGGGCAGTGGTCCCATAAATGGGACCTATTTTGGTCTCATATAATAATTTTGTCTTTTGGTCTTTTTTTTCTTTTTGTCTTCCCTCTGGCCCATGAATGGCTCTCATTCCTGCTTTATAACTTGCATAAAATCAGTTAGAAATTAGAAAAACTAAATCTTTAATTAGTTCACAACACAGTTTGTTTATGGGTTTTTTGCAGTTAAGCCTGGAAGATATGACAGCTTCAGTGGAGAGAACTCACTCTCCTGTTGTTACGGGGATCCAACACTCAAAGCCATCGTTATTATATTCCAGTGTTCTACTAAATCCCTGCAGAAAACATTCAGGTCTTTTAATTAATTTTCAAACTCGCAGGCACTCTGGGTTAATAAGATAAGGAATCATACCCATGATGATAGGCAACCAGAGATGGAAGGGAAGTTCTTGAAGCTGTTCTTGAGCCTGCTTCAGGTTTTTGAAATCTAATTAATGCATTTTTTTCCCCTGACAAACATTCTGACATTTTTGAAAGAACCGGTAAAGCAATATTTTTGTTTTATCTCTCAAAATGTTTAATGTTTAAATTGGATTTCTGTTTCTTGTCTACAGTTTTTTTCCTCAGTGTCTTGTCTTACTAAGGAGCACTTCTTTCCTTCTTGTTTCCTTAATTTTTTGGTATCCATTCTAAAAGTACTTATCATTACACCCTGAGATTAGGGATGGCACTGTTTCTAAAGCAGACCATAAAAAGCCTGTCTTCTATGTTAAAAACCAAACATTACTTTCAAATTTTAAAATTAACATTTTATTTGTAATTGGTGACACAAAACAAAAACTTCCAGAGACTAATATAAACAAAAAAACAGTGGTCCAAGATAATTTCTGTTACCTTATCTTAGCTTTTTGTGGAACAATGTTTTTATTTATTTATTATGAAAGGTGGTAGATTGGCCAGTTGGTAATGATCGACTCTAGGCTGGACCAATTACAGACGAGGAGGTTGGATGCACCCTCCCCTTGCTTCTCCCATGAAAGCAATCATATCACACACAGAAGAAAATGGAGAAAAAGAAACAGACAGGCAGTGCAGAAAAAAGATATGGTCAAAAAGAAACGATCCCTTCAGCCAGATGCTGCCAAATGTGTTATTATAACACAATTATTGTGGCTATGGCAGAACGTCCATAAATTCCACTTCAGTAACATTAGCACATGGTGGAGGGCAGCAGATGTATGAGACAAAGGGAGCGCAGGAGAAAGAGAGACCCTAGGCGGCCGCCATCCGGCCTAAGTGACAGGGGAACTGGACTCCAGGTAAGAAGTTATGAACAGCAGTCTGTCTGTGTTGGATATAAACCAAGTTTAGGTGTAGTTTATTTTCCTTTGGATTGCTAACATTTTACAATGAGTTACAATCACTCATACTGGGTGCCAGAGGCGATTCTAGACCTAGAGCTTTGCTGGGTCCCAGGCCCCCAACTCCCAATACATAAATTTTTTTTTTTTTTTAAATGTGTGTGGAATATGATATAAATGCCTAGCATACGGGTACAAGCTTAAAAATCCTTTTTGTCACTGTCATACTTCAGGCTATATTAAACTATTGGTAAAGATACAAGGATAGATTCATGGTTAAACCATATTGATATTTATTTGCACATGCATATTTGCACATTTGCACAACTGAATGACAAATAATAAAACACCATATAGACAGTATTTTAGAACATTTGGTATTTTAACTTGAGTCAATAAGGTTGAACATGTATGCAGGAAAATAAAGAAAATATTCAAAAAGTAAATATTACACAATAGCAAAATTTTCATTAAAGTACAAAACTAGGACAGACAGCTGTGGGTAAAAAGACACTAAGGTACGGTAAACAGAGCACTATCCAACTGGTTGTATTAAAACATTTTAGGATTGATTTCATATCACTTGTTCACCTTACTTTGAAGCTATTGAAGGAAAACCTGAAATATTACCCCCAAAAAATAATCTAAAATATTCTATGCAATCAAATGTAAAATTGTTGTGTCTGGTTCTTTAGATGTAGTAAGATATTTTCAGATTGATTTTGTGTCACCTGCGATCATATGAACTGAAAGATATATTGGGGAAAAAATCATATATTTTACAGCAACATATTAATAAGACATATGGGTGTGTCTTGTTCCTCTGGTGCCGAGCAATAATTTATTAATATTTTGGGATTCATTTGTTGGTAGATCTCACAGGTATTTTCTGCAATGTATAAAGATTTATTGAAAACCAAACCCACCGCTTTCAGGAGCGAGCACCGATGCAGCCGCTTTAATGAACGCAGTTCTGGGTTGGAGGGAGTGCTGCTTTAATGGAACGAATGTCCTCCTAATATCCAACTTAAAACTAAGCTTACGCCTAAGTTTCTTACAGCATGCAGACAGCAAGAGCAGTCAGAGTATCTGGCCCCAGCGGCATCATCATCAACACAGCCACCTGCGCTGTCTCTGTGCAGCCGAAGTATGACTGACAGAAACACCGCTGCGCTTCATTCAACAACATTATGGTAACGCAGCCACTTTACATCCCCAGCAACGGTGGTGTTGCAACGATAGAAAAAGAAATGAATTAGATTACCCCATTAACTAACAAATAAAGCCGTTAGTAACGCTGTTATCGCCCACTTAAACGCTGTTACTCCCAACACTGGTAACAGAGATGCGCTCATGAATGCTCATGAATCCAGCGGAGCAGTGCTATAATTTTACTGGAGACTTTTACTAAGGCACGTGCCCCAGTAAATAAGGTCTAGTAACGCCCCGCTGGGTGCTATGATGTTACTCATAGAGGATTTAAATTAATATGGTTAGTTAGTAGGCTTGCCAACGGTCCCATAAAAAATTAAATTGTCTTGTATTCAGAGAAAATATTACTCACTCAGAGAAAATATTTCTCGTTCCGTATTGGTAAATGGTAAATTACCTTTATTTGTATAGCGCTTTACTTAGTCCCTACAGATCTCAAAGCGCTTTACACTACATTCAGTCATCCACCCATTCATGCACACATTAACACACTGGTGATGGTAAGCTATGTTGTAACCACAACTGCCCTGAGGCGCACTGACAGAGGCAAGGCTGCCAGACACTGGCGCCACCAGGCCCTCTGACCACCACCAGTAGGCAACGGGTGAAGTGTCTTGCACAAGGACACAACAACTGAGACCGTTGGAAGGTTGCTCGAATCGGCAACCATCTGATTACAAGGTGAACTCCCAAGTCCTGAACCACGATCGCCCCATTTTGATCCTTTCACCCCACACTGCGGTGAAAGGGAACTTGATTCGTCCCATACTTCACCTAAAATGAAAAAAAGGAACCAATGCTGGAGATTTTCTGAGTCTTTATGCTGCTTAGCTGTCTCTTCAATGCCGATTCACTCCCCCTCCCTCATGTATCTCCTTCAATCATCATGGCAGGGGGTCGGGTTTATGGCTTTTCCAATATTACCTGGTGGGCTGATCTCTAGTCATAATGCTTGGGCCGATTTTTCTTTCTTTTTTGTCCCAGTCCAGCCCTGGACAGAGGAATAACCCATAGTTTGCTGACCTCTGTTATGAACCATAGCTGTAACCATAATGCAGGGACGTATATAATCCTCTGCAGTTGGATGTGTTTTTTCCAGACTGTGACATTATGTACAAAACTTTATATGAGCTCACTTGAGCATTTGCAGGTGTTTAGTATAACAAAACCAAAAGCAACATATGCTTTATTATATTTTCTAGTCTTCAGCTTGGAAGGAAGTTGGTTTAGAAATGTTTATCTTCTGCTTTGCACTTATGTGGGAGCCTTGTCAAAAACAAAGCTTTGAATCTGAACCTGACCCTTTAAGAACCTCTCGGTTACAAGATCAATATGATTGCTGGGTATTTATGTGGCTCATGTGGTAGGAATTCATCCTGTAATTGGTGGGTTTCCGGTTCGAGTCCCAGCTCTATCTTGGTCGTTGTGTTCTTGGGCAAGACACGTCACCCGCCTTGCCTGCTGGTGGTCAGAGGGCCTCATGGCGCCTGGCTCCTGCAGCCTAGATTCTGTTTGCTGTGGCCAGAATTTAGTAGCTTGCCACAAACAGCATGTGAATGGGTAAATGACTGAAGCACTCTGTAGTCCTCTGGCTGAAAAAGCCATATACAAATGCAGGCCATTTACCATTATCATGTGGACACTTAGCCAGAAACTTTACTCAAGTAGCAGTACTTCAAAAGTATTACTCAAGTAATTGTAAAAAGTAAATTCTAATAAAGCTATTCCAGAAATATTTGTTTCATGAAGTCACTCAATTAAATGTCACTGTGTAAATGTAACTAGTTACTCACCACCTCTGGTACTAAGCTAAGCTCTACTGGGGCATTATGTTTGTGCAACACAAAGTGGTTCCCTCCGAGCTTGGTCTAAGAACATTAATAGAATCAAGTTAAAGCTTTTGCTTTCAGAAGTCACTTAGTCAGTAAACACATTCTCCAGTGTGATTTCATCTATGTGTAAACCCAGCTTTTCTGTGAAGGGATCAGATTTTTTAGAGAAAATTAATGAACAAATAACATCATGAAGACCAGGGAACACAATAGGTGGATCAGACAGAATGCTTTTGAGAAATATAGAGTATGGTTAGGTTATAAGACAACATCGCAAGCTTTCCCAGACATGTTATCCACCTAAACTGACACTCTGGGCAAGGGTAGCATTAATCAGACAAGCAGCCAAGAGGCATGTGAATAAGCTGCAGAGATGCACAGTTCATTTCAAACGATCTTTTATCCAGACAGCTATTAGTCAACAAATTAGATATTAATGGACGGGTTGGAAGAAGAGAGCAGTTGTTGGAAAAAAGTCAGAAGTTAACTCATTTGTAGGGTGCTAAAATCCCTGAATAGGACAAAGCCTCTCAGCTGGTCAGGATTGCACCATCCCTCCCTTTTCAAGAACTCCAACTATTTTACTTTAGCTGAGAATCCCCTCTCTGATTCTATAACAAACTGTGCACAACAGAAAAAAACTATCTATTTTCTCATTGGATTTCATCCAAAGAAGAAAAATCAACATTCACTTTCAAGTTGTTTTTTTGTTTAGCTATCATAGTTAAACACTGTAAAACAGTGTTCCTTGAAAGAACAGCTCTATAGTTAACGTTGGCAGTAACTCTAACACTTTTTTTTTTCCACATAAGAGTATTAAAGCCTGGAGATACGAGACAAACACTGAGATCCAACTCAATACTGGGTCGGTTTCTGTGTTTTGTCTTCTGTTGAATCAGAGATGTGAAGCCACACTCACAGAGATAGGTGTAGCTGAATTTGAAAAACTTTAGTGTTTGAATAGCAAGGGAAACATATTGGCCCAGTAGAGTGTAGCACCAGAATTAAGATGAGTTTACCTTACTGAATTTCACTGGGTTGTGACATGATGGTCTCCAATAGCTGACCGTCTCCATTTATCATCAACGTGATGATTAGCACGTTTAGTCCAAAGAGGGTCACACATTTGGTTGTCATCCTTTTGCTAGACCATTAGCAGATTCAGTTCTGGTAGGCCAAGACGGCATCTAAAAGGTGTATGACACTAGCCCTTGAGGAACAGACCTTGACTGGGCCCTTTTAACACACAAATATGCAAAAAGGAAACTGAAACTCCAGAACTAAGTTCATTTGACTATCTTTGGCCATACATGAAAACTAGTGTGATAAAAACATACCCCAAAAGACTCTTTATAATTGCAGCAAAATTTGGTTCTACAAAGTATTGACTCAAGGGAACTGAATGCGAATGTTCATCAGACTTTTAAGGTTTGTTGTTGTTCAATTTATGACTATGTGGTTGTCCATCATATAAATCAGCAGTTAAATCTATTAAAGTTTGTGATTTTGATTTCCCTAAAATGTTTAAAAGCTCAAGGGGTAAAAATATTTTTATAAGGTTTTTATACAATTATGTAAAGCTTTAGTTGCTGATTTAGCAACTGTTTTAATAGCAAATAAGAAAGTAAGTTTAACATGCTGACAAGATTAATGAATCAAAACTTTAGGACTAAAGAGTTTTAGTATTAATTTCCAGATGATATTCTTACAGAACCCCAGATTATTTGGTCAAGCACATTGTTAGCTCAATTCTGTGTTCTTTGGGAGTTGTTAAACTTTTATAGAGTGTTTCATTCAGTGGCTAATGATGTGATGTTTTAAAGCTTTTGAAAACAACAACCCAGCAATGTATGTGGATCAAAATGAAATCTATAAAACATATTAATTATTCCTATGACTGTAGTAAATTTTTCATCCAGTATAACATGAGTTACTTCACCTTTGTGCCAGAGGCTAATGAGCAATTTTGTCTCGTTTATTCATTTTTTATTCTTTTTCTGATTGTAGCCAGAACTGTGAAATAAAATAGTTTCAGATCTCATTTTCATAAGAAATGAATTTGCTTTGCAGCCGTGTCTAAACATGAAGGATCTGTTGGCATGGTACGGTGCACTGAACAATCAAATCATCTTAATTAGATTAGTTCTTCCTCTAAATTTACGCCTTGTGTTCTTCCAGAAACTGATGAAATGCCAAACTGCCTCCTAAATTCTCACTTATCAGCCAAAAGTAACCAAAACAGCTTGCACCAAATGGTGCTCAGTGTTATCCGATAGTCTTTCTCCTTTGGCTGCTGTTAAAACTTCCCTCTTCAATGATCCCCAGCGAACAAGAGAGGAGGGATTTTAAAGGAAAACACTTTAGCCTCAATGTTGAAGCATCACTTCCTGTTAGCTCAGGGGGTGAAAGGTTTTCCTGATGTTTGAAGTAAATCCAGAACACTGGTCACGTGCAGAAAATGCATCAAGCATGTGATTAAGAATTCTAGTTGCATGTAACTGACTGAGGGGGCTTTCCTGTCTTATTCAAGAAGAGACCAAAATAACAAATATTTTTCAGTCTGCTACTTATGTGTCAGTCTTTGTGCAAAGCAATCAATAACTTGTTTGTCTAAAATCAACATCCAACCAACAAGTTGCTACTATTAAGGTAAGTGACCATGTGTTCTGGTTTGCAGAGTTTTAATATTCGCCAGTTACATTACAATGTATTCTTTTAGGACCAGGGAGCTAAGAATAAAATTTTTATTTTATTTAATAATGTTCACTGTTGGTGTATTTGCAGAGTACATGTGTATTCCAGCAACAAAAAGGAGTGTTTCCCTTGAAATTTACATTTGGAAGTCTTAGAATTTTCATGTGTTTGTGGGGAAAACATCAAAAACAGTTTGCAGGATCACAGAGAGTTTATAAGCTCCACTCCTGATGGACCAGTGGTTCGGTTCCAGCTGGGCAGCTACAAAAAGCAATCAGCGATATAATGTTCTGATGCAGTTTGAAATAGCAGCCATTCAGTACAAAGTCCCGCAATGACCCAGTGGGAGTTTTTCTTACCTAACAGCATATATCATTTTTTTCTCCTCTTGCGCCAAGATATATATGCTCTGACAATCGCTCATGTCTCTTTGGAAGATTATGAAAACCACAGGGGACTGTCCTGAATGTTCGTACAGGAGTTCAAATAGAGAACAAATTCATCTTACACTGCAGCCTTTGCCATCTTGTCCCAGGTGAAATGTGAAATCCCCTTTAAACTAAATGATATGATTAGATTGGTATTTTGTTCCAACAATACACCGACATGCCCATGTCTTCATGATTTATGCACCTTCCATTTCTAATAAAAGCACCATGGCTCTGCCTTCGGGTGCCAGGGTGGTGTTTGAGTGAAGTTGTTTGGAAATGTCTGGTTTTGCGAGAAACCCCGCAGAGAAGGTGATGATTGAGACTTGATGGGAAACCGGTAAAAGCATCAAGCAACTCATTGTTGCAGCATCAATAGCATCATTACAATAGGATATATAAAAAGCTCCAGGACTGGAAGTGTGCTCTCCATGGATTGCAAAAGTTAACCAGAATTCTTATCAGGGTTATGTAAACACAAAAATAATGGGGGGGGGATTTCTTTTGCATGATCCCGAGATAATCTAAGAACAATGAGGAGACATGTTTCATGGTAGTTATATTGTACATTTTAATTTAATGCTTACTTTTTCCTTTTGTAAGCACAGAGCTGATGGACAGACCAGAATGCTCCAGCTTTGTCTCATCATTGTAAAAGATATTCTCCCTGAAACCTATGGAAATGTGAAAATGAATTTTGTAGAATTGCGGTCCAACTTTAAGTTTTTCTGTGACTGACCTTTATGGGTCTCTTTCCATGGAGCCCATTGTGGTTAAAATGTGTATTCCAGTAAGACAATGGGTTTCTGGATCATTGCTTTCTTTCTAATGTCTGGACTATTCATAGAATATTCAAGCTTTAGTCAACCCTGACTGTGTTTTTTATTCTTGTTATCTTAATAAAACATCTGATAAGTAAATCCATTTCCTGATTAGTCAACCCTGGAAGAGAAAGGGTTCTGATAGGGTGGAGACTGTAGAATCAAGACAAAACCCATCAGAGAAGCTTTTATCTCCTGACTTAAGGAGTTTATCTTTCATTTCATAAAATGGTGTGTAAAATTACATTGTCCAAGACACCATAAAGAGAAAAGTGGCACAAATTGTTTAACATGCTTCCCTTTTGGATTAGCTTTGTGATTCCATTATAATCCAAAATTGTGACTATTCAGACATTTGACAATCAACAACCAACCAGGGAGTGACAAGTTTGATTATCCACAGAGACCCAGGTCGGTTCTGGGAGAGTTGAAAATGTTAGATTTCAGATCTTGGGGCACTCCAGTGTTTTCTGCTGGGGAAGCTGTCTGTTGCTGGGAAAGTTGGCTGAGTATAAAGATGGACCCTGGAGAACTGATTTCTTCACTCTTTTTGTTTTCAGAGTTTTTGAATGAATCAATAAAAGCTTTTTTTGTTCTTTGGCTTCTGAGAAAGTGTTTGTTCAGTTTAATTTGGGTTCTGTTGAGTGTTTGTTCCTGATTAATTCTTTCTTTAAGCAACAGAGTCTAGGTTAGTATCTGTATTCTTTTGATTTTTTTTTGTTGCTCATCTTTATTTTGTTTTTTTAATTATGTTGTTTTATATAAGTATATATTGGTTTGTAGATATTGACTCAAAAGTTTTTTTTTAAGTTACAGCAGAAAAGTTCTTGTGGCTCTTTTAAGAGTACTCACCCCAAAATCAACTTTTTTTTGTTGATAAACTATATGGTTGAGTCTATATTAGCCCTATCTACATTTCCAGTAATTATTTTATGTATTTTATTACATTTTAGTGAAAATATTAATTTTGTACCAAAAAAACATTTGTTTAGTGCCCCAAGTGGATAGGCGATTACACTGCACTGCAATTAACTGGAATTCAAATCCTGCCTTGCTAACAGCTAATTTCAGGTTATTGACGTAGGTTTGGAATAGTGACGACAGCAGTCCGGCCGTGGTGGGGTATTTAACATAAGTGGTCTGAGGCACACCTCTGTAGCGATGTGCCATGAACTGCCTGCAGCACAAAAACCTGGTTGCTTCGTTATGCAGTTGGTTACCCCTATTTGCGGACATTTGCTCATTACCTGTGACAAAGAGAATAACTGATATCAGTAAATGGAAAATAAAATCTGGGCTAAGAGTTTATTTCTATATAACACCAACGGAAAAATGTTATCATATATATGTCTATCACAGAAGTTGAACGCTGTGCAATAGCATTGTATAGTCCCTTTATCTAAAGCTCAATTCACACCATACCTCTAAATCTAATCCCTAAATCTAAAAAGGGGAGTCCGCCGTATTAGGACCGGGCTTCAGTCCTAACAAGTTCCATTGGTGCTAAGGTTAGTGACGATTCCAAAACTGGTCCTAAGTAGGGTAGTAAAACCAGGAACACACACAAGAAGTGTGGATTTTCTGCCTTAGGGCATGGTACCTGCTGTACAGTTTCTTCTAAAATAATTTATTTTTTGGATGTAAGGATGTCAAATCTGTACTGAACATATGTTGATATATTCAGTTAGCCAAATCTCCACAGTGTTTAGCTGGTGTTTAGCTGAAAAACAAGAAGATGAAATGAGTGATATGGGGCAGCCATGACAAACATATCCAGAGGATATAATTCTGAACCTGTCCTACTAGTTGAGATTGTGTTTTCAGTATTGCTGGAACATTGCACCCAAGGTAAAGATCCAGTCTGTGTGGATTTCTGATTCGTGGTATAAGTTCTCTGTGTTCCACATCCAAGGGCGTGTTTGTGCTGGTTATGTGAGTGTAATATTTGAAGGTGAGGGAATATGTGCAATAAGGCTTTCACAGTACCTCGGGCTATAGTAAAGCATGTATCGATAAAAAAAAAGAAATCAGTTTACCCTTTTATTGCATTAAATTGTCTTTTTAAGCAAAATATGCGGGTAATTGTCTGTATTTTACCATTCCATGTAATTTTTGTGTTGGCTTTCATGTATGACTTCAGTTTCAGTTCTTTTATTTTTTGTGCCATTGTGCTGAGCTGAAATATTTTGAGTTACGATAGCAATTTTTTTTGAGGTGGGGTTTGAGTTCTGAAAGACTGTGTTTAAACTGAACCTACTGTGACTATCAACATCCTCAACCTCATCCTCCTTCTCATCATTCTCCTCCTCCTCCTTTGGAACTTAACTAACTTAACTCGAACTAACTTATTTACAGAAAACTTTAATATTTATTTCTGCATGAAGCTTAGAGATAGAGAGTAGATAAGACACATTCTTTTTTATGTGCATTGGTCTTTATATACTGATCTTCTGCCAGTCTTCCTGCTTGAACAGCTGCTTCAAAGTACTAATATGAGTGAGATGGCTCACTGCAACCAGGGCCAGACTGAGACTAAAACACAGTCCAGATTTCTCTATACTACCTCAATTCATGAACAACTATTTATAGGTATTTGATATACGCATACCACATTGTTTTAAAGGGTCTACATCATGCAAAATCAAGTTTTTGGAGTTTTGCAACCATCTGGTAGTGAAATTCTCTCACAAGAAAACCCAGCCAGAGTGGTTTTTGGCTTAATTCACGCTTGTCTGAATATTCCTCCTGTATCTCTTAGCAGCTGCACTGCCCTCTCCTGGAAAACAACTGTGTGTTGAAATTGTGACGTATTTTATGTCACAAAGTGAAAACAAGAAAGTGCTAGAGTTGTCTGCACCGCCCCTGCAGAGACAGCAGCTTATCTCTGGTAGAATTGCCAACACACCCTCCCCCTTCTCAAAGCTCATAGTTGCTCCGGTTTAAGCAGCTGGAACTACTTTTTTTCTGAAAATAAGCAAACCAATATCATTCACCTACCTACTGGTTTTCCGGAAACAAGCAGGCTTGGACATTCTTGCCGTGTCATTGCACAGAGAAGCTTCAACTTGCAACACTGTGGTTTTCTGGGCTGTATTTGTATTTCAAGGCACAGAATTGGTTAAACGATGTGCCTGGGGCATTCAGAAATAAATTGTATTATGTTCCTTAACTCTAAAAAAACATGAACAAAAGTTTAATTTGGATAAAGTTGTGTTACAGACCACACATTCAACTCAACATGCAACTCTAAAAAAGAATTTTGCATTTGTAGACTTTCTTGTTATGACAATGTTTTGGTATAATGGTATGTATAATGTAGGTCATATTAATTCACAGCAACCACATAAAGCCTACAGATAATAAACGTTCTTGAGCTAGCCACTTAATGGGCTATTATGTTAACTGAGGTAAAAAAAAAAAAAAAGGTGGATACATTGCACCCTGCTCTACATGAATAATCCTGGCTTTCAGGTATGAGTCTCTTGTCAAATATTGTCAGACGAAAGCTTCTCCGTTGGTCTGATGATCTGTGCCTCTAATTTCAGTTTATTTTAATGTAATTCTACTTTGAAAATGTGTTTATAGCACTCCATGGCATAATGTTAGCCTTTCTGAAGGCCCCTTAAAGATTTGAATGTCTCCAAGAGTTCGGAAATGTAACTAAGGAGTGCTACCAGAACTGAATGACAGATCAATTGTGCCTGGTCTGATAAACATTAGACATTCTACATTGCCGTTTAATCATGTCACATTATGTAAGACATTGCTGCTGTTTTTAGAATGAAAACTCACAACACGCAACAACACCACATTGAGCTGGGGGAGAGAGGCTGGGGGGTCTTTCCACACCCCTGTTCGTTGGACCATGGTCGGAGCCCGGAGCATCGGTCGGGTCCTGGCTGGTGGGCTGCTCTTGCCGTGTGGGGCCTTGCGGTCTACTTGTCCCCGTCCTGGTGGGCAAAGGGGTCTGTCTCCTGGGTGCAGGGGCAGGGTTCTCTACGGGGGGTCTGTCCCTGGGCCTGGGAGTATGGAGTATAGTGTACGTATGGGGGGTATGAATGAGGGTATAGCGTCCTTTTTTCGTATGTCCTGTATTTGTAAGAATGTGTACACAAGAAAGGGAGGGTACGTATGAGTGTCTCTGTCTGTCTATGTCTACCTGTCAGGTTGGGTGTTTGGCTGCTCTCTGGCCTGATGCATCTTCTTCCCTCCCCGTCACTCCCCGTCGGTGATGGTTGCTCCTGCCCGCTGGTTGATGATGACTCTCGATGCATGGGGCTGGGGGTCCCGGTTGCGGCCCGGCTCGGTCCTGGTGCATGTCGGGCGGGTCCTGGGTGGTCCGGTGTGTCGGGCGGCCGCTGTTTCGGGCCGATGTCCTCCTTGGATTGACTGGGGCACCTCTTATGGGGGTGCCGGGTTTGTAGAATAGGTTGGTGCCGTCCGGTGGATCGGTGGGGACCGTGCCTGGCGCCCAATCCTCCTGCCGGTTCCAGGACTTCAGCTGGCTGGTCTGTTCGCCTGGTGGGGCTGTCCGGCATTGGCTGGGCCCCTGATCTTGGCGCCCCACGTGGGGCGGGATCTGGACCCTGGAGCTGGAAGATCTGGATGTCCAGGTGCCGGCTGGGCGCGGCCTGGGGAGGGCGTACATCCGCTGTGGCTCCCTGGCGTGTGGATGTGTGGGGGCGGGCCGGGTTGTTGGCGGTGGGTACTGGTCCGGGGTGGCGGCGGCGTGTGTTGTCCGTCGGTTGGCTGCGGGTCCTCCTTGCCTGCGGCGGCGGCGGGGGACCCTTGTCGGCTGGTCACTGGTTGGGGCCCCGCTGGGGGGTGGGGTGCCCCTGGTCCCCGTGGCCTCCGGTTCCTGGTCCGGGCCCGCCCTGGCGTAGCCGGTTACCGGCGGAGCCCGTGGGCTCGTCACTGCGATCTCTCGGGCCCCAGCATCGCGGCTGGTGGGTGCTCCCCTGGGGCTTCCATCTGTTCCCCTCTTGGCGGGTGATCGACCCTGCGCTGATCCGCCTGTGGACTCTGTACTCTGTGGGACGCTGGATGCATACATCTCTTGCCTCCTCCATGTCTGTGCCGATTCCTGTAGGACGGATTGACGGTTCCTTACACCAGCTATCAATCACTTGCATGGGGAAACCTTATTCCGACCTGCATGCTCGCACACACATAGGTGTGGGGACATAGGTGAGGACGGACAAATCTTAGGCTGAGGTTATCATCATTAGTTAGTTGTTCACAGGAGCTTACCAGAAACATTTGTATTATGTTCATTAATCAATGCTTGTGTGTAGTGAATGTGTAATTCTTTGTTTATTCTACCAGATCCGAACTATTGGTTTGGTTCTGTACACTTTGTTGTTTTTGTATTACTGTTTCTCTGCCGTCCGGCAGAGGTGGAGGACTGGGATGTTTTCTTGTGTTCTTTATTTGCCTCCCTGTCGTGTGTCATCGGTTCGCCCCTCTGTTGGTCCGGTTTCTTTTCTTCACCTTCTTCCTTTCTCCCTTCTTGTCTCAGTTTAATGTCCATGACGTCAGGAAATTGAACCCACAGTAATCACTAATAAAGATTTTTCATACATATACATCAAGTGGCGTACTACAGCGAAGCTGTAATACTCTGCTTGGGAAAGTAAAACTGTTGGGCTTGTACTTGGTACTCAGACACCAATTCTGAGTAGCATACTGCTAGACAGGACACGTTAAAAAAAAAAAAAAAAAAAAAAAAAAACTCCCTACAAACAACGTTTTTAGATTCTGTAAAATAGCCCAACTTTCCTGCACACTCCCTCTCATATTCAACTGATAAATAATCGTTGTACTTTTAAGCAAATATTAACCAGTTTGTTTACCTTAGCTACTGGCTAAAAGACAAATGAGTTAGAAAGGCCATGTGTAATGTTGGAATTCAACACAAAAGTTCAATACCTCTCTTCTGTACTCACTTAAAAAAGAGCATCAGCATCTGGTTAGTGCCAAATTGTACATTTTCAGTCAGATTTAAGAACCTTGATAGTGCTGATTGATTTAAAGCTACCCTGTTATTGATTAGATTAACATTTTTTTCATACTGCCCTAATAACTATTACCTTGAAGGATCTTACTGTTATACACAAATAAGCTGAGTTGGTTTTTACCTGTTTATGCTGAACTTTTTGGCAACGGTTGTCGCCTTTCTCAGAGCTTCCACAAATGTTGTGGCGTCTTCCACTGTTTGTGTGGGCTGTAGGGGACAATTCAGCTGGCTGTTGCTCCTGCTCTCTCATCACCGCTGAGACCTCCTGCTTCTATGCACTAACAGTGGCTACCAGTCTTCTTCCTCCCCGTGCCTTCTGCTCCATCCAGTTCCTGCAGTTTTACCCCACTCTGGCCATTGTGGTCTTTCACGGCCCGTTATTTGCATTTTTATTTTAGTGCCTCCCAGCAACGTTTTGAATTCGCAATTACAACCAAAACTATCTCTAAGGGGAAATGATAGCCGAAGAACGGCTCAGTTCATATATCAACCCTCCAAGAAGACAAAGTCGGAAGTATGGACATATTTTGGGTATTTAAAGAATACCGAGGGACAATTGATAGAAGACAGCTATCCTGTTTGCAGAACGTGGCTGCGAAAGGCAGCAACACTTCTAACTTCATCACACATCTGCATGAATATCAGCCACAAGTTTACAGTCAATGTAAGGTGTGGTGGAAATCATGGTGTCTGAGAGGCCTCGGATGAGAGAAAAAATGATAAGCAGTTTTCTTTATTTTACATGCTGCATGGAGAGTTCATAGGGAGCTCTGAGGCTTCAGCACAGATGCATGGGTATATATAGTCAATACAGCAACACCCTATTGGATCAGCTTCTTGCTGATTCATTACTCAGGTCTGGGAGAACAAAACACATCATACAGTTATGGTGAGATAGCTAACTCTCTGTTCTATGCATCAGAGGATAATCACAAGACCAATCACAGAACAACATGGATATGTCAGACGGTAAACACAAGATCTGTCATGAGGCAACACAGGATGTGTCATATGAGATAACTAGCTTATCGCAGTACATGTATCAAACTAGAATGGCAATATTTTATCTAGGCACTGAGTAATATAATCAAACTTATAAATGCATCAGCAATAATTCAACATAAATAAACAGTGTTCACTTAACTAATGTTGTATCTAGGTACTGTGAGTAATAAAATAAAAAAGCCTATAACTGCAATAATAATTCCTAAAACACAAGGTACATTATCGTTAGGGTTTTAGCTGAAATGCGTGATGCACTGTAAACACGAATAAGTAGGCAGAACTTAAAAAAGTGAGGCAATTAGTTCCAACCTATTTTTTGAATTAATAAACTCAGATATTTGAGTATATCAAAGCTTAAATATTTGGAGTTTGTTAAATGTATTTTCAAATTGTCATTAAATTAAACTTACCGATTAAGCAAACTCAAAAATCTTCACTACATGTAACTTTAATTTATACGTTTCATACACTCATTTGGTATACACTACACTTAAATTATGTTAGTGACATGCACCTTTATAAAACTGACATGAACTTAAAGATTACTCACATGAATACATTATATATTTATGCTCAATAAGTAATTAATAAGTGCAATAATTCTCAGCACAAGTGATTCCGTGAGCAGAATGTTAATCACTGTAGATGTGGTATTACCATTAACACCACGTACTGAATAGTAAAATAAATTCTGATTGATCATAATGAGTATCTCAATACAACAGACTTCCAAGTCACTCATGGTGTAAAAAACATGCCCCTAAGAACCCTGGGAAATATGATAATTAGGTCATTCAAAAAGTTTGAGTTACTTGTACTCAAAACAAAAGAATATGCTGGAATATTTTTTTTACAGAATATTGAGTTTCAGATAATCAGTGTAACTAAGTAATCTCAACATTGGTGTTTACAGTGGGGACACATGTGATGAGTTTGGTTTGAGGGAGAATGCAATAAGTCACCCTATAGTGCAGCCGTAGTGCCCACTGCCAGCATATTAGCCGTGTTGCGGATACTTCCTAATTGAGTTGACGCTATGCATTACGGGGCTCCCAGGGTACAAATAACAGTTTTAGTTTGTTTAGTTGTGTTGGTTGCCAATGCAAAAGATTGACTTCCGCCGTATTATAATGGATTTAACAATGATTACTGCCTGATGACATTTTCCCCAAGTTCATTTTGCAAAGCTCACTGGAAGGACAAAAATGAAAATAACATGTTCCTGTTATAGATGGTTTATGTAGCTGTCCGGAAATATTATATCACGTTTCTGGTGGTATAATTGGTACATATAATACTCTCAAAATTATCAATAACACATTGTTGTCATGAAATATTGGAATCAATAGCAAATATATATTGAACTTAGGGCTGGACAATAAAGAAAAGAGCATATCGATAAAGGAATAGTCATATTTATCAATATTGATCATTATAGATAAATATCACAAAGTGTAAAACATATATTTTAAGTGCCTCCATGGTCACTTTGCTATTCGTCAAAGAACTAATTTTAACTAAGAACTAATACATTCTTCAAACACTTCTTTTTTATCATAACGAAGTTTGTAAAACACAGAAACAAACCAAGAGACCTGAGTGACATCAGTAAATACAAAGAAAACCATTATATATATATATATATATATATATGTGTGTGTGTGTGTGTGTTATTATGTTAGTAATTTCAATTAAAGGATTATCCTGATGTTTTTTAACATTTTAAACATTTAATGACACTTTATAATATTAATGGGTGAAACCTTTGGTTTAGTTTGTCAATAAAGCTTATTCAATTTCAGTTCAGCTCTGGTTCAGTTGTTGGCTAAAGCTAACCAGCTTTTAAGCCGGCAGGTCTATCCAACCCCTTTTTGTTTTTTAAAGGGTTTTACGCTTTTGAGGACTGGGAGAAGAACTGAGTGGACATTTTAAAAGCGACAGGTGTTGTTAGAACCTGGGTATATTTTCAATGTCTTTCTGTAACAGATTCATAGCGAGCCGGGAGAGGGAAGTCTTGCTTAAGACAACTGATCGTAGTATTATATTTCGTTTATTATTGCTGAATCTAGTGTTTTAGTGCGTCGAGGATCGGTTCAAAATGGGATGCAACCTTTACCTGGGCCACTGAAACATTTATCTGGAACAATTTCCTCCGCTGCTCCCTTGCAGTGGCATCTGACTGTGGCAAAGTTACGGCGATCGTTCGCTTAGAGACTATCAAAAAAATACAGTTTCAGCTTAAACAATTTCATCCTTTTTGTGGTTTCAAATGATAGAGGGATGGCTAACAGAGCTGCACGAGTCAGCATTAATGATTTATTTCGAGTAGGTAATGGTTTTGTGTTAAGCTACCTAAAAGGCTATAATGAAAAACTTAGGGGAAACTTTTTTTCTATCGAACCTTTTTATCTACCTCTTTTATTTCTATCTCACCACACATCTATCCATCGATATATACTGCTATCAAATTGTCGTCCAGCCCTACTTGAATGTCTTATAATAATGCCCTAATTCAAACCTCCACTACTGTAAAATGTTCCTGACAAATAAGCTATTTGCATCCTCAACACGTTCCTTTACTTTGATGTGAAAATTTGCACTTTTGATAAGGCTTTGTCTGTATTATTTTAAATATAATTAACGCTTTTACACAGTTTCAAAACTTTCAGTTTGTGTAGGACTATCAACACTTTCTAAAAATATTCTACACTCTTTAAAAAAAATCTGCAAAAATACCGAAAACCGTGATAATTTTTGTCACAATAACCGTGAGGTTAAATTTTCATACCATGACAACCCTACTAGGTAGGCGTTTGACTGACATCACTTGGGTGGGCGTGTTAGGTCGCTCCGGCACACTTCGGACCAAGCCAGAGGTAGTCCAAAAAAGGGGTTGTCTTGAACCGGACACAGGAAACCCAGTATGGTAGGCTATATTCCAATAGTCATTGGACACTCATACTGTTCTGGCACCTTGGAAGAGATCACATGTTGTCCTGGTCCCAAAGAAAACATGTCCAAAGGAGGTTAACGATTATCGTTCCATTGCATTAGGATCTACAGTACAGACCAAAAGTTTGGACGCACCTTCTCATTCAATGCGTTTTCTTTATTTTCATGACTACATTGTAGATACTCAATTAAGGGCATCAAAACTATGAATGAACACTTGATGTATGGAATTACTGTATGTACTTAAACAAAAAGGATGACATAACTTAATACATGTGTTATATTTTAGATTTCTCAAAGTAGCCACCCTTTGCTCTGATACTTATTGCTTTGCATTCTCTTGAGCTTCAATAGGTAGTCACCCGAAATGCTTTTCCAACAGTCTTGAAGGAGTTCCCAGAGATGCTTAGTACTTGTTGGCCCTTTTGCCTTCACTCTGCAGTTCAGCTCACCCCAAATCATCTCGATTTAGTTCAGGTCCGGTGACTTTGGAGGCCAGGTTATTTCACAATTTTTTGTAAAAGTACTACATAATTCCATATGTGTTCATTCATAGTTTTGATGCCTTCAGTGAGAATCTACAATGTAAATAGTCATGAAAATAAAGAAAACGCACTGAATGAGGAGGTGTGTCCAAACTTTTGGTCTGTACTGTATGTCAATGAAACCACTGGAAAAGATCATAACATGTCAGTTCAGGACAAACTCGACCCCTGTCTGTTGAGTAGTCCTCAGGATGCAGTTGCCACACTAATTCACCTTATCACTAAACACCTGAACTCAATGTAATCATATGCCAGATTGCTGTTTATCTACTTTTTTTTCTTTTTGTCTTCAACGCTTTAAAAACACAGCTATAATTGTAGCTAAAATGCAGCAATTGGCCAATAATCCTCATATAATTTACTGTTATCACTCCTTACTCACTAACAGAACACATCTGTTAAGGGTTAATGGCACATACTCCCTTCTAGTCACAACCAGCAGACGAGTTCTTCAGGGATGTTTGAGCTCACCTCTGCTGTTCACCATCTACACTAATGTGTATCAAGTCACCCTTCCTCTACCTCATCAAATTATTTTATGATTCAGGTCTAGTGAGTCTGCTGAAAGAGGAGAAAGCACATCTTTCCTGTCAGTATGAACATGTTACTGCAGTAGTGGGAGCTGAATGTGCTCATATTGAATTCATCTAAAAAAGAAGAGGTCATCTTTCGGACCACATATCATACTCCTGCTTCTGTAATAATACACAAAAAGCCTTTTTGCCCAGTCCAAGTCAAGAGTACTGAAACTCCTAAACATTTGCTCAAGAGTAGTGAGTCAATCTGTTGAAGATTCTTTCTTCAATGGGTTGTCCTCACAAACCCTCAGACTTGCAACGAATATGACTGCAGACTCTTCACATGTCTTACATGGAAAGTAACAGCCTCTTCAATCGAGGAAACTCTTTAGAGCAGTGGTTCCTAACCTGGGGTTTCAAGGAGGTCCATTATAATTTTTGTCTGCGCTGATGTTAACAAAATTATATTTGTAAATATTACATTTATGCAATCCAAAAGATAAAAAACTGTCTATATCGTCTACAGTTTAATTGAAGAACCACCATCACCATCTAAAGTTGCTTTTTGCTTTGTATTTGTAATTAGGTTTTAAATCACTTTTATACATGCAGGTATGAGTCGGGGTTGGGGGGGCCCTGGCTTGTCTTGTACACAGAAAAGGGGATCCTCAAAAAAAATAAAAATATTGGGAAGTCCTGCTTTAGAGTACCCCCATGGAGAAGGAATAAATATAAACCTTAATTATACTCAGCTTAATAGGTAATATTGTGCTGTGGGGTAAGTCATTTTAAAGGTCTTCTCTATATTGGCTGGAGTTGCTTCTTAACTTTTTAAAATATTAATGTGTTATATGACTACGGACACAATACAGCAAGATAATTTTCCATCTAAATGGATAACAAAACTGTTATATTTGTCTTATCTTCCCCTACTCAACGCACCTGACCTAAATAATGGAGTGACTGCCAGGTTTCTGCAACGCTTATTGGCATGCTGAGGAGATCATGCATTAATTTCATTTAGACGTGCTCCTGCACCGGAACATCTAAAGCATCAATAGTGGGTCAAGAGGACCAGCATTAAGCCAGTATAAGTGAGTGAAGAAATAAGAAGATATTTTATCTTCCTCCATTTTTTCTTTCTTTGACCTTCAGACAGCAAGAAGTCATGAGTGTCATCATGAAGTTCTTTAAGTTAAGGACTGCTGATCAGGATTTCAACATTCCTTAACCAGGTCCTCCTGCCATCATATCCCTCTGTCATCATGCTTAAAAATACGTGTAAAATGTCAAACCTTTTGATGGTCAAAGGAAAATTGGCTCTCAGACCAAGTAGCTGTTAATAATCACTTTCAGCAGTACTTTGGACATTTGACAGAATCCAGCTAATTCAGAGTCTTAATGATGACTGAAGATAAAAGGAAGACAATAACTCCCTGATTGGCTCATGCTATTATTGGCTATCCATTAAATCACTGGTCCTTATCTGTTTTCACATTTCTCAATGAACTAATTTTTCATGTAATAAAAGAAAAGATGAAATCATCTTGAGCTGATTTTTTCGCAATACTCTTATTTGAACATCATGCATTCTAGGAGACAAATTGACAGTTAAGTTGTTGTGATCTTGCATAAATTCTATATATTAACAATTTTAATGTGCTTTTTCGTTCATCCATTCAGGAAAATGCATTGTTTCTAATATGCATGTACCCAGTGGTGTTTTATTATGCTTTTATAAAATGTAGATGTTATGAGGGAAAGCAGGCCAGGTAATGAGAGAGACAGTAGAGAGTATGATAATAGCATAGCTGCTAATGTTTTCTGCCTTGCTCAAAGCTGTGTGGGATGACAAATTGACTCATTTGCAAAGTTGGTGCTTGTAGGCCTCTCAGAGTAAGAAACATTTGCAATCTTGAATGTCCCACGTTAATTACAGGACATGAGTAATCGTATTCAGAGCATCAGTTGCCTCAAGTTCTGCTGAGAAGCAAAGCCACAGTCAGCGCAGTGCTGTTGTGTTGGGTATAATGCTGACCAATTGTATAATTTGTTAAGATTAGAATGCCATAGATTACTCAACAAAAAACGATTTGCAGCGTGGTTTTGTGGGCTATGTATTCCCAAGGATTACCTACTTTTTGTACTTCAGTGATAAAGATCTAATCCCATCTAATTGAATCAGTTTTCTATATCTCCCAAGATGTCTGAACTGAAGAGAGGAAAACTTCTCACTTTATCCTTTCGGTAGACAAAAAGTTGCACCAACAGTCTTATGAGAATAAATATGTCAAAGAGTTTCACTTTTATGTGATGACTTCAGCATTTTGAAACTGAGCTCTTAAACAAAAGAATAAAAAAAGATTTTCTTCTGTTTTTGTACTTTTCCAATAAGAGAGCAATCTGAGTGTTGGCTAAGCACAGAGGTGCAAATGGTAGAGAATTCAAAAACCTAAACTTAACAAACTTGGTTCTAAAATTTACATGGATTATTATTTCCAAAGACACTTGGGTGATAGCTGCTGTTTCAGAAAATTTTATTATAATAATGCCACTGAAAAAGAAAAAAAAAACTAAGCAAAATTATACATTCTTATTGGTGCTATTTCATACATTTAAATTGCATTTACTTTAAGATAATACCTGGGTAGGGAGCACATTAGTTATTTGCTGGACGTATTTGCTTATTCCTTCTTTTGGGGGGGGGGGGATTTTTGATTTTCTGCTCCTCCACATTGAAAGGAATAGACTTAGATCATTTGGCCACCTGATCAAAATGACTCCTGGATGCCCCAGCTCAAACAGAACTCTCCAAAGGGACAATATGACCCAAGAATGGTTTTAGATCCCACAGAATGACCCAGAGAGTCTCTAGTAAGAGGAATGATGTTTTATTTTTCCTTTTTGTGATCTGAATGAAAATCTGCATGCGATGTTAGGAAAAAATTGAATTTATGTGGAAAGTTAACAGTGCTCCTCGTTCACAACGCAGCTGGTGTGAAAGTTGAAAGAAATTATTGAAACTTGTTTAATATGGAAGATGACATCCAGATTAGGTAAATTACTAAAATCTGTCAAACAAATACGATTTCTACCACCCTAGCACTGTTGCCTTGTTCCCAACAACCTGTTCAAGCCTTTCTAAGAGAGTATTTTGATGGACTGGCAAAAGCAGCACTGAGATCTAACAAGAACAGAACAGTCACAAGTCCAATATCTAAGGCAATGAGAGTATCGTTTGTGCTGTTTCATTCTTATGATGTCTGTTAGACAGTAGATTTTTCCCATCTTACATGCATAATAGTCATTAGCAAAAGTTATCATACTGTTCACAGGGCCCTCCAACAACTTTGAGAGAGCCCTGTCACTTCAAGACATTCCTTTCAGTGCAAAGGAAAAAAACAAAAAAGGCCAGTTTAATGAGAACTGAATCTTCTCAACCTAATGTAGGTTGGTCTTTTGACAGTGGATTGACTCCATATTTGTATTTTTATGCAGTGACTCCGCAGGCCTTCCTTGTCTGCTGCATCTCCATGAACCAAGCTTTCCTCTAAATTAAGTCAAGTTTTTGCTCCACATCAGTTTCCTCTCTTTACAATTACACATCTGCCATGTAGGCACACATCTGGAATGTCTTCCAGTCTCTCATCTTAATTATGATCATATGAGATTTAGTTTATGAAATTTGAAAACAAAATGTGAAAGACATACTCAAAGTAAACAATGTTTAAAGGTGTGCAGATTGTCCTGGCATATTGGTAGTTAAAAATCATGAACAACATCCTAAGGTTGACCGTTTAATGTGATAAAATAAATAGTTTGTTTTCGGTGTCTAGGCAAATAGAAAGCTATTGTTAAAAAATTGTTTCAACACAAATCACTTGTGACCAGTGCTTTATAAGCAAAACTTGCTGTATTGCTAGATTTTCTCTGATAAATATCCTTTATGGTTAAATCTGATTTAATATGGGCAAGGACTGGTAAAGTGAGTATCCTGTTAGTCAGCCAGCTGCTTGTGTTAAGCCTGTGTTGCTTCCATCCATCAACGCCAGTAAAGTAAGAGAACCATCTGCTACCAGAGCAAAAAAGAAAAAGATACAAATGATGTAAATCAAACATCAGTCTAGCTTGACAGACACAACACAGCTTATAGCATCATAAATAACCATCACATGTATCCATCTAATCGGGAATGAAGGAGCTTCTTCTCCAACACGTTCTGTATGATTGACCGTCTGAAACATTAAGTCCTGAATTAACATTGTAATTACAGGCCAAAAAATCATCCAAGCTTACTGAACTGTAAACCTTACAGTGTTTGGCATCTACAATCCTAACGGATGGTCGAACCAGAGATGTCACAAGCAAATTTGATGCTGTGCTGATAAAATACACACAGTGAGCTAGTGTCTCTTGGATGAATTTGATGAGATCTCTGTGATTACATTTTTAAAATTATTTTTATTTGCCACTTGGACGTTGCATACAGGAAACACTTCCTGTACATTTGTTATTTAGCAATAGCTGGTATAATACACATTACATATTCAGGCAAGCATAAATGCTAATATTAGCGTTGTGAGGATTGTTGTTTTGGAACAAGAAGATCCTGGGTTGAAAATCCAGGTCGGGACTTTACTCATGGAGATGCAGAACTTATCTCTCTGTATGTTATATTCCATACTTTCCAAATCATTAAATTGTTAGAGTATAAAGTTTTGTTTGTCTCATGTCTTTTTGTGTTGCTCTGTGATGAATTTGTAAGCTGCTCCTCCTCGTGACTCTACTGACTGCTGGATGTAACCCTGCAAAGATTTAGTGGGTACAGAAGATGGATGGAGGTTTTCAGGATAAAGACTACTGTTCCAGCTTCATTAGCAGGTGTAATTGAGAATGGATCATTACTCATGTTGATGAAGAATAATAATTCATGAACATTATTTAGGTTATAAATTATGTTTAGAAACTCAAATTTGGGAAAGTTTGACGATTAAATCAGAGAAAGCATTGCTCTTTTAATTTTCTATCTTTTTTATTCAGATACGTACATTTCAAACTTAAGTACATCCATCATTTATTTAACCTGTGATAGCTTCTAAATGCTAATCTCAACAGAATGTTTATTCCCATCCTGGAGCCGAAATGATGTTTTCATACCTTAATTAATTCCAGTACATGTTGTTGAATAATTAAAAAGAGAATATGCCTTTTTTAACTTTGAGTACTTGATCAAATTGAAGCTGCTCAGTCCTCTGTTTGCGTTGTTTAAAAAGCAATCACTGAACAAATCCAGATGCAATTTTTGGTCCGGATCCCCCTGTGCACATTATGGTGGTCTCTGAATCTCAAACAGAGGCCTGATTTGAATTTGTGGTACCATTGTTATTTTATGGGACGTCAACTGATCAAAATTAAACAAAGAAACCCTTATTATTTATTCGTCTGTTATTTATTCATGTAGTCATTTATATCATATCTCAATCAAATTGTGAGTGTAACTGAATTTATATGAAATTCTTACCTCATTATTGTGAAATATTTTTCATTGTCCTTTAAAAATCAATTTATTTTTATAAAACATTTAGTAATAGTTTTTAGTGCCATTTTTAGTCATTTCTGTATTTTCACAAATTCAGATTTAATTTCATAATGGTTTTTTCCAAGTGCCTTATTTATTTCAGATTGTCACTTTTCAGCAGAATTACTTAATAAGCCAATCTGGGTAAGTGGATGGGACCTCCACACTCACTGACTGTTGCTTAAAGATTGATGTTCCTGAAGTAGGAGAATGACGAGTAGGCATAAGTTGTTTTACACTGCTGTTTAATTTAACGGCTGTTTGATTTTGTGTATGGCTTTATCTAGAATATTTACGCACTCTCTTGATGTGGCATTCTAAAGCCAATTGGCCGATGTTGCATCAGTGTTCTAATGGTAAAACTGCCTGGTTGCCACACCCAGGATGAGCAAGCAAAATAAGCCCTGGTCGGAGGTTGGATACAAACAATCAATTAGAGGTTTCATAAATCAGACAGATAACCAGTTAATTTAAGACTGTTTGAATAATTCTCCCTTCAAAGCTTTCCTTCACTGGTGTTAATATAAAATTTTCAGTTTTCTCTGGTATGACAGAATACCATCCGAGTCGGTTTATGTCAAAAAACAACAAAAAACAAATCTCAGTCTATTTCAGTTGATGCCAGTTCAGTGTGGGAGTGATTGTAATGAAGGAAATCTCAGTTTTTGAAGATTTTCAGTGTAGGAGAACTTTAATTGATTGATTTTATCTAACCACCAGCCAAGACTTTTTCCACCATTCTCCTCAGAGTTGTGCTGATGACGAAGAAAACATAGAAGTGATAAGTCTGGTGATTGTATCAAGCCTTGAGTGCTGGGCCTGGGATCATTTCAAAAATATAGTCCAAACAAATTCAAGGTGGCATCCTGTAATTATTATCCATCCATCCATTTTCTTAACTGCTTAATCCTTAATGGGTCACGGGGGTGCTGGTGCCTATCTCCAGCTGTCAACGGGCAAGAGGCGGGGTACACCCTGAACAGGTTGCCAGTCCATCACAGGGCAGGACAAACAGGACAAACAACCATACACACACTCACACCTAAGGACAATTTACAGTGATCAATTAACCTGACAGTCATGTTTTTGGAATGTGGGAGGAAGCCGGAGTACCTGGAGGGAACCCACGCATGCACAGGGAGAACATGCAAACTCCATGCAGAAAGACCCTGGGCCGGGATATGAACCCACAACCTTCTTGCTACAAGGCAACAGTGAGAGGTTCCTGCAATTCCAACCCTGGACTTAGCATGTCATGCTAGGCTGTACACACAGGCTGCTCAGAAGTGAGGACCGCTGTCTAGGAAGATCAGTGTATAAACACTAGCCAATGAGCGTTCAGGTCTCACCCTCTTACCCTGATTGGCAGATGAAGTAATTCTTCTGAAAAGTGAGATTCTCAAAAAAAACAAAAAAAAACAACAACAACAAACCAAGAAATAAAAGCTGAATTTGTGAAAAAGACAATTTGGAAAAAAACAAATGGGATTGAATAAAATCTATTATTAGGGAAAATGTAACTATTAAACAATGGTTTATATTTTTGCTATGTAACAAATATGATAAAAGCTGGGCAGTAACTTCTTACATTTACATTCAAGTAGTCTTTCTCCACTATATTTTTGATCTACAGGAATGATAATATTTTGAAGTAACTCTACTCTCAAGTGCAGTTTTAGATACTGGTGGTCATTCACCTACAGTTTGTAAAAGTAAGACTTCTTGTTTGACAATAAACTTTATGGTTTCAGTGTAATTTTCTATCTACTGAGACAAATGCCTTTTAACCGTAAAGTCAAATGTGTACCTAATAAACAACATACATTGTCATTGGAAGTTTGTTTCATATGTATAAACATATATCTACATTAACTATGCAACTTTTTGTTTTTGTTTGCCTGAATTAAAAAACTCTAGAACTGGCGTATAACTATGTATTTTTTTGTCTAATTACATAGGTTTCTAAATTAAATTCAACGTAGTGATCTTATTTTTACTTGTACTGGATTAAAAACACATCAAAGCAATGCTACTTCAGAGTATAATTTTAAGATGCTGTACCAACCTCTGAAAATAAACTGCTCATAAAAATTAAACGAACACTTTTTTTATTGGGTCTGGCATGAAATCAATTAATCCTGTCTGATAATTTTCTGGTTGGTTAAGCACCTGAGGGCATTGTTAATCACTTTCAGCTGTATTGGTTTTCATGGACTTAACAACAGGTGCACAACAGTGGCAACAATTAGAAAACCCTCAAAACAGGACTGGTTTTATATGTGGAGGTAATTTAAAGTTTCTCCCTCTTTAACTTTTTTTTGTCTGGTTTTGGCTTGAGTAATTATCTCTACTGGCAGTATGAAGCGATTCCTTAACCCTACAGAAGTTGCACAGGTTGTCCAACTTCTCCAGGATGGCACATTCACACGTGCTGAAGCAAGAAGGTTAAATGTGTCTCCCAGCACAATCTTCAGGACATGGAGATTTCAAGAGACTGGTGGTTATTCAGAAGGTCCTCAACCCATCAGCAGGACCGATTCCTGCTCCTTTGTGCAAGGCAGAACAGGCTGAGTACTGCTCATGCCCTACAGAATTACCTCTAGAGGGCCACTGGTGTGAATGTCTCTACCCAAACAATCCGGAACAGACTTCATGAAGATGGCCTGAGGGCCCGACGTCCTGTAGTGGGCCCTGTGTTCACTGCCCAGCACCGTGGATCTCGACTGGCATTTGCTCAAGAACACCAGAATTGGCAAGTCCACCTCTGACGCCCTGTACTTTTCACAGACGAGAGCAGGTTCACCCTGAGCACCTGTGATAGACGTGAAAGAGTCTGGAGAAGACAAGGAGAACGTTATACTGCCTGTAACGTCTTTCAACATGACAGGTTTGGTGGTGGGTCAGTGATGGTCTGGGGAGGCATAGCCATGGAGGGGTGCTCTACTGCCTAAGAAATGGTGCTCTGACTCTGACCATAAGGTATCGAGATGAAATCCTTGAATCCATTGTCAAACCCTACGCTGGTGCAGTAGGTCCTGGTTTCCTCCTAATGCACAACAATGCCCATCCTCATATGGCAAGAGTATGCAGGCAGTACCTGGAGGATGAAGGAATTGAAACAATTGAATGGGCTTCATGATCCCCTGACTTAAACCCAATAGAACATCTATGGGACATTATATTTGCTCCTCACCCCTCCTTTCCACCGGACGCGTCAGCAGCATGTTACAGCAGCAGCACGTCATACACGGCTGTTAGACACCGTTGTAATCAATATAATCCTTTCCACCGGAGGCAGCACGAGTTTGCCCCATCACAGGAGCGTCATGTCGCAGCACTTTTCTAAATTTACGCGGCAGTCCTATTTTCTACGCGCTACTGCTGGGAAAGGTGTAAATGCCGACATTTTGGATAGGGGAAGACAGGAAACAGACAGCTCGGCATCCGAACATATTCAGAATAAATCTACACTACCTCGGATTGCCACTAACATTATTCTTTTTCACTTCGAGGGAATTTTTATATTCCCTGACATAACATAAACCTATTGGCAAATGTAAAATGGACGGAAAATAAAACACAGACCTTTTGGAGCTATATTGTATTCTTTTTCCTGCTTGTTGTTGCGTTTAGTGACGAAACCAAGCGTGATTTTGCTGATCTCGCATGATTTCGGGCTCTCTCGGTGACAGCCGCTTCCCTGCTGCTACGTGCTGCTGACACCATCGGTGGAAAGGGCCAAGCAGCAGAATATGCGAGTAAAACGTGCTGCTCCTGTAACATGCTGCTGACACGTCCAGTGGAAAGCCCGGGTTACACTGTACAACAGCTCAGGGATGCCCTCACAGAGATCTGGGAGGAAATGCCAAAAGACACCATCCGTCGTTTCATTGGGAGCATCCCCAGACATTGTCAAGCATGCATACAAGCTCATTGGGGCCACACAAGATACTGAAAAGAATTTTGAGTTGCAGAAATTAAGTTTTTGAAAAAAATGGACTAGCCTGCCACATCTTCATTTCACTCTGATTTCAGGGTCTACACAATTGAGCCCTCTGTAGGCTGAAAACCTTTATTTCCAATTAAAAGACTTGGCTTCCTTTTGTTCCCAAGACATTGCCCTGTCGTTATTTGTATAGATACCTAACTTTATATATTTTTTATATATCTGGGGCCGTATTCACAAAGACTCTTATCTTACCACTAGGTGTTACTCCTAACTCGCGCTAAAAGATCTTACGTAGGAGTTGTCGTCTAAAACCTATTCACAAACGCACTAAGAGCTACTTTTACTTAGGGCAAATCCCTAAAAGTAAGTTAAGAGTGACGTCCCGTTGCTATGGAAAACATCATTTCTTATGCATGAGTAAATAGGCGGACAGCAGTGTGATTGGTTGCTGAATGACACATGTGAAACCAGGAAATGGAAAACTTCAACGTCGATAAAAGCGTAATTATGAACAGCGCAAATAGCAGAAATAATGCATGATGACATCTTTGTGTTGACCGCGAGACTGACACTTCATACAACTTACACACAATAGCCTACTTACAGAGAGGGTGAAGTTTTAAAACGAAAAATCGTGAAATGCATCATATTATGTGACAGACTGGCATCCTATCCAGGGTTTACCCTGCCAAACGCCAGCTGATAGCTGGGATAAGGTCCAGCCCCCCCTCCACACAACCCTGAATTGGATGAAAGCGGTATAGATAATGGATGGATGGATGCATCATATTAAGGGAGTGATTGCAAGTAGGCTGTAAACAATTAGGCTGTCTAAGGAGCACATCAGCCACATCTTAAATAGACCCCCCGGTCCTGAAACGGCGATTCGGAGCCGGGATTATGAATAAGAAGAAAAGGGAGACATGGGTGGAAATTAGCAGAAACATAAATGCATCTTATCCAGCAGTGTCTCGAACGTCAGCAGACTATGAGAAGAGATGGTATTCTCTACAGTCCCAATGTCGGCGCGAGATCGCTGCTTATAAAAAGGATGCTGCTGTAAAAGGTAGGCAATGTCCATCATATAGGCATTAGGGTTGTGAGGAAAAATCGATTCACATCTGAATCTCGAATCCTATCTAACAAGATTCAGAATAGATCCAAAATGTTTGAGAATCGATTCTCAAAAAATATGTTTTCTGAACCTTTTTACATTTTCGCTTCGCGTAGTGTTTGTCATGCAACGGCAACCGTTGCATTGATAGGTCCGATGCGCCATTGGCTAGCGCTAGCTAGCTGTAGCCGCTAGGCTAAATTTTCAGCATGAAACACAACAGAGAAATCCAGCCTGCCCCGTCTTTGCTGAAGGTAAATGTTTGGGCCGTCTAAAAGGTCTTCTCCATTCTAATGACACCCGACTCTTTTTACCGACTCGGATCATTTACTCTCGAACATTAAATTGAACGAATCTTGAACGAATCATTTAGTACATTTTAACAGCAGGTGGTGCTGTTGCACTCTTGTGGGCGTCGTAGTAAACAAGGCAGCGGTTCTCCAACGAATCATAATTCACAACCCCAAGTGACCCATTTACCGACTCATTCCTGTTACTCTTAGCAACTAATTTCATTAGTAGAAATATTTATAGTTTATAATTAAATTTGTGGGGGGGGGACACCTAGTAAAAAAACATTTCTGCTCTGGACTGGAAGAAAAACCCTGAGTACAAAACTCACATCACAAGAATAGCTCATTAGTTCACAGTAGTATAGCTCTGCTAACATGCTAACAGCACATAGAGTTACTCACCCCTTCCTTTCCGAGAGCTAACCAAAGCTAGCTTGCAATGTCTGGTGCTGAATCGCTAGCGTGAACAAAACGCTCACTCCCGGCTCACAGCTCAAACGAGCTGAAAGACTCATTCACCCCTCCTCCTTCCCGGCTCACAGCTCAATTCTCTACTACAATACAGAAGGCAACATGTTTTGTTTCACCTGACAATAAAAAACAAAATGCCACAAGCAATTCGAAAGCCTAGGAAAGCATATACACACCACAATAAAGTTATTTGTGTCCACGCTGCCATCATTGTTTAACAACGCGACAGTAACTAGGTAGGTGTCACGTAACAAATGAACGAATCTACTACTCCACACACAGTACACCCTGAGCTGTGAGCGATGAACGAGGAGATCCGTTCAGTCCGAACTGTCGGTCACATTACAGCTCTACAGCCTGAGCTGTGAACGATGAACGAGAAGATCCGTTCAGTCCGAACTGTCGGTCACATTACAGCTCTACAGCCTGAGCTGTGAACGATGAACGAGAAGATCCGTTCAGTCCGAACTGTTGGTCACATTACAGCTGGGTAGAGGAAGAGTGAGTGTAAACTAATTTTGACAATTAGTGATACAATTAAAACAAAACGGAATAATTAATAAGTTCCCTATGTTAACATGGTGCGTTTATTGTTTACAAAATTTTACATTATTATTATTATTATTACTACTATTATTGATTATGTTTGTTGTTATTATCATCATTATATATTTATCATTTAATCAATATGCTGATATAGTTTTCAAAAGTATTTATTTACTAACACACTTTAAATTATACACACAATAACACATCTACAAGAATTGAAGTCCACTAAATAATTATGATTTAATGAATAAACAATATATGTCGGGTGTCGAATGACAAATAAAGGAACATTAGATATCAGACATCATTCATTTCCTAGTTCATCTCTCAGTCCGCTCCACAGCTCGTAGCAAGCTGAGCCACAGTTTTCACGTGACGAATGAGTAAGAATGATCCGTCACGATCCGTATATGAACGAATCGTGAGCGAACTGTAGTACTTGCTGCTCACCACACACAGCCTGAGCGGTCTGGCTGTCACATGACAAAATAACTGGGACCTGAAAATGGACGCAGCAGCTGAGTGAGTCATGAACGAATCATTTCTGTTTCCTGTCTTGCTGCTGACTGAGCTCATGCAGCTGCTGACATGTGGTAAGAGAAGGTACTGCATGACAATGAACGAATCGCTCACTGAGAGGACTCGTTACTCTCGGGTCGTATAAAAGATTAGTTCATTTTAAACTAATCGTTCACGAACGACACATCACTAATATGCTGAGTTCAATAACGTTAGGACTTGTAATATTTCTAACAAAAACAAGGAAAATAATAATATAAGCCATAAATTACTGTTTAATGATGGTTGATAAGCAACATTTGGTGCATACTTTTTTACGACCGAATTTCCCCTGCTGGGACTATTAAAGGATTATTCTATTCTATTCTATTCTATACTAAATATTATCAATGTATTTTCCACTACGTACCAAAGAACAAACAAAATACATATTATTGTTTCATTTTTTTTCTTCTTAAAATATATCAGCATTTTTTTTTCCAAGACTAGAAATTTTGTTTAAAAGGTCTTGGATGTCCAGTTGCAATTTCATGTCTTGTTACTTTTGGAATAAGTTTTGCAAAAATGAATACAACACTTGTGGTTGCAATTATTAAGTAAAATGTAATGAACAACAGTTTTCATCACAACATACCTTTCATTTTTTTAACTGAAGTTATTTCATGATCTGTATAATTTTTTTATTATTTGTTTTGCTTTTTATTTTTTTTATATCCACGCCAGGTATGTGTATGTAGGCAATTTATTTGTAATATAGTTTTATACCATAACTACCTTTATTTATTTTAGAAAATAATTAACATTTGATGTTACAAACCCACCCTGGGGCCTTTTAGCCCCTCTTTATTAACCTCCTGGATACGCCCCTACTCAGCAGCACGTAACATTTAGCAATAGTCACTTATTAATCATTATAAATACTCGTAAGATTCTCTGTGTCAGAAGAGGTTTTTTTCTCACTTTGGTCGCAGCGCAGCATGAAGTCTGTAACTTTGTTTTCTGCCGGATCAGCGCGATAGATGCAATCTTGGGCCAAAAGAGCTCCGTTGCCAGAGTAACCATGGCACAGACGAAATAAAAGGAAACTAGACATGTTATAAGCCTTAATAATTGGGAGGATGTAAAAAGTAATTGAAGCTGCAGCTTCTGTCAGTCACAAAGACTGTTCTGAAAACTTGAGGCTGGGTTGCAAATTACGTAGGTGACCTATTTTGGATTCAAAATGGCGAACTTTGCCAACAGGTGATGATTTTTCATGACTGGAATCATGCTGTATCCCATAGCACCTTCCTTGGCAAAATGCAAATGTAACATGTTTTATTGAGCTGAGCAGCTTTCACTCCATGTTTGGTCCATGTGGCCTAGCAACTGTTAATTTACCGTAACTTTTAAGTATGCTTTTAACTGTACTGTCAGGAACGTCAAGGTACTCTGCTATGTTTACTATATATTTCTTTTTTAAATCAAAGAGCTCTTCATTAAACTTTTTGACAATTCTGTTGACTTGGCTAGATTTGTATTACATCACTTTGAGCACCCGAGATACCGCGCTTGATCAACTAATGAAGCCGTTGAGTGGTTACATCAGTTAAAAGCTCACAAAAAGATCATACCTAATTTGCACATGTTTGCTCTTATGAACAATTTTGAATAATTTAAAGGCTGTAGTAGTTATTTAAATTAGAATTTACTGTTGACTTAAAAAAAAATCCTTGTAATATTAGTTTGAATTATCCATTTAAACTGTTGCTTGTTGCACACACCTAAAAAATATAATTTTCATCTTTAACCCAGTTTTGCAACGTGGGTTGAATAGCTGCAGCTGCAGCTTCATGTTTATTTTGGAGTCAGTTTAAATGCAACTGACAAAACATGTTTGAATAAATAGAGTATGCCTATATAGGAGTGCAGTACCAATCAGAATATCTAAATCTTCCCATTGATATTTTGATGAACCACGCAGAGGATGAAAAATATAGTTTGTTTTAATAAAAACAATTTCATTTTTTGTAAGTGGCATTTAAAGTCAAAATAAAATAAAATAAACATTAAACAACCTGGCCATGCTTCTTACTCCAAACTTTCCATTTTTTTCTGTATTCAGTGGAAACCAATATCCCCAAGTACAATGTGACAACATGGACTTTGATCTATTTAAACAGAAGACTTTTCTTAATTATTAGCCGCCCTTTAGAACATACACAAACTGAAGCAAATGCATAATTGATTTTGGAATGAAGAGAAGGCTGTGTATTTGAATTCTGCGCAGAGCACGGATAAATATGGGCTTATTTTGCCTGGGTAATGAATATCTGTTCAGAAACCAGTGTTAGTCAGTGAAAGGCAATTTGGAAGTTGTTTTCTGCAGCACTTTGCTTTTGTGGAAAAGGAGTATTGCAAATTTTGTGTCAGATCTTGTGTCACACACACAGCAGCCAGAACAAAGTAAATATGGGCAAACAGGTCTTTGAGACACAGAATGAATGAATGAAAAAAAAAAAAACGCTCTTAGATGTTGAATCTATAAAACAGCAGATTAAGTTTGTGCTTTTTGTATTTAATTTAGGATATATAGATAAATAATGTCATGTTTGTGTCTTATCTTATTTTGCTGTCTTCTTCTGGAACTAGTTTGTTTATTTATGTCACTCAGATCATTGCATGTGCAACTGTGTTCAGTATTTTTCTTTGCAATCGTCAAACCTCTTCAAAATTTCAAACAAGGGTTAATTTGTATTATCAGTCAAGATTCCTTTACCTATTGTGAAAAGAACATTGGAACACAGAATTGTGCAATCAGTGTCTAGTTTAAACAATTGCTAATAATTATATCATTATTGATAAAATTATTGATTGAGTTATTAATTATATAATCAGTGCACCAGCCTTTCATCATTTAGAAGAGGCAACTCATAACTTTCCAGACACCGAGTCTCTGAAAGTGTAAGTTCAAATGTTGTGGACAGTAATTTTACACACAAACACACACAGGCATGTGCACACACACACACACACACAACCGTCTTGCTGGCTGTGTTTGTCCCTGATACTTTTGTCGTGGATCCACATATTTATTATATATATGTATAAGTAGTAGTTAGTTGCATGTGTAGGTTGACAATTTATTGATGAAATGCTTTGGCTGAAAAGTTGACGTATTTTGTGAATAAATCTTGCAAAAGTGTGAAGTTGTCTGTGATTACTGTGTGTGTGTCTTGCTATACTTGTGTTGACCAAACTTTGACAGGCCACCAGCATTCTGTGGACATCTGTAGTTGTGAGGACATTTTGCCTGGTTTACACATTGTTTAACAAGCGATTGCACTCTAATAGAATTAAGTTTAGGTTAAGGTTAGGTATATGCCAATCATGGTTAGGGTTAGGGAAAGTGTGTGGGTCAGTCATAGTAAAATCAATGGAAGTCAATACAATGTCCACACAAGTATATCTGTGCAGGGCAGAAAGGGTTGTGACCATTTCTCCTTCCAGAGCGTTCTAAAAGGCATCAAAGAAGGGTCATAAACTAGCTTTGGGACAAGATGGTGCACGTGAGTGGAAAGAGTGGTAAAGCTCAGCTTTGGTCAAAATGTAGTGGAGTTGGCATTAGCTGTCATTCAGAGCACAGGGTACAGCGCTTTAACACTCAACTTTAAAAAGTGGCACAAAAAGAACGCAAAGATAATGCCTTGCTATTATTAAATCATGCAACGTGGGAACCTTGAGGTTTTTCATACAGCTACAGTGGAGAAAACAAGATAGACTAAATTAAAACTTTTACTTCACACATTTAAACAGAAAGGTAAGGTAGCTTGCTCTGAATTTAATTAATTAAATGGATTAAATAAATGTTTAATATACTGAATTTTTCAAAAACATAAACAGAATCATACTGTACATGCTAAATTAAAAAGTAGCATTCATAAATTTTGAAAAGAAATTTTTTTAGTATTCCTAACTACATGGGTTGAACAAAAAGTGTGATTCAGACAGCAAGTCTTGGATAGACTTCGAAAAATTGACAGAAGCTAAAACAGCCTCCAGGAAGTTAGTGGTTTGGCAGGCAGAGTGCTTGATATTCAAAGCCAGGATGTTTTTACTGAAGATTGTTTGCAACAGCTGGCTGCTTGTTTATATAAATTGTCAAAGTTAAATTACCATCCGGGGGAAAAGTGTAATTTGGTACACTCATGAACTAAAAACACAATGTGCAGTCCAATAAAATGTTATTTGGCACTTGAGTATGACTTCACATTAGCAGGACCTTTTTTTATTTTCAAAGAAGTTAGACATGGAAAAAACTTTGTCTCAGCAGTTTCTGAGCTATTTTCTTTCGGTTTAAACTTTTTATCAGGACTTTTGTTACTTTTAACCATTTCTTGTTTTCATACCAAGTTGAATAAAAAAAACAACATATAAAAAAAATAGCTGGAATTTTTTTGCGTTATTAGGCGAATTAGCCAAAGCAAAGTGTTGCAGAGCTGAAGTAAACACAGCATGACTGTGTCAGATGTTAAACTAGAGTTAGCAAATTTGTGGCTGACTTAGGGTGGAAGATGCAGAATAATTCAGCAGCCCTATTTACAGCATCATATGTTTTTTTTCTTCATAAGAATAAATGTTGGAAACGCACTAATTTTTCACATGATTAATGAAACCTTGATAGAGATTTTAGAAGAGAATACAGTATATTCCTCACCTGAGTCTAAACTGTGAGCTGTTTCCATTAAAGAGCACCTAAATACCTGAATGTAGGAGTGCAGTCTAAGAACAAAGGTCTCTTAGATCACAATTTTATTCTTCGCCGTGTCTTTAAGTCCTAAAAAGTGCCATGGGTAAAAACCAAATTTTTAAGGTTATTTTTAATTTTTATTTTTTTAGGTCTATTACTGAAGGATGAACTCCTGAAATATGCCATTTTCTGGTTTCTGTCTGACTTTTCCTTTTACATCCACCTGAGAGTTTTCAGAGACGTATTCCAGGATTTTAACTTCCAACCAAGTTAGAGTAAAATTTATTTATTCTCATGCGTTGATTAGATATTTTACCAACCAGACAGATTGTATTCACTAAATGAAGGATTAAGCATATGCCTACTGGATCTTCCACGTTTAACCGCCACCCCTTGTAGGGGAAAATGTATTTGATTTTAACTTTTATTGCAGTAGCACAATCTCAAAGTAGAACTTTTAGAAATCCAACAATTCATTTAAGTGCAAAAAAAAGAAAGAAAAGAATCCCACGTTTTTAACCCAACATCACCCTACCTGAGATTAGTAGCAACCCTCAAATAATTCCTTAAATCCTCAGGTCTGCTTTCACCATGAAACAGTTTGAATATAAAATATTTGAAAAGAACATGGATCTATTCTCTCTAATGCCTGTTCTCTTTAAATCTTGCAAATGGGGGAACTAAAATCGAAACTTTAAAATCTAAATGCTTCTTTTTCAAACACCAACATCATAGGGAGAGAGAGGAACACTCCGACAGAAACGAAGAAAAACATAATTCCTTCCCCACGTAGGTCTTCCTTGGTCATGGACAGAGAAAGCAAACCTCTTTATGTCAAATCCTGCTGTGCATTTGGTTTTGCTCTTCTACTGATAACACCCACCAGCTCCAACATTAGACTGCTACACCAAGTCACTCATCAAACATACATGAGTCACTGTCATGCTGTATGAATGGGGAAATCTTCTTTTCTTCCCTGTTTAATTCATTAAAACCAATGTGCATCGGCACTCATCAGTTGTGTCTTAGCAATTTCAGTTTGTTTATCCAGAAGTAAAATAAATGATTAATTAATGTTGTTTTGTGTATTATTGGCTTATGTTATAATGACCTAATTTTACAACACAAACCACTGCAAAACATAAGCAGAGTAACAAAGAGAAATGCACTGCGGGTAAATCACAGATGCTTTTCTTTTTCTTTTGCTGAATACGGAGCCTACTGGCATACTGAGAGGCTGTTGACTGTCACGTTTTAGCTCGGTCCAGCACACCTTACTCAGCAATGACGTTATCATAGGGTGCCGTCAGTCACTGTTAGTCTTTCACACTCAAGCCTTGGCAGCACCAGTAAGGTAGAGGGCAGCCATGCATGACCTTGACCTGAAAATGTTACTTACTGTGTTCGTTTGTTAATTTGGAGTCTTTACCTTGTTGCACCTTTGCATTCGCCTCAGAACACTGGGCTCGGTAGCCTGTGAAGTGCCGAACAGAAGATACTATTGTGTCATGAAAAGAGCATACATTAGTTTTCAATTTAAGACACTTATGCATCAAATCAACAAGCAAAACACATACCAAACTCCTGATTTAACCACTCTAAACAATTAACCCAAAAACCAGCATTATTCTATGTCCAGTATGATTTTGAGTTGACATGATTAGCAGTAAACAATATCTGCTTATTCTATTTCTAGGGTAATAATTGCAATGCTCTGTACATAACAATTGACTCTAAAATGTTAATTGTGACTTCCATTATTCAATCAATTTACCAAAATGTTTTTGGTAGCATCTGTGACTCTCACTTGAGGTTCATTTGGACGACTGCAAAATGTTTGATTCTCCTTTCAATCTGTGAATAAAAATGAAAGGATATATTTTGCAAAGAAAAAAGTAAAAGCATTACATTTACTTAAAATGTTTTCTCTGAAGAGTTAATGTGGGTTGTTTTTTTTAACTCAACAGCTGTTCTCTCATAGTTTTTGCTGGCTGAACAGTTACTATAATGCTAAAGATCTGTCCACAACACAAATCAATAAGATACAAATTATTTCTTTACATTCCTTTATTTACAGCCAGGGTTCTTATTTCTCAAATTTCAAATGTCTTGAGAAAACATCTTTACAAATCTTCAGACATCAACATATTGAATATGAATAGGCAGGAATCTAATCTCTTAACAGTTTTTTTTAATTGTCTGTTATTCAAATTTTCTTTTGTTTTTGGGTTACAACAATATATATCTGGTAAAAAAAAATAAAAATAAAAACTTCCTTTCATGATATTCACCCACTTTACTCAAGTATTGAGGGGTAAGTAAGAGTGACAATATGCAGTGCATAAACCCTGTTCTTTAGGGTGTTATTCTTTTGTTTTCCCTCCAGTAAAAACCACAGACAAAAAGCCATTACATCAAATTCAACATTGGATCTAGGCCTATGCGGTTGTTTAGCTTGTATCTTCTCTCCTGGCATGTAAAGGGTTTTTTTCAAGGTACTGGGTTCCTCTAATGGTCCAAAAGCATTTATGATGGTTTAAAAGGGAACTCTAAGCTCCCCATAGATATGCGCGTTTCGCATCTACGGACTAAGAATTTATGTTGATTTAACATGTAACCTCTTTAATTTTGCAAAAGGAGGATTATAACTACTCTGTTTTGTTATCTAGCCTCCCTGAAGCTCATTGTGCTGCCACTCTGAACTGCTTTTCCATTCAAAACACATTAAAAGCACATCAGTAACTCCCCATACAACAGTGGATGGCATGTGTTTACTGTGAATTATGGCTACTGTGATTTTTAGCAGCTGCCTTGCAAAAATTTTAGACTATTTTAGGTGTCAGTAAATGTATTCTACTAAAGTGTAGTTTATTTTTGTGAAACATTGCCATAATGGCAGGAAGAACAATAAAATGACATAGTTACCCCCCCCCTTTGTTCCTGCTACTTTCTGTTCCAACACAAGTATAAGTATGTTAAACAATATTAGCTGTTGTTAAATCTCAATATTTTTAAAAGCTGTGATGAATTACTGTTTAACTGGCTTTTCTTTTAGGAAGACTCTGCTCAACACTTTTTCTGCCTTCTCTTTTTCATTGGAGCTTAACCGTGACAGTTTACCTTTAACAGTCAGCAGATAAATGTCAGTGATGCCACTTATCTAAAGACTGCATGCACACCTCTCCTTTTAAGACTTATAAATCTTTACAATCTGCTTTTTCATTACAGAAGGAAGTTGTAGGTGATTGAAAATGAATGTGTTAAACAAAGTTTTACAGGATTAAAAAATATCCCAAGTGAAATTACATACTACATGTAGAGTTAACTGAGAGCTCAAAAATTCAGGGAACAGATTCAAAAAGGACTAAACGGCATAAGCCTGCTCTTATCTTGCCCTCATATGCAATTCTTTTGTTTTACATTGTAGTTCATTTATACAGTAACACATTAAAGATGTATATTTTTGCTTTCTAAGTCAACATGTAATTGTACTTTTTTGTTTTAAGTATGGCAGTCGAATGCACTTTTTTGCTTCTAATTTGTTCAGGCAAAACTATATATTGCAAAATATATACAATGATATATTTTCTACTTAACTTATACACATGTACATGTTTCAAACATTTTTGTAGAACAAAATGTACAACCAAATCCAGTGATACCTTTGAGAAAAAAATACAAATGGGAACATTATATTATATATATGTTATATTATTTAAATATAAGAAGTATAAATAAAAAAATAAAAAAAGTTTTTTCCTACCAGGTGTCAAATGCTGAGCTGCATGGTATATGATTTTGTGAAGGGGGAATGGAAACGGAAGGAAGTGATACATTGGTTGTTTAGGAAAGTGTTAAACATAAATAGGTACCATATCTAAGTTCTCAAATGTAAAACTATGTCCCCAAAATATAAATTGAAAAATTGTGTGCCATTAGTTGCCTTTTCACAGATTTTTAAAGAGGAAAAGGGAAAAGAGAGAGAGAAAAGAGACAAAACAATGTACCTTCTAGGGTAACACAGATGTTAGTCTTATCTATATATGGTGTTAAAACCATTTCAAACGGATTAAGATTTCTAAAAGTTATGAAATGCAATGAGAATAGCATTTGTTTTCTGATGCTTGTAATTAACTAAAACTGATTTGCGATTTAAAAAAAAGATTTAGCTTGTTAAAATGTTTTCTCTATCTTTGCTTTTTTGACACATTTAAATGTTTCACATCTAATCAAGTATTACACTGATAACAAGATTTAAAACAAAACGCAGTTAACTTTCTATTTGTTCAACAAGAAGCATTTAAACCGATAAGATAAAATGATGATCTAAGTTTGAACAATATTTTTTTGTCTTGTTAATACATCCTGACCCGTCAAATAAAGAAATCCTTTAAACAGCACCTCCCTGGAATGAAGTTGGCAAAAAGAATTAAAAAAACTAAAAATAATTTTAAACTAAAGAAATCTAATATAATCTAAAGAAAGTTATTAACAAATGCGATCACTGTAGGAAAACTGGTTTGGAGGTTCCAAGTAGGGATTTCAATATGCAGCAAGAAGAAATGGGAATGAGTAACTGAGTATGCAATTACTAAAACACAAAAACAGCTTAAACTGAAACAGTGCCTTTAAAAGGCCAAATCTGTGCAAAATGTGGATTCACTTTCATTTTCTGTCTGATAGTCACATTGTCATACTGTAACGATGCAAAAAAAAAACTTCCCATTTTTAAATGTGGTTCGGTTGTTGAACTGCGTAAGTTGGGTCTCTTGTGGCACGTCATTGTTGCTGAAGTGTGGGGTGGTTTTTCTACAGTGATGCAATGGAGCTTCAGAAGGTGCAGGATGTTGCAGAGAGCATCCTTCATGACTGAGGGTCCTAGTCTGCATAGTAATGACTCGGTTTTTCAACAGAAAAACACTACAATACAATACACTTGCAGGACATGGTACTAATTCCAGAATAATAACGAATGACTATATTTGGCATTGCAACCAGCTGTACAACAGAATTGCCTCCCAGCACAAACTTCCAAGAGAAAAACATAGATACATCCCTCTATTCGACCATCTAGCATGGGCCTCTGATCTAAATACATACACCATAGATACCCTCAGTGCCTTGGATAAATGCAATATATATTTTTTTATTGATCAACAACAACTGTTGAACTAATCATCACTTAGTTCATGTTTGGAGCTTTAATTTCTGGAGTTTTTTTTTTGGGGGGGGGGGGGTCTTGTTAAGATCCCACCATGCAAAAAATGAGTTTTGCTATTTTCAAGTGGTCTTAAACTTTGGATCAGGTCTGTGTCTGAAACTAAAACAACATTTAAAAAGAGAAATGGTACATCCATTAACGCATGAGTTCAGTGGCGTGAAGGTCTGAGTGACCCAAGAATGAACAATCATGTCCTCCTTTAGCTGGTCAAAAAAACAAAAAGTTTTTGAAGTGGCTTGATTAAATTCATGACTGAAATCCAATTTGAGAGTATGTGGCATGGCCTTAGAAGACCTTTAATGCTTTAAATCCTCTGAATTGGCTAAATGAGAACTCCATGAAGGAAAATTGCCACTCAGAGTTCAGCTTACGGTTATTTGGTTCAAGGTGTGGTAAATGTGGAAAATACTTAACTGCTTTGTCCCAGTCTTCTATTTAAATGGCCCTAAATACAATATTCAATTAACACAATCAGTTTAGTCTGTGAAGACCTTGGTAGTAAAGGTCCTAATATTTTGTTCTGTGTTCAAATAAGCTTTGAAGGTTATCATGAAGCAATAAACACAATGCTAAATTATGTTGCTAAGCTAACAATAGCTATAAAGAGTATTGTACTAGAACAGAATTTTGGTTAAAGGCCAATACAATTCCACAAAATATGTATGTAAAGCTGAGGTATTATAATGTTCTGACAGTGGCCATGTCAATTCTCACTGCACATTATTCACCTATATTTTATTTGGTTGTATAACATATAAATGCTCTACTCCTAGCTAAAAAGACAGCAAATATAAAAATTGTGTAAAAATGCATCAAAACATTATCTACAATCAGAATAAATCCTAGCAAAGTTATTGATAGCATTAAATTGCTGGTTGCATTAAACTGAGAGACTAAAGTGCTACTAAAAATTGTTTGAGTAGGTGGTGCACTTTTAGCCACTGTAGCTTATAAATGGGTACATCCTGCTCCTGAAAAATACACTACACAGTACAAAGAAAAATCTTGTAATGCTGGACAGTAATGGAAAAGAAGAATACAAATGCAGCTTCATTGCCATAACAAATTTTGTATTGTAGCTAAATTAAACTGAACAGAAATTGAATTTCTATTATTTTCAATGTTATACTATTAAACTATACCCCTTACATCAGATCGAATCTACTAGCAAATGCAAAAGATTATGTATACCTACCTACATCTTAATGTTTAATTCTATTTTTCATTTTGACATGGGTAAAGATTTTTCTGTACTCTGAACATGTAGGTTTCTGAAATCCTGTGTTGACAGGGATTTTTTTTTTCCGGTTTTTAACTTGAATGCAATTGCAAATTATTTGCATAGAAAATTTTTTGTCATGCCAATTATGAGCAATATTTAAGAACATCTACCTTAACTTCCAAGATCAATCTGCATATCCTTTTAAATATATTCCTCATATAAAGCCTCCAAAAGGTTAATTTTCTCATTATAATGCAAAAAGGTTTTGCATTTCTTTCATCTCACCAGGAAAGATTGAGCCATGATACAGTGTCATATATAATGTCATTGAGCCGTGCCTGTATGGGGACAGTGCTGTATCATTGCATTTAGAAATAACATTGGAGGAGCACCCTCAACAGCTGTCACAGTGACTGTGCCCAGGCAGAACTGTGGTTATGACTGCAGCATTGTGATAATATACCCATCAGTGTAGCTGTGATGTTTTTACCGGGACGATGTCTGTGGTTACATAGTTTTTTTAGCAGTTGTTATACAGATGACATGCAGCAGTTCAGGTGTAAAATGTTGGCTCGGCTGCTTGAGTGCTGCAGGATTCAAAAGTGTTGCATCAGCTTTCCTCTAAAGTACCTGCAGAGTGTTTTTCTCAATTTGCAAAGTACTGTATATTTACCCACTCCAGCCTACATTTTACTTGTCTTTGTTGCAGAAAATTCTTTGTGAGACTGAAAACTAAATAGTAAAACATCACAATTTTCGTAAAGTAATATTCATCCTTTTGTTCCTATCAAAATATAGGATGAGAAAATTGAATTTCCCAAATTATTAGAATACCTGTGTCCAACTAGTACTGCCAGATGGCAGTAAAGCCATCACAATTTTTTTTTTTCTTAGTGAATAAAGTTGTGGCAAAAAACATTGCACATGAGTCACAGGTCTGTTGCCATTCAGTGTAATGAGTCCTGCAACAGCTTATGGAGTAACCAAATCCAGCCTGCAACAGGACTCTGGTCTGCAATCGAACAATTTCAGCATTAGCAACAATGGGCGGGGAGCTTTTTTTATTGAAAGACTTTGAATAAGTGGTGGGTGAAAATGCATTCTAAGTGAATTTGTTCTTGGCTCAATTGAATACAGTTACAGAGTTTTACATCAGAGTGAGCAATGGGTTGCTCCAGCAGCTTCTGTTGCTTAAGTAGACGTCTCTATTCTGTATGAGGCAAACAAGTTATGTTAATTTCAAGACAAACATTTCCACCTCAGCTACACGCAAGAACATGTGGAGAGAAAAAAAAAAGCTAATTTATTAAGCTTTTAGCAGCAAATACATTTTATGACATTTAGCGTTGCCATCTTAAGTAACTGTCAGATTTTACTGATGCTTTTAGGCAATGTATGCTTGTGACTTTGGCAGGTCCTTCTAGAGCAAGAGGCCATGTAGTTTGACTCACTGAAATCTTGGGCCATATAGCCTGCCACCTCTCTATATCTCGCAGTGTGATGTGAAGTGGTCTTTGCAGCGGCCAAAAAAACGCAATTGAACCAGTTCTTAAGACAGGATTTTTAAAGGTGGTACACCAACTACAAAAAAGAAAATAAAACACCAGAAAGTTAAAAAGAGAGAGAAAATTTTAAGAATTGCAGGCTTGCAGGCTTACCAAAGGCATACAGTCAGGCAAAAAAGTATTTGGCAGCCACCGACTGTGAAACTTGTTCCACTTAAAAAGATGGGAGAGGTCTATAATTATCATCATATGTACATTTCAATGGTTAGAAACAGAATGTAAAAATATCCAGGAAAGCACGTTGTCTGATCTTTAGCACTTGTAGGTAAATTGACTATATTCACAATGAGAATATGAAAACGCAATTTTCTGAAAACAAAAAAAAATAAATAGAAATCATTCTTTAACCATAGTGTAGTCTTTAACCATATTGCCCATTTTAGCTTACTTTTCACTTTATAATTTGTAGGAGTACACCAGGGGTTAATTTATAAAAAAAATAAAATAAAAAAAATCTGAGTAGCTCCAAGAACTAGGTTGGGCATTATACGGAAAGCATTTATTAGAATATGTGAAGAATGAAATTGTAGCCAGCACAGGTGGGGGGGAACTAAGATTAATTAACTCCTAATTTTAGATGAATTACACAGTTAAATGATATTAATCACAGAAAGGCGATGATGCTTGGAAATTCAAAGCATTCAAACTACTCCCTGTTTATTCTGCAGCAGTGTGTTAGTGAACTGAAGCTTAAAGTGACAGCTCTACATATTAAATGTAGGCGGGGGTGTTGACTTGGCTTCAACCCGGAGGCTTTCATCCACTGCCAGGTCACTGACCATCATGTTAGCCAGAACAAATATTCACACCATAACACTGAGCTGTGTTGTTATGTTAGCTATATTTTTTTCTCTTTGCCAGATGTCAAAGCTCCTACATTGCACCGCTCAGACAAGGGGCTAACTTTACATGGGTTCATACACTGCTGCAAGGTCAGGTATCAATCTCAGGATACTGCTGGAACATAACCATATCTCAATTACGAAAATAATGAAATGGTGAATTTTGCAAAAGTACCAGAAAGAAAATATTGTTTATCATGATTTATTCATAATCTAAACTTATTTTGTATTCCCTGTGGAGAATTCAATAGTCTTTCATTCTAGGCTTTTGGAATTTGAAGTGTTAACAATACATTATAGCTGGTCAGTTAAACGTTTTTAAATAATGTGAGTTCTGCTACAGATTTTAATCCATTGACTTTAGAAGTCGCCTGAATGAAAAACAAATCCGGCATGCTTTTGTCAGCATATACCCATCTATTCTTTATATATATGATCTTTTTTTCATTACTTTTTTCTAAAACATGTATATGCCAGGGATGACTTTTGAAGCTGAAGTCTACAGGATGCAAACGACAGATGGTGATGTGCAATTTGCTTGTTAGACTCCTACTCTCAACAAGAAACTATTAATAACATGTCGATAAAAAAGCTAAATTATGCAGAGACCCGCTGAACCATCACACAAGGAACATATGTCTCAGTAGCAGATTTTATAGTAAATTGTTCGCTGCCAAATTTTATCCACTTTTTCTACACACACTGTAAACCAAAAAGCATATTAAATGTTAGACGAGGCTTAGAGAAAAATATTCAAATATTATAAGCTGCATTCTATGTTTATATAACACTTTTTTTTCTTCTTTTTATTGTTTTGAGACAGGATATGCATGGAGGTCATAAATGGTTAATTTCAGCTTTTTTTACTCTGTTTTGTTTGGGCCAGCTCAGCGGCATGCCTCTTTATGTATTCCTACAACTCTTCCAATAAGGTTACAATTAATTTAGGCTTGTTGAAATGTTGCCAGCACAGTGTGGGCTAGAATAGGTTGTAGCATTAGCCTGAGGTCATGCTGGCCTCAGGCTAATGCTCCCAAGACGCAGATATGCTGCCACCAAAGAAATGAACCACCCTCAATCTCAGAAATTTTTTTTCCGCTTGCTTACTGTTTGACAACTCATTTTGTATTATACATATTTGAATTATTTCTTGGTTAAAGAGAATGTCTGGTTATGACCTTAAATTAGCGGAGTCCAGGTCGACAGTTACACCAACCATTCAAGTCTCCTAATTAAACAGAGCCTACAAAAAAGTATCCAGCAGTGTCAGAAATCTTCTGGGAAAACTGGAAAGTGTAATTGCTGTCGTGTTTTGCTATCAGTATTTCGACCACTGTCCATTATAGAATCCGATAGTATTAAGCACATTGACATACGTAACTCTTGATCAATTTACTGATGAACTGATAGGTCTATTGGATCTATTCGATGCGATTCTCCTGTAACATAAAGTTAAAGCCTAAAGTTGTCTCTCGCTGCTGCTGCTTATCTCATGGCTTGTAATTATATTCATACATGCTGTACCTCTATATGGTTTAACCACTGCTAGATAATGTGCCATTCTACTGGACATAAAGGAACCTTTCTGCAACAAAACTTTATTTTAAATGACCATGACGTTCATTTCCTGCAACTGCTCACAAAGTTCAGCTGTAAACAACTACACAGTGAAATCAGAGATATCTCCAAAATAATTGAATAAACATACATGTTTCAGTGATTTGTGAAGATATTTACAATTGACAGTGTTGTTACAGTAGCTTTTTGTGGCTTCCGTAAAAATATCTTAAGTCCAGCACAGATGTAGTGTAGATGAACAAGTTACTGCACAGTACAGGCAAAACATGTAGCTGCAGCAGACTATCAAGCTGTCAAGTACTGTCAAGCACACATTCTTTGAAGTAATGTTTAAACATAAATCGAGTACAAGATGCAGTAATATACCTGTATCTATCTCTTTTAGACCAACTTACTAGATTTCTGAGCTTTAACATTTAACTGTCATTGTTCCTGAAGAAGCTGTCAGTTGTGATTAAATTAACATGTGTTTCTGATTATTCCTAATCTCAACTCCAGTGAACTGGCTATAATTTGGTTTGCATCTTGTGTATCAATTATCAAGATTTTTTTTCCACTTTTCAAAAGATTCTTTGACATCTCAAATGCATTTCTCAAGTGTTGCTTTTATAGATTTGTTTTTAAACTTAAGAAATAGATAAAAGTCTAATTATATGCTGTATCCTCTAATATGTCTCTTTTTAAAGGGGAAATATTATGCAAATTTCACTTTTTCACTTCCTGTCTGTTGCCATTTGGATCTCTGCTACATCTATAAACACTCACAAAATAAATGAAATTTGCACATTATCACAAATCAAACCCTGCCTACCCATTTCATGCCATTCTAATGTGTGGCAAACCTGAAGCCTGGTAACAAGATAGTTGGTGTGGTCCGCAATCACTAATTTGCATAAACGTGACAGAGCCCTCTAAACTGGCTCTGGAATATACTCTTAAAAGGTACAAAAATTATCAAAAATGGAGCAAGGGAGATCACTTCAGATGAGTGATTTTTTTGCAAAGAACCTCATTAACATGTTTTGTACAGACAATAGAGCTATTATAACGTGATTAAAAGGAGCATATTTCCCTTTCAGTGCTGTCTCCTTTTATTTCTTTATCAGAGACCATTCTACACAATGTCTAGTTTTTTACTGTTCTATTTTTTTTTTTTTTCAACTGTCACAGCTCAGTGCACATGGCAGAGCAGGGCGGGGTCGAGATCATGCCCCTGGATGCTTAAAGACCTTTAGATTTGCGGATCACTGCACCAGTTTTCAATTTCCACCCACTATTTAAAAAAGTATCAATCCTAGTGCATTTTCATTTTCTTCATGAACATGTAAGGTTCTGATACAGACATTACCATTGATTTTACAAAACAGACATAGTTAATGATACAGAAAAGTAGACAGGTTTTATCCTAGACTCAAATGTAAAGCAAAGATTCGCAACAGAAATGTTTAGATCAAAAAAATTATTGTTCATTGTATGTGGGTAATCCCACCTGTACTTTTTTATTCCTGGACAGTTTTGCTATTTTTATGAGTTAAATAAAAAAATTTGTGGTACTTCCCTTTCAAACTGTTTTCACAATGTGTGCTACCATGTTGTCCTCAAGTAGTTGATTACAAAAATTTTGAAAAAATATTAAAGAAAAAAAGTACAACAATTTTTTTTTTTTTAAATGTTGTCTACAATAGAATGTACTTGAATATCTTTGAAAACTTATAAGCTTTGACTGTTTTGAGACACTTCCCATACTTCAGTATATAAACAGTGAAGCTTTAAAATACTTGATCTTATAAAGCTGCAGTGATGCCCATAAGCTTTTTATTAAGAACAAATACATTAAATAAAAACCCTGGCTTGGACATATTTTGGACATTACCATCATGTTTAAAAATGGTGTATTCGAAGGGACTGTAGCATGGTGATGGGAATTTTAGTCAATTTATAGTATGGACCGTCAGGTATGGTAGGGACAGTGTCATATATTTTACATATGTAAAACATATTCAACATTAGTATATTAGTGTATTTATTCAATACAGTTGTCTGGAGATATAAAATATAAACAAAAGAAGCTCTGAAAGCAGCGAATTGGAAAATGCTACCGTGTTAATAACTCATAATTTAAAATGAAATGGAATACCTACAAGTACATGAAGAACAGTACGTACATTTTATCTTGATCCCTCCAGTGGTGGAAGTTCCCTGAGCTCTATTTAAGATTTTTATTGAAATAACACAGCCATGACCTCTAATATCTGCATATCAGTTCACTGCCTAACACACATTTTATAACACCAACACTTTAGCAGAACATTTATCTTTTGTATGTTTTGATGAACTTCTTAGTTCATGCTCGAAAAGATCAGAAGTCAGTACATTAATTATTTTCGTCTCTTTCTCGGCAAGCAAGATTAATCTTCCACTCTTATTTAAATACTTTTGAAAGAATTAGATATGTCGTTAACTATTTTAATACTTGATGATGTTTTGTTTTTTTCTGTTCTCTGAATGATTTGGAAAGGATTATGTGAGCTGAAGGTCGGCCTGGTTCTACTGCTGCCTGTATCTTGCCCATGTCTTTTGTAAGCAGATTGTAAGTCAACAGCAAGCAGACTGCTGGTTTACTGCTGACAGATTTTTGCTGATGCTGATCTGCTGGCTAGTGCAGCATAATGAGAATCTGTGAAAATTGAAAAAGTCAGTAAAGCAGATACGCTTCACAACTCGAAGTGCATCATGTTTTTGTATAGATATAAAACTTTGTTTGCTTTCAGACAGAGAAAAATGTTAAAGCATTACAGCATCTGGAGAGTTAGGCTAAAGTTTTGTAAATTAATTGTTGACTAATTAAAATGTATCTCTCGGTGAGTTTGCTTAAAAATAACCATGGCACTAAATCACAACCATTTGTGAATCACAGCCCTTGGTTGAACGTGGAGACGTATCGCGTTGGTAAGACGTATCGCGTCATTTCCTGTTTTGTGACTAACTCGTTTGTAGCAAGTCGGTGTTTCTCTCTCTCTTGAACTGATCTAACTTTCTCTGTCAATAAGTTTTTTCTGAGTTGCTTAACACACAAACACATTAAAACGTTAAGTTTCTTCACGGTTTAGGACTCTTTAAGCGTTTTACTGGGTTAATTACTTTGTTTTTAGGTAAGGTAAGGTACCGCTTGGTTAGCTTAGCTTTACGGCTAGCATGGCTTCGGCAGCTTTCTCTCTTGTCCCTCCATCTCTCTCTACACCTCCTCCTCTTTCCTGCTCTCTCTGTCAGATGTTTAGTTACTCCTCCGCCTCATTTAGTGAAGTTGGTAGGTGTAATAAGTGCAGCATTTTTGTAGCTTTGGAGGCGAGGGTTTCTGAGCTAGAGGCCCGGCTCCGCGCTGTAGAACAGCCAGGCCCAGCAGTAGCTAGCGCGGAGTCAACTAGGACAGGACCTAGCCGTCCTTCAACAGCTCCCGTGCAGCCGGGACCTCAGGCGAGCTGGGTGACTGTTCGTAGGAAGACTAGCGCCAGACCCCAGTCCGCGGCCAACCTCCAGCCCCTTTCTCTGAACAATAGGTTCGCCCCGCTCAGCGACGCACCCGCCGAGCAGGAGAGGCCGATTCTTGTAATTGGCAGCTCCATAGTTAGGAATGTGGCTCCAGAGACACGAAAGACCACCGTCAAATGCCTTCCAGGGGCCAGGGCTGCGGACATTAGGTCCCATCTGAAGCTTTTGGCCAAGGACAAACGGCGGTATAGCAGGATCGTTATCCATGCTGGTGGCAACGACACCCGGCGACGGCAGTCGGAGGTCACTAAAATTAGCGTAGCTTCGGTGTGTAGGGCTGCCAAAAAGATGTCTGACTCTGTAATTTTTTCTGGTCCCCTGCCTGATCGTACTAGCGATGACATGTACAGCCGTATGCTTTCGTTCCACCTTTGGTTGTCAAGGTGGTGTCCAGAAAACGATGTGGGCTACATTGATAACTGGGGGGCCTTCTGGGGAAAACCTGGACTGTTACGTAGAGACGGCATCCATCCCACCGAGGACGGAGCTTCGCTTCTTTCCAGGAACATTGATAGGGTTATCTCTAGTTCCCCAAAGCCGTGACAACCCAGAGTCCAGCTCAGGGAACCCAGAGTCCAGGTCAAGGAACAGGGACTGCCACCCACCCACTACCCTATAGAGATAGTTTCCCGTCCACTACCCAAAACTAATGAATTAAAAGTTAATGCTACTAGAGCAAAGTATAAAAATCTCATAAAGATAAATAAAACTCGGACTGAACATAAAAACAAATCAATTAAATGTGGTTTACTAAACATAAGATCTCTCCCCTCAAAAACACTCTTGGTAAATGACTTAATTTGTGAAAATAATATTGATTTGTTTTGTCTTGCAGAGACATGGTTGCAGGAAGAGGACCATGTCACAATAAATGAGTCAACTCCCCCTAGCTACTTAAACTTTAGTGTCCCTCGAAGTACTGGTCGAGGAGGTGGAGTAGCAACTATCTTTCATTCCGATTTACTAATTAATCTCCAAAAAAATAATAGTTACAGTTCCTTTGAGCATCTAGTTTTTAGCTTTCCTCATACACATAACAAAGCAGTAAAGCCACTTTTGTTTGTGGTCTTATATCGTCCACCAGGACCTTATTCTCAATTTTTAGATCAGATTTCAGATTTTCTATCTGACTTAGTTTTAAACACTGATAAAGTCATTATAGTCGGAGACTTCAATATTCATGTTGATAATGAAAGTGATAGTCTAAATACAGCTTTTCACACTATCCTAGACTCAATAGGCTTTACTCAAAATGTGCAGGGACCAACACATTCTTGTCACCACACTTTAGATCTTGTGCTGACTTATGGCATTGACTGTGAAGAAATAACAGTCTTTCCACATAACCCTATCCTGTCTGATCATTTCCTTATCACTTTTAAACTTACTCTAATGGATCATATCAAACCTGAAAGAAAACTTCATTATACCAGAACGTTATCAGACAACGCTGTAGCAAATTTTAAAGAAGCTCTTCCAACTTTAATTTCCTCAGTTTATAAATGCAGAACAGAAAACAGTGATTTAACTCGTGACCCCTCACAACTTGACATTTTAGTTCATAGCGTTAATTCCTCCCTGCGTCGGGCAATAGACAAAGTTGCCCCCTTGAAAAGGAAGGTGGCTAGCCATAGAAGATTAACTCCCTGGTTTAATTTAGAGCTACGTACCCTAAAGCAGAATGTTAGAAAACTAGAGAGAAAATGGCGCTCCACGCATTTACATGATTCCTTTTTAATATGGAAAAATAGTTTATTGCTATATAAAAAGAGCCTTCACACAGCTAGAACAGCATATTATTCATCTTTAATCGAGGAGAATAAAAATAATCCTAGGTTTCTTTTTAATACAGTTGCCAAACTCACACAGGATCATAGCTCTATCGAGCCAACCATTCCCCAAGCTCTAAGCAGTGACGACTTCATGCAATTCTTTATAAATAAAATAGACTCCATAAAGAATAAGATAATTGGGAACCTTCCCAATATGCTTGCTTCCTCCTTAGTTAATGAGGCAGCCTCAAAAATGGTGGAACCTAATATATGCTTAAACTGCTTTAATGCAGCCGAACTTTGTGATGTACTAAAATTATTAGCTTCATCTAAACCTTCAACTTGCGTTTTAGACCCAATCCCAACTAAACTCTTAAAAGAAGTTTTCCCTCTGATCGCTGCTCCAATTTTAAATATAATGAATCTATCCTTAGTCAATGGATATGTACCACAGGAGTTTAAGATTGCTGTAATTAAACCTCTACTTAAGAAACCCTCTCTTGATCAAAACGACTTAATTAACTATAGACCGATATCTAATCTTCCCTTCTTATCTAAAATTCTTGAGAAAATAGTTGCACACCAGATATGTGAGCATTTAAACAATAATGAGCTGTTTGAGAAGTTTCAGTCAGGCTTTAGAGCTCATCACAGCACTGAAACAGCTCTGGTGAAGGTTACTAATGATATTCTCATAGCCTCAGACAATGGACTGGTGACCATTCTGGTCCTGTTAGATCTCAGTGCTGCCTTTGACACTGTTGACCACAATATTCTCATAGAAAGGCTTCAAAGTGTCGGTATAATAGGAACAGCACTAGGTTGGTTTAAATCTTATTTGTCTAACAGATTTCAGTTTGTTCAGGTAAACAATAGATCTTCCTCAACCTCAATAGTTACTTGCGGAGTACCACAGGGTTCAGTGCTTGGGCCGATTCTCTTTACTATATATATGCTTCCTATTGGTAAAATAATTAGGCAGCATGGGATAAAATTCCATAGTTACGCAGATGATACACAGCTATATCTATCCATAAATCCTGATGAATCCAATCAGTTAGGTAGACTACAGGCATGTCTGGAAGACATAAAAACTTGGATGACTCTAAACTTCTTGCTTCTAAATTCTGATAAAACAGAAGTTGTCGTCTTTGGACCAGAAGCTCTGAAAAAGAAACTACTTAGTCAGCCCCTTCACCTGGACGGCATTAAATTAGCCTCCAGTAATAAAGCAAAAAACCTCGGTGTCATTTTTGACCAAGATATGTCATTTAGAACTCACATTAAAGAAGTCTGTAGGATTTCCTTTTTTCACCTTAGGAATATTGCAAAAATTAGAACCATCCTGTCCAGGACTGATGCTGAAAAACTAGTCCATGCATTTGTTACTTCAAGGCTGGATTACTGTAACTGTCTATTATCAGGTAGTCCACAGAATACAATTAAAAGTCTACAGTTAGTTCAAAATGCTGCTGCTAGGATTCTGATGAATATTAAAAGAAGAGATCACATTTCCCCTGTTTTAGCTTCTCTTCACTGGCTCCCAGTAAAATCTAGAATAGAATTCAAGATCCTCCTTCTGACATATAAAGCCCTTAATAATCTAGCTCCATCATACATAAGAGACCTGATTGTTCCATATGTTCCTAACAGAGACCTTCGCTCTCAGACTGCAGGTTTACTGGTAGTTCCTAGGATTTCTAAAAGTAGAATGGGTGGCAGATCTTTCAGCTATCAGGCTCCCCTCCTATGGAACCGGCTCCCAGGGTTGGTTCGTGAAGCAGACAATTTGTCTATCTTTAAAACTAGGCTAAAAACTTTCCTCTTTGACAAAGCTTACAGTTAGAGATATGTTTATAGGTAGTTAGAGTCAGGTCAGACAGGTAGATAGGAAGAGACAGGTTAATGTTAGTAGTCAGGCAGAGTGTCAAAAGTTAGGAAGAGATAGGAAGAGGTAGAGTAGCTAGGTAGAGATAGATTAATGTAAGCCAGGTAAAGATCCGGAGCCGGTCGCGGCTTACCGCCGCGGAAGAAATGCGCCCCACAGGGGCCAGCCAGCGCCGGAGAGAGGTCCCTCAAGGGGATCCTCCCGCACAGTGCGGCCGCCCATTACCTGCCGGGTTGAATCCCCCGGGCAGACTGTGCGGACCCCACCCGTTTATCTCTTAAACGTTTCTCGCCCTCTTCAACTCTGTCCTCTCAGTTCTGTCTATTTTTCCTTAAGATAGTTGTCGACTATCGGTCTCGTGCCGGTATTTAGCCTTAGATGGAGTTTACCACCCACTTTGGGCTGCATTCTCAAACAACCCGACTCCGAGAAGACCCCGGCATGACGGGGGCCGTTACCGGCCCTACACCGTCCACGGGTCAGGAGGACTCAGACAGAGTGTTGGTAGCCAGGTCTCCTAGTAGCTAGGAGACAGGTTAATGTTAGTAGCTATGCTGCTTTAGGCTAGGCTGTTGGAGGACATTATTAGGGTCTGTTCCTACTTTCTCTCCTACTTCTCCCCAACTGCATGATGTGCTGTCAATTCAAGCACTAACCTGTTTTCTATTATAGTAGGTGCTCCGGATTAGCCCTGCTTGACGACCCTGACTAAGATGGCATTGCAGTGACGGAAAATTCTCCACGTCCTGCAACAAACTTCTGCATCAGTTCTATTGCTCTTTCTGTGTCTCTGTTATGTATTCTCCAAGCCACAGACGGTCGCGGCAGATAACCGCTTGTGCTGAGCCTGGTTCTGCCGGAGGTTTCTTCCTGTTAAAAGGGAGTTTTTCCTTCCCACTGTCGCTGCATGCTTGCTCAGTATGAGGGATTGCTGAGAATTCCACGACGCAATCTTCTGTGGTTCTGTAATTTCTACACTTAACATTGTATTGTAATAACTCTTTTTGTAAAGTGCCTTGAGATGACATCTGTTGTGAAATGGCGCTATATAAATAAACTGAATTGAATTGAATTGTGAACACTGTCAGTGTCATAACACTGTTAAACGGGCTGAGTTACATCCAGTCCTAGCCATTATTATTCTGCTGTTTTTGAGCTTTGTCAAGAGTGCCGTCTGCAACCTTTGGCTTCAAGTTTACACAGTTCTTTAGAACTCTAAATTCAGTGGGGTAAATATCTGCTCTGACTCTAGCTGTATTATGGGCTAAAACAACACGCAATATCCACCTTATTTTTAATACCGATGAATGGCCATACAGCTGGACTTGGTGAACCTGCAGCACACAGACTGGCTTCCTGCTGTGAGTGCTCTGAGACAGGAGAGCAGCTCAGTGAGCATAGTAAAGACTAGTTAATGCTTCTCTGACAGCAAATTTGTGCTCACACGCACACATGTTGAAAGAGACATTTTACTTTTGTATTTATCTGTTGTTGCAAAGCAGTTCCCCACCAGGACAACAGGGGGTGCAGATATTCTCTTGCGGGTTTGTCTACCATTGCAGCAACGTCTCTGGTTGATGACAGTTTTGATTTTTTGCTAGAAGTGCAGCTTATTGATTACTCTAAAAGCACATGTAAAAAAACATATTAGCTTAACTGGCCTAGCAATACAAAGCATCTAGTGCCCAAAAGCTGCATTGACTCCTAATTACTTCGAATAGTACATCAAACTTGAAATGATCTGGGGTTGATGTTGGACGAATAGTTAAAAAATTGGGCTCTACTCTGTCAGGCCTTGCTCAACCATTGGAGAGCCCTTATATTGACTGATAACAGAATTGCGTGTCTCCACAACTCTGCAGATTTGAGTAGTATACACTAGGCTTACACAGGCTCTCCACCTGCCGCGTCAGCAGCACGTTACAGGTGCAGCATGTTTAGGTCGTGTATTCTGCAGCCTGGCCCTTTCCACCAAGGGTGTATGAGGCACATAGCAGCAAGGAAACAGCTATGACTGAGAGAGCACTAAACAGTATTTATTTTGCCGTGTTCATTGTTGTTTAATTATTAAAACTTCAAGACCCATTCAAGGAAAGTGCATATGGAAAGGGGGGGGGGTCACGTTCATAAACTAGGATAAACTCACCATCTTGTCTCATAACAGCAGATACGTTACTCCATGCTTTATCCTTCTTGATGTTGTCTTTATAAAAAGTGTGACTGGGGTCATACAGGATTGAGTGCTTCTCCACTTCAATGATCCGCCATTCATCGTCCACAATGAAAAAAAAAATCAGACCCTCCCATGAGGTACTGACACTCTCACTGGGCTCCACAGGTAGTAAAGCAACCGGATAGCAGCACGTTTCTTTTATTTTGAAAATTGTTGGATACTGAGCTGCCTGATTTCCTGTTTCCACCTACCCAAAATGTACACGTTTCAGAGGCGTACCGCTTAGAAAATAGGACTGCCGCATATATTTAGAAAAGTGCTGCAATATGAGGCTCCTGTGACGGGGCAGACTCGTGCTGACTACAGCGGTGGCTATCAGCTGCGTATGACGTGCCGCTGCTGTAACATGCTGCTGAGGCGTCCGGTGGAAAGGAGGGGTTAAGATACGTGCTTTGTCCAAAAGTCTCCTGTAACCCCAGAAACTGTTGTCAAATTGTAGTCGCCGTTTTTTCTTAAAGACCCACTTTTATCATATTTTGAGCCATTTCAAAATAATCTCAGTGGTCTTTAAATTTTCATTTGGCTTGACGTTTTAAGTCACAGTCACAAAACCCATGTTGTTTTCTTGGAGATAGAAACAGCATAGGAGCAGTAGCTCATAAGCAATTCACCTCTGTGTTGTGGGTGGACCCCCCTCCCCGTTGCATAGAGCTCTGCATTTACACTAGCTCTCCTGCTAGCTTGCTAGCTCCTCACATCGCTGGTGCAATATCGGAGCTATCCAGCTAGATGCCAGCTAGGACGAGGAGCGTGAAGACGCACATACAGTAGATCTAGTCATGTACTAGTGGATGCATAAGAACGGTATTGGGTTGTCTCTGGAAACGGAGTGGAAGGATGTGATGCAGACCAAAAACTTTCCGAACCTTATTTAGGCTGTTCATTAGCTTTTTTGTGGACTTTATTATGTTGTTAGACAAACCACTTTATTGGAGGACTTTAATCGGACAGTTATGGATGTAAAAAGACAGCTTTTATTCGAGATGGATTGGTTTTGTCATGGTTGTTGGACAATGATGGGGTAAGTCGCATATTCTATCTCCTGTGGATGTGTGTAGGTGTGTGTATGTGTCTTTGTTGGCAAAAGTGTCCCCCATATTTACAGTTATAATTGTATCTGTAATTGGTGTATATTAGAATCACAAGACTCTTAGCTTTCGAATTATATAAAAAATGTTTAAGTTCTCCTGAATGCCTGAGCTGATGTTTAGAGCGGGGCAGCAGCTTGTGGCCTGCCTAGTGCTATTACTACGTCACAAAAGTAGTCTGTTTTACACACCATTTTAGTGTCTGCTACAGATGCGAGAGAGATTTCAATACAAAAATAATCAGAAATGCAATTTTGAGCTTAATTCTATTAAGATTTGTCCTCTAGCATCAGAAAAGTGCTGCAAAAGCAGGTTAACTACACAAATAAAAACTTATTTTCATCAGTGTGGATTTTTAAAGAATCACCAGAGGGGTCTAAAAATTTTCTAAATATAACAAAAAGTTGGCATCACTGTCTACAACTCACCACTCCTCACTACTTAAACCCCCCTCCCCCACTACAGTGGAAGCCAGTCCCCTAACTACTCAAGCACAAGAAGTCCAAAGCAAAAAAAAAAAAAAAAGATTTTATTTCAAGGCAACTTGCATGCAGAAAATTTCTAAACTAAATATCAGCTTCATGGGATTAAAAACATAGCACTAAATATGTAATCAATTAAGTGCAAATAATGCAATGATTTCACAACTCTACCTAAAATATTTGGTAGAGTACTCTACCTAAAATATTTGGTAGGTAATTGCCACACATAATTTCAAAAATCAGTGTCTGCAATGGAACTTTTTTTTTCTACACCTAGTGGAAATATTTTCCATAGCGCCAAGCCTTTAAGAGGATTTCTTCAAATCTGTCTATCTATAATCTATAATAAACAAAGTTACTTGGCCCTAATCACCAACTGTAGTTCACCCAGTTCTGTGGAAAGATTTACTGTTTACGGATTTACAGCTCTAAACACAGAGTTACATCACCTTTATCTGTGAGAAAAGTTAAATGTGCTCTGGGGTAATTAATCCAGCTCTCTGAACACTCTGAAGTAATTACCGCTTATTTTCCCTGCAGAAAATCTGCACTTCAGTTTGAAGGCTGTGAAGATCTAGCTGCAGGATTCAGGTCTTGCTACCACTTTAATCTGCAGGCTGTTTATTCCAAACTGTACTGCCAGGAAGTTACTTTTTTTTGGAGAGGCATGAAAACTGTAAAGAGAATGTTTATTTGTTTACTTGCATTTGATTATTTTGGTCTGATTAGTGTGAAGCATTTGGTGGAACCTCAAGGGTTTAACATACATAGTCCTTATTTGGTCTATTTTCCTTTAGTTTTTTCCCCCAAAGTTAACTCTTTAGACTAAAGAAGGTAAAGACATGTTTTTTTAAATAGTTTTTAATTACAATGGAATAGATTGCTGTCAATGCATGATGCAAGAGCAATAATTGATTGTGGGTTATAGTACAAAGAAAGCATGTTTACGCCATCTCAACACTTAAGTGTAAGCGACAAAGGTTTACAATTACCTACTGACTGATGAACCAGCTGTTTGCTTCACTGGAATCGACTTTTTACCAGGCTTAGACAGTAACAAATAGCTTTAACTTAATCAGTTCCCAAAGCTGTCTAATCTAGGGCTGTTTCAGGTAGAAGTCATTCTGTTTGTGGGAAATACGATCTGAATGTAAATCACTTGTGTAGCTGTTTTTGCAATGTTTGAAACTTTGGTTGCCTTAACAAGCAACCTGTTTTGTTTTACATAGGTGAAACATATGTATTTGATATTCAGGTTGGATCAAAAGTACTGTTTAACAGCTGCCTTATGACACCCCAATAATACATTTACGCTTGCTGACAAAATTAGCAAACACCAAGTTCAGTGCTCATAAGAAATGGACCAATCTGGATGCTATTTGGTACACATGCACAACAGCAACAGCTCTCTAAATGATTCAATTTCAAAAAGCTGGCTAAACTAGAACGGGCAGCAGAAAGCAAGTTTTGGCCATATGTCTTTGATTATATTGAGTAATTGCTTGCCACAGTGGAACAGTCACTTTATTTTGGAGTCAGTAAATGTGTTTTGCCACCCATACAAATATTCCCACTCTTTACTTTGTTGAATTCCAACATTGTTAGCAACATTCTCCTTCTGATCTAAAAAGCAACACACAACTTTACTACATCAGGGACATGGTGATGCCACACAATACCCATTAGAGTCCTGATGTTTTTTGAATCATATCTTGAACCACACAGTAAACGTTGGGGCATTTCTGTGCTGGATCCTAGGCCACTTGGATACCTGGCTCTGTTGATAGTTTAAAATCATACTCAAAGACTTCTTTTCTAAATATTTTTAGGACCAAATTATGTATTGTTCTGATTCGCTGTTTATGATTTATGTTGTAAATTGGTTTTATTTTGTACTTCTATACTATACTCTATACAAGGTATAGAGAGTATTAACCTTGGTAGTGGGCCCTTCATAACAAACCTTTTGTGGCAGCAACCTGAAGTCTTCTCTTCCAGCATCAGTCTGACCTCTTCTTCAGCTCTATTTGGTCTTTACTGTTTTCTTGGCCTACTGCCATCTTAGTAAAATGAACTATTGTTACCTCAGTACAGACACTTATCTGCTGCTGCCAAGATGAGTGTTTTAGACTTTCCTGCTTGAAAGGGGGCTGACACTGAGTGAGTGTTTCTTTTCTAAATGGAAACTGTTACAGCTGCTTGCACTTGGTTGAATGTCAGATAAACTCTAAAGTGTCAAAAATCAGTATAAAATATATCTATCAGTAATTCCCATCGTATGCTGTTTGCTGAAAAACATCTCAGGAGCTAGAATGATTGCTGTTTAGCCAAATTCAAGCACTGTGCAGTATGTTTCAGAATACATTTGCGTTGACTGTGTTTTTTCAGGTAAAATCCTCTGTGAGAACAAAAAGCAGCTGGGTTTCATTTAGATTTTAGAAGATTTTTCCTCTTTCATCCACCAAGTTTCTTCAGCTCTAACATGTTTGAAGATCCAAGGCATGTCACCTCATGTGGGGTCATTAGTAAGTAGTTAGTAAAGCCCTCATCAGCAGGGTGGAGAATTTCTCCTTTGAGACAAAGAGAAAAGAAGCGCAAAAGCACACATACTTAAATGGCCTCTAAAACAGGAGATATCTCCCATTTTACAAAGAAGGGCTGGATTACCTGTTCATCTCTACCCTGCAAGAGAGGGATTTTCAGGCTATTTAATTAAGGAGCCATGTGTGATGGATTAGTTTATACTGCATGCACATGTAGAAATAAAAAAGGGTTGCATAATCACTCATTTGTAGATCTAACCTAATATAACATTTAAACATATAATCAAATGAACTTGGTTTAATCTGCCATTGCTCCCAGATTCACAGCAATCTTTGCCATTTTGTAATCTGTTTTTGCATTGCCAGCTGGACATTTTCCACCTATTTAGACTTCTACATAGGATAACAAAATGATTTTAAAACCAAATGACACATAGTCAATCTCTTATTTTTTTATTTAACTCGACAAAATCTGAATGCTTTCTAATCCATCATCCCTTGTTTTCCTTTCATCCTTATCAGTTACCTTCACTGTCACGTTTATTTATTGTCTTACATTTTTTCTTCATTGACATATTTTTGGAATTTATTTTTTGAGAGAAATTGTATTTTTCGAGAGGCATATCTATTAAAGTTATTTGTACTTTATCAGCTGCTCTGTTGCTAAAGTGCTGTCAGAAGGAATTGCCTGTCTCTAAAATATCACACAACCCTTATCAAACACAGTTTATGAATACAACATTACTACAGTCAGGCTCACTTGTCTCAGCTGCTTCCCACCCTCTAAATCAGCTTTAATGCAAACTATACTGATCATTGTGGAAGTTAATTGAGTTTGACTGTGACATTTTGCAGCCTGATGAATGTGCAGTATTGTCCCTCACCTCCCCTCACTCACTGCTTAATGTCTCACTTTGGTCTGTGATTAAAAATGAAGACATTATTTGGGCGGGGTGGGGGTGGAGCCGAAATTTAAATATGTGCAACAAGAAAGGTTTCTCTAGAAGCTGGACTCTTAGAATGGTAATTTAGGAATACAAAATTAAACATATTTTGTTTTTTTAATATCAACTCGGGCAAGATGGAGAGTTTAGTGCCCGAAGTTCTTGCAGATGCACTTTGGGATTGGAAATTAAAAGATAATCCACATTTTATCTAATCTTTATACAGATATTTCACTTTTATTACATTTGAAACTTTAAAAACGCCTACATTGGTATAAAAAGGATGCTGGATGCTAACAATTTTTGCATGAAAAAAGGATTTGATATTGATTTTTTTTTATCTCTATCAGCTAAAAGACACTAAATATACCTGGCAAGCATTACATTTGGATTCTGACTCCTGCATTTCCAAAATAGCAGAGGCACATCATTTGCACATCTGTTTCTACAAGAATCTTTACAAAGCATCCAGTGAACGGGAAAGAGAGAGGTTGTCACATTTTGCAAAAAAATGACATAAGGCTCTTTAAGTCATTGGTACAATTCAATAGCGCTCTTCACAGTAGCTAAAAATTCTGATTCTGATTGCCACTTAGTCACTCACAGGAACAAGTAACTTTGTTGACCCGCCGTTGTCAGGCGTTGTCAATGTAATGGGGTAATGTCTTGTTTGGTTTGCGAGTCCTTTATTCAGTTCATACCATTTGCAACAATCCACTCCAGGATAAACATGTATTTTTATGGCAATACATCTCCGCACCTTTTCAATAGCGTCACATAGTGACAATTTTTCAATATGACCGTGACATTCGGGCCAGCCCTTCAGTTATGGCAATCGATAATTAGCAGGGCATCAAGAAAAGAGGTATGTCTTTCTTCGTCAAAACAAATCTTCCATTTTATATTTGCTCATTTCTGAGATGCATTTAAATTTCACTAATCATTTCTGTTGTCAAGGTGCTTTGATTTTTTTCAAATAGTAAATGTGCTATGTTTGTCTAGCATTATCTCCCAGCAGCACTTGTGCTGCTAATTTGTGACATCGACTGTAAAATAGGCTATTCATTGCTGAAGCAGAAGAACGTAATTGCTAAAGCAGGAGAAGAGGGAACAGGGCTAGAAAAAATAATTTTATTTTAGACTATACTTATGAAACATCACTTTAATCAGTTATTATGACACTGATTGGAAGCTTTCAATTACACCAATGCTGCAACAGAAGATGCATCTGTCAAAGTCAAAAGGTTTATAATGTTAAGCTGGGGCATTTTTATCCAGAATGGCTGTCTATATGCATGCATAATGGTCTTGCTTTATTGGTAATCCAGAAGTGTGACAACAGCTTCTATTATCTCAGAGGAACACTCCAGAATGTTGAGAGACTCTCAAGAAATTGTACAAATCCCTATCTGCGTTTGATGTATCACTTCACTTGGGCCAAATGGCCCAGGTGTCTCTATAGCTTTACAGGGACTTTTACTACTTGTTCATTTTTTTAGACCAGAATAATTAGGTGCAGAGTCCCAGAGAGCTATTTTGAGTATGATAACTTTATTAACTATAACGTTACTATTTTTTAGATAAGAAGCTTTTAGTTTTATACCTCTCAATGTAAAATCAGATTCACAGCAATAGTTCAGTACATTTTTGGACTAAATCCCTTGATAACACAGCACAACAAGTACTGAGTTTGTACAGACCTGCCAATATATATATATATATATATATATATATATATATATATATATATATATATATATATATATATATATATATATTCCTCCAAAACAAATAGGCTAAGTAAATGTATTTGTTTTTTAGTGTCATTCATATCAGCCAATTAAAATGGAAAAATAAAGGATAGAATTTACAGCTGGGATCTCTTCTGGAGGTACATAAGGGCTGATAAGCAGACTGGATTTTTCTTTACTTAGTTCTATTTTTTATGAGCTTTGTGATAACACATCTAAGTAGGTTTTTTTTCTTTGTAATGAGGAAAGTACATATTTTCAGAAGAAAAGGAGCCAGGATAAATCGGTGTACATTTTTCAGGCTTGTAGTTTTAGAAGTCAGTAATTATTTTTAATAAGATACTGTTAAAACAACATTTTCTCATTATATAAACTGCAGTAAGATTATAGAGTATCTCGCAAAGTGGGTACACCGTCACATTTTTATAAATATTTTAATTGTGAGTGTACTGTTCCCTCCATATAATTTAACACAGTCATCAATGTCTGAACCGCTGGCGGCAAAAGTGAGCACACCCCTATGTGAAAATGTCCTAATTGTGCACAAAGTGTAAAAGTTTTGTGTGACCCAGTTTCCAAATGGATAGGATCATGTTGTGCTTCAGTATTTCACAGTACATGTTGGCTTTCATAGTTCCATCAATGAACTGTAGTTCCTCACAGCTGGCAGCACTCATGTAGCCTAAAGCCATTACACTCCCACCACCATGCTCGACTGTAGGCAGGGACACACAACTCTTTGTACTCATCACTTGGTTGTAACCACACATGCTTGAATATTTCTGATCTAAATAATTTTATCTCAGTTCCAATAGTCAATGTTTTTAGTCTGCTTGTTTTACAGAATACTGTGATCTTTAGATGAGGCTTCCATCTGGGAAGGCAGCCATGCAGACCAATTTGATGCAGTGTGCGATGTATGGTCTAAACACTGATAGGCTGACCCTCTAACTAACACATCTATTTTCATGGTTATTATATATAAGGCAATATTTTAGGGCTGAGCGATATTGCTTAAAAATGTTAAAAAATGAAGGTAGACCTTGGGGATGCTTACATCACTTTGAACTATAGAAACCCCTGTGAATTTTTTTTATTTTCTCAATTTTCAAAAAATGAAATCTTCATAAACAAAAATGTTGATTAATTGATCAAATCGATTTATTTCCCAGCCCTACAATCTTCTCAAAGTTAAGACCATCTTTATATTGAGCAAAAAAGTTTGTCTTCCACATCTCAAGAATTTTTGCCTTTTTGTGTAATGCTCAACATCCAGTGACCATTGAGTGTGTAAAAATGTTTAACATGCCTGTACCCTATTCACGCCAAAGACCAGTAACAGTAACGAGTCGCATGACATCGGAGAGAGAAAATATTTAATTGCCTGTGATCTGTACATTTTCACTTAGGGGGTGTATTGACTTACTTTTGTTGTCAGCACATTAAGCATTAGTGGATGTGTGTTAAATTATTTTGAGGGGCAGAAAATGGACATTTATACAAGCTGTATGCTGACTTATTTATATTGTTTCAACGTGTAATATCCCTACTGTTTTCCTATTAAGATATATAATAAAATAATTCTGAGGAGTGTACTGATTTTTGTAAGATACTGTACATTGATGGAACAGCAATATTATTTGGATACATACATTATTTTATAAAGACATGATGAAACCCAAATTTCTGTGGCAACTGAATACAGTGGTGAATAGAGTGATGCTGAATACACACACCTACACCTGTTTTATTGACACTATATTCAAAATTGGTTTAATTCAATGGCCTAATACCAATAGATAATTTTACTTTTCAGTTGTCACTCCTCTTGTTTTTTGCAGACATTTTGAGCAGGATATTCCATATACATGACAGATTTTTGCTACTCCTTCTAACTCATAAATCAGAGGATGACATCAGAAGTTCTTGGTGTTGTGTATAATTATTCTCATCTGTCAAACTCCCTATTCTCTGCTTTTCTACACTAAAAAACTAAACTGTTGATATTTTACACTAATTATCTTTTCGGAAAGGAAAAGGAATTACTTTTTTCGAACATTTTCTCTTTTGTGCTACAGAAAAATATAGTTCTAAATGTTTGTTTATAATAATATAAATTATACAAAATGAAAAAAAAAAATTCTTCTGTTTTTACTCAAAGCCTCAAGCAGGTTAGCCAGAACATTAATATCCTCTGGGGTCTTTGAGTGCCATCAACAGGAACTAAAAACAGTCTGACAGAGCGAGCCAGATTGATAGCCGGGGAGGGAAAAAAAAATTGGCCATCCCTCCCACAGGCAGCAGTGACCTCAAGGCTTTGTGAATGTTATCTGTCCTTCATATCAGCCAAAGTGACAGTCAATAACCTCATAGCTGGCTGGACCAACTCCCCTGTGTCAACATGGCACTGATCAAATGCACACAGAATAATCACAGCCGACACACAGTCGGATTAATAAACATTTATTTTCTGTGTGAAATTGTTCAGACAGTGTTCTGCTAAAGGTAATGCTACTAATGTCAGAAAAAATAGTAACATCTGTCACGTCTCTCCAGATCTGACTGTCTTAAACATTGAAATAAACTGAAACACAGGTCAGTCAACAGTGTGCATCATGAACACAGTAATCAAGAGAGGATTTGATATCTTCCTCATGACCTCCATCCAAATGCATAACCAGAAAGCCTGAAAGGATCTGTAGGTATTGGCCAGTGAATGTGTGCGTGTATGTATATATATATATATATATATATATATATATATATATATAATATAGATAGATAGATATTATTAGGGGTGATCTGATCGGTCGACCACAGATAATTATCGGCCTATTTCCGTGGAAAAGTGTGTGATCGGTGTTTGCAGATCACTGCCTTTCATTCCTGGTACTGACTTTATTTTTATTTTCTATGTACTCACTATGAAGCGCTTACTCTTCCCAGCCGGCAGAGGCGCTGTAGTTTACCCTTCCCCTTCATTCTACTTAGTACGCATGCGGATGGCGGCAAATCCAAAATAAAAAACATGTCTGCCGTGTGGAACTTTTTTTTGGTCTGTGACAATGATATTAGGTTTGTGTCTTGCAAAACTTGCAACGAAAAAATACCCCGCGGAGGAAGCACGTCTAAAAGCTTTAACACAACGAATTTGACCCGACATTTAAAGAAAAAACACTCTACGTAGCATGGTGAGTTTTCGAGGCTCACCACAGTGAATGAAAAGGAGACAGCTAATCAGCAACAGACAGACTGCAGCTAACGCAGTCTGCGCTTGGAAACACTCACCCATATGAGAGTGACAGTCAGAAAGCTTTTGTGTTACGAATATTACATAATTTGAAGTGTTCTTCTGTTGACATTTGACTGAATTGTTGCTGCATTGTACTTGCAAAGTCTTTTTTTTATTATTTTTTCTCTTGAAAAAGTAAAACCATGCTTTCTCTAAATTAAGGTGATTTTTTTTTTTCTATATTTCCTTTTTCCGAATCATATAACACATGCATTAGCACTCACTATAACTAAATGAAATATTTACAGGGAAACTATGTGATTGGTATCGGTGATAGGCAATGATGGGCATCTTGGCTGATCGGTATCGATGATCGGCAGCCTAAGACCTGATCGGACCATCCCTATACCCAGACTATATATATATATATATAAGCGCATGCGGAAAAATGTCTGTTCCTTTAATTAAACACACTGCTTCTTTTTGCTGAGAAATTAATGTCTCTATTTTTCTGCTGACAGTCCCACCCACTGACAGCATTTGACTGCACAGTGTCATTCACAAACCGATTCATGAACATCTGGACATTGAACAATGTCCTTTTCAATGTTTTGACATACTTGGAGAGGAACATCAAACCAAATGCTTAGGAAACCAAATGCTTTGGAAATTATGCTGTTTAACTGTATTGACATGCAGTGTGGGCCTAGGGAACAGAAGAGCTGCAAAAGACTGGCACATAGCAGAATGCAAATGTACGGCACACCCGGAAAATATGCTAATCACCCCATCACGTCACCCGTCATTTTTTGACAGCTTGTTTTAGAAGATTTTTTCTTGAAAATATTGTCGATGAACCCAACAAAGTCGATTTCAGAGTTGATTTTTTTTACAGCAATCAGTGATTTTGCTTTATTAATAAATTTGATGTGCATATATATTCAGCCTTATTTATTCTAAAGCCCCTAAATTAAGTCCATTGCCACCACCTACCTTCAGAGGGTCCAAAAATAGTCCATAAGTGTATTACTTGATCTCAGTAGACACTTTCTTAAAAAGAGGCCTTGCAAGTTAATGACTAAATAAACTGTACTTCCTTCTTTAACTTCGGCATTGTATAAAAACTGATTTAATGTGATAATAAGAATCATATCAGACTTGATGGAGGAAGTCTATTGTTTTGAAGTGATTTATGATTGATTTTAGATTCTATATAACCGGGAAAAAATTTGACCTGTTTTCTTGTCAAGGTGCCGTTAGTTAACTTTTGTTGCGCTTTTGCCCTATTTTAATAATTCTGATTTGAACTGAACTATAAACATCTGTTCTTCCAGATGTAATCCCCTTAAAGCTAACTTTAAAGGGGTGAACTTAAGTAACATAAAGCATAGGAGTTCAAATACCAATATGTTTTCACAAGCAAGAAACACAGATTGTTAGGCTGTAAAACAATTAACTAAAATGACTCTCAGTAAATAATCTTTGCAACTGCTATAATGTTTTGAAGGCTTAAATTAGCTGCTCGGCTGTACTACATTAAATATAATAACATTCATGCATATGATGTGCTCCAATTAGAGGCTGATGGGCTCAATACTCTGTAATATCACTAATGTGCTGAACATATGTAATATTGTTTCTAGGTGTTAAGCAAGTAGCCCCAAATGTAAATTTGCCTACAGTAGTAGTGGTTTAAAAGTTCTTCTGTTTCCAAGATGGGTCCTTCACAGGTCCATGACAGGTCCGTGGTGGTAATTTAATCCCCCGCTATGACTTCTCAGTTAGGCCCCTCCCCCAAGGAGCCTGACTGAAATCCAGCTGCAATGTCTGTTTTGTCCACGGGGAGGAGCAGTGATTTTAATATTCTGCTCTCAGTAGTCTAAACCAGGGGTCAATAATCAAATTGTGTGCCCGCTGTGTAAGTGTGATAATGTGTTTAGAGAGAGTGTTTAAAGAGTTATATTTACTTGAGTAAACTTTAACATAAATTGTAGCCTGTTTTAACAGTAATTTTAATACCCCATAATTTTTACTTTTACTCAATAATACTTATGAAGGAAAAACTCTACTTCTCCTCCTACAGTGGCATTGTGCTCGTTACTTTTATTTTGGGGAAATACATTAATGCACAAATCATAGTTTTGTTTTGTTGGGGCAAGTTTATGGAGACCAGGAAGCACATAAACATGGTGGAATTATGTTTTCTGTAGCTACTGACAGCCTCTTACAGAGCATATACACGTCAGTGGAATGTTTACTTTTGAAGCCAAACTGAGACAGTGTGGACAACCAAAAAAACACACTGTACTCCATGACTGGTATTTATTATATGTATCTTGGTCCCAATGATATTCTTTCCGGTCCAGCTCTCAAAGAAGATGTAATGTCCCTTCTTACACAACTGGAATACTTCTAGAAGTTTGTGTCTGAACATATATCATTTAAGCTCTGACAACAAACACAAATCGAAGTTCAACAACCATCTGCATTTTAGGCAGGCTCTGTAGCCTATGCAATTTGAGTGACAATGGGTACTAATCGCCCATTAGTGCAAAACAAAAGTTTGAGCAATCATAATGCTATTTCCCTGGTTTAATGCATGCACTGAATTCCTGCAACTGCAAAAACCTTCCAAAAGGCTTAGTTTTCCTCTTTATATGTCGATTGACAGTAAATAAATTGTGATAAAAGATTTGACAAGAGGTATTAGCGTCAATAATTTATCTACAGATAAAACAGTGGCCAGCGAATCTCCAGTAGCTAGGTCTGTTATAATTTCACTTCTTAAATCACATGTAAACTATGTGCTCTTGGTTCTACAGTATGAATTATGTGAAATTCCACACACCGCCAGAGGTGGCGCTTTAAATGCCGCCTCTGGTGGTGTGTACTATATTCTGTGAGAGAAGCGGCATCTCCTGGTCATGTTCTGTATTTCAATGATTGGGAGGAGTTACAGTAAAAACTAGTCACGCCCAGGAGATGGTGGGGGTCACTCCAGCTGCTGGAACCATGCTGGAAGTCTGCTGGAACTGTGCTGGGAATCTGCTGGCAGCTGAATGGGATGGGAACTTCTATGTGGCTCCTACTGTAATTCTGCTCAGTCTCAGCTGATGAACATAATGCATGTTTTTCCGTGCATTGAGTTTCAAGCAAAATAGATTCTTGTCATTCAGACTCTGATGTTGTCATGTTGACTTGTTTTAAAGTAAGAAAATAAACATATATATTTAATTTAAATTTTAGACATTTATATATGACCATATATTCACACTGACTGTATCAGTCCTTTCACTCATATATGTTTCATGGCCTAAAGTCAGAATTTTCAAATGTATTATTCAGTCATCCATGATGAGTCATCTCTGAAACTCTCTGAGGGCAGCACTATTTTTGTTTCAGAGCATAAAATGCCATCAGTTTCCCACCAATGAAAAGGTGTGCATATTTAGCTGTCAACTGTTCTGCTCTGCCATAGGAGGTGCTTGTTGTTTCTCCGTAGTTGTCAGAATAATGTCAACGTTGCAGTTTTGAGATCTTCTTTTCCAAAACTCTGCTGTCAAACTGTGCAGTTACTTTATATGCTATTTCTTTGTTGAGCTTTCTTAATTTGGAAATGGCATTTTGAATCTTTATGTGAGCTACTGAAACTTTATATAGATTTTGAATATGCAGGTGTTTGGGACTTTGTCATTTGATTTCTTTTTCCATTTTCCTATCATGAGAGGGTGATGTGCTGGCATGTTGTTCTAATACGTACCATTCACTTTTTTTTCAATAGAGGCAAAAACATGAAGTCTGTTCTGTTTTGGGGCATTTTATTCTGTCTATCCATCACTTTATTCCCTTATGCTTTGACCAGGCGTGCATGAAATATTGCAAATGCATCTAGATCACATTGCACAGTGGTGCAATTGGTAGCACTTCTTCTTGCCTTGCAGCACAAAGGTCCTGGATTTGAATGCTGGCCTGGGGTCTTTCAGCATGGAATTTACATGTTCTCCTTGTGCATGTGTGGGTTCTCTCTCGGTACTTCAGCTTCCTTCCACAGTCCAAAAAGCTGACTCTTAGATTAATAGGTCTCTGTAAAGCAGTGGTTCCCAAAGTTGGGGTCAGGACCAAACTTGGGGTCACAAATATGTAATGCTGTTTTCAGACGTATGAAGTTTGACGTATGTCCTAAAAAGCATGCAACGCTTGCATCTGAGGAAAAAAGAACGCATGGGCGGGGCTTCTTCTGTCGCCATGCATTCTGAACTATGGCGGATAGTATTGAGAGAGTAGCTTGGCTTTATTTGCTAAATAAAGCTAGACAACGTTGACTTCGGCTACATCGGCGTCATTTGTGGGTTCACCCCATTATTCAGATGCGTTCTGAGTTTGGGGAGTTTAACCATTTTCTCCAGGAGCTTACCACACAGGCAATAACTACGTTGAGAAAAGATTTGATAACCTACCCGACACCCCGATCTCTTCAGCGATCTTCATCCAAGCAAGTTCCTTTACATTCCTGTCTCTATACAAAGACGAGGACGGATCATAAAGTTCTCTACGATTGAAGACAGCCACTATCAGCTTGTCTTCCATTGTTGAAAATGTTTTTTCTTATCCCCCTTCATTCAAGATTAGTGTATATTGACATCACTACAGTGATACACTCTGATTGGTTGCCGCACTGCGTTAACTGCGTTGGGTCCGTCAAAAGTTCAGCTTGCTGAACTTCTGCGTTGCTTGCGTTGCTACGTTGCCGTATGAAATGCAAGTAAAGTTGACGGAGCCAACGTACACAACACACCGCAGAGCCCCTAACGAACCTCTGACGTGCTCGACCATAGACTTTACATGTAATATTGCCGCAACTGACGCTGCCGTTTGGGGCAGTGTGAACGCAGCATAAGTTTGGGGTCTTGAGATTATTTAGAAAAAAATGGCAATGAATAAGCATCTGCATTCTATAAATTGAATAAAAGATATATATACATACATATACATATAATATACATGTACATATAATACTCAATACATTGGAATTTGATGTTGGTTCATTTGGCATTGGACCACTTTTTAAGTTACTCAGAAAAAATGTGCATAGGTTCCATCAAGATTTTGGGTCACGGGCTGCTTTAATTTTTATTTTGTGGGTCGAAGACTGGAAAGTTTGGAAATTACTGCTCTGAAGTACCCTTAGCTGGGACAGTTTGCACGCGCATGGTTGTTTGTGATATGTGTCTCCTTTGCCCTGTGATGGACTGGCGACCTGTCCAAGGTGTACCCCATCTGTTACCCAATGACCACGGGAAATACACATCAGCTCCTTCGTGACTCTGCAAGGAGAAAGTGGGTAAGGGCAATAGGTGGATGGCTGGATCTTTATCAGTATAAAACTGTGTCAATGTCACAAATAACTACTAGAACTGCAATACATTTTAACATGAACTTTATTTTTCTAAGTTTGTTTATTGCAAGCCATACGATTGCTGCAATATTCACAAACATGATCACAGATTGCATGTTTTCGTCATATCGCCCCTGTTAGACGGTTTACATGACTTGTAGGAAAAAATAATTTCTGTAATAAAGGGATAATTTTCAATTCACTTTTATTTATATAGCGCCAGTTCACAACAAATGTAATCTTGAGGGACTTTAGAACAAATGTCATCTCAATACAATTATAAAAACATTCCAATCAATTAAGTTTTCTATGTAAGGAATCCCAACAGATTGCGTTGATTCATCGGCGTGAGGTTGTGCCCGGATCATGCAGACTCCAACCACAGCAATTCCTCCGCAAACCCTCATACTGAGCAAGCATGTAGCGACAGTGGAGAGGAAAAACTCCCCTTTAACAGGAAAAACCCTCTGGCAGAACCCTGGCTCAGTACAAGCGGTCATCTGCCACGACTGTCTGGGGTTCTGAGAAGACAGAGAAGAGACAGCATGGAGGATGCTCGGTGACTTTGAGCATCATCTGGACCAACGCTCCCCATCCAGCAGGGGGCATCATAGCCGAGCAGGGTACCAGACTGGGTATAGCTTCTACGGGGAGAAAAACACTGAGAGAAAACTGGGTTAACAATTGCATTAACATTAGGAAAAATATATCTGGAGAGTAGTAGAAAAGAAAGTAGAAGGTGTGTTAGGGTCAGTTAAGTCTGACAAAGGATATTTCCCCCCCCCCCGTAATTCTTAAGTCTATTATCAATGTAAGGTGTGAGGGAGATGGAGTTGAGGAGTGCTGCCGGACCGGGCTGCATCCTCCCCTCGACGGATCGGGCTGAACACTCCATCTTCCTCTACTCCCTGCCTGGAAATCCAGGAGGAAAAAAGGAGGTAAGTGGGTAAGTATTGTAGTGCTTATGCATCTCTCCTTGCTCATAGGACTGCGCCCTCTCCAGGATCTATGTATTAGAGAGAGATAATACTATTGGTAAGTGATATAACTGGAGTAGATAAAGGCCCACTCTTCTGAAGACTCTGGCATTATCTTTGTCCATCACTTTCTAGCCTTAAACCTGGTGTAAATCTTTTTCTGTCCTCATTCATGATTCAACCTTTGTTCAATTGTTTAATCATTTTATTCTGGTAAATTAATACATTACTGTTAGAAATCGGAGAGGGATTATAATGTCTAGTGTCTATATAAGTGACTATAAGCTTTATCAAAAAGGAAGGTTTTAAGCCTAGTCTTAAAAACAGACAGAGTGTCTGCATCACGAACTACAACTGGGAGCTGGTTCCACAGGAGAGGAGCCTGATAACTAAAAGATCTGCCTCCTATTCTACTTTTTGAAATCCTAAGAACTACCAGTAGACCTGAATTCTAAGAATGAAGTGCTCTGTTAGGAACATATGGAACAATCAGATCTGTGATGTACGATGGAGCTTGATTATTAAGGGCTTTGTACGTAAGGAGGAGGATCTTAAACTCTATTCTGGATTTAACAGGGAGCCAATGGAGAGAAGCCAAAAAAGGAGAAATGTGATCTCTCTTTTTAATATTCATCAGAACTCTTGCTGCAGCATTTTGGATCAACTGAAGGCTTTTGACTGCATTTTGTGGACTTCCTGATAATAAGGAATTACAGTAGTCCAGCCTCGAAGTCACAAATGCACGGACTAGTTTCTCTGCATCACTCCTGGACAGGATGTTTCTAATTTTAATGAAGGCAGAGTTTTACCACTGTTTTTAATTTTAAATTTGTACCTAATTATTGTAAGTTAAACAAATTCATTTTTATAATTATTTCACTACAACATACACCATCTTTCACATATTGTAAGATGCTTTCATAATATGCCTATTTCCCACAGGTTTTCCACATGTTTTAAGATTAGTCCAACAAGGTTTATTATATCTTCTCTGCTATAATTTTAGGCCTTAGTTAATATCATATTGGATTCTAGAAACAATTGTTGCATAATCAGCCACATAATGGTGGCATTTTCACTTAAAACATTCATTCTGTGAGTGCATGCGGACAGATCATCATCTCAAGGCACAGCAAGTGTTTGCTTCTCAAAGTCAAGTGCCTTTGGCTTTGCACTTGAAAAAAAAGGACCTATTAAAACCAGGAAAAGACCCTATGGCTCCTACCAGTTATCGTCCCATTTCTATGATCAATTTTGATCTTAAAATAACTGCAAAGCTCTTGCAAGAAGAATAGAGAAAATAACACCTCTTATAATCCATCCTGATCAAACGGGTTTTATAAAAGGGAGGCTCTCCTCCACAAATTCACGTAGATTAATAGATTGAATAGATTTAATAGATTAGTCCTACTGTAAAAACATCCAAACCAATATATTATCTTTAGATGCAGAAAAAAGCTTTTCATAGAGTTAACTGGAAATTTTTATTCACAACTACCAGCTACATTAGTGTTGTGTTCATTAATCACTTTTTGTGTGTAGTGAACGTGTAGTTCTTAGTTCATATTACTGTATCCGTTTTGTTAATATTGTTCTGTTCTATTGGTTATTTTTGTTTGTTTTGTTTTTCCCACTTCTCTGTTGTCCAACAGAGGTGGAGGACTGGGATGTTTTCTTGTGTACTTTGTTTGCCTCCCTATCTTGTATTGTCAGTTCACACTCCTACCTGTCCTGTTTCTCTTCTTCATCTTCTTTCTTCCTTCTTGTTGTCTCAATTTTGTGTCCATAACTTCAAGAAATTAAACCCACAGTAATCAGTAATAAACATTTGTCATACATATATAAAGTAGAGTACTATAGCAAAGCTGTAATGCTCTGCTAGGGAAAATAAATCTGTTGGGCTTGTACGTGGTACTCAGACCAAACTGCTAGACAGGACTCGTAAAAAAAGAGAAAGAAAAGGGACCAGATTTAGCAGAAAAGCGTGGCTCCAACTGTTTTTCAACAGTTGTTGCAGAAATCTAATCTTTGCTGCTTTTGTGAGTTCTACTGTGCATCTTTAGCAGGTGCTTCTTTCCCTACAGGCCTTTAAATCTTTCAGGTGAAGAAAATAGGTAATATAATTCGGAGAACACTGTATATTTGACTGTAATAAAAGGAAAAAAAAGCTCTAACTAAACAAACAGCAATTTCAGTATTGTCTTACAACATATTCACATTCTCTGCTGAACAGCTGGCTTCCCAGCAGCATGGCAGAAAACAGAGTTTGCAGCATTTACAGTACAGTAAAGTTTCTTAAATGAATATGAGGGTAATGCTGATGGAGACATTAAGACCTGCATTAGTTTAAATTCAATATATTACGGTCAGCACTGAATTAGGTTTGGTTTGTAGGTCATTCTTTTGTCCTCATTATGTTTTCAGCTTTTACAAATGCACATTTAAAAAGCACTTTCGAGCTAACATCCTGAAAGTAACTCACAAGTAGATCTAATTAATGCACCAAAACTGCTCACTTAATATAGCAATTAAATGAGTACCAAGATGTTTTAAAGAGAAAATTTTAGTGCATGTGTGAGTGTGTGTACATGTGGATATTTTTAACCTTCCCTTTTTAGGCTAATTAGTTGCTTCAAGATGTCTAAAGTGGAAAAAGTAATGCAACGTCCACTTGAGAAATACACCATCTTGTTCAATTGCACAAACATAGATAGGATATGTCAATATTTCTTCAGAGAAGCATCCTATTCCAATCATGGGGTCTCTCCTCACTTCCAAGGATATAAACAGGAAGAAGTGTTTGCAAAATTGTTGGAAAAGAGCATACACATTTTAAAAGTCATCCTTTCGCCAAAAACTACACATAACAAGTATATTGACATATTTAAGTGTACAAAATTTGAAAAATAAACACAAGATACAGATAACATAAAATAACTGATAAATACATTAAAGGGATATGTCATAGGGTGTTTTCAGACCTCCACTGTTTAGTCCACTTTAAACGGACCAGAGTTTGTGTGGAATGCTGGTCCGGACCTTTTATGCAGGTGTGAATACACACAAATGAATCCTGCTGCGAATCAGAGAAACGGACCGAGACCAACTTTTTAGGTGGTCTCGATCCGGTTCCAAATGGACAGAGGTTCGCTGTGCTTCAGGTCTAAATACAAACAGTCTCGATCCGAACAAACTCCACAATACATGCACCTTTTTTTTGTTCATTCCTTCTATTCCATCTTCTGTTTAATCATGCTGCTGCCAACATATCGGGGGTCAGAGCACGCAGAACGCATCGTTTCCTTCTTTTTACTGCAGGCATTCGCTGTTCTAAATGTTCAAACAGAGCATCATAAAACTTGCATTGCATGAGCTGCTCTGACACACAAATGACAGGAGATCATGACACCAACAGGACAGTTTTGTCAGAATAAACATCTGAGCAGTAGGTAAACAGAACAGTACATTAGCTTCAGTCTGAAGACTCCTGCACTTACCTCTCATCGCTCAATTACTTGTCCCAACCTTGCCTCTGATTGTAACCACCCATTAGTTCAACAAACCGCGTCAACACACAAAACTCCGATACAGTCCGCCTGCTCCGTCTCTCCGACTTCATTCTGCCGCAGCTCTCGCTGCCAGCTATTAGCCCCAGTGCTAACTCCTCCAGCAGCTCTGCTACAGTTCTTCTTGGGTGTTACGGCTGCCTCTAACTAACTTCAGGTGTTTCTTGTTTCCTCCTGATTGCCACTGCTCTGAGGGGATTGGTCCAGATCTCCACACCTTCCTCTCCGCTGATCCCAGTGGTTGCTGTCCTGATAATTGCCAAACCACACCCCATACATCCAGGAAATAAAAGACACTCCCAACCTTCATTCCACAGGCAATTGTGTGCTCAGACAATTGGCCTCTAATTTGTGACTGGAGATTTGGACTTTGTGACTTTGCGGTAATTGTATTGAATTAGATTAGATTAGATTGATTTAGATAGTACTTTGTTTATTGCTTTATTTCTTTGTTTATAATAATAACAATAGTAATTGTGATTTTTGTATAGCTTTGTTTGTATTTGTTACCTTAGTGTTAGAACTAAGTGGTTTTTGAGTTGACTGCTAGAAGTCTTTATTCTTTTTGGTTTAAGTTAACAGCCCGTTTGGCTTCACTTTCAGTTTATTGTTCACAGCCCGGAGTTGGGATAGCTAGGATTTTGGTTAAATAAAAGCTTTGTTTGTACAGGAATATCTTTTGGATATTCCTGTTTGTTTGTTGTTGGTGCTGCTTCTTTTTTGATTTATCCTTAGAAGACCAGTGTTTTGTTCCTTTGTTTACTAACTGGCTTGTTTAATTTCCACAGTGACTTTTGATGTGTTTTTGTGTTGAGCAGCATCTCTACCCCCAACTACGTTCAGATTACATTACCGGCTGTGTGCCTATTTTGTCTGACTTTACAATAAACTCTTGTGTTCCACCTTATAACAACTTGCACGATTCCCTTTGTTGCGACTTCCCGACCCTGGCCGAGCTGGGTCGTAACATTGGGTCTTATCTGCAGCTCAGTTCCATAGCTCGGCCTAGTGCTCATTCACCTCCCAGCTGGTCAACGCCTTGTCATCTTGCTCCGGCTCTCCTCCGCGTCTGGAACGGCAAAACATCTATTCCTGCAGCTCTGACAGCCATAAGATTTCACAGCTTTTTGCCTCCTTTTCCTGGTCTTTGCTAGTTCCGCCCACATCATCACTGTCCAATAGCAGCACCGATCATCACATATTTGGTTACAAAATATAGTCCACTTGCAGAAATAAACAGTTTGAATACAAACCGCACCAAAGGAAAAATAAATAGTTTGCCTTTGGTCCGGACCAAACAACCAGACTGAAGGATTTTTCTGGTCTGAATACATCCTTAAACTTAAGTACAAAGACTCCTTCATACTTTATTACTAATGTCAAATTGGAATTTATTTTTATAGCACATTTACAGCAGCACAATCTGCACCTAGTATGACAGAATACAAACACCAATACAACAATCAATAAAATAGTAAAATAGTAGAATAAAAGCTCAATGATGCTCAATAATCCTTCATTAAAGCTACATATGCCCCATAAAATACATTCATACCTCTTAATTGCAGAAAATTGGATGTCATTTAATTGTTCTTTCTCTTCACACAGCAGCCTTTTAGTGACCTTTCTATAGTTTGTGTGAAATTAGTTTTTGGATCAAAAGAACCACACAAGTATCTAAGCTGTTTTCTTAATGCACTGTTATGGTTCAGAGCAACATGCCTTGCCATTTCAGAGAAAAGTAATACTGGTCCAAATAAATCTGGAATAAAAAAGGAAATTAGATTAACTTGAAGTTCAAAAGAAAACAATGCACTTAGTTTTCAAAGGTTATGTCCTATCTTGTTTTTCCCCTAGATAACATGTAAAGAAAACAAAAACAAAACATATCCTCTGAATGTATTGTTTTTTGTTCTTAACTGACCCATACATACTGTACCTTTTAAATACTACTTATTTGACGTAGAAATCTAGATAGTGTCATCCCAAGACGTAAGTCTTTGCATTGTGCCTCTTCAATTAGTGTTTACTTGTTAATTATAATTATTTTATTTGGGCAAACAAAGGAAGTGTTTGTTAGAAGTAGGGATATCCCAATCCCGATCTTGAGATAGGATCGGACCGATATTTTTAGATTTTTCAGTGATCGGAGATATTCTATATTAGCTGATGAGTATGGCCAATTTTTACGAAAAGTACATCCTAGTTAAGTTCGACAGTAATTGAGCAATAACTCAAACCTCCATAGCGGTGCAAACCAAATTAAAACTACAGGGGTTTGTCCAGAGCCTAAACCATACTAGAACTATTACTGATCAGGCATACAAGGAAAGAAAAATGTTTTTATTTGGATATTTAAAGAAATAAGCCTTTAAAGCTTATTCAACTAATTTCTAGAAAATCAGCTATTGTGACTAAATCTTTATTACTTGTAGTATTCTTACTGTTTACTTACACTTTTATTTTAAGATAACGATACTAAATCTACTCAAGAGCGCAAGGTGCAATTAATACCATGCAGTGAAGGTGCTGTATCCTTCCCCCATGAAGTGTAGGAAAACAACAAAAAAGGCAGTTGTATTTTGTATTCAATGAGCTGCACCTCTAGTGAAAAGTTTCAATCTAACTCAAGACCTAAATAATTACATCCAAATAAATAAATACCAAAAACAATCCCGTAAATTAAACACTAATTTCACAGTCATCCTGTTTGCGTAATCAATTAATAATAAAACATTTTAATGACCGAAAACCATTTTGGTGCATACTGGAGTAGTCATGTGATTGTGACGTCATTTCCTCATGATGGCAGGCTTGCCGTTTTAACAGCTCTTAGGGCGTCAGCTCGGGTTTGGACCAAGCACTGGCACGACCCGGAGGAAAACGGTATGTTAACACAAAACGCCAAATACAGAGGAAACTTAGACAAAATCAAAGTCTTCACCCTTCATATTTCACTAGGCAGGTGGAAGTCGTGTGTGTGTGTGTTGCTGCTGTAATGTGACTGTCGGACTTTTTGCGCGAGTGCGTCGGTCCCCACGAGGAAATTATATACCCATGAGGTAATTATACCAGATTGTATGTATGTGTGTGCATGAGTGTTCAGCGTCTGGAGAGCGGCTGTCTGTGACGAGGCTGCTTTGTCACAGTAACCGATTAATATGTTTGTAACACAAATATATGTAATATAAGGCAAAATAGGCCTCTTTAGGGAAATTAAACAATGTATTTTAGCACCATGACACAGATGCTTGCTGTAACATCATTGTATTTCAAAAGGAAACTACTTCTAAAATTGGTAGGAATTTTAACACAAAAGAGATTCAAGAAAAGCCCTGGAACAGCCAGGGATATATATATATATATATTTTTTTTTCTGTGACTCCTTACTCTTATGTGTCCAAAAGTGTACATAGTCTAGTAAAACAGTAATTGTCATGAGTGCTGTCATGCTGCCCTGTTTCCTCCTCCTCAATCATCATCCACACCTAATCCTCCTTACCTCCACTCTTTATAATTCGTCACTCCTCCTCACTCAGTTGCCGGATCAATGTCTACTGCAAGTTCCTGCTACAGAAGTCTCCAGTGTGTGTTTCCCTGCCGTTCTCCCACCAACTTGTCCTGTCACTCCGTTCCTGCCTTCAGCACCGCCAGAACCATCACCAGCTGCACTTTAGCGACTCCATTTGGGTCCTTGGTCCATACCGCACACTACTGACTGTAATATCTCTTCAGATGTTCTGACATTTGGCTTCAATTTTCTTAATTTTCTTTGCAAACCAAGCTTCATCTAGAAACAATTATATGAACTTTTTATTAATCTACCTACCTTCAAGGCCAACCGCTCTACAATATGTTATTTTGAAAACTGTTAATTAAATCACAGATTAGATCCTTTAAATCTATTCTGTATTACCCTCAGGGACTGGATGCACAAAATCTTTTTTTTTCCTCTTTTCTTTTTTATATGTTAAAATATTAGATCTTGACTCCTCTGCCTTTTATGATGAGATCAAAGCAGCTCGACCGCTTCTTGTGAAAGTAAATCTGCATTCAGTTCAGTGCTTTGCTAAAAAAAAGAAGAAAAAGAGCCACCTTACTTTGATGACTAAACCATTTCTCTTCAACTATTAATCTCCCTGTATTGACTTGTAATGCAAGAAGGATTTGGTCTTATAGAATTCCTTTTTGTAGTTGTGTCAGTTCAGGCACATAGAAGGATAAGGACTGAATGCCAGTTTTGTATTATACATTAACTTTGAATTTATACTTCTTGTTATAATGCACTTATTTTTAGCTATCTTATAATATCCTAAAATATCTACTGAGCTCACATCAGTCACTATTTGCAATGTTCTTTAAACCTTAGAGGAAACATAGATTAACAGGTAGGAACACCAACTTATTTCCTGTGGAACTAAACATATTCCCCTACCGCTTTGCTTTAGCACTCTTAATTAAATCAACATCCTTTCTGCATAATAAAGAAATCCCTGATTCTGCATTACCAATGAGGTGCCAATCTTCAGTACAAACACAAAAATGCTGGTGGGACCAAGTAATAAAATGATCTATGCTGTCTGAAGAACAGTGGCGAACTTTGTAGTTTAATCTGAACTTATGTGTGGCTTTTTCGTTATAGGAATAACTGCTTATAGCTAGGAGTGAACATTCAGTGTCTGTTCCTTTTAATATGCAAAGCTACGGGGACATGAAGGAAGCCAATTCCTTTAAGCTTATAGCTTTGCCCGGAGGAGATGAATTGCAGCAAATGGAAGTGCAGTAAATGGTCAATAGAATGAAGGAATTGAAAGGCATATGGTTCATTTCAGTGCAATGGAAGACATAACAAAAATTTCCGGGCATTACTTGATGTTTAAAAGGAATTATCTTTGTAATATGAGCCACGTCAGAATTGGAGCTGATGTGATGAAAAGCAAGGTACGAATCAGACCATTACATGACTAATGTAGAGCTTTTAAAAACTGCTCCTCTAGTTTTAGTTTTGTGGGGGGGTTTTATCATTGGAAAATAAAAAGTAAAACTACATAAAGAAAGGAGTGCAAAGACATCACTAGCTCATAAAACTGTACAAGTCTTTAGATCTTTGTCACATCTGTAGTCTGTTTCTAAGTGCAGGCTTATTTTAATTTCATTTTTATAATTCTCTTTAATGTCATTGTCAGCTTTATAATTGCCACACTATATCAGTTACACTCATTATGTAACAACTATATGAATCAAAATTAAGCTTGTATATATGCAGCTGAGTTGATTGGGAGGCTTGGTGAGGCAGCCTCTTAATCATTGTGCTTTCTTGGGGGCATGAAGCCTGCTGTTAATTAGTTGAAAAGGGGAATAAAGTAGTTGCTCTCAGTTTTCAATGTTGTGTGGTATCCTGGGCAAGATTATAAAGTCCACTAGCAACACATGCACAAAATACATTTTTTAATGGACTGACGGATGTACAGGATGACACATCCTGTTTATCCCACATTTCAACCTGTGCTGCGTTCAATCCTCATCATCCTGCCAGCATGGCAGATCGGAACTGTATCCACAGTTACATGTGAATGTATCCCGTCAGTCGCTGGCCTTACAGAGAGATTATTGGTGTACATACTCCTTGCTGTGCTGCGCATGTTGTTTCCATTGCAAATCCAGCACCCTGAGACTATGCAACCTGTAAGGATGGAGGCCAAGGACTAATCAGCATGAGAGCCACTATCCAGGATGAAACACCCAAGCTCCATGATTACATAAAGGAAAAGGCTTCGATGGATAACATACTCAGTGAATGCCTGAGACAAAGAAGAGATGAGGTACTGGAGGAGGAATCATCAAATGATGACAAGCTCCTACATGGGATGTACCACCTGAACATAACTGAAGTGGGTGAGCTCAACAAATCCTACCAATGGCTAGAGAGGACCGGCCTACAGGACACCACTGAAGCACTCATCCTGGCAGCACAGGAGCAGGCTCAGATCTACCAAACCAGACAACAACCAATGTGTAGGCTGTGCAAAGAGGCACCTGTGACTAGGGAGGGAAAGTATACATGGAACATCATAACCAAGTGGCTGGCATTGTGTAGATAAACATCTGTGTTGCGTTTGGGTTGGAAACGCCAAGGTTAAAGTGGGAAACAACAGGAAAAAAAAGAAAAAAAGAAATAGGTACAGAGGACCGTGCATAGTTTTCAATTTCAATGGAGGACCGTGAAAGGGAGGAAACCATACCACAGAAAAGAAAAAGAAATAACTGGGAGAAAACAAGAATCTACATCGGTTGAGCGTTTAACAGATGGAGACTATTCATGAGGGACACAAACTTGAAGACGGACGCGGAGGTTGCAGGTTTTCTGCTAGACAGGTAAGTTAATTACATGAAAATATTAAGTTTATGTTAGCGTTATGTTTGACACAGGACAGGTTAGTCCAGCAAATATTTTATCTTCCGTTTAATTCGGAAAATTTAATCCGCGGCCTCCGTAGTAATCATAACGTGTTATAACGGCGAGTTGCTTGCATTCACTGAGCGCACCACTAGTTGGAGTTAAAACACAGGGGGCTTTAAAGGAATTTTGTGTTGCAGAGGCTTTGCCATTGCCTGGAAGTTTGTTCCCAATAAGGGGAGCATAGAAACTGAAAGTTACTTCTCCCAAGTTCTCCAGGAAAAAATAGAAATTAGCAGAATCACAAAACTCCCCTCCCTCAGTTGGTGCATCTGTATTGATTGTGTTCCTTTTAAAAAGCTGGCCTGTAATCAGCACCTGCATACAGATCCATGTATATGCCCACATCTACAGTAATTACCATATTTAAGCACAAACCGTTTCTGCAGCCTGCAGAAGGGAGTAAAACATATGTCTCATGAATAGCAATTGCGAGGTCCATCTATTAAATGAAAGAGTTTGGGCAATATAGCAAATGAAGTGGATTGGTTAAATGAAAAGGATGAAAACTGTTATTTAGTTGAAACATGAGTCATAAATTATCGATGTAAAATACATAGCAATGAAGAGACAAAGTTAAATAAGGTGTCACAAAGGAAAAAGCAATTCAAACAGATTTTAGAAATGTAGGGAGGATCTTTTAGAAAACTAAGTAGCGTTTTTCAGTATCAGAATAAAACATTTTACAGAAATCTGAACGTTCAAATTGGAAACTTCAAAAGCTATGACTCATCCTGATGTCATGTAAATAATGACAAAGCCTATTAATGAATACAGACAAAACGTTAACATACATTTTCTAACTTTAAATGTGGTATTCACTTTTTGTGATTTACAGTCTTCTTTTGTCAGTTACAAAATGGTGTCGAAAGTCCACAGCTTAGTCATTTACATATAAAATCATTGTTGCCATCACATGTATTTGAAACTGAAACATAGTCAAATAAAATGTTAATTTATAAAAGATATTTGTTACTTTTTTTAAATTTCATTATTCTATGTCAGCCCTAAATTACTCTGAATACACATTTCTCACTGCACATTCATCTATAATAAATCTATTTCCTTGGATATTGAAGCAGTCACATAAATATTTTTTGTACAAACTACCTCTGACAGATCCTCAAAATGAACTCCCCACCTTTTGAAATGGTTCAGACACTGTCACAAGCAGCTGCAGAATCTTAGATCAAACATTGTGTGCAAAGTAAATGAAAAGCGTCTCCTGCTGGACATAATTATGAAGAATGGAAATGCCATTTTTTCAGACTAAAACTGTTAAATATTTGATTTTATAAGCAGTAAGTCCACCAGTGAGTTAAACCTTCATTGAGGACACCCCTACTAAGAGGAACTACATGCAGGTTTGGATAAAGCCTAATTAGACTTGAATTCACAATTGTAGTGTGGGTGGCCGTGAAGGGAGGTGGATTAATGAAAAGGTTCTTAGAAATATTTCAGGATGTGGAGCTTGGTTTGTTAAGTAAATGGTTAAGAAAATGTCAGTCAAATGTCAGAACATCTAAGGAGATGTTACATGTTCTGTTATGTCTTGATTATCGTCTTTTTTTCCTCTTGCCTCTATGTCTGCACTCCATTTCTACCCTGTCACCAATGACAGAATCTGACGAGTGGTCTTCTTTTTAATAACCTGCTGTTTGCTTTAGGAACATTTCCACACAACAGTTCCACTTTCGGACCTTCAAGCTAATTGTACTGGACCTTCACAGTATGTGCAGAGAAGAGTAGGCCAGAAGATGACCCTGTCAGATAAAAGATTGGGTAAAATTACTCTGAAGTTCCAATAATGGAAACACACTTTTTGACGTGAACTACATTGTTATAGCCTAACTTTAAAGATGTTTTGAAAAAAAAGCTTCTGCCAAATGCATAGTCATAAACAGATGATTGTTTCAAAACTAGATTTACTTTATCAAGCAGAGCATTGCAGCTTTTGCTATAGTACTCTACTTGATATATATGTGTGAAACATTGTTATTAAAGATTGCTGTGGGTTTAATTTCCTGAAGTTATGGACACAGAAATGAAAAAAAACAAGAGAGAAGATAGAAAGAAGACAAGAGACGCAGGAGTGTGAATTGACAGTACAAGAGGGGAAAGGTGACAAAAAAAAGACAAGAAAATATCCCAGTCTTCCACATCCGCAGGAAGTCAGAGAGGTGGGAAAACAAGCAACAACCAATAAAAAGAAGCAACATTTACAAAGCAAACCAAATTATATGTGTGTGTGTATATATATATATACAGGTGCTGGCCAGTAAATTAGAATATCATCAAAAAGTTGAATTATTTCAGTAATTCCATTCAAAACGTGAAACTTCTATACTGTATACTTTCCTTCCACACATAGTGATATATTTCAAGTGTTTATTAATTTTCATTTTTATTATTACAACTGACAGCTAATGAAAACACCAAATTCAGTATCTCAGAAAATTAGAATATTCTGAAAAGGCTCAATATAGAAGACACCTGGTGCCACTCTAATCAGCTGATTAACTCAAAACACCTGCAAAGGCCTTTAAAAGGTCCCTCAGTCTTGTTCTGAAGGCTCCACAATCATGGGGAAGACTTCTGACTTAACAGCTGTCCAAAAGACGACCATTGACACCTTGTACAAGGAGGGCAAGACACAAAAGGTGATTGCTAAAGAAGCTGGCTGTTCGCAGAGCTCTGTGTCCAAGCACATTAACAGACAGGCGAAGGGACGGAAAAAATGTGGTAGAAAAAAGTGTACAAGCTCTAGGGATAACCGCACCCTGCAGAAAATTGTGACGACAAACCCATTCAAAAATGTGGGGGAGATCCACAAAGAGTGGGCTGCAGCTGGAGTCAGCGCTTCAAGAACCACCACGAAGAGACTCATGAAAGACATGGGATTCAGGTGTCGCATTCCGTGTGTCAAGCCACTCTTGAACAAGAAACAGCGTAAGAAGCGTCTCGCCTAGGCCAAGGACAAAAAGGACTGGACTGCTGCTGAGTGGTCCAAAGTTATGTTTTCTGATGAAAGCAATTTTTGCATTTCCTTTGGAAATCAAGGACCCAGAGTCTGGAGGAAGAGCGGAGAAGCACAGAATCCACGTTGCATGAGGTCCAGTGTAAAGTTTCCACCGTCAGTGATGGTGTGGGGTGCCATGTCATCTGCCGGTGTTGGCCCACTCTGTTTCCTGAGGTCCAAGGTCAATGCAGCCGTCTACCAGGAAGTTTTAGAGCACTTCATGCTTCCTGCTGCTGACCAACTTTATGGGGATGCAGACTTCACTTTTCAACAGGACTTGGCACCTGCACACAGTGCCAAAACCACCAGTACCTGGTTCAAGGACCATGGTATCCCTGTCCTTGATTGGCCGGCAAACTCGCCTGACCTTAACCCCATAGAAAATCTATGGGGTATTGTGAAGCGGAAGATGCAATACACTAGACCCAACAATGCAGAGGAGCTGAAGACGACTATCACAGCAACCTGGGCTCTCAGAACACCTGAGCAGTGCCACAGACTGATCGAGTCCATGCCACGCCGCATTACTGCAGTGATTGAGGCAAAAAGGAGCCCCGACTAAGTATTGAGTGCTATACATACACATTCTTTTCATGTTCATTCTTTTCAGTTGGCCAACATTTAAAAAAAAACATTTTTTTTCATTGGCCTTTAAAATATTCTAATTTTTTGAGATACCAAATTTGGAGTTTTCATTAGTTGTCACTTATAAATATCAAAATGAAAAGAAATAAACATTGGAAATACATTGGTCTGTGTGCATTGCATGAATATAATGTACAAGTTTCACGTTTTGAATGGAATTATTGAAATAATTAAACTTTTTGATGATATTCTAATTTACTGGCCAGCACCTGTATATATAACACACAAAAATGTGTAAATATAAACAACAATAATGTGCTCTAGGCACCAATTATTCAAGATCTATTGATGATGACCTCAGTCCAAGAGTATATCTGTAGACACCGATGTCCCCACACCTAGTGTGTGTGAGCATGCGGGTGCATATAAGGTTTCGCCATATGAGTGTGTGATAGCTGGGGGGGCCGTCAATCTGCCCTACATGAATCGACGCAGACATGAAGGAGTTTGGAGGCACAGACGTCCAGAGGGCCCCAGAGCCAAGGAGCCCCAGGCAAACTAACTCAGGGCTGACTGCACCCCCCAAGAGAGGGACAAAGGTAAGCCCCAGGAGACATCCAGCAGCTACAATGCAGTGGGCCGGAAGGCAGCAGGGACAAGCCCATGGGCTCCACCGGCAACCAACCACACCAGGTCCAGCCCGGTCCAGGACCCGGAGACCCTGGGGCCCAGGGGTGCACCGCCCCTCAGCAGGACCCTGATTAGGAAACGGCTGACAGGGGTTCCCCCGCCACCACAGCCGGCCAATGGACGACACATGCCTGCCGCTGTACACTCACTCATACGGTAGTGAACAGGGGCGTGGAAAGACACTTAGCCCCTTTGATGGTTTAACACTATGGTTATAATAGATCCGATACTGACATCTGAAAACACTGGACAAGAAGGGTGCTGGAACTGAATTTCATGTACAGTAAGTTTAAGTAGAAAGGCTCTCAGGGAAAAAAGGTTAGGTACTACTCACTGACTTTGGTAACATGTTTTTCTGTTTTGTGTGATCAGAGCGGTCCATTACATTTAAAACAAAATATGTTCAGATTACCATCTTAACCCAATGACAGCAGTCAAACAATGGTCACAGGTGGACTGCATCATTTGTGGCTGTTTGCATACAGATTAACCACATTACCTCTGTGACTTTTATAACAGATCACAGGGCTGCCCCTGCCTTCCCACAGTTTATGTTCTGTATTGATAATACAGTGCAGTTTAAGGACATATTGACTAGGTTGAAGTTTCAAGATAAAAGCTTCCATGTGTTCTGTCCTGTGAAGGGAAATCACTTGCTCGTAGAAAAACATCAATGGATGTCTAAATGCTCAAGTTGCTTTAATGAAAACTCATCCTTTCTTAAAGGCCATGCTGTATTAATGAAGAGAGCTAATGAGATTGTAAGGCAAACAAAAGTACACTTATTGAGCATCGGTGTGCCAACTCATTAGGTCCTTCTATTATCTAACTGCTGTCCAGCATTTAACAGTTTGGCCCCTCTGCTAACAGTACACTTATCAATCATCTGCATGTGCTGTGACAAGGTGGTGAGAGAATATTTTGGTTCTTAGCTAGAGGAGAAATCAATATCTTACCTGTGGTAGAGAGTGGTTTGAAGAAACTAATGAAAAACTCTTAGGATTAAGAACCGCCAACTGGTTCTAACCGCCAACTGATTGCAGCATGGAGCATTCATGACTGTAATTCTGCGTTAAAAACAACAAATAACCCATGGGGAGCCATACCTCTAACAGTGGTTCTTCCTTCACCAAAACAACCCTATGCAAACAAACCTATTACTTATGACTGCAGAGCAGACTGAGTCAAAATGCTTTAATTCCAGACGGAACATGACATCAAACATAAACCAACAAACATTAATAAAATAAAAGGGATTGTTGATAGGAACAAAGTGAAAACAACCCAGACAGACTGCAACTTAACCATAAAATGACTGCTGTAAAACATCAGAAAGTAAACTGCTAAAGTCACCATAGGTATTAAATTGAAACCAGATGCACTCTATCCATTTGGATGAATCTGTCAATAATCCATTTGTGTGTTTCCACATGTGGTGTTGTGAATGCTGCCTCAAAATGTTTTTTTTAGCTCTAGGTAACAGCTAAGAGTCCAAAAGCTTTCCCAGTTCCCCACAGCTTTCTCAAGCTCCAAAATTTCTTCCGGTGGCAGAATTTCTCGTGCCAAACTGAGCTTAGACCTATGAGCAGAGTTTATTCCTTCCAGCTTCAAAGCTGAAAACCGTGCAGGATTAAAAGCACATCATGTATTATGTAATTGTTTAAGTAATTTTTTCCTGATTGAAAATGGAAAAATATGAAACCGGAATTGCTCTGTTATCCCTTGATGGCATTTTAGTGTCACTGATCTTGCAAAATTGAAAAGAAAACCTCCTGTGATTATAAATCGGGATATAACTGGTTGATCTAACAGAATTTATGCTTTTGTATGTTTTAGGCTAAAGTATTCAGCTAACTAGTTGTTAACCTTCGAGGTAGACAAACTATGATTATGTAGTAACCACAGGTAGGAGTTTCTAAGTGGTTAATGTTTTTCCTAAACAGTGTTACGGCTAACGGTGTTTAGGTATAACTTCAACTGTGACTTCTTCTGGCACCCTGTGAGGATGGACGGTTTTTATTTCTCTCCTTCCCTAATCTGTCTCATCCCCACAGCTCTCTGTGTTCGTTTTCTGTCTGGAGCATCTATCTTCATTTTTCTTCGACGCCCAACCAAACTTAAAGTGACAGTGTGTAGTTTTTGCAGTACATCTTTTAAAAATAGCCATTAAAATATTATGTAATAATAATTACGCAAATCATATTAATTGTAAAATATTGGAGATATTTTAAAATATGACTTTAAAAATCTGTTTTAAAATACATAGGTGCGGGTCCTCTTTTCAGGGGAAAGCCATATTAGATGACGTCTTTACTTCTACAAGAGCCCAGACGGACAAAGCGCACGGAACACCCGCTATTAAAACATTGATTTCCCCTCAAAATGCAAAAAAAGTTTTGCCATAAATACATTTGTACCTCTTCGCTAGTTCCAAGCGATGAAAGAGAGACTGATGTGCTGGTGATGTTGCTACAAATAGATAATTTCAGGGAATTGAGCATTTGAAAACAGCACTAGTTGGGCCGCTGTTGTTGAGCTTCTCACTCGAAGACACAGATACCGCTTGCTTGTGATAATTTAGGTATGCACTGCCCTCTACTGGCCGAAAATTACACACTGTGCCTTTAATCATGGAAATTGACAGCTGGTCTCTGAGTGCAATTGAACAAATCTAATCAACGTTACACATTGGGTGTGCTTATCCTTCTGAGACTTATGCGAGTGGTTACCTGTTCAACGCAGTGGTGGCCATTCTCCGTCGTGTCTCAGAAGGAGATTTGGATTTATGGTGATCGGGTTCCTGCTGTTTGGATTGGGTGACCACTTCTTCCAAAAACATTTTGGAAGCTATTGGGAAGCTGTAGGAGTTGTCCGACGGGCTGGGTTGGGATGCTGGGACTCAGGCTGGCGGCTGTAAAAGGTGATCTGGCCGGTGTTTCAGGACTCTTAAGCAAAGTGTCATTTGACTTTGAGAAAATTTCTGTTTCTCCAAGGAAATGGAAATTAAATGACATGGATTAATCTCAATTTGGTCTTATTGGAATCATATGGAGACTACTGATTTACTCAAAGGACAGAGAGAAATTGGTCTTCCTGCTAAGCATAACAATTAGTATTTTCACTCTATGGTGATCTTTAACTGGTCCACAATCAAATCCCTGTGAGAGGGATGTAAACAGATTATCTTTCACCTAGGGCTGCAGCTATCGACTCTTTTTGTAATCGATTAATCTAATACTTTATAGATTCGATTAATCTGTTTTTTTATTACGTTTTTACAGAAATGATTCACTGGTCAACATTTTTCCCACCACAATTCAGGAAAGTAATGTTTGTCTATGAGCAAGTACTATCAAAGGTAATTCTTAAGTCTGACGTGTGGAAAGTTATGGGGGGCGACTGTGGCTCAGTGGTAGAGTAGAGTTGGCTTGCAATCGGAGGGTCGTAGGTTCAATTCCAGCTTCCTCCAGCACTTAACCCCAAAAAACATTGCCCTACCAAGCTGTGTCAGTGTATAAATGTGAGTGTGAATGGGTGAATGTGGCTTCAATGTAAAGCCCTTTGAGTGGTCAGTATGACTAGAAAAGTGCTGTATAAATTCAGTCCATGTATTCCCTCAGATTTTGTTTGGTGCAATTATATGAAGTAAAAGAAAGCAGCATCTTTTCTCCGACCGGCTCCAACTGCTGATGCTTGCCACATCCAATATGGCGGCGACATTGACGTACAGCTCAACGCTGAATGAGGCTTCTACATATACCTATCTATATACCTATATGTCTGTGTAGGGCAGATTAAACCTTATTACAAGAGTAATGTGGACTGCCCCTACTACTCCCCTTCTACGGATGTATACATAAGGTCATGTTTGAAAAAACAAATTCCCCTTCAAGTTTCCCTTTGACCCTAATCTCTTTCTCTTAAAATAAATGAACACTGTCACCAAGGAAAACAATGAGATTACTTTTGTGCACAGAGTTAACCAATACTGTAGTCGGAATGCTAATATTAATCTGAAAAGCTTGATATTTCATAAAACTGATGAAAGATAAATGTACTTTCAACTCTGTGCCTCTATGTGACTGTTCATTTTTATCAGCGCCTGTTCTGTTCTCTTTGTTGCTTTTATGTTTTGTTTTTTTTAATAATGGTAGTTCTTTCTTAGAAAGACTTTATCGAACTGCCTTTCACTACACTGAGGATTTTCAATTGCATTCAGATTACCATCTCTTTCCTCTCACTGCAATTTCTGAAGTTGCTGCCTGAACAAATAAGCATACACAAACATAGACATTGGGTATTAAAGCTGGAAAAGTAGCACTTCTTAAGTGAGCTGATACCAGCAATTTAGGTTTAGATCTCAAATGCAGTAGACCAGTTTTTCTGTCATGGTATGAATCTCTACAAATCTGTGAGTGAAATCTGTGTGAAACAATCTTCCAGAGTATCTAATATTTTGCCCAAACAGGTTTTGGATTTCTTTAGTGAATTGAGATTAGTTCAAAATTTGAAAAACTAAAATGTAAAAGTTGTGTGTTAAAATGCGAAAAGTATATGCATTTAAGTTGGTCATGTTACTTATAGCCAAAAGATACCCTGTAAGCACTGCTTTTGCATTTTCTTTTGGTTTGTCCTTCTGAATCCACTGCATAAGTGTTTTTTAAAGGCTGTTGCACATTTCCTTTGTTTTCAGTTTGAACTGCACCTGCTGTTTGTGAGTTTTTAAAGAATTTTAAATGCTGCAACATATTTTTGTTGATAGATTTAACTTCTCTAATTTATACAAGTTTTTTTCATATTCTCAATCATCTGTAGGGACAATGTGTTTTTGCAAACCCACCTCTTTCTTTGCAGCTGTGGCCTACTTGTTGGGAGATTATCTTTTGGTGTAAAGATCGATGATTTTATCTTCTGTCCAGCAGCTGGTCATTGTCCTCGTGAAAACACAATTATGCTCCAGCTTGTCAGGGCAAACAGTTGATTTTATGACGGCTCTCCAAATTCAAATATTCAGACACTACCACAGTATGGCCTGATCACAGTACAGGTGAAACTCAAAATATTTGAATATTCAGTCATTCAAGGTGAAATAAATATATAAGATGTTACATTACACACAAAGCAAAATATTTCAAGCCTATATTAGTTATAATTTTGATGATTATGACTTACAACTGATGATTATTGCTTAAAGCTTATGAAAACCCCAAATTCAAAATCTCAGAAAATTAGAACATTACATGTAAATCAATAAAACAAGGATTTTCAATTGAGAAATTATGAGTCCTTGTTTTCACCACTACAGATGTTTGAATTATTGCGGTACTTGGTAAAAATCGGCAAGACTCGTCAGCTAATATAGCCAATCTGTGATCACTGAAAAATGTGAAATATCAGCCTGATCCGATCTTGTCTAAGTCTATTGTACTTACGCAGCAAGTATGCATCAAGTTGTCATGCGGCAAGTTGAGCATGTCGGCGCAGCGAGCATCAGCATGTCTATATAGCTGCTCCCTGGACGGTTCATCAAGGCATGCATGCAGTTGCTGTGTGAAGTTCGGACGTCAACCAATCAGCTTCTATGTCTTTTTACAAAGACAGGAAGAGATCAGACCTCATTTGGAGGAAGATGTCTAAGGACATTGAAGTGCCATGTAAGCAGTTAAATATTGTCTTTACATTTCTTGTTATGTTAGCTAATGCTAGCCAAATCCGGTTAGGGCAACTACAGTATTAAAAATGCACTACTAGTTTACTGGTGGAAGACGTAAACATCTAACAACAGAGAAACCCCCGCCCTCTTGCTGACGTACTAACATGACGCGCTGACGCAGACAAAGTGTGCAAGCAGCAAGGTTTTAGTTGTAAAGTATCAACTTTCGTTCGTTTGAGCGATTTTACACCTGGCCGGTGTGAACATGGCATAATGCTATCAGCCTATTCCACTGCTGAGGTGTTTTGGAAGACCAGGATGCTTATATAGCGGCTTTCAGCTCTTCTGCAGTGTTGGGCCTTATGTCTTTCATATTTTTCTTGGCAGTGCCTCATAGTTTCTCTATGGTTGTCAGATCAGGCAGGTTTGCTGGCCAGTCAAGCAGAGTAATCCTATGGTCATTGAACCAGGTTTTGGTACAAGAGCTATTGTATCTAGGTCATGCCCTTTCCGTTTCTTTGCTTTTTCCTGTCAAAAAGAGACCACTTTAGCCACTGTTTGGCAACTTTGCCTCTGCCAGTGCGCCCCAGGGCAGCTATGGCTACAACGTAGCTTGCCATCACCAGTTTGTGAGGCAGTGCTTGAAAGGGTAAATGACTGAATGTAGTGTTGTTTTGTGAATTTTTTACCCAGGATCTTAGTGGATTGGCACACACAATATAAAAGGAAGAAAGAAAGGACACCAGACTGCTTATTGTGCTAGAATATATGTGTCATCTTTTATTATTCCGCCACACAGATTCAGTTCAGCCAAAAGCAAAGCAATAATTCTTCAAACAAAAACACTGATTTATGCTAGAATAAGGTGTCCCTCTCTATTCTCCACATAGATACATTTTAGTAAAGCAATGCAACTCAAACAGGCATTAAGTTTTCATCACAGCATCTCACCTTTGACACTTGAGAGTCAGACCTGTTAACTTAACGCGGCCGGGCGATCGTGCACAAACCCTACGGCAGACTCTCATCAGCTGGACAGCTCCATCTTCATTTATGCAGCATACAGAGGAGGCGCGTGGGAAGCAAAGCGGGCCAAGCTTTGCTCCCAGGCGGCCCCCCCGCCTTATCAGTCTGTCCGGCCCAAAACAAGTTTTAGAAACCGAACAAACTGCAGCTGTTTCATGGGAGCTGTTCAGCTGAAGATCCAAACTCCTTTCCCGTGTGAATGTTTATCATTATACAGCAAGCAGAGGATAATATTGTGGTGCTCTCATAAAATTGCAGAGTGTAACATTATGATGCTTTCATAACAATGCAGAACATTATAACATTATACACAGGTGAATTGAGGACACCAAAAAGATGTTACCCATGATTCCACCCTTGGCCTCGAGTCACCATGTTAGACATCATACCAAAATTGATCTGAATCCAACCCAGGTGCATTGACCCATATCAGATTATCCCCATTAAACACCCATATTGCAGTGATCAAGCGGGTTGGTGGAGTCTGTATAAATGTACCAGCCCTGTAAATATGAACAGATCATATACACAGGTGACTCGAGGACACCAAAAATATTTTATCTATCAAGTGTAAAGCGCTTTAGGGTCCATAGAGAGTAAGTAAAGCACTAAACAAATACAGGCCATTTAGTTGTTTAGCAGTGGCTTGACAAGTATGCCATTTGAACCTTATGTCCAGGATCTGCCTGTGTGTGGTGACTCTTGACTCTGCCTCAGTCCATACCCTGTGAAAGTCCCCAACATTTCTAATGACATTTTCTTGACAATAATCTCCAGGGTGTTGTCATCCCTGCTGCTAGTGGACGTTTTTCTTCCACACGTTTCCTTTCCACATAGGTTTCTATTCATGTGTTTTGAAACAGCACTTTGAAACATCCAAATTCTTTTGCAATTAGCTTTTGAGGGTTTCCCTCCTTAAGGAGTGAGTCACTGATGGTTTTCCTCACAACGGTCAGCTCAGCAGTCTTCCCCATGATTGTGATTCCTACTGAATTAGACTGAGATGCCATTTGAAAGCTAATTAAATTTTCGCAGGTGTTTTGGATTTATTAGCTGATTAACGTGTGACAATTTGAGACTAAAACATAGAAGTTTACATAATCCTCAAATTTTCGAATTTGGCATAGGCTGTAAGCCATAATAAAAAATATATTACAAATAAAGGCTTGAAATATCTTGCTTTGCATGTATGTGACTTGATATCATCTATTAGTTTCTCCTTTTAAGTTGAATTACTAAAATTAACTCTTGCAAGATAGCCTTTTTAAAGTTTGTCCTGTAGATATCACCATTGAGAATAGAAATATTCTGCTACTCAATCTTATCACCTTAGCAGCTTCATTCATTAAGTCTTTGTAGGTTTGTTTTTATTCAGAAAAAGACTGGCAAAAAAATTATTGCATTTATTTTCTTCTTCCTCAGCTTCTTCTTCTTGGATATTGTGCAGCCAATTCCTAATTTTCGACTTGCTGTTACTCGTAGTTTTGGAGAAGTTCAGTGTGTCTCATATCGCTTCACTCCCACTAGACCCAATCCAGAGAAAACTCTGACCCCTCATTATATTATAAGAACATTAAATGAAAAGAGCCTGAAAAACAAAACTGTAAAAAATTTGTATGTGCACGGCTGCACACATTTTTAGACCACACTCCTGCCTTCAGGGGACAGTGGCATCACATCATTAATTGGACATCAAAAATAACAGATTTAACCTTAACCCCTATTAGTTTATTAGTGACAATATAAACTATGCCTTATATAGAGCATACATAACATAGAAAGCACTTTTTGTGTATGTGCATGTAAAGGCATACGATAGATGCCTAGCAAAGCACTTTGGGGAACATTTAAAGGGTCCCCTAATGAAAATAATTGTCCAGGTCATAAAGTGATCAATGAAGAACCGCTTAATTTTGTATTCCTTAAACAGAAATAACAGAATTGTATCCTCTTATTGATTCTATCTCTTTACATGCTTATTTGACTGAAAGCTTTTCTCCCAGCACTGATTTTGAAATGGCCTTTTTCACAAACCATGGCTTAACTTTAAGGCATCGCAGCACGCCTTATCTCTGTTGCATCTGGCCTTCTGCTTTGTGATTGTTTGGTAGAGATGTGGATAATGAGTCAGTAAAGTTCTAGAGGTTATAAATCATCTTGGGAAATTTAGAAAAAGGTTAGATACCCTCATTATTTGTGGGTTCGCTGGACACAAAACTTTTCTACTTTAGTCGAAATATTTTCAAAATTTATCACCTTTGAATATTTTGCTGCCCTGATGTGGGTTTTTTTTGCTATAAAATCCTGTTCCTCCAGTTCCCCCTCTGTAGCAAAGCAGGATTTTGAAAATATATCCCAATTGACAAGAAATTTAATATTTTAAGAATTTATATATATTTTAAGAATAAATATATCTATTGCACTGATGTGGGGGAATGCAGGTCAAAAGAACAGACATGAAATTTGTGAGAACAACACAAATTTTCTCTAACAATTAGCTTCATAGTTTGTCTTTCGTTACTTTTTATTACTTCACGTCAGACATTTAATGAAAAGCTTTGCATTTTAAATGTTTCCCATAATGTTTTTAATTTAGTTCACTGTAGAAAAAAATAAAAAACGACTACGTATTATTTTAGCAATACATGGATTGACATGGTTTAGACATTTTCTGATTTGAAGTTTGTAACCAGCTGAATACGAAAAACTTTTCTCTCATTTTCTTAATTATATTTTTCCTTTTTGTCAATGGGCTTGAAATAGCTATGCAACTAGGGTGAGTTTTTTGAAAATTACAAAATGGGCCATTACTGAAAATGACTATTACTCTTTATGATAAGCCTTACTAATGTTATTCAAAATATTTTTGTATTTTACATTTCCTTGGTTCCAAATCCCCCGGGTTCTTTTAGGAAGCATACAACTACAAATGTATACGTCTCCAACTTCTGCTGAGATTATTGATTATGAGAGCCTTTGCTAATGTAGTTGAACAATCCTGCCATATTCAAAAGCAGCAAGTCTTCTTGCTTTGCGATCAATTTATGTTTAGATTTTGACTTCTTAAGCTTTGACCTTAAGCTTTGACCTTAAACATCTGATCAGAAGATGACCAGCCTGTTGGAGTTTATATGCCATTTTTAATAATTTGCCTCGTCTGGTTTGTCTGTTCTACAATTTCATCTTTATAAAGTTCTACTAACCTGGTTACCATCCAGCTGCACAAATTAAAAAACTTGCATTTTCTCCCCTGGCTTTGAGATTTTAATCAGGATGCTGTGTGGTCACGTCCATTTCTCTCTAAAATGTAGATTTTTTTTCTCTCTCTCTGAATGTAATTGAACCTGCTACAGTCACTGCATTATACATTTTTCATCCAAATGAATTTCATGTCACTTTTATAGAATCCATCTTGCCCTAAGCTGGTGGTAACCAAAGTCAGTCCTCCATTTGCTGCGTCCGGTATGTTTTAGTTCTTTATCTGCTTCAATACACCTGAATGAGGCGATGGTTTATCTGCAAGTTTGTCAAGCTTAGAAGATAGAGAAGATTGTTGGACCATTTCAATCAGCTATATTGGAGCAGAGATGCATCTAAAACTGACTTTTTGAAGTTCTCTTTCATGTGGCTTATATTAAAATGTATAGGAATGCATGCAGAGTATGAAGCCAAGGAACTGCACAAACATGACTCAGATGGATCTCAGCTGCATTGATGTCTGAACAATAGTATAGTTTAGGAGACATGATTTTGTCTTTTATGTTACAGAATATCAGTAGACCTGTTGATTGCTCGGCTGAAAGCTCATTCAGAAAATTCAGAATTTTTCAAAGCTGGAATCAGCCGAAGACAGTCGGATATGCTGCAGCCTGTATATCTGTAATATTTTTGATCCTAACAACTACTGCGTTTTTAATCATGTAATATTTGTACTACTTTTATGATGTCTAGCTGTTTAAACATTTCTCATCATTTTGGAGCTTTACTGTAAGTGTTACATCAAAATTTCAGAAAGGGTCAATTAATTTGCACTGGTGTGATATTGGTAAATGTTTTAAAACAATGGATTCAGCGAATGTCTTTTTCTTTGAGTTTTCAATAACCACATTTAATTAGCTTTATTTTCATGTGCTGTAATAGCTTATAATTTCGCATTGCGAACATTGCAGCATTTAAAGGTAACCGTGGTCCAAGCTAACAGAAAAAAGAGAGCATTACAAAAAATATTGAAGCCATAAAAGCAATAAAGGGATTTTTATTTTTTTAAATGCTTGGCTTTGATCAACAACACTATAGATTTTAGAGGCTGTTTCTTTGCTTATTGTGTTGATAAGTTTGAAGAGGACCCCTTAGGGTTCAAACAAACACACCCACATGAGAGGTCTGTAAGGCTCTTTGCAGGAAGCTGGCAGAGCTCAGGAGACAAACTTACAGCCCAAGTTAGTTTCCGCTCTCACACACAATAGCTCTGTTGGTGGGTTCATTCGGTTTTTCTCTCATAATTAATGTATTTTTGCTGTGATACAGACTGAACATGAAAAATAAAGAGGACTTTCAGCTGCATGTAAGTGACACTTTTTAAACTTCCCTTAAAACATGCTTCAGTTCCATGACATGGAAGTTAAATGTCTGAGTGGAGGCAGCAGTTCTTTTGTCATTTCATTTTAAGCCTTCAAATTTGCTGTAGCTCTGTTATGTTTCTCATCTGCCTGACATGACATGGACCCCTACTTCCAGTCCTTCCAGTCCTACTTCCAGTCCTTCACAGTAACAGCTTGTCTGTATGGAGAGATGATTAAATATTTTTTTTATTTCTCCTTTGGTCTGTGTTCAGGATCATTAGAGTAGAGTTTTAAGCCAGAGTCGGCCTCAAGGTTATGTATTGATCAGGTTGCAAACTTGATAAGTCAGCATCAGCGGTAGCCAAGTATGTTCTGTACACAGAAGTGTGGATTAAAAGATTATATGAATCGCTTCTGTAGTCAGTTTATCAAGTTTTGTCCGTAGTTCTTAGTCCAAACATTACTTTCCTGAATTGTGGTGGGAAAAATGTTGACCTGTGAATCATTTGTGTAAAAAAATATTTTTAAATGGTGATTGATTCTTCATTTGCAAATGAAGTAAGTCTAAAGCCTAGTTTATGCTTATCCAACAGCAAATTAGCACTCAGGCGCAGACATATTGATGGAGACGTTTCTTGTTTATAGTACTCTGTTTCTTTCTCTCTGTTCTCCTTTGATTTTTCTGTGTTGGAAAGCAATTCTCGGCCATGAAAGCAGGGGGTGCTAACTTTTTATGGTGGCCTCTGCCAACCATTGCATCTTAGTTTGTATTTTTTTCTTCAGTCTAAAGCAAATCCCCCTTTAAGGAGCAATGGACGACAGAAAATATGTTTAGATTAAAGGTCTCCTTCACTGAAAATCTTAAAAGAAAACTCATTCCAAACAGACTATTAGCTCAAATCAGATGAGACAACTCGCTGGATTTAAGCATACTCCTAAGCGGAGGACAATAAATTATCAAGGAGTAGCTCGGCATCAAAGAGGGAAGACCTGGTGCAGAATACCTGTCTGCCTGCGGCATCTGGCATCTTGAAGACTCTAGACGGCATTCTTTCATACCAGAGAACACTGAAAAATTTATAAAAACACCAGTGAAGGAGAACTTTAACTTGTAAAGCTTTTTAATAAAAGTGCAACTCATAGAATACTTTAAAAGTGCATGTAAACAAACACAGCAGCCTGTTTTGTTGTTTTTCTACTGATCCTTGTGTTCAAAATCACCAAAAGACTAGATTATATAAATTATCCTTTCAATATTATTATTATTAAGTATGTTGTGCCCAAACATTGCTTTGAATACTGATTACAGTGACTATAGAGCCTGTTTTGGTGAAGCAATCTCTGGCTGCTGTTGAGGTGACCAATCACAGGCATATGCTCTATAATGACTGAGACAGTTATTTCGAAAATAAGACCTCTACTCCGTTGCAGAGAGCCTTTGTGTCGACTTATATAGCATTGTATATAGCGTGCATCAATCTGTCTCCTTCAAAACAGAGTAGTATAAACTAGGTTTAAAGGTCTTTTAATGATCTACAACTGTTTTAGACGTATTTTCTTTGGCTTTTGTTGTTCTACGGTCACAAAAAGAAATACACAGAGATCTGGGACTGCAATAAAAAGTAGTTTGAGTGTCAAATTATACAGGTCTCTCAGTTCAGAGAACCCAATTATTTGAGAGAAAGTAGTATCAATGTATTTATATTTTCTACTTCAGAATCGTGTTGTGTTGACCCTTAGTTTAATGTTATATTTCTTTCCTTTGTTCAAAGGATCAAACTTGACAGCCTTGCTATTTATTCAATAATGGTAACAGTATAAAAAATCTACCATATATCCACCTTGTCATGGTTCTGTTGGTGTAGGATTGATTGTGTTTACAACTTCTGAAGTAAAGGGTTTTGCTTTTTGGAAGCTCGTGTAGTGATCTATACTTCATATCAAATTTATTCTTTTTGACTCTTTTTAAAATTACACTTTTAGGGACATGCCTGAGCTTTGCAGACATCGTCTCATGTTGCTTTACATGTTTGTTGTTAACTTGCTCTTTGGTTTTATCAAGTAGAAATGGCGGCATTAAAGCCGCATAATAAAAACACTTTAAGTGTCTTTGGCTAAAGAAATAAAGTAGCTCAAACATTCTTGGTCATTGCACTTTTACTATTTCTAAAAATCAAATATCACTAGAGATCTAAAAACTTCTGACCAGGACAACCCCCCCCCCTCCACCGTGACTTCTACACTTTTCAAGGATTCTTTTGTTGAAAAGCAACAAATCTTTACACTTGTTCAAATATCATGTTAACAGTTACAGCATTATGGCATAATCTTGAACTAAATAAAGCAGTTTCATTTAAAATAGAAAGATGATGGGTTGTAATTGAACCTCTCAATCAATATTTCCCTTGCTAAGTAATCATAATCAGACTTCAGACTAGCAGGCTGATTATGATTGTTACCCTGCTGCTACAATAAATGTGTTAGATGTGGATAAGACAGTGGTGGAAAATTGTTGTCGTCTTGGAACATAGTTTGTCTTGTTTTTTAGACAATGGTAAATAATCATTCCATTTTTAGCTCTCATTGGATAAATTTTAGGTCTAGGTAGAGAACTCTAATTTAGAAAAAAAAATAATTTAGTAAAATTTTAATTTTCTCTATTCGTGAATTTTAGGCCTTCTGCTATTGTTTTGTGTGACCTGCCTCAAGTTATTTTTCTATTTTTTTTTTTTTTTTTTTTCTACAGCGTGCATTTCACCACTGAATATGTTAAGCCCAATGCAGCCGGTGGGTCTTTGTTGACAGCTTGAGCAACATTTTTCACTCCAGTACAGGAAATAAATTCCTGATGAGTGACAATTAGTCGAAATGTGTCTCTTACATTGATGTCTGAAGCACACTCTGGCCTGAATAATCAGTGTAGCAAGCTAAGAATAGTCCCAATCACCGATAATAATTGCCCCAGCCTGTCTAGAAGCCCGCCATTATGAGCATGTTCAACAAGGATGTGTATTGTTCTAAATACTGTCAGCTGCAAGCATTAGTTGAAAACACCCAAATGGTGTTTCCATAAATCATGGGTGGGTTTGCAATGCATTTATTAGACGTATATGCAGATGTTTTATAGCTTGAAGTTAATTTCTGAAGTTCATCTAAAATGCTTGGAAATGCTAGATGAAATTAAAACAAAAGCTTGGCACGAAAGCATTTTAATTGTTACATCCTTTATCTATTTTCACAATCCCTTAGAAAAAGTTAGAAATGTCAATTTAATGTCTGTCTTGTGAAAGCTGGAAAGAAAGCTAATCAGTACCCACAAATGCCTTCAAAATGTAAATATACAGCTTTGCAAGGCAGGCATTAGGAGGAATAACAGCCATCGGTGAGAAATGAATTTGTTGTGGGAGTGAAATGAGTGATGAATTTGGCAGATGTACTGCTAACATCTTCCAGGGCTAATATGTTTATAATAAAAGTTACCACAGTATCACAGTAGGGAAACAATAGGGACATTAACTACAGACACATTTTTGTTACAAGTGTAAGATTTAAAGATAGAGGGCCAAAGATTAAAAAAACAATGTATCCAACAGACAAATATTAATAAAATAAGAACACACTTTACGCATAATTGTTGAATGATTCGCTGTTTTGCCACTATGGCTTATAATCTTACAAACTGGTGCTCTCCAGATGCAGCCTCTGATGATGAAACTGAAGTGGCAGCACAAAGTTAAACACTGTATGCTTTTAATCTAACATGATTCTATTAGCTTCTGCATGCCACCTGGAATTTCATCAAACCTCTGGGTATATCATCTTTTTGCATAAAATAAGGAGCATTCAGCATGCTATTTTCAGGGTATTTGTCTTTCTTGGTTGCATTTGAACATACAAGAAGCAAAAAATATTTTATAAGGAAAAGTGTGAATTCTAACTTCACTTTCATACATACTTGTAAAGTTACTGTTACATTTTTCACAGATATAAACTTTGTGAATATTGCGTGTTGATTTTTTTTTTAGGAATGCCCTTTGGGGCAGATAATGACATGGGATGAAGAGTAAATATATTCTTTTCCAGGGTCTTTTTATGTCTTGTTCAACAAGAAATTTTAATTTACCGGAACTTAAAAATAAAGTTTATGTCACAATGTTAATTTCGGTCTGCTGAAATGTGTTCAAATGTGAAAGGATGAAGCTCATTTTGTGGCACAGCTAGTCAGCTGGGCTAAAAATAGGGCTAGGACTAGCACAAGCTCAGATTGGCTCAGGAGAGAGGCATTTAAGGCCTTAGAACTCACAATATTGTTATTTTGGGGTGTCCATTGTCCCATATCTTAGCCCTAAGCATAAGCTGTATCATTTCTGCTAAACTTTGAGTCTTGTATTCAGTGTTATTCTGTGTTTAGTATAATGTTCAGCATTTTGTTCCAAAATGGTTCCAGTGCTGAATCAGGACCTTTGCAGGAGCCAGTTGTAGAATCAATGAAAGAGTGATTTGTTTTTCCAAAACTTGGAAGTAAAGTCAGAGCCACATCATTGCATCACTATAAAATTCTCAACCAGTAATTGTTTAAGCCTCCCTCAATTTCATTCCGTTTCAATGAAAGATCAGAATGCAAAGAGACAGTTTGACTTCAGAAGTTATATTATTTATCCCTGTATCCCTGTAAGCATTTGAGCGACTTTAAAAATAAAAAAAAGTTTCACTAGCTAGGACCGCGCTACGGAAGGAATTAACTATTCACAAGCAAGAACAATGCTACAGATTCTGAATTTTAACAGTTTATTGAAGGCGTGAATGATCAAAAGGTCTGGGGAGAGATATTGTCGGAGACCTGGAGGAAGACTCAGTATGGGGGCGCAGTCTTCAGAAAAAAAGTTTTTCCGAGCCTGCTCAGGACCGCCCCTGACGGGACCTAGAGAGAGATGTTAGAAGGGTGGTACAGGAGTGAACGAGAGTGTGGAACAGGGATGCTGCGAATGGTGGATGCTGCAAAAGAAAGGGGGAGGGGTTAAGAGGGGCGGGTTGGCAGGACCTAGAGAGAGAGACAGAGAAAGAGAAGGCGGGTCGGCAGGACCCAGAGAGAGAAAGATAAGGTGGGTCGGCAGGACCCAGAGAGAGAGAGAAAGAGAAGGCGGGTCGGCAGGACCCAGAGAGAGAGAGAAAGAGAAAGAGAAGGCGGGTCGGCAGGACCCAGAGAGAGAGAGAGAAAGAGAAGGCGGGTCGGCAGGACCCAGAGAGAGAAGGAGAGGAGGGTCGGCAGGATCAGGCGACCTATAGGGATGGGAAGGGAGGGGCGAAAACGAACGAGACAGAAGAGAAATGAGAGGCAGGCAGGGTTTATATGTGTATCGCAGCATGATTAGAAGCGCAAGGGAGTCCGGTGATGCCAGGTGCGACAAGTTTAGAGCTGATTAGGACGAATGAAGCGAGTTTAAAGCGTGGCCCTGCTCCTGAACTTAAGTTAACTTTGTTAAGTACATTTTAAACTGTCAGAAATTGTGTTAATGGTTTTAGCAAAAAACACAAGCTTCAAGAGCTGCTCTGACTTACTTTCAGACTAAACTTAATAGACAATAGACTTGATGCTGTATAGGTGAAACTCGTAAAATTTGAAGATCTTGTAAAAGGTAATTTACTTCAGTACTAGTAATTCTGCTTTGATGGTTATGGTTTACAGCTAATTAAAAACCTAATTTCTAAATATCAGAAATTTAGAATATTGTGAAAAGGTTTCAATATTTTTGGCTGCATTGTCAGACTCTAATTAGGTAATTATTCCAAAACACCTGCCAGGCGTTACTGAGCATTTAACTTTGTTGAATTCAGTTTATTTATTTAGCACTGATTTACAAAGGTTGTCATCTCAATGCAATTTACAAGAAAAGTCATTTCAATATAACCATACAAACATCCCAATTGGTTTAAGTTTTCTACTTAAGAAATCCTAGCAGATTGCATCGAGTCATTGACTGACGGTAGTTAACAATGGTCTCCCAGTCTGGTTCAAAAGGAAGCCCAAACACTGGGAAGATTGCTGACCTGCCATTTATGGAGAAAACTATAATTGACACCCTTGATAAGGACGGAAAGCTTTAAAATTTATTTAAAAGTTCCCAAGTTCTGTATCAAAGTGCATTAATATAAATATATGTGGAAGGTAAAAGTGGGGAAGACAAAGGTGCATAAGGAAATGACACTATGAGAACTGGCCCTAATTTCTAAGGCTGTAACAATTTTCCTGACTTCAGTTCACCAAATATTCTATGCAGATTTGCTTTACCCCCCATCTTATCAACAAAATTAAAGTAACTGATGCTCTAAAATGGAAAGAGCTGCTTCTGTGACACTGACATGATGACCTGCAGGTGCTCAAAGTTCATAACTGGCCCCACTATTGCCAGAACTTCTTCTAGACCTGATTAGAAACCGTTGCCGCTGTCATTTTCTAAATTAAGTGTGCAAGTTGTAAGGTGTAAGGTTAGGAGCTTGCAGGTTTGCCTGATGATTTTGTTGTCAATAAACTTTAGCAAGGACTCTGAGTCAATGCTTTTAATGGAAATGGAAAGTCACATTTTTTTTAGAAATAATTTTCTTACTCATCCCTTGGTAAATGAATAAAGATATCAAGCAAGGATAACCAGAAAATGTCTTGTGCACTTTGGGTGCACTTTGGCACCCAAAGAGGTATAGGTTGACATATCCCTTATACTGTACTTACTGTTAATCAGTTCTTTTAAAGTAAATGTGTCTTTCAATAAAGTGTATCAAATGAAAGATTAGAACATTCTGTGGATGACTTTTTTAGGTTGCCTCTATGAAACAGTTAGTTTTAGTTATAGAATGTAATCTCTTTCCCCCAGGTCAGTTGAATGCTCACCTTCTTTCTCCTGAATGCAGATTGCACAATTTGAGGGAACAAAAGGATCAAGATAGACTTATACCTTGACATAGCTAGACATATTGTATGCATGTAAAATATTTTGTATTTAGCCCTTTGACCTTTCCTTTACATTCACTTGGAGGTTTGAACTAGTGTTTTTCTATAAAAAATTGTAATATATCCCCCTCTCGCCTACCAAGACCGTTTCCCTTCCATTCCAAGCTTGGGTCCTCAGTTCTTTCAATGGCTTTCTTGCAGGCGCGCTGTGTTACGAATTATAAATTTGTGAGACGACCTGTTTTACAGAAAATTACAACTAAGTGTGAGGTAGAGAATTCCTAACAAAAATGTACAAAGCTAGATAGTGTTAATTAAGGTTCATGATTATTTATGTAATTGTATCGACTGAATTTTATACATAGATTGAAACTGCATTGTATAAGGTCTGGCAGCCTACTGTTAGCATTGTAAAAGCAATTAGACTTTTATGAAGAGGGTATATCAGTTTGACCTGAGGTTGAGAGCCAGTCGTCATTGCTGGTTTGCTATGGTTGGATGAGTAAGAATTGATTTTACTCTAGCATTTTCTCTTATCAAAGCTTTTAATGTTTTTCTTTTGCTTTCATTTGACAAGAAACTTTCTTCCACCTTTTTATGTCCCCTGTTTATTGCAACCCTTACACAGTCCGAACAGACAACTTTGTGGCGAAGGGAAGATGTGGCCTTTGAATACATTTATTTGTTTCTTTAAACGTCTCCTTCAGTGAAAATCCTGAAAAAAACTTTTTTCAATACATTCAGTCATTCTGACTAGTATATGCATGCTGGATGTTAATAATTTCTCCAAACTCAGCATAATTTAGAGAAACAAAATACACCAGAAAATACCTGGGTGTGAAAAAGCCATTCATTCTAATTACATTTCGAATTGCACCATCAATAGGAATGGTAGCAGTTTGTGTTTGCACCACCGCGAGAATGCAATGCTTGCTTAGTGATTTATTCAGTCACTTTGAGCACAGTGACTTCATAGCTACGGACCTAACAGTACTGGCTTTGCAAGGAAGCTGGACTTAAAACCAGAATCTGTATCAAAAGGTGGAACACCAGCTCTCAGCCTACTGTAAGCAAAAAATTATTTGGTCACCCAATATTTCACTTCTTGAGTTTTGTTTTAAAATGTGGCATAACAATGAAATATACTACCTTAGATAACATTCTAGTATATATGACCACATCCACCCAGAGATGTAGTTTGTTTATCTTCAAACCTAACCTGAGCTTCAAACCAGAAAGTGTAACATCAGCAGCTAAATCTCCTGGCCTACGGAGCTCACCGTAAGCTTCCCCACTCATCAGCGGATGGTGAGGGCTCCATCTGGATAAGCTATGACTGCAGATTAGACAAGACGACCTGCAGAATTTAAGCATATTACTAAGCAGAGGAAAAGAAAACAATTTTAACATCAGTAGCAAAGAGAGAATAGGGCAGCGCCAAATCGTATGGAAGCTTGCCCGGTGTAGCGCTGGCTCGAGGCTCGAGACCCTTCTTTGGGAATGCAGGCTAAAGTGGGCTGTCAACTCCATCCAAGGCTAAATATGGTTTTTGTTTTAAATTACAGTTTTCTGATTTTAGTAAACGTATATACTGTAAAAATGTGTTGCATTTAGCCAAGCAGAGGACAGAAACCTGCATGTCATTAATGTTAATAAGCAAGACCCAAATCATGCTGATGTTCCCCATCCACTGCGACACTGAAATGAAATGCACTGAAAATAGTGAGAGGAAGAATTTTTTTCACATAGACGACATTCTTTCATACCAGAGAACATGGCGAAATGAATAAATAAGCAGTAAATGAGACCTTTAAGCCTTTTACTCACAGATGCTACAACCTATGCTTTTTGGGTTGTAGTCAGCATCAGTAAGGGCCGTTTTTTGATTGAACATACGCCTGTGCCCTTCAGGGACAACCCCTTTGATCCCCTGGCGGAGTTCAGATGAATTTTTACTTTTTACCTCGCATAACCCTTTCAGTAGTTAAAGTATTCAAAGAACATCTTACTGTGTCCAACTTAGGCAGCAATGGAATGTTATGTGAAACCTAGCTTGTGCCTCTCAACATTTCAAGTTTAAGACAATACCTGACTTGAGTAAAAAATGATTAAGCAATTGATCAATTCAGTTCATTTTATCAATATATTATGTTTCAACAACAGATGTAATCTCAAGGCACTTTATAAGTGTTGGCTCCTCGTTCCCATGCGATCGGCACTCGCTTCCGGAGAGTGTAGGGGGCGCCAACATTTACCCCAGCGGGAGTTTTTCAAAATAAAATCAGAGCTGAGAGACAGAGATGGAAATGATGCACAGACACAGAATTTCTGTTTCACACTCATACACACCTGCAGGCGGAGAACAGTCAGAACTGAGTTGAACTGAACTGAACTGTCGTGTACAGGAGTGTACCATTTTTATTAAAGAAGAACAAAGCACATAGTCCCATGTCTATTCTCCTCCCCCTAGATTTTATTACACCAAACGTTTATTCTCAAGGTTTCCTGAGTTATCGCTGTAACCATCCGGTCTGTTTATGACTGTCTACTCTCTACTCTGTTTCTTATCTCCGCATCCCACTTTTACAACGTGCAGTAAACTTTAGCCTAGAGTTTTACGACTTAAAAGCTTTCCCCCATAAACCATACTTGACAAACATTTCTTTACTATCATGCAAGCTAATAAAAACAGACTTTTACTTTCTGAATACTAACTAAAGATTATATAAACTTATTCAATACGAGACTGTTATATAAAGTAGCCCTAAAAAAATATCAATCCCGACAATTCCCTCTTTCAATCTTTTTTTCAAATAGATTGACCATTTCTCTGTACTTCTCCTTCAGGCTCCAAGTGAGGGATTAACAGATATTGACCTTGCATATTATTACCAACAGCTTTGTCAATGCATTTTATGAATAATGAACGTATACATGGAATACAACAACATCCAAATAACACCATAGTCGACACAAATACTGCTAATGAAACCATTATTGACATTGCCAGAGTTTTCCATTTTCCAAACATATTATTTAACAAATTGTCCCACATTGAGGTATCTACACCTGATTGTTCTTTTAGCCTATTTGACAGTATTCTCAGTCCTTCTACTGCCCTAGTTAATTTCCCATCTGCATTAGTATTATTAGGGATAAACATACAGCATTGATCACCAAATATTGAACAGACACCACCCTTTTCAGCTAAGAGCATGTCAACTGCTATTCTATTTTGAAAAGCCATTAAAGAAGTGGCTTTCAGTTGCTCATGTACAGCCTCAAACCCATCTCTAGTTTTATTAGCCAATTTCTGTACATTATAGTGTATATAATTTATTCTGTCCACATTCTTGTTCAATGTACACCACCAACAAATACTCGATTCCCAACCTGCTGAGATCTGATTAACCAATTTATATTCGTCTGGAACACCTCTAGGAACTCCAATGGCATCAATATAAGTTGGATCCTCTTCATGGCCTATTTCCCTCTTTTTAACATGATTATTCAAAGTGAGAAAAGTCTGATCTCCTGTGGGATCATAAGTAAATATTGCTACCGGCATAATTAATGTAACAGGTGCACATAATCCTGTCCAATTACTAGGTAAAATGGAGCGGAGGAACTTTCCTCCACACCACCACCAAATATCAGCACGAGCCTGAAAAGATTTAATAGAAGTTTGGATTGAATTGCAATATGTGATGTTGACTGAACCCACTACTTTATTTCCAGGTTTATCATTTTTGAAACAAGTAAAATTATTTGGAGCAACATTACTATCAAAGAAAGGTGGGGTAGCTCTGTTATCAGCTATAGGGAATAATTTCTCCCAGTTACTACAATCTTTTACTGGATTTACACTAGACAGCAGGGAAACCAGACAAGTTGTGTTGAGCTCAACAGGTGCAGGGACCACCTTGAGAATAGGTCTGGCTCCCATGCACACAACACAATCTTGCCTCGCTTCTTGTCCGGCTTGTTCTACCATAAGCAACCAATTATTAGTGGAGCCACCCACACCTGTCATCATTTCAAAGTAATCGTCCACAGATGGTTCTTCTTTAATTACACTACCTCTTGCTGCTGAGGCCTGATTTTGACTTACCGAGGTGGAAGCATTCCGAGAATCTTGACAGATTATAATAGGAAATTGAACATCTTTTCCCCCTTTATAAACCCAAATTATAAAGAGAGTACAACCTTGCCCATTCTCGAGATATTTTAAGGGGAGGAGATCACTTTTAGTCAAATTAACAGTAAGAAGTAATTTATCTGCAACCTTATCCAATTTAACCAAAGGACGCATATGTCTTGCATAAGCTGTAGTAGTGTACCTTCTCCAGTCATATCCACGGGGATCAGCAATTAAAGTGGACCAACTAGTATCTTTTTGATCATTTGTTATGTACCACAAAGGGTAGGTTTTATATTTACTTGCTTGTTCTCCCTTATAAACTAATGTATTTAAGGGAATAGTAATCACTGCAGATCGTCCTTTTGGTATGCAAAATTTAGAAAATCCACGATGTGCGGCAGAAGAGCCACACAGTGAATAGGGAGTTGATTTAGCCATTAAGTTTCTTCTCGGTCTAATTGAGTGCACTTCAACCTGTGTTTGATTTGCAGAACTATTGTAGGGCCATTCACCACAACAGTAAAAGATAATATTGACCAATAACATTATGCAAATACCTGTGGTGCACAGCACCTTCTTAATTTCCCAAAGATGCATACTTTCTGTTAGTGGTGTGATCCTATGTTTATTTTAACCAAGGAAGGGTGTCTGTTTTTCTTTATCTTTACCTTTAAGCAATTATTTTTATTTTATTAATTTATTTTTTATCGTTTTAACCCAATTCAATATTCTTTTAGTACAAGGCAAACTCTAGCAATTGTCACAACCTAAAAAACATTGACAGAAAACCATATAATCAAAAAAGATAATTGAAACCAAGATTTAGTAATCAAGTCAACCTAATTATGATTTAAACACCCCTTAAAATGTTTTAGCGTATTAATAAAAACTTTTATAAAACCGTAACAACTGAGTATTATGACAAAATCCTACAAATTTACTACTTAAAAAGTCTTTGACACCCTCTTAGGCAGTGTCTAACAATCTGCACCTGTAGAATAAAAAATTGGTTAAACAACCTGTAAAAAAAAAACAGAAAAATGATTAATAAATGTTCAGTCTTTATTATTATATTTTTTAGTCTTTATTCTTGTTTATTCCTCCGTCACCAAGCGGCTGCAAGTGGTGAGACGATTCAGTAGAGTGGGCTCTTTATTTCTTCCAATTTTTTTTTTTTCTTCAGATCGCCCTCAATGAAATGCCAGCTACTTCATTAACTGAACATTTCCCCCAATAACACAAATACACAGACAGGCCCCGCCTCCTGGCTTCCTTCACCGATTGTGAAGTGGTCAAAACCTGCTGTGTAATGTGTTAGATGTTTTGCGATCTTTCTCTTCTGTATACTCCCTCTTCGAGAAAAGCAAGCCCAATTTGCTTATCTCGCCCAATTTTGGCACATAAAGATCACACTGAATGATCACAGCAACCGGAACCAATCTTCTGGGTGGGCCAAGCCCTGCCTCCTGGCTTCGGCAGTCGATACTGCCTAGTCAGAACCGACACCACCCACTGCAGAGAGATTCCCCCAGGTCAGCAGAGAGCTGCTGCAGATGAGGGACAGGAGGGGGGGTCAGGGGCCGAAGCACACTGGGACCAGTGAAACCAAATAGAACCTTTCCCACGCAGCTGGACAGCGTGAGTCGTACGAGCAGCAACCTGGAACGGGCCAGACCAGCGAGGCTCCTGCCACTTTCTCTTATACACCTTCAGCCAAACTCGTCCAGCCTCGGAAGCAGACGCCGCAGGTCCCTGCACGTCACGGGGAGCCGGAAGGAAGGAGGAGACCAGGCCCTTCAGCTGCTGATGATCACCTCGAGGATCTGGATCAGGATGGGGCTAAACCTGTGGTTCTCTGCCAGCCCAAGGACCAGGGAAGATCCTGCCTGTAAACATCTCATAAGGAGTAAGACCTTTCGTCCTACAGACAGATGATCTGATGGCCATCAGAGCAATAGGGAGAGCATCTAGCCAATTAAGCCCCGTCTGAGCTGAAATCTTTGCCAGCTTCAACTTTAAAGTAGAATTAGAACGCTCGACAACACCTTGCGATTGCGGATGATAAACAGTGCAGAACTTGTGGGTTATTCCCATCTGTTCCTCAACCTGCCGGAGATGTTTATTTTTAAAATGTGTGCCATTGTCAGACCTGACCTTAGTCGGAAAGCCATGGCACGGAATCCAGTGGTTAATCAAAGATTTCACCACCGTTTGAGAAGTCTCCCGTCTCGCAGGAAAAGCAGAAAGCCAAGAGGTCAATGAATCAATAATCACTAACAGGTATCGGAAACCCCTAACAGGTGCCCCCATGAGTTCTGGTATTCTGATAAACCCCCTCACCCTGGTCAACTCTCAACGTCTGTACGTCGTTAACCTGTCCAACTGTTGCACATTCATCACTTTTAGTGGGGCTGGTACTCCCCCGAAGGTCAGCAGCCTGCCCTCGCACCAAAGATGTTAATCTGTCCTGATCCTTAAGGACCCCATCCATCTGTTGTTGAACTTTATTTAACCTGTGTTCGTGCTGCTCTATCTCCTCCATTAATCTACCATTGTAAGCCAAAAACAATTTATCAGTCTCCTGTTCTGTTCTGTTTTTAACAAAGTTCAACAACTGTCTGTCCTCCTCCGCAGTGTGTGCTACAGTTCCTTTACCGGTGACCTCAAAATGCAATTTATAATCCTGTCCCTCATCGTCCACCTTCAGATCACCCTGTGGTTTATTAGTTAATGGGTCATGGGCCACAGACCTCTTTGATGGGCCACTCCAGTGTAAGACTGCAGTGTTTGAAGGGAGGGGGGAAACGGGAGAGGTACCCAGAGAGGGTGGTGCACACCTCTGTGATGTAGCCTGCGTGCTTTGAAGTACGCTCTGGCCATCGTCAGTTTCCAACCCCCAAGAAATGTTTGTTTTACCAGATGTAGACAAGACGGGATACATATTTTGATAAGGCGGAGGAGTCTGGTCTGCCGAACAAACACTATCTGCAGTAACACACAAATGATCAATGCCTTGACCCGTTAAACCCCATGTCTTCCACATTTTCTCAGTTTTTAAGTATCTCTTCTTAGCACCAGTGATGCTCCTAGCTGTTTTAGCTTTGTCTGCAAAACGCTTTCCTTCTTCAAAACACATCTGAGAGAGACACCTCTTATGTTCACCACTAGCAGCATGCCGAGACCACATGGCCTTCATGTCGGCTTGAAACTGCTTTTTATCTATTTCACCGGGCTTATCAACTAATACAGAATATAGTTTTGAAATGTATATTAACAATTGGGCATCTAACGTGCGCCACTCCTGTCCCAATGGAGCAGGAAGCAATTTATATTCGGCTGCCATTGAAAGTTTAAAACAAAATCCAAAATGGATTAAAATTGAAGTAGGCAATTTGTAATAACTCTGTAAATTATTTGTTTTAATTGAAAAACCATCAATTAGTAGGCCAAATTTATCCCAATATTAATGCAGTTAATAGTAAAGACAGGCAGTATTTTATTTAACCTATTTATTTTTATTCTTTATAGTGAAGTGGTTCATGTATTATTTTAGTCATATAACATTAACCTTAATAATGATTTATGCAAAGCCGAAACGAAGGAAATCTAAAAAGGTTTATAACGAACTTTTCATTTTCTCATTAATTTACTTATATACTGAGATATCAGCTGTTTTGTCTAAAACACAAAGAATTTTAATGAAGTCCGGCCGGCGGCAAAACCCGCGACGGACACTTCCACGAATCACACAAAGAAATAGAATTCTCCCAATATAAAAGCAGTCTCATTTATTATTAAAACAAACCGAAAAAATATCTGTAAAACTAGCTTTGTAACACAATCGTAGATCGTTTTTACAAAAAAGAAGTCGACCGAAGTTAGCGGACCCAGTCAAACACAATAGAACTTCCGGGTCACCACGCGGAACGGAAAAAAAAAAACAACCGGGACAAAGACAGCTAATTCTTCACTACAATGTTAAACCGAACAAACTGTACTCATGAGTAAACCAACCAAAGACAAAAAACAAAATGCCTCCAGCAGAACCACACTTCGTCTCCAAAAAACTCTAATAGCTGTTTAACCGTGTCAAACAAATACCGGTCGGAAGCTAGGCTACCAGAGTGTAGCTGTAAGCATGAGCACCCCAGCTCAATCTGAACAAAACGGTGCCGCTGCGTTACAATAAAAAGTTATTTTATATATATATTCTAAAAAGTTTACTACCAGTTATCCATAACAATAGTCGTATATATGTGTTAAACAATGCTTTAGACGTGTTTACGTAAGTGTACAAGGTTGAACGCCTTTATTCCAGGCGAGACTCACACACACTGTATGTTAGCTGCAAGGTAAATATGGTGGTACTGTAACTTAACCGAAAATGATAGTTCCCATTATTCCTCTACAATGCCAAGCTTCTACGCAATCTGCACAAACAGAAAACGAGGGCATCGACTAGGCGTTTAAAATTCGCAGAGGAATTATGGTTTTAGATTCAGTCAGTTAGGTCCCCTAAATGAGGAGTTTATGTGAGGCCGGTGTGCAAAAAGCTACCTAGTAGCTTTCTTCCCTAGCCTCCACTCCGTCCAAGCACACCCACAATCACACCAAAAACAAGTACAGTAATTTTACAATATTTAACAAACACTAACCTCAAACCGGGCCGACCAAGAACTGGACCCTAAAGCCTCACTTCCACCGTTTGCGATGCTCAGTCGCGCATTTAGGAAGAAAACACAGCCTCTCCAAAGTAATCCGTTAGCAGTCAGAGGGCTCCCGGGCCCTGCCTGGCGCTAAAGTCGCTTGCCAGCCAAGGAGGTCCCAAACCAGCGTCCTGGTTGGGCCGGACGGCCACCCCGAGCCCGATCCGCACTTTGGTCGGCCCTGAACCAAAAAAACAACACATCAACATTAAACGGAGAACGGTTAGATCAATCAATACCTATTAATTTGGTGTTAGCGCTGTTCCAGATTGATACAAAACCACCCGGGTGCTGATTTAGCAAGGATCAATCCAGTCGCTCTCCGATTCTCTGTTGAACTCCAAGGAAAAAAACACAAAATTACTGCAATGTCACAAACACACGCATCAACCAGTTATACCACACTTTACTCACACTCAATCTCTCCCAGCTCCGAAACAACCTAAGACCGAATTACGGAGCACGCATCCTCCACCATGTGTTGGCTCCTCGTTCCCATGCGATCGGCACTCGCTTCCGGAGAGTGTAGGGGCGCCAACATTTACCCCGGCGGGAGTTTTTCAAAGTAAAATCAGAGCTTAGAGACAGAGAGTGAAATAATGCACAGACACAGAATTTCTGTTTCACACTCATACACATCTGCAGATGGAGAACAGTCAGAACTGAGTTGAACTGAACTGAACTGTCGTATACAGGGGTGTACCATTTTTATTAAAGAAGAACAAAGAACGTAGTCACATGTCTATTCTCCTCCCCCTGGATTTTATTACACCAAACGTTTATTCTCAAGGTTTCCTGAGTTATCGCTGTAACCATCCGGTCTGTTTATGACTGTCTACTCCCTACTCTGTTTCTTATCTCCGCATCCCACTTTTACAACGTGCAATAACCTTAGCCTAGAGTTTTACGACTTAAAAGCTTTCCCCCATAAACCATACTTGACAAACATTTCTTTACTATCATGCAAGCTAAACAAAACAGACTTTTACTTTCTGAATACTAACTAAAGATTATATAAACATATTCAATACGAGACTGTTATATAAAGTAGCCCTAAAAAATATCAATCCCGACAATTGTCATGTGTCATGTCAATACAACAATATATATATATATATATATATATATATATATATATATATATATATATATATATATTCCAGTCAGTTTAAAATTTTTCAATTTAAAAAACCCCCACAGATTGTAAGAAACTTCTGGCAGTACCTGGCTCAGTACAAACAGCTGTCTGGGGGTTGAGAAAACAGAACAGAGACACTGACTAAAAAGATCTGGGGTCTCATTTATAAATGTTGCGTACGCACAAAACGGGGCCTGAAACTGGCGTACGCCACTTTCAAAGCAAAAGTTGTGATTTATAAAAAACAGACTTGACGGGAAAATGTGCGCACCTGTACGCCAACTCTGACCCGTGCGTACGGACATTTTGGAGACGAGGGAATCGACGACGCAGTTGGTGAGGTGGTGAACTGCAGCCAGACTGCATATTACTCCTCTCACGCATATCATTTCACCTCACACCAAACATTAATTATGGATTCATGTTATTATAAACATCCAAACAAGCAATGATATCTATATTGTAGCTTAGCAGTGAGCTATAGCTCTTCTAAAAACATTTTTCAATATTAAAATAGATACATAAAATTTATCTCAAAACCTTAAACTCAGATAAAAGGGCCGGGACTGTGTGCCAATTAATAAATTGAATCATCTGCCGTCCCTGAGCGCAATAATGCCTGCAGTCTTGGATGGGATCATTAAGATGAGCAGGCGATACATCACGTTTCCATATACTGTGGGGGAGCAGGCCGAAATTAAGATGCAATTTGCAGCAATGTCCGGGTTCCCAAACATAATCGGCGCAATTGACTGCACCCATATTACTATAAGGGCCCCGTCCGAGGAAATTCCCCTCCCTCCTGGCGTACCCCCTCCCCAGCATGAGAACCCCGACCCACAGCCGCCTCCTCCTCGACAGGAAGCTTTCACCCAGGGAGCAAGGATCGGCCAGGATGTAAAATTTTTATTGTATCATTTAAGGTAGCAATGTGTCAGCTCGGGTGTACACGTACCCCCTCCAGTAGCAGACCCACTCTGGCGGTGGGAGGGAAGTGTTTTTTTTTGTTTTTCTCAACTTTGAGGTCCGACCACTTTTTTTTAATTTCTTTTTTTCGTGTACTGTGCTGTCAGTTGCGCTGACAGTCTGCACTGCAGACGCCACATGCTGCCACTCACAGTTCTTCCTTTTATTTGTGACACCGCTGCTGTGTCCACCAAATAAAATGTCTCTTCTAGCCTCCACTTCATCCACTAGCACTTCAATCAACATCTCCGTAAAGTTTCTCTTCTTGTTTTTCTTTTATTGTTGCCATATTTCCCCTCTTCTTCATATGAATCAATATCCTGCTTTGCATTGACCTTTTATAGCCAGATTTGGGTGTGTTCAGGGCGGGATATGAGCCAAATTCACGTGCGCAAACTTCCAAGAAGACCGTGATTTATAAAGGGAAATTGCTTAGACCTGTGCGTAGGCATGGTTTTATAAATCAGAAATCGTTTTGGCGTACGCAAACTTTTTGTTTTGGTCGTACGTACACTTTTAGTAGGGATTCTACGCAATGTTTTATAAATGAGACCCCTGATGATGGAGTACTTCCTATATTAATCAAACCAAAAAGTTAATAGGTGTAGTGGAAGAATTACTTGCACTTTAGTTCTTTTTAGGAATGAGTCATTATTAGTAAGTGCAGCAGGGGAATTTTCCAGAATGCTAGAGAGTCATGGACTTTTGACCTACACTGATGCAGCTGCAGGATTCCCTTGTTTTGTTTGTTTCAATGTTTTGGCTACAGGACTCTCATATAACACACACTCAGACAGAAGCTGTAGGCAGGAGAGAGGCAGAGATGTTATGTTTGAGTAGGGAACTGTTGGTCTTTACCATTGAAATACATTTGTTAGAACTCCAATGAAGACTGAGGCCCTGTCCACACGTAGCCGGGTATCTCCCAAAACGGAGATATTTTTCTACCGTTTGGCCTGTTATCCACACGTAGCCGGAGGTTTTCGGCACCAAAAACGAAGCTTTTTAAAAACTCCGGCCAAAGTGGAGATTTGCGTTTTCTCCGTTTTCAGTATCTACGTGTGGACGGTTGAAAACAAAGTTTTAAGAGCCGTAACGCCACTTTCTGCGACAAACAATGCTCCAACACCACATGTGCGACCTGTGTTTACTCTCGAAAACAGCATTTATTTCCTCAGCGCTGTGTTGGTATCATCCATTGTTGAAGCGCGTCTTGTTTGTTTGCTTTTATAAGCTGTATAACTGCTGCGTGCTGAAGAGAGGATATAAAGTTTCTCTTGGTGGATAGGACTGGGGAGAACTACTGCCCCCTACAGGTTTGCCACGTCTTTGAATGTGCTGAAAAACGCATTTATCCGGTTACGTGTGGGTGGAGATTTTTTTTTTCGAGGAGCAGAGGAAAATCTTCGTTTAAAAAAAACCCCGGCTACGTGTGGACATGGCCTGAATCATCCTTATCCTTATTTACTGTACATCTCAAAGGAATTTCGTAGGACAGGGACACAAGGAAATTCGTCCAAAACGATGACTCCCTTTCACCAAGGCATTTCAGCTAAGGACAATGCCAGACCAGGCATAGGTGCTATGGTGAGACAAACAGCGAGAAGAAGCAAACAGTCAAATTAACTGCAAATAATACAAGTGGAAAGGATTAGATGAGAAAAGCAGGAGAATGAAGAAAAGTGGTCAGTCTGTCCTCCAACAGTAATCACATGCAGGATGGTGGCCATTGAGGACTGACTTTGGGGCAGTCCATTAGAATGAGAGAGGCACAGCAAGGGAGAACCATCTGTCTGGACTGAATTCCCCCCTCAAACCGGCTTAGGTTGTCGGCTACTACCCCTCCCCCACTCAATGACTCATCCATCGACTGGCTAAAATCAATCTGTTTTTAACTATAAGCTTATTTGAAAAGGAAAATTTTAGGCCTTGTCTTAAAAGTAGATAGGGTGTTTATAGACTTTGTTTCTGTGGTTTCCAGAGCCAGTTAGATCAACAAATTGTGAGCACTGGTTGGCTGTGGATATTTGTCTCTCAAATGCAATGAAAACAAGGCAAATTAAGTTTACTCAAAGGTATAGCGAATGATTTTTCCGAATTTCAGGAAAGAACCGCCCTCTCCACTTTTAGGAAAAAAATGCCATCACAACAATGAATCTTCCCATGAAAGTTACCATATAGACATAGATAACTTATTCCAGCATTAATCTGAAATGCATTTCTCCAAATAACATAAGAAACTTACCGTGGTGAAGTTAGTTGAATATACGACACACATTAGTTTCCTTAAAGCGGAGAATCCCTCTAACTTCTCACTGAGAGCTGAGCTCATGGATCGGATACACTGCTGCTGTAGGCTTGTTCCTGATGGTCGTTTCGGTTGGGGACTGTGGCTAAATTTGCATACATCACAGAAAAAAATCAATACCTGTAGGATCTCCTGACAAAGGAACCTCAAACATTAGCCTACCTGTCGAGTAGAAACTTGGTGATGGAGGAATCAGTGGGTAACCAAACCTGTGCTGTCAAAACACGCCATCGTTGGAAAGAATCTCCTAAAAACACTCTGGTTTTGTTTCTTTCTTCTTAGCCCTTTATCTTCTTCTCATACACCTCAAAGACTATTTTTCTCTTGCGACTTTTAGCCATTTTCAAACAATTTGGTGAGAAGTGTGAGGCAGAATGAATTGATAATGGCATAGCGAGACAGATACACATGTTAAAGTGTGCATCCACATGCAGACTCTCAGGATGATTGACAATTAGGAGGACAGATACCTTAGATGATCCACCTGGAAGACAAAGATCCACAATAGCTTTAAGAAAGCAATTGTAGAAATCAATTTCTCATAAAAATGTTTTCAGATGAGAGGTACATGACACAGGCATGACACATTTATGTGCTAGTGATAGTAGAGAACTAATGAACATAACTAATCCAAGAATAAATCTTTCTTTGCTTCATCAAATATTACTTTAGATAATAATGCTATTTCACAAAGGTAGCCGGTCTTGTTTGAGAAATATTTCCAGATGTAAGATCCAATCAAAAAAAAACTGATGATCAGTTACTGAAGAGAGTTCCTTAATGCATATTATTGCATATAGTAATAATGAATCTATTACAGAGATGTTCATGTTTTTCTTGTCCATTTAGAGTTCAATTTTTTTCAATTCCTCTCCTTCTCTCTGAAGGGCTCTGCACTCCTGAATTGTAAGGGAATAAAGTTTTTATCAGCACATGAACCTTGGGTTTAAAAGCTAAAAATTGTCCCTGAAACAAGAATAATAACATGTTATAACATTTAAATTATTAATTCTAGAGACTGAATAGTGACCTGTCCCTCCCCTATTATTTTTGGGATAAACAATTGTATTGTTGGAACAAAGACTGGAGGCTTTCTGAAGCAAAAAAATATTATCTTCACATACAGATACAGTACTGCTGCTGCACTTGCTGCGTACTGTAATTTAGAAAGTTTGCTTTGCAGCAACTTCCTGCTGGTTTATAAGCTATAGCATAACGAGGGAAAGGAAAGCATTTCTTTGCCTAAATTTGGCACAAGTGTGGCAAATTCACACTGAAGAGTGAAGTTAACCAAAACATTCATTTTAATGTAATTTGTGTTCAGTTTTCAGTGCTGTAGATCTTTTAAAGCATGCAGTATCAATTACATGCATTTAGACAATTAATACATTCTAATGATCCTTTTTTTTTTTACAGATTTATTAGCTGTTTTTGGATGGTGAAATAATTCTGTCCTTCACTATAATAAAAGATGATTGCCTTTAGAGCACTTTTTGACAACTTTTTTCATAATGTAGAGATGGTTGTATATTGTTGCTAGTTGATGTCCAAATGGGGGGTATTGATGATAGACCACAAAGAAATCCCAACTGGGTATTTGCCTACTTCTTTATCTTTTTCAATACCTATTGTTGGAAAAGGCTTTTTTCCCACTGCTGGTATTTTAGAGTTTTAATTTCAAATATACTTTTTTAATTGCTTATGCTGATGTTGTAAGGACTATAATACCAGTTTGTAAAAGCTGTTCACATTTTTGTGACTTTCTGAGTCTCAGGATACTTATGCAAACTCTGAAGAAACCAGTGGATTTATTTATGTTGAACAAGTTTCTCTGTATTACAGATGAACATCTTTATGATCTTACAGTTAAAAATATTATGCTCCATAGTCACTGTTTGGCAGTACCAACGGATTGTTATTATGGGCTCAGTTTTCAGCAATTGTCTTTGCAGAAAATCCTACAAATAAGATCATAAAATCAAGACGAATTACTTAATTTAGCACCAATAAATGATCTTATTCATTACATTAATGTAATATTTAGTTGTTTTCTTTTTAAAATAAAAAACTTAAAAAAACTCAAAACTTAAAAAAAGTGTGAAGTGTACATTAACTGTAACTCTATCCTAAACTAGAGAAGTAACATAATATTTTCTCCATACTCTGCACATCTAGTTAGTGACCTAAAATTCACATCATTATCTGAAAAGAATAAATAATGCTCCTTCGATTACCATTGTAATTTTTGGACTATTGAGCATACCTGAATCTAAGATGCAACAGCTAATAACTTGTGTACATACATTTTGTATAGGCCGGACCTGAATAGACACTCCACGTTTTCATGTTCTATTATGAGATATTGAGAACACATACTAGAAACATGCCTGGTTAGAAAATAGAACATACTTTAGCCTACCAGAAAAATTGTTGGACACTATCTTTAGCTTCCTCTTGTGCACTAAAGTCACTGAAGTCATCTTCTTCAATTTCTTTATGTTCTCTGAAAGCTTTTGCGTCTTTTTAAACTGACTCAGTTCTTGATGCTGCCTCCTCCAAACTGTCAAGTGCAGAAGCTTTATTTCCTTTTTTGATGGTAAGCTCAATTGTCTTCAACTTAAAAGCTGCATTGTTTTCTTTTCTTCGTGTGTTTTCCATTATGAGGGGGTGTGTGTGTGTGAAAAGTACCAGTTATGTCTTTTTGGCACATAATCCTTCCCCACATATTTGTTTTACTTTTGTGATTCCTGCTACAGCACCCCCTGGAGGCTAAATTAGCCATATCATTGTATAGGATCCGGGGTAGTAGTGTAGGTGTATAGTCTGGAAATTACAGTATATTTTTAATTATATTCCCGTGACTACTCTTCAGTTTTCTCCCTTCTGTCACCTTAGCCTGGCTTACTGTTATCTCTGAATGCAGTTGTTTCACCATAAATCCACTGTCTCAACTAGTTCATTCTGTTATCATGTTGGAAAAAGTGTAATCAATCAATATCTTAAAAGTAGCAGAAGAGGAAAAAAGTTAAGAAAGTTGTAGCATCTATACTTTTTTTAATGCAATGTTTTGTTTTTTTATTCCATAAGAATTTTAGCAACACATAATGATGAAGGTTTACACATCATTATAATGACCATTTGTATATTTTGCTCAGTAGGTCTGTGATACACTACTTATCAGTACGTAGAGTCCTGAAGGTTATACACAGCACATCTGACTAATGGTCCGGTTCTCTCTACATGCCCATGCTAATCACTTCTCTGATTGATTGTGCTGCTCCGTAGCACTAATGGCATCATTAGCTAGAACTGTTGTGGCAGTCTCGTCTCTGAGCTCTCTATTCCCTCACCGGGATTTTCTTTATCCTTTCCTTTATAATTTGAAACATAGATTGGGACAGGCTCATTTTCATTCTAATCGAGTTTGATTCTCAGCAAAATGAAACACAAACTATGGAACAGCAGAGGCTTTTCATTAGCCCCTCTGTTGCCACACCTCTTCCTGCGGGCCAAGATGAAGCTGGCTTTTATCATGGAAAACAGAGGAAAAATCCTGTAATTTTAAGGGATGACAGAGGAAAGGTAAGCAGGTTAATTGCTGAACCAAAAAGTATGAATATTTTCCTCAAAACACCTTTACTAAACAAAAACTCAAGGTACAACACTGGGTATTCTGATTTCACAAAAGAGGTGCAATATAGCCTCCTTACTAACCTTCATATACCGCAGAGCTGAACATTAAGTCTGAAGTAGAGATCAGAGTGATGTCTCACATGAAGAGTCAGCGCTCTGAGCTAACAGGATCAACATGCTGAATTTTGCTGACGTGCTGTGTCACAGTCTAACACACAGAGAACTGCCAAAACAGCAAGAGATCTATGTAACCTGTTTGCTGTATGAAGTTAAAAAATGTGTTGGTTTTTTTTCTACATAGTTGTTAATTGGTCCTTATCTGGAATATATAATATATTGGGCTGTAAACAGACCAAAAAACCAGGTGTTACATTTGAAAAACACAACTTCATTGTTCTGAAGTCTTCCCCCCCCCCCGGACTTCTTTCCATCCTCTTCGGCTGTTGGCTTAGTCTTGCTAACAGCCAACAGTATTTGTGTGTATTTATGGATATTCACTGTATAGTTTCAGCACATATTTTGGTGCGCTACCACTGCGTTAAAGTGCGCATTTTTCAGTTAAAGTGATGTTTTCGGACTTAAATTACTGCTAACTCATTAGCGAAAGTAGCTTTTTGGATCTTCATAACAAGAGCTTTGTTGTTTGTTCATAATGTTAACGTTATTATTTTTAGTTTACATTTATCTCCCTCCTCACATTTATACCATCCAAACTTGTATCACCATTTGTTTGGAAATAATAAAGAGCAGAGGAAATATAACAGTCTTTTCTCTGACCCATATGTTTTTACACTCTGAATGGCTTTAAGTGGAGCTTGGGCAGGTAGCAGAGGCTGGACAATTTGAGTTGACCATAAATTGTCCAGCAGCATGTTTTGTGTTTGGGGGGAGGGGGGCTGGAAATGCTACAGTAACAATTTTGTCCCCCCAATTTAAAAATTCTATCTGCACCCCTGCACAAGGCATAGCTAAAAGGCAATAAAGACTTCTTTAAAAAATCGTGAGCTGAAATCATTGTAAACAAATGTACCTATATTAAATTTTGCGGTCAAGATTGATTAGAAACTACCAGCTGTCCCACTTTATATCTTTTTATTCTAAGGACCTTTCTTTTATGTTTGCCCTATATAAACAACAAAACTGAATGAAACACTTTTACAAATGGTGCATATAAATATATATTTTTTCATCCAATTGCAAGAAGTTGAAGTCTTGTGGAGACACTTTTAACACATCCATCAACATGGTGACACTTTGAATAGCTGGTATTTACTGAGGTGGTACTAGTTATAAATAGTCTGAGAACCACTTTAATACAGCATTTTGTTCTCAGTAGATAACAAACAGGTAGTTTGGGAGTGTTTTTTAGGTCTGCTGACAGAAAGATTTACAAAGCAAGTGGACACCCAGTGGGAGCTTTAAAGGGCAGGAATGTGTGCGCAGAGTGCAGCTGGACGACTGCCGAACTGTCAGACTGCATGTAGGTAGTGTCAGCAGGGGATGGCTATTAGTGTAACAAGAGCTGATGGTATCATCATAGAGATGGAAATTCAACTGCATATACAGTACAATGCAGCATTTTTTGTTGCTGCTTCTATTGTAATTACAAAGTTTTTCCCCACACATTGAAATAATTAACTTTGACTGCAGACGCATAAAGAAGTTAATCTCTTCAGTAATTGTAATGTAAGTTGCCTCTGAACAAACAGATATTATGATTTTTTAAAAGCATTGAATGTTAAATACTAATTTCCTTCAGTCAGTCATATAGGAATTCTTGTATATATTCAAATACTGAAAATAACTCGATTTGTTGTAATTTTCACACCTTGTTAAATCTTTTTATAAGAAATTTTCATCACTTTTTGCAACAGCTCTTTTAATCTGTTGGTTCCCTTTTTAACTTTTTCCTTCAACAAGCCCTAAAGCGGACCCAAAGCACACATAAGATGGTAAATTGTATTATCCTGAAGTTTATTTTGATTTCAGTTGATCTGTTCGAAAGGCTATCGAGTGAATAATAAGATATTAGTAGAATTTTAAATAGTTATCATTTTTTTGCCATTCACTTGACCCTTAAACATATTTCTGAGTGTAAAAATGTATGTTATTATTAATCGATGCTGAGTGTTGGAAATGCTATTTCAAAATAGCAGTGAGTTGTAGTTGCTCACTACTTCTAAAAAGGAACGGAGTTGGTAACTGAATTATTCTATTATAAAAATAACTAGTTACTAGTTAAAGTAACTGTTTGTGTAACTTAAAAACTGTTTCTATATATAAAAGAAATTTTATTTTTCTGAGCAGTTTTCAGAAGTCATTTGAAATGAGTAAAAGAGTCAGGTAGCCGACTTGTAAATAACTTTCTATACTGTACATCAACAGACAGCAGGTTTATTCTACACTTCAAGTAATAATTTTGTAACAAAATAAAATATTTAAACAATATGAAGTGTCTTTAACACCATAGCACATTTATATCAGATTCTCAACCTAAGACAACTAGTTATGTAAACAACTTGTACTTCGAAGTATTTCAGGAGCTCTTTTCCAAAACGTTATAAATCCATTTAAATAGTTTTTAGGAAAATTACATTTTTTGCCTAAACCCACACATTTTGTGAATATTCAATTTATCCTGGTATTTTTTTCCCTCAGAACATGTTGAACAATAATTATTAAATCAAACAACAATATTGTTATTTATATTGATAAATTCAAAGTTAAAGGAGGATGGAACAGGATTTCTTAAAAAAACACAAAACATGCATGTCCACGTTTTTAAGTTAATGAGTAATGAAGCGCTTTAAACCAAAAAGAATGAGACGCGACTTGCGGCTCAATCAGCTGTGGGAATGGATTCTCCCGCAACCAACAAACAACCAAACACGACTCAAAGCACGCTAAAAGTGGCACTAAGAAGCTTTCATTTGCAGCTTCTCGTGAGTCAAAAGCAAAATATGATAAAAGTCAGACGGACATCCGGATAAATATCTGATTCGGCTCCCCGTTGGAATGTCGCTTCACCCCTTCGAAATCTATATGTGCCCAAAATATCTGTAGAGGCGTTTCTGCCCACCATGACCAAAGCAGGATTTTACTTACTTTGTCACTCAACATGGTGCTTGTTTTCATAATATATGCAGTGGTTTGGCAGTATGTTGCTGTATTTCTGAATGAGCTTTGTGCTCACTGCCATGACAGTTGGTGCAGTTATTTACAGCGCCGGCCGTGTCGCTCATGAGTTTTGTTTTTTCATCCTGCCCCATGGTCCTTTAATTTTTTCGCAAAACACTAAAAACCCATCTATGTTTTTCAAAACGCTATAAATCCATCCATTTTCAGAGAGAGAGGATGGATTACTCTTCATCACCCAGGCCAGCAATGTCAGTACACTTGCCAACCTTGAGACCTCAGAATTAGGGAGACATTGAAAAGGGCCATGGTGCTACAGTGCCAGACCCACCCTGGCCCCCTTTGAGCCCCTCTTTATTAACCTCCTCGATACTGAGAAAGTATTTTTTCTTTCTTTGCTAGCAGCGCAGCATTGTGTTTGTTAATTTTGCTGTTTTCTGCTGAAACACAAGCATGATTGGGCTCAAAGAGCTGGAAGAAAAAGCCTTGATCCATTGCTGAAGTTACCATCGCGCATCTGAAAGGAAAGGAAACCAGACTTGAGCTAGTTCAAACAATTTTTAATCCTAAATATCTCTGAAGATTTAAAAACTGCTTACAGCTTTTGTCAGTCACATCAAGACTGTTCTGAAGACTTGCGACCCACTTTTGCGTCACTAATTACAGCTGATTGTTTCTCTCATCAGACATACGAATCACGTAGTTAACCTATTCTGGATTCAAAACGGCGAATTTTACCAACAGGTGATGGATTTTCATGACAGAAGTGAGGAAACTGTACCTCATAGCACCTTCCTTGGTGAAATAAAAACGTAACAGAGTTTATTCTCCATCCCTCTAACATAAGAAACGGGGAGTGTACGTGAAATGGGACGCCGTCAGATATCGGCAGAAATTCGGTAGAATGTTGACTCTGGGAGATTTTTGGGAGGGGCACTGAAATTCAGGACTCTCTTACAGTGCATCATCATAAAAAGCCCTCACAGCATTAGACACACCTGTTGCTCCTAGTAGTACAAGCACATCTCTCTTTTTTTCAGCCTTAACAGAGGTCTGCTTCGGAAGTACCTCAGGTTTCAGGTTAGCCCATCGCCTGCCCGCTTTAACACTCTATGGAAACATAGCGTACAACGTTCACTGAATTCTGATTAGTTTAGAGGATATATCACGTTTTGACTAAAAGTAGGTTTGGTGCTTATGGTGGTTTGTAAAAGAACGGCATCTTGTACCTACATTTTAACAAGGATAAAGTGATTTGGCAAGAAACGTTGATGGAGTAGTGAATAGGTTCAGTACACAGTAAAATGACATGACAAACTCAAATTTTTTTTAAATGCCATTTATCGCGTTTTATGTACAACAAAACTAAATAGTTAAACAATATGAGGTGTCTTTAAATATGCAGACCAGGGGTCACTATTTAACAGAATCTGTGTCATTTTGACTGTTCTTTTAAAAAGTGATGAAAAATCTGATGGCTGTCATTTTAACAGATTAGTATTCACATCTCTAACGATTTTGAGCAATTAATGTGCAGACATTTTTAACTTTACACAGAGTATACTTTAGGCAACTAAATCTATCAAAAACACATACCCAGGAGGGCATCTGAGCATCATCTTAGACCTGGACACCTTACTCAATACAAGCCGACAGCGTGTTGAAGAGTTATGGAGACACAGCGCATCTGGGATTGCACTGGACACACTGTAGACTGGCGGTGACACATTCCTGCATCCTAAATACTGATGCAAAAAGAGTGCAGGGGGATTAGTTCCCACTGAAGTGACCAGAAAAGTCCTAGTTCAGAGAGTCTAGCCGAATCTGATCACATTTAATTCGTCAAATGTTCTCAGAATTCAAAACTATAGCTGAAGTGAGGCTTCAGTCTCCAATGCACACAGGTGGAGCAGAGTTCAGTGCCTTATGGATCGTTTGGAGTAGGCTGTTTATTTTATCAACTCACAGGAATGCACCAAATTCAACGTTCAGGAACAATAATGGCGTTGTAACGACGGAAGCAGTGATTAGTTAGATTACCCTTTTACTTTAAAAGAACAGTGTTATGCTGCATTCAGACCGCAGGCTTTATCAGCGTCAGGCAAAGCTCACAAAGCATCTAGTTTGACGCTTCTATGTTGAAGCTTGCAAAGTCTGCCACTTCTGAGCAAAAAAACAACGCGTGGGCGGGGCTTCTTCAGTTGCTGTATGTTCTGAACTATGGCAGATACTATTGAGAGTGTGGCTTGGCTTTATTTTGCTAAATAAAGCTAGACAGCGTCGACTTCGGCAACATCAGCGCCGTTTGTGGATACACCCTATTCTACGGATGTGTTCTGAGTTTGAGGAGTTTAACCATTTGCTCCAGGAGCTGCATATGGATGAGGTTCACTTTCAGCGGTACTTCAGTCTGTCCCGCGCCCAATTTTACGACCTCCTGGGCCGCATCGGAGCTCAAATCTCCTACCAGGACACCAACTACAGGTTTTCTGTTCCTCCTTAGGAGCGCCTGTCCGTCTGACTTCGGTAAGTGTTATTTCTGATTTTTTAAATCTGCGTTTTCTAGACTTAAAATGTAGGTTTTTCCTGCTCCCGCTACATTCAAAATACGTGTAGTGACATCGCTACAATTATAAGCTCTGATTGGTTAACGCGCCGCATCAGGGCCGTCAGCACCGTCAAAAGTTCAACAAGCTGAACTTCTGCGTTGCTGGCTTTATGAGCTTTGAAGTATGAAAAGCAGGAAAAGCTTGAAAAGTTGATGGAGCCAAAGCTCACAAAGTGCCGCAGAGACCGTGGCGCTCCTCCAACGGCCTCCGCCATAGACTTAACATGTAATCTTGACGTTGCTGACGCTGACAAAGTCCTAGGTCTGAATGCAGCATAACCCAACAATGTTACTACTGTTGATGTCTTTGTTCTTCAGTAGACTTGCATCTACTTGAGAGTTATTAGATACTCAACAATATGTTACCTGTTAATAAATGTGTTAATATACCATAGGCTGAACAAGAATATATAATTGTAATCTTTGCAAAGTAATTTAATAGCATTTGAAGTCCTTTTTAAGCTTGTTATTTTTTGGATATGCATGTTTTTGAACTAAACTGTTTCTAAGGTACATTCTCCAGTGTATCTTCAACACTTTAACACAAATTCTACTGATTTTAGTATATTTATGTTGATTGTTCTGTTATGTAAATCTGCATTTTCCCTTTTAAATAGAGATAAAAAAAATTCTCAACATGTGTAAATCCTTTGCTCACAATTCGTTTGGAAAGATTTTGTACCCTCAGACTGGGAAATAAAGTCCTTCCTCTTGCGTTTTTCTTTTTTCAGTATTAAAAACTCAAAATAAAAGGTTACTTTTAACTGTCTGATAGCTTTTTTGGCACGGTACATCCTGCTCACTTATAACTTTAAGCCTCTGCAGAATCTGAAGGGAGATAATTTCCACTCCTACCGTGATGACAGGAGTTTTGATAAACCATTTTTAGCAAACCATCCATGGTTTTTTATGTTCTCTCCTTACTAGAAATGTTCTGTTCTTCAGGTAAATTTGCATATGCTTTTTTTCAAATATATTTTGACTATTTCTTCAGTGTTGAATTATGTGCTTGTCTTTTTTTTTTTTTTTTTTTTGGTATGACAACAACGTTGGAATTTGTTAGTTTCAGTGTAACGGCTTGATCAGCCATGTCCAGCAGCAGGCCCGCAGGTTTGGAGCTCCAGCATTCCTCACGAGCCACACCTGGTCCTGATCAGTGTGAAAGGAGGAGGAGCGAGGAACAATCTGCAGAGGAAAACTATTCTCTAATGGAGGATATGGGTTAGGGAGGGACTTGACATCCAGACAGCTGGGAGAAAATACAAACTTAGTTAAACAAAAAACTGAAAAAAAGTATCCTGTAAAATAATTTGGCCGTACCAAAGACTATTTCAATTTTATTTGTTTTATCAATTTTTCATTGCATTAGTATATATTTCTTTAAGTTGTGTGATGGTGATTACAGCTTTATTGGTTTTAAAGTCATTTTGTCTGAAGTAGAGCTGAAGACCTTTGCCTGTACCCGTCAGGACCTGTTGGGAACTGACGGGTCGGGCCCGGGTTTGGGCTTAATTTTTATCATTGTCCACAGGCTCGGGCTGGGATCGGGCTTTAGCGGTCAGATGATCATCTCATTATCTTGAAAAGGTGCTAAAAGGATATTGAGGAGGTAAAATAGAGGTTAGCCACTGGTGAATATGTTTTGGTTGCATCTTACCCTGATGCCCACAAGTCAGATACAATCTCCAGTCAAGAGCGCACACAAAAATGCATGCAGCCGAGAGAGACATTTATGCAGCAGAAGTGGTAAAGCTGAGAATCGTAGCCATTGCCAAGGTCTTCTCTTTGGGTTTTCAGACTATGGTCACTCTATGAAAAGTAAAATGTCATAATTCATGTTCAGGGATATTTTGATTTGTTTTCAGAGTTCATAGTTTTTAGTCCATCTTTTAAACAGATATTATTTGATTTCAAGTCGGCAGCACGCTGCGTTATCAAAATGGTAATACCGAGTCCAGATGTGTTTTTGTTTGCTAATTATTTAATCTGATAATAGGTAGGCCTTCAGTTTCTTTATGTCTGTCTAAAGAGTACCGGCTTATGCAATAGCATTTAATCTACATTTTTTTGCATAATTTTGTTTCTTATACCTTACCTAAATTGCTCCTTGCACTTTGCTCCATTTATTTTAGTAATGGATTCTCCTGTGTGTATTTATTTTTAAATTTTAAACTCTCACATGAATTTTATTTTATGCTTCAATTACTAAATGCATTGTTTTTAGTGATGATCTGTTTTAATTGTCATATTTGTATAATGTATTTTTTTTCTTTACCACTGAATCATGTAATGCGCCTTGAATTGCCTTGTGTTAAAAGTGTCCTATATAAATAAAATTGGCTTGCCTTGCTTTTATTTTAGAAGTCATGCATGTGAGCCTATTGACGGTACTAATTTCAATAGGGCGACTGTGGCTCAGTGGTAGGTTCGATTCCAGGTTCCTCCAGTCACATGTCGATGTGCCCCTAGGCAAGGCACTTAACCCCCCCCAAAAAAAACATCGTCCTACCGAGCCATGTTGGGTGTCGGTGTATGAATGTGAGTTTAAATGGGTGACTGTGGCTTCAATGTAAAGCATTTTGAGTGGTCAGTATGACTAGAAAAGCGCTATATAAGTTCAGTCCATTTACCATTTCATATAGGTGCAGACTTTAAAACAATACTATAAATCCACATGCCTTGATATTATCCTTATAGGGCCTTATTTATCATTTTAAGCTTCATTTTAAGCTGCCAGTTTTTTCTAGTGGAAACCCTGGTGTGTGACTTTTGATTAATATCAGGCTGTGATTGGGTTTGGGCTTTAATACGCTGTCAATCAAAATATACTCTTTGGGCTCACGCTGAATTCTTTCAGGCCGGGTTGGGTTCAACTTTTAAGGCCTGATTACAGTTCTAGTCTGAAGTAAACAGCTCTCTCTCCACCTCTGGTATATGCTTGGAGTGTTACTGAGATCCGCTGCAGTTCAAACTTTAACAATCTCTGTTCACCTGCTGTTGTTAAAATAATCCATGCAATAAATACATGCATCACAGTTTCCATTAGTTTCATGCTAACTCAGTGAACGTGTTTCCCCTCTGGGCCTGACAGATAAAATTACGGCTCATCTGGGCATCTCCAACTAAGTTAAACATTCAATTCTTACCTGTAGAGGCTTTTCTTGCTTTCTCTTGTAATTTCTTTGGATACGCTTCACCTCCTGCCTTGACAGAACCAGCAGCTGTGCCATAGAAAAGTAAACTACTCCACATGTTTTGTTATTCGCTGTTTGATATTCAGATCTTCCCCATGAAAGCAGAAGTGTTTCTTGGCAGCAATCCCAAGGTTTACTGCCTAATAATCATTGTTTTTCTCATGAACTCTGGATGTTGGGGCTCTGCTGGTTAACACAGCTCTGCAATATTGCGTGCACATTTTCCTTGAATTGGCAATTCCCTTGGATTGGCAGAGCGGGGTGATGGTCCCCCACATTTAAAAAGGGAGACTGCAGTTTTTGTTCCAACTACAGTGGGATAACACTGGTTCTGGAGAGGAGGGTCGAATCTAGGATCCAGGAGAAACAATGCAGTTTTTGTCCTGGCTGTGCAACACTGGACCAGCTCTACACCTTAAGCATGGTTCTGGAGGGCACATGGCCAAGTGGTCTACATGTGTCTTGTGAACTTAGAGAAGGCGTTTGACTGTGTCCATTGGGGTACTGTGGGGGTAGCTACTCCCTACTGTCTTCTGTTGCTAAATGTTATTTCAGGTGAAGTAAATGCTGCAAGTCAATGACTTAATTCTATCCACTGGGATTCCTTAAATGGAAAACTTTTAAACTGATTGGAATAATGAACTGGAAGATTACTTTGAATTTACCTACAACAGAATTAAAATAACTTTTCTTGTCAAGTGCCTTGAGATGAAATGTTTTGAATTGGTGCTATATAAATAAACTGAATTCATTTGAATGTTCAAAATACAGACAATATTTGTTCTCCATACTGTTCACTTAACTAACATTGGTAAGTACATAAGTTAAATATAAAAATGTACATATTCCAGCTCATTGTGCTGAAATTTTAGTAAAAAGTTTGTTGTATTATTCAAAATGAAATAACACAAGGACATGAAAAACTTTCTAAAAAGGAATACTGAAGTAGAATGCAACTGGACTTCTGTTTTTTTTTTTAAATGTGTATCTCATCCAAAAGTAGTTTTTCAGGTTTACTGATTGGGTCTTTAATAGTACACAACTTGATAGTAGTATAGTATATATCAATGGGGTTTTGTCACCATTTGGGATTAATTTAAATGAGGGAGGGGTTTAATTCATACAAGCTATATTGCAGATATGTGCACCAATCAGGAGAGAACCAAAGCTGATTGAAGAATTCCCAAAGAACTATGAACATTTGCAATCTTTTATAACCTTCAAGACTGCACCATTACAGTACCATTTTTGTTGTTCCTTAACACATTTTTCTAAATTTTGAAATAGTTTTCTCTACAAGTGCACCATCAGCCTATGGCTTTGCCTACTTTTAGGCACATTTAGGTTTTCTTTCCTGTGCATTTCTGACCCTTTTCACATACGGCCTCAAGATCTGAATGTCTTATCAGATACTACATAGGCTTCCTAGGGATGTCAAAGCTGTTCTGCTGGTATTACGAATACACAACCTGAACCCTTCTTAGACTTTCTCCCTTATTTGCAGATTATATTGCTCCATCTGCCTCATACAAATTTACTGTATTGCATTGCATCAAGTGTATTCTATATCGTTAAATTGACATTTTCTGAATCAAAATGAGTCATGCTTTAGGGTTTAATTGAATCCCTTGATACACATTTATCTTAAATTAAGCAAAATATGAACACATTTCTAGTTGAATAACAATTCCAATTTCTTCAGCTTTATTAACAGTACATGCAAGAAAAAGTGATAATCTGACTGGAGATTTTCAGGGATTCCTTATAATTTCTGACTCAAAACAAGTCTAGACTTGTTCTGACTAAACTAGCCAGGTGTCTTACATGGATGGTGTGTTACAACCACAAACACCACAATACTTATCACAAACACAATTCTTTATTTATAAAACAAACTTAGGAAGGAGGACTTCTTTGGCTTACAAAGTATAAATGTCTTGTAGAGATTTAATATAGATATTGCTCAACATGACACTTATGGATTACAGTAGGAGCTGCTACAACAAACCAAGGACACCACCATCTGCTGGAGAAGAATGCAGCAGGACATTTGTGCTTACCTCAGCTACATCGATGGATGCTCCTTATGTAAATGGACAGCCCGCAAATAAGTTTAACGTTAAATACAGACGACTCAACAACACCGATCAGCACTGATGCTTACTAGTGTTAAAAAATAATAGAATACTTTGATGAATCCACCCATATACAATTTGTTAATGACAGCAATGTTCTGGTGACAAAAGCTCACCAAGCTCAACATGTTATTATCTGCAGCAGCGACTCGAAGATGATGGTACAAGCTTGAACAAAAGCTCCATTGTCATATTATAAAGAAGGCTTTATATCTTAGCTCTGTGAGTCACAATAGTTATATGTTACAGTTACATGAACAGCTGTTATTAGCCTTTTGACTTTATCATTCTGAAGCTGCATAGCTTTTTAATTCATACCAAGGTTCAGAGAGATGATAGACTTTGAAGTTAGCACTAATTGTGAGGTTTGTATTTGATGATAACATTGACAATGTTTAGTTTGTAAAGCTCAGGAAGCAGAGACAACCAGTTGATGTTTGTCATTTGCCTCACTTAACTTACACTTTGAACAAGATTGATTGATGAAAGATTGCCACAAAATGTACTGTTTTGTTCAGCTCCCTCATATTTATATGTGTGTCACTGACTCTGGCTCACTTGAGCGTTCGAGGCCAGCCTGAATCTCATATCCTTATTAATCATCCACAATTCTTGCCTTTCTCGCTCACGGAGACAGAGCTTTCCACAGCCACCACTGTTCAGTTAAATGTTTTTAACCCAGCACTCTCCAAATCATTGTACAACTCATTAACATTACTGTATTAATGTTTAATTGGGGTTTATATTATCTCTCACCAGCAGTTTACTGCAATGTGTCGTTTGATCTTGGAGAATGAAGGCAAGAAGGAAGCATATATCAATATAAATGCCATGGCTCTGCAGTTAGAGGGGGATGTGTAATTGTATATGATGCTTGGGTTGAGTATATCCCTAATTAATCTATGATTTCCCACATGCTTAAGGATTGCAAATTGAATACGTTCAGCCTTTGAGGTGTTCCTTACACTGGCTGCTTAGTTGGACTGAGAAACCGTCTTTATGGCTCAGAGCTAATTATTTAGCCTGTGGATCCAGGCTCTGGAAGGATGCCTCTGAATCTCGCTGAAGGCAATATGAGTATTTTTCTTTTTTGTGTGTATTCCATGTAGTAATTGCTTGATGAATTAATAGTATGTGCATGTATTTCACATCCCAATTCTGCACTTCTGTTTTGTGTTTTGACCTGGTATGAATTATGCATGAAAGTATTTTACTATTTTCAAAGTTCTGCCAGAGCTCTTTGGATACAACTCAATATCTGTGCATGTTTAGGGTAATTTGTTTTTGAAGGAAGCTGTAAGGTTCATAAAATGTTTCTTTCAAATTATGTGGCGATTTTATGGGGGCAGAGCTCAAATTATCTTTTGGCCATTTATGTTCAACAATTTGATTACAGAGATAAGCATTGTTGTCGAACAGTCATCCCTGGACCTTTTGGAGCAATCTGAGTTGTCAAAATAATGTCAGAACTGGATATTTATCTGTTCTCACAGGAGGTTTGGCCTTTAATCGTCCCTGTTGTGGATGATGTTGTGAACACAGAATTGGCACATACTGTTATACAATGAAACAAGTTATGACATAAACATTATTTGTAGCTCTGTGAAATTGCAGTCTCAAAAAATGAAGATAGAAGAGCCTGAGGGTGTTTAATTAAGAGATGTAAAAAATAATGAAAAAGTATTTCCTATTATACTGGAAGATGAATTGCACTCAGTAATAGGCAGAAGACCACTGAATGCTAGTGAGTGATACCTTAAAATTTCCAATGCAATGAACTGCATCCCTGAAACAACAAGAGCTCGGCAAGTTGGCTCTGAAGCTTTTTGGTGATGTTATAGTGATATCTATTTATGTTCTCTATATAGAATAGCTGTTTTTTCTTGCGAGTGTAGTATGTGCAGATTCTATTAAAGCTTTAAAAAATTATAGTAAAAGTAGGTTTGATCAGAAATTAGATTAAATATTATAGTGTGGGTGTCATTGAAAATATGTACTCCTTAAAATAAAACTCTGTTGTCACTTTCTCTTTTCTAAACTGTTTTGCTAATTTTAGTTTTTAGTTTAATAGTATCATTTATACATACTTTTTCTCTTAAAAAGATAATCTGTTCTTTTTGAGGGACTTACTACACTGCTCTAAAACAAAAAGGAACACTAAAAAAACAAATTTTAGATCTGAATGAATAAAATATTCTAATTAAATACTTTGTTCTTTACATAGTTGAATGTGATGATGACAAAATCACAAAAAATATCAATGGAAATCAAATTTTGTTAACCCATGGAGGTCTGGATTTGGAGACAAATTCAAAATTAAAATGGAAAGAAAAAACTACAAATGAGGCTGAGTTGTGTGTATGGCCTCTCTACAATTCCTGGGCATGTTCCTGATGAGGTGGTGCATGGTCTCTTAACAAATCTCCTCCCAAACCTGGACTAAGGCATCTCCCAACTCTTGGACAGTCTGTGGTGCAACAAGTCTGGATGGAGCGAGACAGCATGTCCCGGATGTGCTCAAATGGATTCAGGTCTGCGGAACGGGCGGGCTACTCCATTGCATCAACGTCTTTTGTCTGGCAGGAACTGCTGACGCATTTTTTTTTTTCACTGAAATCGCCAGTTTGCCTAAACTTTTTAAAAAAATATTCCTTATTACAGAGTGCGTCTCATATCTGCTGGATTTCTTTAGATAATGCTATACTTAAAAACTATAAACATGCCTTGCATGGCCTGCTCTGTTCAGAACCCTAAATCAGAATCAGAATCAGAAAAGGTTTTATTGCCATTGTTTGAGAACAAGTTCACAAACTAGGAATTTTTCTCGGTACAATCGTGCAACATAAAACATTTAACATAAATAAAAATAAAATAAATAAAAATAAAAAGAATGAGCCATAAGGATAAAGTCTTTATAAATATTATAATCTATATGTATATAAAAGAACTATGAAGAGTGAAGGTAAGTTTAGTCTGATCATTTAAATTCAAGTTGTGACTCCTGAGAGCTTTTCTGATTAAATTATTTCCACAGTACACCAATTTAACTTTGGTAAATAAATGACTGGGTCTTTGTCTTGTTAGAAACAAAACACAACTGTATTCGGTATCAATCTTTTTTCAAATTTGGTATGGGTTGACAGTTTTTTTTGAGTAGCTCCTAGGAATGCAACACTACCACTTTTTTTAAACCAATACGATATATATACTTGGACCTGAGTACTTGCTGATACTGAGTAACAATACCAATACTTCTACAACACAAAAAATGCACTGAATTGAAAGAAAGCTTTTATTTTATTTTCTGCTTGTTACAAAAAAATTATAGTGAATTAGATAAAAAAAAAGTAAAAATGACCACAACACCAACATTTCAAGGGAAAAATAACAATTTTATGTGAAATTATTGCAGTTTCCACATTTTGAGTACCAATTCATGGTATCTCTTAACTTAACAATATGAGTACATTGGAACAGTATTACAGCCGAGCTAGTCTGTTCAGTTCCATTTTTCTCCTGCCACATTTAGCTGTACACCAAGGCAAGGCGCTTAACCTCAACTTTCCTATCATAAGCGTATAGGTGTGTGGATGAGTGTGTGTTTGTGAGAGCTACTGAGTGAATTTGGCTCTATTGTGAAGCGCTTAGAGTGCTTAGTATGAACAGAAAAATCACTATATAAATTCAGTCCATTTAATAGAAACAAGACATTGCTGTTAAAGTAAAAACTGTTTTTCTAAATAAAATTATCATTTTCAAACATTTTTATACTCAAGGCTGGCACATGGTCTGTATAATCATCAGGTCTGATGAATAGTCATTGAGCTAGAAGTTGATCGTGCAATATTTATATGTAGTTATGTAGAATATTGTATGACATTATGTTTGATAGAAAGAGAATGCATACTAGTCTTGCATTTCATCGGAGAGTAATAGAATGATTACATAGAGGAGATCAGGAGGAGTAGAGGCCAGAAGAAGAATCTGGAAAAACCCAGTTGCAGGCAGCGCCATGAAGTGATACAAAGCAGCCAGAAGAAGGGAAAGCTAGGCTTTTTCCTTGCTGCTTGCTCATCTGAGAAGTCAAACATGCCAAAGGCTGTTTTATAGTTTGTGCTTGAGTGGTTTTTCGACTTTTTGTATTAGGGCTTGATCTTATACGAAATTCAACAAAAAAGTATTTGCTTCTCTAGTATTTGATTATTTCCACGAGACCGGAAAAAAAGAATTGGATAGTAACAGTTAAATAAGGAGACACATGTCTACTTTCAATGGGGGGGAGAGAGACCCAAGCTCAGACTCTTATAAATTCTCACTGGGAATCTTTGTTTTTTCTTCTTTCTTGGCTTTGATTTTTTCCTCAATGTTTAGTTCTTCTTTGAACTAAATTTTCAGTTATGTTATTGTAGTTAATTTGTCACTGCAACTAATTAAAAGTACAACTGAAATTTTTGATTTTGAATTTTCAGCTGGGTGACCTCAGATTGTACCTTTCTCGTCTGAGCCATGATGCATCCTTATTAATTTTATTGATCCATTATCTATCCATCCATTGTCTTCCTCTTATCCAAGATTGGACCATAGGGTTTACAGTTCCAGGAGGGAAACCCAGACTTCCCTCTTTGTGAGAATGTTCATCTAATTCTAAATGATCCCAATGCACTTCAAGACTAGAATTGATTAATAGACCCTGTTATGAGTTCTGTGTTTGCCCATAGGTATCCTCATAGTTGGATCTGCCTCGAATCCCTCCCAAAGACATCCTTATGAGATGGTTGAACCACCATAATTGACTCCTAGTAAATGCAGAGGAGTATAGCCAAAACTTATGGTTCTTAAATTATATATATTTTTAAATTTAAGCTGGTTTCAAACAAAATTTTCAACCAGCATGTTTGAAAAAAAGGAACATGATACAGATTTTGAACAGGCTAAAAGCACACAATTATATTGATGTGCTCTGCATGAAAATGCATGCCTCTCATCGTTCTATGACTGCTTAGCAGCAGCAGCAGCAGGCAAACAGAGGGGGGCGAAGGACAGCACAAGTTAGCACAGAGAGAGACAGGCTCTCTCATCAGTGACGGACTCAACGGCTTCATGGACAGAGCTGTGTCGCAGAAAGCAGAGAGAAGAGGTGACACAGGGAGCAAAAGCTGCCTGTAAACTGCAGGAAAGCACCCGAGAGAGAGGGAGGCGGGATAAACAGAGCGATCACAGAGGAGAGAGAAGTCATTCAGAGCAGGGAGAAGGAGAACGCTGGTAAAATCAGACAAGGGCTGAGACTGAGGGAAGCGCACAGAGAGAAGCCTTTCCTAACGGAGAGAGAAGCTGGAGTGTGTGTGCAAAGTGGAAGAGAAGAGGAATTAAAAGAGGAGAGTGAACCTGACCAAAGGCTTGAGTGACACAACAGAAGAGGAGGCGGAGCATGAGGACAAGTTAATAGATTTGATTTGAAAAGATTATTTTTAGAAAGAGGAGCGAGGACATGACAGGAATACTAAGATGAGAGATGCAATATCTAAGTCGCGGATAAAAACTATGGAGGAAGAGACCAGGAGACAGAGCAAAGGCGGTGAGAGATGTTGAGATCAGAGAGTCACTCAGTGGATTAGCGCTGCTCTGATTTCCCGTAGAAAACCTTTGTGCATGTCCGTGAATATGCATGAATGCCTTCTTTTAAATGTAAAAGCGTGTTCTGTGTTTCCAACTGTGACTATGGCGTTAAGAAGCAGATCAAAAACTACTTAGTGGATCCCTGAAGAAGCTAATAAGACCGGCCAAAGCTGAACATGAGGAGAGGAGTCAGAGCATCTAAAGTGAGAATGCTCAGTGGGACAGAAAACAAACAAGCCTTGAATACGTTTTATGATTTAAAGCTTGTACTGATTTTAGGAAAATATTTATAATAATCTCTGGCTATACAGCTCTATGAGCCTGATTAGCTTTAAAGCACTAAAGCATAACTCAAAAGCAAGGAAAAAAGATAGCTCTGCTACGACAGACAACATAACCCCAACCGAATGCTCACCCCTGTCATATCATTATTTTAATTATTTTTTCCTTCCTATATTTACTTGTCTTTCCTGTTAAGCCTTTGGTATTTTGTATTCTCCTGTATTCTTTCCTTGTCGCCTCCTCTTTATATTATTCTTTCCTTTGCCCTCTCTGTTTTATCATCTCTTGTTCACTGTCATACTAACTGCCATGGATGCCTGACTCGCTCATGTAGAAGACACCTTGCTTGGAGCACATTTGCCTCTCTGATTTGACTCTTCTGTCCCTGCTGAGTTTAATAATTGGAGCCATTTTCAGGCTGAGTATGGGAATGAGGACCAACAAGTAGCTGCTGTGATATGGGAGGACAACTTTAAACCCCACAGCTTTAATCTGAGGGTACCTTTTGATGTTCATTCAGAATTTTTGTGGTTGTGAGTGCATGGATAAATAAAGGTCACACGGCCACCTTTTTATAGTGGATTTCTCCTGGAGCTACATGTTGGCCCCAGCCCCTGAGGCCTGGCTAGGAAATGAAGCCTCTCCTGCGATTGTAGGAGCACTGTGGGCAGCAATGGCCCTGCAGGGGCACTGTCTCCGGAGGGGATCCCCAGTCATGATCAGAAAGGCTCGTAGGCGACGTCTCATGAAGCCAACAGTGGCTCAGGTCACATCCACTCTGTTGTCAAGGACACGTCTTCACGGCCTGCGGCATGTTTGTGTCCCTGGAGGCTCTGTTGGCCGCCGGGCCTTCTGGCTGTTGGCCCTGTGCACCTCCCTGGGGTTGCTGTTATCCTGGTCATCCAACCGACTCCTTCATTGGCTCTCCTTTCCCACATACACACGGGTCCACACTGAATGGGCCAAAGAACTTGCCTTTCCTGCTGTCACTATCTGCAACAACAACCCAATTCGTCTCTACAAACTTACAAAGAGCGACTTGTACTTTGCTGGCCACTGGCTTGGCCTGCTGCTGGCTAACCGGACAGTAAGACCTATGGTTCTGGACTTGATGCAGGAGGACCGTCTGGCCTGGTTTAGAAAACTCTCAGACTTCCGCCTTTTTCTGCCGCCCAGAAACTTTGAGGGAACCAACCTAGAGTTTATGGACAGACTGAGCCACCAGCTGGATGAAATGCTTCTATCATGCAAATACAGAGGAGAGCCCTGTGGAGCTCACAACTTCTCCTCCGTAAGTCAAACTTTCTGTTTTTCATTTTCTGGAAAATATCTGTAAACTTTGACAGGTTCTATGTTAAAAATGGACCATATATTGGCTTGTTAGTAAGTGTAGCTAAAACTATCATAAACCAAACTTTTTGATATAGTTGGCAGTAAATTTGTGCCCAGTCTTCCTGATTTTTTTATTTTTTTACCTGATACCAATCTGAGTTGTTTTTAAATTACCTTCTGCTAAGACTGAGTTTGACAAGTTAGAGCCATGTATCAGTAAAATAACATACAATGTTTCATCTGTAGTCTATAGTCTATCTATAGTAGGCCTGGGCGGTATACCAGTTTATACCAAAAACCGATGTTTATTTTCGTTACATACATTTTCAATACACCGCTATACCAGTGAATAGCTCAGGCAACTTCCGGAACGTTTAATGTGGGGAAGTGTTTCAGCGGTGACCGATTTCACTGCTACACGCTCTTCCCCACAGTGTAAAAAATAAAGTTTTTAACTTAGTACAGCTGCTGGCAGAAGCTGTCAGGGTGAAGCACACAATTTTGAGGAAGTAATTCCAAAAAGAGGAGTCATGTCTAAAGTTTAGAAGTATCAGCTTTAGAAGGTCAGATAACAGTCATAAAAGTCATAAAGTCATAAAAATAATTGATCACCTGTTTCCATTCACAGCTAAAGTCATCAGTTAACTCACATCTTGCCTCTACTGAAGTCTTAGCATTTCTTTCATCACTTTGGTGAAGTGCTATGCTAATCTTAGCAGGTTTAATTTTTATATTATTAAATATAAACATATATAAATATAAACGTTTTGTTTTGAATGTTATAAGATTTAATGACAAGTGTTTCAGCTGGAGCTACAGATATCTGCACCATATGATCTGAGCAAAAAACTAAAAGGACGTCACATGACACTGACATGTGACTGTGTATTTTGCTGTTAAAATCCTTTTAAAGTTCATAAAACATCTTTAATAGTCTACAATACAGTTTTAACAATAAACTAGCCTGTCAATATTAAAAACTAGTTACGTAAAACCAGAGAAATAGGTATCAATAACTTTTTTCCTGCCTTTAAAGTTAGTATTTTCAGTATGCTGGTATGTTGTTTGCACCTTGTTTAAAAATATATAAATAAATAAAAAGTTAGAACGGCTTTAAAGATGAGACGTACTTTTTAGGGATGAGAAAATTTAGTTTTTACAAATCGGTCTAAATTTTAACAGCTTCTAAGGCTGTTCGTTTCAGACGAAGGAATGCACTCAGAGAAGTTCTGGTAAGTGCTGAGTTTTATATTACAGAACTTAAAGCGATCATGTAATTTCACAAAGATGTTTTAAAGGGTCATCCTCGCAACATGCAAAAATTTGTGTAGGGAATGGTTGCTTTGTTTTTCATTTGTTTTTACAGACAGTCTAAAATACACCCTGCCCCTTTTAAAACAATTTTAGCACCATTACTGATATTTTCCTCAACTGTCTGTCATGTTTATTTATTTTATTCCTGCTTTTATAAAGACAGCTCAGAACATGTTCAGCAAAACATTATAGAGTAAAATTAAGGTTTTCCTCACATTACCTTTGTGTAGTTTTTTTAGCTCTATACTCTGAAGTACTACTGTTTTTGGTTACTCTGCCTATGCATAAGTTAACCAAAAATAACAATATTCTGTGTGAGCTGACTTCCAAACGAACAGAAACAACAGCTGAGTCAGTCTCATCCTGGACGATTTACTGATTTGCAGCCATGACAACTGGCGTAAGAAATGTTACTGTTGTGTAGGTTTACTTCGGGTCTGGGGTCTTTTGCTGTTGCTAAAGCTACTCTGCTATGTTAAAGCCATCCTTCATTTACCTCTCACTCTGTGGTTGGTGATGACGGAGATAGCACACGCTACACCTGAGTGTGAACGCAGGGTGGTCTAGAAAGCCGTCAGGAAATCTGCTTTTTTGACGGGAAAACTCGCTATTTAAGTGAATTTACAGGCATATAAAGGCAACCGCTGTGTTAAGGCCATGGCTCATTCTACTGACAAGGGCATTGGCGGGGCATGTATGAGGAGGACATTTAAAAATTTTATGTTTTTATTTTTAGTTAAACTTATTTATAATTCCTTTTAAATAGCAAGTTTTGGGTCGAAAAAAATATTTCCTGACTGCTTTCCAGGGCAGCCTGTGTAATGATGCATGTTCACACTTAGGTGTAGGGTGCGCTGTCTTCATCATAAACAGCCATGGAGCTTCAGTAGAGAGCAGCTTTAGACCCAGCAAAACTAAAGCCCAGATCTCAACTACACAACTTACACAACAGTAACATTACCTCAGTTGAAGTCAATAAATTGTCCAGGATGGGACTGACTCAGCTGTTGTTTCTGTTCATCCGGGAGTGAGCTGACACTGTATGTTTGCCTCATCCACGAACACTGTTGAGGCTAAACTTACGCCTTTGGCCTGAGGGGGCACTAGCGACCAAAAAAAAATCATTCAAACTTCAAATAGTTGATTTGAAAGTTTATTTTTTATTAATTTAAAAAAGGGACAATGCAGATTAACAAAAGTAAATCTATCATGTGTGGTATATAACATTACCGGCAATGGATAAACTTTCCATTGCATATAAACAACTAAAGCAAAGGTTTTGTGTGCATATGAGATTCAAATTATTCAAAGGATCTCTACAAGTTACACCATTTAAAATGTCCTTTTTAGTTGGAAAATACACTTTCAGCAACAATAATTATAGTTTTATAGACTTTTATAACTTTTGTCTTCAATATCAACTGTCCTGTGGACATATTTGTGTGTAAAACACAAGGTACTGATTGCCATTTTAAAGCAGAGTGTTATTGATGCTCGCAGCACTCAGTTAAACCAAAAAAAATCTCCCTTATCTTTTCAATAAAACTGTTGGACTCACTACAATGTTATCCTCAGTCTCTGGTATGTACTTGTTGATGGGGGTCTGTGATTACTTGTAGCTGTATGATTTCCATTTGTTGTTCAAGCTTAAGTGGGAGGTCTTGCTCTTTCTTTCCTCCCTGTCTCATTTCTTTTTTTTTTTGCCCTTGCAGAAACACGAGCCTGCCAAGTGAAAGAAAAAAAATAATTCCAGGGTGGAAAGGAGAGGTTTTCCTGCTTGCTTGAATTCAGATGTTTATTTTAGTGCTGCATCAGTAGGGTGGTGTTGTTTTGTCATTTTTTAGCTCACTTGTCACAGGTCTATATGTCAAGGTAAACTTCTCACTCAAGTTGATCCTGATGCACAGATTCATTACCTCCACCCAGAAGGATATTTATTGCCAGCGTTTGTTTGTCTGCTAGTAACATTACTTAAAAAGATGTAGAAGGATTTGTGATCTAATTTTCGGTATAGTTAGCAACACAATTCCAATATTTCTAGACAGATTTGGATGAAATCTTTACAGTTGGACCAGTAACAAGTAATTATATTTTGGGGGAAACTGAGGTACCTTGGTGGAAGTCATTGCTTTTTCTAGTTACTGTTGGCAAGCGTGTGGTTTTATATGAGCTGAGAATGTGAGCTGTATGTGTCGAGTGTAAGTCGAGTTTTTCCTGGCTTAATGAATTTTCATGATTGATATGTGTGAACGCTGTTATGGATTGATCAAGCTGCTGATGGAGATAATGTTTGCTGAGGGCAACCGTGGTGCAAAACTAAAAACCTAATCAGTCTAGCCTCTTCCAAACGTGTGAAAGCACGAGGGTCAATGCTTCTGCAGCTGCCCACGTAAGTCTTCATGAAATAGATTTCTATTTTAAGCATACATTTCCATCAGTTTATCAAGCGTAGTCAGATTATCTGCGCTAATAAGAGCCAAATTGATTTATCCGACCTTCCTTCTTTCTTGCCTTGTTTTACCTTAAATGGGGTCTTCTGCTGTTAACATGGCCTCGGTGGTTTCACTGATCTCATTATCCCCCTGCTAGAACTGAGCAAAGACTCCCCAAGGCACCTTCAGAATCACTTTCACTCTGAGACCAAAACAGAAGCAACAACCATATTAAATGAGATACAGAGAACACAGGTGCAAATGCATGGAAGGAAATAAACATTGAAGTGCTTAAAGTGTGTGTGCAAATTTGTATGATGCGACAGAGGGTGACTGTGAAATCTAGTTTACATTGGTGTTGGTTATCACGAGCATTTTAGTCCAGAGAATGCTCTGAACCGTCAAGCAGTGAGTAGGTTCAGTGGAGAAAGAGAAAAACAGATGTCTACAGGTTGGAAATGTGAGATGACACGGAGAGAAAGGTCTCTGTCTGGGAATACAAATAGGTCCCATAAATCTAGACAGCCCCTTGAGCAGCGGGGTTTCATGTGCTGATTCCACTGTGTCATAGACAGCTTGTCCAGCAGATCAATAAATCTATTAAGCACATAATGTAGTTTATGATGGTCTATTTTTCTCCCACAACTCCAATACTGGTCTACTTCGGCTAGGCCCATCGGTTGGGAATGACAGAAAAGGAAGAGAAAGCAAAAACTGTTCTTGCCCTCTGCAATTAAAGTAAATGGTACCTTAGCAAGCTGAGAGTCTGTACATAAGGATGATACACATCTCTACCCTGCTTCCCAGAGCTCCATCGAGGACAAAACTGCACCCGCAATGACAGATTAACCACTGCTATGGGTTGGAGTGTAGCACGTAATCAGACTGTAGGCAGGGAGTGTCTTAGCTACTGCGATGCATCAACTCTGTTCATAAAAACCTCATAACTCCAGCAACTCAGTTGCTGAAAAACACTCCTAAATAGCTTGGCTGTTGATGCGTTTTTAAATCTCTCTTTTTTTTTAGTTTTTTTAGATATAATAATTTTGCTCTTTTTTCTGCTTTTGATACTATATTTGAATCTGACTGGCTAAACTCCAAGTTTTGGGTGTAACAATTTGTCCATCTGACAAGGCAAATCACAATATTTAGCGTAAAACTTAAGCTTGTTTACAGTCTATTCACAATCCAACATTAGTTGATTCACCTATTTGCATATTTTCCTATTGAACATAACGATAAATTATTTACAGATAATTTGCCTATTTGCAGATTTTTACATGGAGCATATCTAACATAATTGAAAAAAATTCAGCTTTGAAAAGCTGAAGTACCTAACTGCAATACTACTTGATACCCTAATGGCTGGCATTTCCAAACTAGCCAGCAGGAGCCCCATGTTTTATCGTTGGTGCTTTTCTTTGATTGGCGACTGCCAGCCTACTGTAATCATTTTGGAAATCATAACACAACTTTGATAGAATCTGTAATCTACCTGTATGGTTTAATTTTAACACATATTGCATTTTTACACCTACAATGCTCTATTTCTGTTATTTCACAAAATGTACCCAAGATTTCATGCATTCCAGACTGTGTTCTAACAAATATCTATTCAGTTTAATCATATAATTCAGATTTTCATGTATATAAAATGTTATATGATCAAACATAGTCTATACTCATCAAATGCATCCCCACTGCACAACACCTTTTGTGTATTTTTCTTTTATGTATTTTTCTGAAAGTTGTTGAACAGTGCGATTTCTTCATAAAAAAGGAAGTGGCCAAAACTGGGCCTATTGAGACTTTTAGAATGTCTCACATCAGACAAAATAAAAAGGACAAAAAATGTCCTGTTTACCTAGCAGTTCTGGGCATATTTTTTCAGGTATACATTCTATTTTCATTTTGCAGCAGAATATATCCTTGGTTTTCTTCCAGTGCTTTGGATCCTTCTGTTGACTAACTTTCTTTACTGAGCACAGACTAAATGAACAGATTGACTTAAGCTTATTGTAAACCAGCCCTAAAAGCCTGATCTATCCCTACTGAGGGTACGGGGGCCTGTGATTGAGATTTAAGCACATGTGGGTAATAATGAGGGGCTTTGACCTTTTCAGTAGGATTATTGAAGCAACACCGTAAGCTATTGATTTGTACTGAATGAGAAGAACAAGAGTGGTTGTCAGATTGAAGCTGTAGCTCCAACCAAAGCAATCTCATTAACCACAGGTCGCCCCATACGACTATTACCATCACTCCTGATCCAATTTCATTGAAGCTCATCTAGTTTGCTTTGTTTTTTTTTCAACATTTAAACTCTGAAGCAGAAACAGGTCTTCTGTTTTAATTTGAGTGATCACATTGCTGATTATTACCGTGCCTCAGTCAAACCCAAGGCCAAAGAAAATCATCACCTGTATTTTTTATTTTGCAGATGCAATGACTGTGCATTGTTTATACTGATGAGGTCATGTTGCTGCATATAGCTCTTAACAAGTTTGAAAAAAAGTAATGCATTTTTTGTTCACATAATATTGTTTGCTGAAGCTGCAGCCAGTGTCCAGCATAACTTTAAATTATAGGTTTTGTATTAGAGACAAATAAACAGAACCAAGTATTTATGTGAGATGCAGAGCGAGTAAAGGCAGAGGCGTTGATTGCGGCTTCAAGAAGCATGCATAAATACTTTGCTTGACCTCAAATCCCACTGCTTGCTACTTGTTATTGCATCTAAACTTGCTTCACTATAAATATATGCACAAAAAACACAAATAAATACAAAAAAATTACTCTGAGGACCTTTGGGCGAAACAGCCCACTTCTACTGGTGTTTTTGTGTTGTGTGTTTAGCTCTGATTTTTAATGGAACTAATATATGAAATAGCCTTTCGCACAGTGAAATTCAAGTAATACTACAGATTCAAAGATTACCTTGGAGTTGCATCAACAACTCTGTGAGACAAGGTCAACAAAACAAAGGTGATATATGATTATTGCAAGGAGCTTCTGTCGAATTGCACCACGTTGCACCACGACAAGGCTACGTGTTAATTTTAGGACATTTTAAGTCAAGGTTCAAAAGACAATTCAAGCCCCCTTTTGTGAAATATAGCAGTATCATGTTCCCACAGAAGCCAAGGATAAAGACTTACTGTGGGAGTTTTATGAACGGCTGTCTTTTCAACTGCCTTTTTAAATGTCTTTCTCTGGGACTTTGATTTTGGTTCACATGATTTCAGTTTTTGATGTGGTCCCAATAACAGAAATGGTGTATAAGAAGGGCGCTTGACAATACGGTAGTTTGTTTCCAAATACGAGAATAATAAAAGAATAAATTGATGGCATCCTAAGCTCTTCTGCTAATCTATTTCAGCATTATAACAGAATAGATGAGCTGGCCGCTGGATCTGTTGGTGGCTTTGGCATTTAAACCAGCCACCCACATTTGTTCCAGAGGAGGCGAAGAAGTAAGGAAAAAAAAATATGTGTTGATTCCAATTAACCATTTCAACTCAGCCAGTTAGAAATTCAAGTTTTAACATTTTATAACATTTCATTAAGCAGTATTTGTAATTTTTACAAAGTTAATCATACTATTCATTTAAAATATACCACATAGGTGTGAATCTTCTGTACATGTTTGATTAGATCTTTATTAAACATATCTAAACAAATTAAAGGTTTTGATTAATCTAGCATCGACTTGTATTAAAATAATACAAAAATACAAAAATCTGGAAAAATAATTATTTTAAATGAAAGTAATTCAAATGTTGGTACTTGAGCAGCTTTGATTTTATTTTATGTAAGCCTATTTATTTTAGCCATATTTATTTAGCTATTAACCTTAAAGGTACTGTATGTATTGATGACCTTGAAGTCTGATATTGTAAAAAAAAGTGATTGAGATTCTGAGAGACATACCCTGTTCAATGGAAGCTGACAGAGAGTAGGATTCATTGTTAAATTTTTAAGTGTGCCCATCATATGTTTCCCTAACATGTTGAAAACTCTTTATTGCTTTTAATTTTTTACTTAACAAGTAAAAAAGTTTTAAACTGCAAAGCTTCTTTATATAGAGTGGCACACCAACTAGAACGCTGTTGCCATTTGTATTTTCCAGCGTAAGATTATTTTGGATGTTTAAACTGCATCCCCAATGTGCTTTTTTAGCATGCCTGCCATGAGTCGACTTTAATAATGTCTATCAGGAACAGCAGCAACATCACATTGAATAGGTGTGAGAGAGGGTGCCGTAAAGCAGGGGGAAATACCATTTTTAACACAGATAGAGGAATTACAGATTTGACATTTAAACTGTATTTAGTGTCTTATATGAGTAAAAAAAGGTTAACGTGGCGACCAGCGGTTCGTGTGTGTGTTTGTATTTAAAAAAATTATATATATTTATTATTTATATGTATTATATATATATATATATATATATATATATATATATATATATATATATATATATATATATATATATATATATATATATATATTAAGAGAGGAAAAATATGATTGGACAAGTCTTATGTGTTTATGTGTGTGAAATACCTAAAGTGAGAACCAATTTCAAGTATTGATGTGTATCAGTATTTGGAGTGAAGTTATGGAATGAACTTAATGACAAACTGAAGATGTGTTATTCATTGTAATTTTTCAAGAAGACTTTCAAAACTAGAATAATCCAAGATTACACAAACTTGGTTTGAAGTTTCATTATGTGTTGATTGAATTAACTCATTTAATTTATTCTTCATTTCTTTTCAAATTACTGCTGATTTACTGATTATTCTGGTTTAGGTTTTGATTAATCTTATCGGGGTACAGTATATGCCAAATATAAGCCACTTTGCTCCAACCTACTCCTTTTTCTGATATATCTGTCTGACATATTGCTTTCATATAAAATAATAATTTATTGTTGTTGATCAAAATAAATAAACGCAATAAAAAATTACTTATTTCTCTTATTCATGGGAAAGAAGTAAAAAACAAACATGTTCGCTCTTCCTTCTTGGAACATTTTGGGGTCAACACTGAGGCCTTGTCCACACGTAGCAGAGTATCTCATGAAAGAAGACATTTTTTGACAATTTGGCCTATTGTACACATGAAAGCACAGATTTACATCAAAAATAATTATTTCAAAAATCTCAGACCAAAGTGAGGAGTCAAAAATTCTCAGTTGTGAGCATTCTCTTGTAGACATAAACAAACCACTGTTTTAGGTTTTGCAATGTCGCTACTCGTCACGAAAATGCTCAGAATACACATGTGCAATCTGTGTTTATAGTGCCTTACTCTGGATAATCTGTCTCCATCATGTTTTACAAGGTTTGATTTAGCATCATTTTAAATCCAGTTTAAGTAAAAACTCAGATGATGTTGAGGTAACAAACTAATGTTGTAAAAAGCTTATAAGTTTAAAAGCGCTGAGTTTATCAAATGCAGATTTATATATTTTTGTTTCCCATATTTTCTTACTGGCATGCATTTCTCTATAACAATAACTGATCTGGTGACAGCCATGTCAACTGTGAGCTAGAAAATGAAGTTTCTGTTTCCTCTGTCTTCCTCTTTTTATCTTCTTTTTGGAACCAACTCTGCTGTAATTTCGATCAGGAAATCGACCTGCCGGTTGAAATTCAATTTTTTTTTCTGTATCCGTCCTTCAAAACTGATATCACCTCTTTTGTGCACCACAAGTTTTCATTTCAAAACTCACAAGAATAAAGTCAGGGAGAGGCAAAAAAAGTACATCATTTCTGTCTTTCTTACTTTCAATCGTTTATGCGTTAGCGCCTTGCAGCAAGCACCCAATCTCCTGCCTCTTCAGTCAAGTGTTACTTTGAGCAGGTTTTGGTCTGGTGGATGACACACCTGTAGATTCTATTGATTTGTTTTTTAATCAGTTTGATGAAAATAAATACAGTATTCTACCACAAGCTTATCAGTTTGTACTCTGCTGTATTTTGTCTCTCTTTAGCAAAAGTTTCTTTGAAGTAATTGTGTAAGTGCTATGTGAGAAGATCACACTCCTAATTGACGGAAAGAAAAAATATGGGCGTAATTTTCAAAAAGTACACCATTTTAAGTTGATTATCTTTAAACATTTTATTCACAAGATGTTTTTCAAGACTTTATCATAATACTGTCATAAACCTTAAATGTTTCCTGCCTTTTTCATAGAAGCTTATAAGACAGGAGGAGGAGCTGGTTGTGCAAGTAAAAAAGAATCAAGATGAAACAGTGAGTGTGCATCAATAGACTTCACAGGAATATGCTATTTCTAAGATGAAAAGTATTAGAGTTCTTCAGTTTTTTGCTGCAATTTAAACATGTAACATCTATTTATTGCATAGATACAGTAGTATGCAAATGAAGAGCAAATTACTACACTTTGTCCTCTCCATTTGGTAGCTCATTTGACTTTAGTCTTACCCTTGCCTTTATAGCTTAAATGAAATATGAATTACTTCCTTTGTTTGTATCAGCTTTGAGCTGTTGATGAATTATTTATTTCGTTTCTCTAAAATTAAGAGCCAACTTTTCAGAAACAAAAAAAAACATTTTTTCAAGAGATGGTTTCTGTATTATTCAGATCCACCCATTGCCTTCATCTTATCCAAAACCAGGTTACGGTGTTATAGGGTCCAGCAGAAACCCAGACTCCTGCACTGTCCAATTGGTCGTTGATGATATGGCAGTTTTTGGTCTGGTTGGATATAAAGTCACTAATGAGATCTTTTATCGGTTGCATGGAGCTCGTCACCTTATGTCTAAAGGTTGAATATGGGAAATTTTTCTTAAAAGCTAACTGTTTAAAAAAGTAGTACCTCCACGGGGCATTTAGAGTTGTGCAGAATGAAAGTACACCTTTTCTTTTTGCGGGTTGCCAAATACTTTTGTAAACAACCCCCCGGAGCAGTTAAGCTGCTGTCTGAGCCCCAGAGATTTTATCACCCTTCTCAGAAGGAGCGACCTTACAATATCTAAAACCAGAGTTACTTTAGGTAAACCCTACAAAAGATGGACACCAATGGAAAACTTTCACGGCATCAAAACACACACAGAAATTGCGAAGTTTCTCATGGATCAGTAAGATAATAACAGCTAAGATGCTAACAGCTAACGTTACTGTCGGTCTAAACAGCTTTGCAATACTTGTGTTCATTATATGACCTTGATCATGACCCATCAACCTCCACACAGAGTAAAATCCTCCTACTCTATCTAGTATAGGAGGCTCACTTTCACCGCTGTGGTGAGTTGCTATTAAAAAGACTGTTCTAGCTAGCTTTCTGTATTGACATAGGTCTCCAACCATACACCTCAAATATGCACACTGTAAAATCTGTCCGATGTTTATGTAAATCTAAAGTAGGGAGGAGTGGAGGATACACCCTGTCAGCCTCCGAAAGAAGATCCCTAGAGGACAGGTACAAAAATGAAATCTTGCCTTTGACCTTTATTTTGTTATATTTATTTTTCGTTTAGTATTTTGATTTAAAATATTTTGATATAAAATAAACTTATCAGTACAAAATAGTCCTTACCCTGTAGGATTCGTCGCTGGACATGTTGCCTGCTGGTCTCAGCTACGAACCTGGCATTTGCACGTCTTAAAATTAAGTTTTGTTGTTGCAACTACAACCTCAAGACACTAGATGTCGCTTTGGTGCCCATGTTCCATATTCAACCTTATGGCTGAATCCAACCTCCCTATAGAGGAAACTCTCTTCAGTCTTTTTTGTTTAAAGATCTTTATCCTTATCTCTAACCACAGTTAAGGGTTGGACCTCCCGAATAAATTCCTGTATTGCTCCTGCAGAGGCAGCAATCTTTTTATCCATCTCTTGCTCCATTCTGTCTTTAGTCATGAACAAACACCAAGCATAATTGAGCATCAGTTGCTTTTTACAGAAGATTAGGGCATGCCTGAATAAAGGGGGGTATGGGGGTGGTGTCTGGCCAGCGACCTGCCGGGTTGCATATAAAGCATTATACAGAAGAGTCTGTGGTAAACAGAGAAAATGGATGGACATAATTTGTTTTTTATCCCGATTGAAGTCCCACTGCTAAGAATCTCCTGGATCTCTGCATTACTCCAGTTTGCCATCTCATCTGATACGCTTTACAAATGTTAAATTAATTTCCTATGTTTACTTGCATTTTACATAATGTTGCTGGCCGGGGCGCAGCACACATTTAACACATCATCATGACATCACCCTCTGTTACGGTAAGGCATTTGCGACTTCATTCACAAGACCGGCGTTGCGGCAATATTAAGGTAATATTACTACTGTTAGTAAGCAGAAATGCTGCAAAATGTTTTGGGTTTTTTTAGACAAAAATTAGAACAGGTGAGCAGAGCTCAAATTTGATTGAGTATGGGGTATTTGTGACTTGCAAGATTATCACAAGGTTTCTTTCAGCTAAGGCTGAAGTCGGTGAATCTACAACAAAATGGGTCAATTATAACTCCTGACACGATTGGCAATAATACATAATATGAAGGAAAAAATAAACATGCTGATCTGAGAATAAACATGATCAAATCCGGCATGCTAATACATGAGTTTCCTTTCCGTCATTTTATTTGAAATCAGTATTTGCCAATAATAATGAAACTTGTTACTGATGGTGCTGGGACGAACTAAAGGAATGCAAAATAAGATCAGCCTTTATATGACAGTGTGAGATGTTGCAATACTGCACTTAATCTGATGGGAGGAAAGAGATAAACATCTGAGCTCTATTTGGAGCACTTGCACTAAAGATGTGAATCTTTAAAATCAGCTCACAAATATTTGATTCAATCTTTAAAAAGATTCAGTAACAGCCTGGAAACAAAACACAGCCAGTCAGAGTTTAACGTATACGCTATTCAATTTGGAAAAAAAATGTAGCAGACAGTGACTTGTGAGTCTTCATAGCTTTCATACTTTGTTACAGGAAAAAAAGAGAAATCAAATCGAACATTTATAAGTAGCAAATATGCCATCCAAGGTTCAAGTCTGGTCACTCGTGTTTTGATGAGAAAATGCAAATAAGGCTTTTAATGCTTAACTATCTCATTTTAAATATGAATTATGGCCAATTTTCCTCGTGCAATAAGCAAAGGATAAATTATAAAGACCTTAATCCGCATCTGAACTACATAAACACAGCTCAGAACCGGATTTGTAAATGAAGCTGGTCAGTTAAGTCATAAATAAAAGTATTAGGGTACATTGTGTTTTGTTAGTATGCATTACCTGTTTACATTTGTTTAAATATTTAGTAGAGCTGTTTAGTTGCTCTTGTTCTATGTTGCTTATATATATATATAATGCTGAGTACACACCCTTTAAAAAGTACAAATTCAATCAGTAGCTCAATGAACAAAAGAACAATTTCCAAAGTTTTCACAAGACTGAGTTTTATTGAACACTTATTTAACTCCATAACATGACATTAAGGTTAATAATCTAATTTAGATCACAAAATCTTCTGTTTTACTCAAAATGGTTTAAGCAAAAATGAATACACCCCGCAACAAAAACTACTACATCTAGTATTTTGTATGAGCACTGTGATTTTTTAGGACAGCACCAAGTCTTCTTGGCATGGAATGAACAAGTTGACAACATATTGCAACATCTATCTTTCCATTCTTCAAGAATAACCCCTTTTAGAGTCTGGATACTGGGTAGAGAGGGATTCTCACCTTGTCGCTTCAGAATTCCCCACAGGTGTTCGATTGGGTTCAGATCAGGAGACATACTTGGCCATTCAATCACCTTCACCCTGTTCTTCTTCAGAAATGCGACAGTATTTTTAGATGTGTATTTTTGGATCACTGTGTTGGAAAAGTGCAGAAAGACCAAGTGCACGGAGTGATGGCAGCATCTTCTCCTTCGGTATAGAGCAGTACATTGATGAGTTCATGATACCATCAATGAAATAGAGCTCCCCAACACCAGCAGCACTCATGCAGCCCCACATAAGGACACTGCAACCACCATGTTTCATGCATTTTTCTTTTAAACCTTCACGTGTATACCATCCAAAACCTTTATCACCAGCTGTGATTAATTTGCTTGAAATTTTTAATTGTTTGACAGCCCTGATTATGACAGAAAAAATATTTTTGTTAGATTTTTGTCCAGTATGACTGGAAAAGTTAACTATTATAGTTAATGTAAATTTTCTAATTAGTAAGAGAAGTTATTTTTATTATTATTTAATTTCCAGAGTTTTGACCTTATGAAAACCTATCCTAAATTTTCTATTTAACTGTTCATTCTAACCACATGGAGAATGCACTCTTGAAATATGTTCAAATCAAAGGTCTTGGCGCAGTCCTGAGAGTCTTTCAGGATTGGGTCAGGAATCCTTTTCTTTGGAAATCAAAATATGGTCTCCCTACTATAATAGCAATTTTCTTTCCATTTCTTTTGGAGTTTCAACCAAATCTAAGGTTTCATCATCTACAAAGAATTTAACAAAGAATAATATAAGTTTGAGGGTGTAAACTTAAAACAAATCTGACTGTAGTTTCTTACCCATACTGTAAGCATTAGCTGAGTTAGCCATCTGTCTGATACATTTTGCTTTTATATTAAGTGTTTAATGCCAAATGAGCTGTCTGCACAGCCTTTGAAAAGTAATTGCAACTCTCTCAGTGCAGGGATTAGCTCTCATTTTCTTGTTCACATACTGTATATAGGCCTTTATGAGGGAGCCTACATCATTAGTTTTCCAGTGCTGTTAATGTGCTTCCACTTTGCCCTCTTCCTCCCATAAGAACCAGGGAACTCTTTCACATCACTGATTTATTTTTCAAAAGAGCAAACAGTTTTTTGCTTTTCCGTTTTGGGTTGTCTCTCCCATAAAGTATGATGTAAAATAAATAAGGACATATACTAATGGGGAAAAAACTGAATGTGGCGGCTTCCAGTGGCATTAAGGGACTTGCCAGGATTCTGATCCCATTGTGGTATACCAATGTGGACACAGGTAGAACAAACTGATTACTCCTAATTCTCTGTTCTGTCTTTCATTGGAAACAGAAGATTTCCCTTTCCTTCTGTAGCATTCTGTTTTCATGTTGGCTGGAAACTGAGAGTGCGCGCAATGAAGCAATCAAAATCTGAGAAAATGTATATCCATAAAAAAGTTAAGATTAAAGATTTTTAGATTTTCCCCAGTGCATTTTTCCCCAATTATTACATGTTAAATTGGGAAATACTCATATTAAGTCAATTGGATTATAAAAGATGTGACCCTCCATATAAGACACTATATACAGAATATGTAAATATAGAATCAAAAGAAGTAAACAAGGTAAAGGGTAAAAGTAGAAGCTGTACAGAAATAAGGCAGAGGATGCTTGCTAGACTGGCAGAGATTGGTGTCAAACCTGAGGAGATCAAAGTGTTTTTGAAGCTCTCGCTCTCTGTCGCGCTTTTACAGACACATACTCATCTTGCAGCCAGGGACACCATTAGTTATGAACACATCCTGGCAGGCTTAACATAACTTCTTATGTAGAGCTCAGGTCATGTTAAACCCACAGTTGCATGCTTAAAGAGGTGAATTTTACATAATTTACATGAAAGATGTAATACCTGTTGAACATTTAAACAATTAGTCAAAAAAATGTCATACATAAGACCTAAAAATGTATATTTATAGTTATTGATTCAAATGTTTGTACATGAATGATGATTAAAAGCCGTACATCCACAGCAGAGTTTCAAGCCTTCATTTTGATGGCTTTTCCAACATATAAAATATATTGAACCATCAGCAAAACTAAAGTAAACCATAACTCCTGGGAAAAAGGTTACTTAAATGCATTTTCTCTCTCCTTTCACCTACTCAAGGGAAGCTACAAAGAATTGAGTGTTTTTCTAAGACTTGTAAAATATAGATGCGAATTGATTGAGCTCAGCAAAACACAACAGACCACTCGATGAAATAAGCCTACGCAGGGTGCTCTGTGGGTAAAAGAGTTTACGTTAAGGCTTCTATAACATACCTAAACAAATCAAATGTAAAATTACAGCAGTGCCCTGGGCTCTTTTCAGGTCTGGCAGTTCTTCACAACCTTCTGCACGTTGTTGCCCAATTTTTCATTTTCCAACGCCTAATACCTTTACTCACAGAAGTGAACCATCAACCCTTTATCTTTCTGACTGAACTGGACTTAATCGTGACATGTTTTACAGGCTTAATATAGCTTGTGTCTAGCTGCTTCTTGAAAGCAAATTTTTTTCATATTCAAAACCCATATTTTCCATGTTACAGAGAAGACCATGTGTTGACATATGCCCATCGACTATTAGGGTGAATGTGCGGGATTTGAAGTCCAAAAATGCACACATCAATATATGTAATCAACCACCCCTTTATTAGGTACAGTTTTTAATATAATGTTATGCTCCATTTCGCTTCCAGAACTGCCTTAATTCTTTTGAGCTATTATAGGAAAATGTATTTTTGTATTATTGCAATTTATTGATTAGTTATTTATTTAATTAGTAATTTATTCATTTATTAGTAAAGTTTATTAGTAAAGTTATCCAGGGAATATGGTATAATTATTTGTGATATCAAAATGTTAAGTCAATTATTAATTAAGATACTTTTCACCTATTCTATTTAATCAAAGGACTTCTTGTGTTTTGGTTAAACTTTGGTTAAGACGCAGCATTTGACACAGAAGGCTCTACTTACTCACGCAGACAGGCAGAAATTATATGATAGATGCGTGAGTGGAGCGGCACTGAGAGGAACTCTTGTATTAGGGTCTTGCAATGATGAAATATTTTAAAAAGCGATCAGGACTAAAGCCTCATCTTCATGGAATTCTGCCATAAGCAAACATAAGTTAGCTAAACATGAGACATTTTGTTCAATATTGAGTTGATAGTGTCGCACAGGTGCTTTAGATTCCTCTGCTGCACAGCTATAATGTGAATGTCTTTACAGTTTTAGTCTGGTAACAGTAGGGGATATCAGAATATAATGAACTCATTTTCATGTTCAATATACCAGTTTGAGATGATTTAATGGTTTGCAACATGCAACATTATCCTGCCAGAAACAGCCATCAAAAAATGGGTATGGTCAGACAGGAATGGACATGGTCAACAACATTGTTCAGGCAGGCTGTGATGTTTAAAAGGTGCTCAGTTGTTATTCAGGGGCCCAAAGTGTGGACAAAAATATCACCCACATCCTTACAATACCACCATCAGCCTGCATCACTGACAAGATGACTCTTCTGTCTGAATGTTTGAGTTTTCAATCTTTTACCGTCCAAGTGTAGTAAACCTCACTTGTTGTCCACACAGCAACTGTTCACTTAATATTTCTTAGATCATCAGTTACTGAAATAATCAGACCAACGCAACATGCACTAACAACCAATCAACCAACCAAATTTAAATAGACTTTCTGATGCTGAGTTTAGAGGTGGCAGCCGTGTTTCAGCCATAACTTTCTCAGTTAATAACAGAATCTTGGGTTCTTGATAGCCACCGTAGATCAGATTTGTATGTTTAAACAGTAAACTGTGAAATTTGGTGAATTAGCTCTTTGATTTTGAGTTTATATATGGATATGATGTAACTGGGAACGGTCAAAATGATAAAAGCAGCAGAGCATGTAATGGAAGTAAAAATATTGACAACAATCTCATGAGAGCACAAGTTTGAAAATGATTTGATTTAATTGTTTGGTTACTTGGTTCCCTTGGTTCTGAAGTTTTGTGTTGTTCTCATTTGCCTTTAATTGTGCCGGAATTTAGATTTTGTTTTAGGTTTTTGTTGATTTTTTTTTTTCTGTTTTGCGCCCTTTGTGCTGGTTTGAAAGGGTTACATGTATCAGTACATAAATTTGGATCAATCATTATTAAAACAGGAATGCATTTAGGACCCTCAACCCTGTCTCTGAGCATAACTGTCTCTGCTGTATATTTTTGAAAAATGCTTGAATTAGACAGGGGGTGAAGAGGAATGCAGCGAGAGACTGAAGAGGAAGGTAAACCTTTGCAAGTGGTTTTTCAGTGCATCACAAAAAAATAGGGATAAGGATGTTTTTCTCGACTGTGATTTAACATGTTTTTTTTTTCTGGTAAAAGATCATAGCTGTATTTTTCCACAAAATTATGTTGGTGAAGAAAAAAAGAGTCTTACAGTGCTTTTACTTTAGTAAAAAGAACACCTAAACAGCGTACTGCCTGCATTTGCTTTGTTAGAATAAAAAAGGAAAACTCTATCGTTTGCAGTTTAAGAGGTGCAGATTACTAAAGTGGTACTGAAACTGTAAGTGCTTCCTAAACCGCAACCTCACATTCTAGATAGTTTGCCGAGAACCCTTTGGTCAGCTACAGTTGCTCCCATACAGGGCTTCCTTTATGCTTCACAGACATTATTGATGTTAAAGTGTATTTCTGGTTTGCACGCAACACAATGCTTGCTCTTTGGACTGCTCCTAGACTCTAATGTAACTAAAAAATATGACCCAATTTCCTTCTCTGGGCCATTTTCAACACCAGTATAAATCCTGCAGTCATTAGGCATCACTGGCATGCGTCGGCTGCTGTAACATAAGGACATTGAGCACCCAACCCCTCCTTCGTTCTCTTAGCACTTGTATCTTTTGTCATTATTACTTCCTCTCTTTCCCTGAGGCATTGTGATGCACATAAGGAAGAACTGTGGTCCTGACAGCAGTTTTCAGCAGAGGCTGAACCGTCCTCTGAAGGACAGGTGCATCTGCCACCTAAGGGACTTTTACTGGACACGGAACAGAGCAAGGACATGCTGGGCCTGTCTGTGTAGATGATAGTAACTTTATAAAAAGCTTTAACCAAATGAACCATCTCACGGAACAGGAATGCAGGAGTGTGAGTCAGGCAGGCTGTGACGGCAGCACTGCAGAGAGCCCTGGGGCTGCACAGGACAGAGCCAAGTCTCTAATTTGAATTTCTTCCTGTCACCGAACAGACTGGAAATGTCCATCTTTCATTTGCAAGCTGCCAGGAAAAACCAAAAAAAAAAACTCTGTCAGGGTGTCACCAATAGGAAGGCATGATTTTATGTTGAATAATGTAAATGATTAACTTGGTTCAGGATGTAGGTTTTTTCCCTTTTTCACTGTTCTGCTTTCTCCAACATTTCAGTCATCATTGTATCTTATTCAGTAGCTTCAGGCTTGATTTGTGTGTTTTTAGTGTGGGAGGGGGATGAAGTGTGATGAGGTTATAGTTATAATTTTATGTGGCTTTTTCATATGTCTGACAAGCATAAATGGTGGTGTATATTCCAGTTAGGCTTATCTTCACAATGTCTTCCCCTGACTCAAAAAACAGCCAGTGACGGAAGAATCTAACGGACTGTCTGCATAAGCAGAACGCCGAGACTACTAAAGCAACAAATTATTTCACATTAGCTTGATTTCACAGCTCTTTAAATGGGCAATCACTTGAAGCAGTTTTGTCATTCCATCGTTTGCTGCCCACTTGATTTTATTTTACCCATATTGGCCACAAGAGCTGACCCAATCTGAGACACAGAAAGCTATGCAATCACAAACACACACCTGAGGACAACTTAGAATTGCTATTTAATTTAAGATACACAAATATGGACTGTGGCAGCAAGCAGGAATACTTGTTGGAAACCCTCACTGGCATTAGAACAGCATATAACATCAGATAGAATCCAAAAATGATTTAAACCCAAGATCGTATTATGGGAACCTTACATCCCACACAAATAGTAACATTTAAATAAATAAAAAAATCATAGTTTAAAGCAAATGTTCTGATTAAGTAAAAGAAAACTTTTTTTGTAATTATAATTGGATTTAAAATTCAAAAAACCTTGGAGGAATGCTCTCTGACTGAAAATTGTAAACTTGGCAAACTGCCTTCAGGCATTTTTTTCTTGTCATTTAGCACAATAACAAAAAAAGAATTTGGTTGACTCTGAAATCTTAATTCTTGAAGTCACTGATGTAAAAATTGTTCCCAAATATTTAGACTAAAATCCGTGTCTTAAATTGTGTAACTGAATATGCCCCATTGTTATGAGATTTTGGAGATGGCGAACAACGAAAAGGTTTTGTAGATTTGCATTTTGAGGTTTGTCCGAATTTCTCAATTGTTGAGTATTTTGTGCACCAAAATATTTTTCAATCTAGAGATCAGACTTCTGTGTCAAGCCCGGTTGTATCAGATCTAGAACATTCATAGACAACAATCCTTGCCCCGAATTCATCATTAGATTTTTATTTGGACTTTGCCTGGATTATTGTAACACATGAGTATGCTTTGATCTAAACCACACGTGTCAAACTCAAGGCCAAACCCGTCCCTCCAAGGTCAATTATGTGGCCCTCTAAACTCTACAGAATCTTATAAATTTATGCTCTTTTTTTTGTGCACACCGATACAATTTTATTAGTAAAATAAAATCAGAGTTTTTTAAACAGTCCTTAATCACATAATTATGTAAAGTTGTTTAGGATTATTTAATTTTAAAACATACTTTTGGAATGCGGAGGGTGATTTTAATGATTTGTTATAGTTTTATCAATACTTTCTGCCACAACCGGCCCTTTAAGGGTATTCATCAGCTTGATGTGGTCCAAAATGGAAATTAGTTTGAGACCGCTGATCTAAACCATTCCATTGTAGCATTAGCTGGTGTTTTGGGTCGTTGCCCTGCTGGAAGGTTAACTTCAACCAAGGCTTCAAGTCTCTCTCCAGCTGCCACCATCACTGTGTTTCATTATGGGAGGTTATATTATAGAACACCAAAATGCTTGAAATAAAAACCTTTCGAATAAATACCTGCATGAATAAATATAACCCAAATATATAATGTGACAATTAAATTGTGAAAAAAATGAATTCATATGTTCTCTATTTGTGTTGAAATTATCATACGGTTTTTATTTGTATATCCGATTTTTTAGCATTTTTGTGTATATTGTTTTGAGGTAAAGTATTACTCTCCCCTCTCCCACTAAAGGACAATGAGGACTTCTTATGACTTTTCTTCTACCATCTTCCATTAAGAGAAGATTTTTTTGAGTGCTCAGCTAATAACTGTCCTCTCAATGTTTTCTCTACCTGAGCTGTAGATTTCTGCAGATCCTCCACAGTCCTGGCTTGTTAGTTTAGGTGGACAGCTATTTAAATTCTTCTGTTCAGTTCATACTTTCACATGTTGGATTGCATTGTTTGATTTTTCAAGGATTGTGACATTGTTATTATCTAACCTTTATTTATCTTTGGTCTTCATGATGCTGTTTGTTCAATAAATGTATCTAACAAACATCAAACCTTTACAAAAAACTAAATAATAAAAAACTGTCTTTATATTTAGATAGACATGCACTGGATGTTGTTTGTGGGTTTTCATAGTAGGCAGAGGGCTACTAAATGCAATATGGAGCACACTTTTTGCAGCTGGTTTTGTAAAACAAAATAAATAAATGAAAACGTTCAATCTTCCATGGGGTAAGAAGACTTAAGAGACCCAATGTTTACAGTTGATCTTACCGTTTTGTAAGAAGTAAAACATTTTTTTTTAAAGCTACTTAACGTATGTCAAAATGTGTTTAACAATATCAGTTTAAGCTCGTATTTAATTTAGATAACTTTGTCTTCAAATAAAAGTTCTAAAACATTTTTTTTAAACATTTTTTTCTTTGACTTCAAGCATTCACAATTCTAGTGATTAAATGCCACATTTACCACTAGGCGAAATCACAGTGGCCAAAGATAGCCACACACTTTCAGCAGCATTCCCGATAGGGATTGAAACAGTTTTTTGTTTTCAAGACACTTTACTTGGACATCAGTTTTGATGAAAGCTTATTCTACCAAAACGTTTTCCAATTATCTTGTTTTCCACAGAGGAATTGCACATTAACAGTTTGAAAAAACATTTGACAACGTGATGCAAATACAACCATTGAAACAGCTATTGATGGTGTGAAATCCTGAAAATCCTCATTAACCTTAGCCAGCACCGAGAGCTCAGTGATTCTAAAGTGCCAATTGGGTGTAAAATAGCATAACTGTAGTGATTTGCATTGATTGCCTTGGAGTAGCAGATTGGAGAATCCAGCAAATAATGGCAGCCATAATATTTATCTACTCTAAATGAAAAGGAGCTTTGTCATTTAGTAAAATAGTTTATATATGAATAAGCTGAATAATGCTGAAAGAATATTGTTAGTGACTTTGAAAGCGTCTCTAGTGCACACTCATCATCCTAAAGATATTGTTCTGTAATGTAATAAACACGCTAGCTACAGCATATTCATTTAATGTAAAGTTTAATTTTATGACACATTCCCAAACAACTGGTACCAATAAACAGCCTGTCTAAAATTCAAGCCCTAGTTTAACAGAAAGTTGTGTTTTTTTGTACTCTGTTCAGGAGAACATTGTAACACGATGACTAACACACAGGCAGAGTTAACGGGAGGAGTATCAGAGAGCTGTGTTTCTATTGGCTGCTTTTCCCTCCCACAGTTAATGCTACAATGAAAGCAAGCCACCTTATTCAAGGTGTTACTGCCAAATTTCTTCCAAAAAAAATCAGAAACAGGCAGCATGTGTTTAACTTCTGATCTTGTTAAAGCAGACTCTTGTCACAAGTTCGCTCTTTCTTGTTTTATTCCCTGCTCTGATTTCCTTTAATACGCTCCCTTTCTTTGTCTCTTCCTGTCAGCTGAATTTAGCATCCAGAATTCATCTGATGTGAATATCAGGTTAGCACCTGCGGTTTTCCTACTATGCTAGTGGATCCTTAATATCCAGTTATGTTGCTCAGGCATCTTAGAACCACATCAGAGTAATAATGGATCCTCTGCAGTTACGTAAATCTGCCTCCTTGGCCTGTCACAATAAACAGTAAATCAATTAATTGTACGATAAATTCAAATGGCCTCAATCCTTTTTCAAGCCAGAACATTTTCCAGTTGCATGCTCCTTTCTTATCCTCACGTGTTTACCTCTTTCTACCAAAAAGAAAGGAAAGAAAACCACCATATGCATATACAGTAACCATAATGGTAGCGTAAAATTGGATGTCTTTTTTATTATTATTCAGAGGTTTATTGGTGTTTTTTGCACTTTTTGTTTGATAGCCACCTAAATTGTAGTTTGTTCTGTCTTTCTTGCTGAGCCAATTGATTATTACCTTCCCCAATGAGGATATACTTTTGCCAGGATTAGCTTTTTTTTCTGTCAGCAAATAATTTCACCATTTGTAGATAGATTTTAATGAAATTTTCAGGAAATGTCCACAGTGAGAACAGGAACAACTGATTATATTTTAGGAGTGATCTGGGGGTAAGGTGAGGGATAGTTAGCGACATAACACAACGTTTTAGACAGATGTTGATGACAACATCAGGAAATGTGAACAGTGGGGTCAGGAACAAGTGATTAAATACTGGGATGGGGGTGGTTCCTTGGTGGAGGTCTGAAGGGCAATTATGTTTAAATAGTTAATCCATGTTGTTTTTTCATTGTTGTTTTTTTCTTTATATTGAATATTAGAAATGTCTGGATCCAGTGGTACATGTTGTTTCGATATTAATCTTTATTGATTGTTCAGAAGTTGTACATGGATTATTATTATTATTATAATTATAATTATTATTATTATATTAGTTGAAATCGGTCTCAGAACGACAGTATTATGGTTTTCTACGATGATTTCGGGGAAAAGTTATAGTGCGTAAAAATGTGTCCTGATAGGTTTAAACTGATAAAGGGAGGTTGCCTTTTGCCACTTTCAGAAACAAATGTGGGTTAATGGTTGGATGCATTCAATGTATTTCTTCCTGAATTTGTTTGATTATATTTGACACTCCCGTCTTTCAGAAACTTACTTACAGATGTTTACATCCTATATAAAAAGACACATGTACTGTATGCAAAGGATTATTGTCCGCTTGGAAGACATATTTGTACAGTACATAAACGTAAACTTATTAGATGATGACTTTAGATGCTGCCTTAATATTTCCAAATAATCATCTTTTTCAATGATTTTTATTTTCTGAACACTAACGCATGATGCTGCGGGATACCATTCTCAGTAAGGTTTCCCCCTTTGATTTGTGGCTTCTTATATTGATTTAGGAGAATAACCTTCTTCCATAGCTTTTTATTCCATGTCAGTACATGGGCTAAAATATTTAATTGTAGAAAATGGCACTTCTGTATCTGCTTTAGCCACAGTTTTTGCCAGGCTCATTGCTTTTGTTGATACAATCTGTTTCAAACATTTTTCATAGCAAAACACAGAATCTGTTTCCCTGAAGAGTTTCATGAGTGGAAATTTCAATAGTATATATATTAACAGATTTGTTTAAGTAGATGAATGTTGTACCTTCAGGCATCTAAAATTATACCCAATGATGAACTGTTGATCCGTTAAACTGGAGTACATACAGCTTTCTATACAAGTGATTTTACAATTTTTTTCTGAAAGGCAAATACTTCCTGGTCTATTGAAAAAAAAATCTATTAGGGATGCGATGATATCACTTTTTAAAATCTGGTACGACAATTACAATAATTGGATTTGCATGCTAGCCGATCTAAATTACCAATACTGATACTTTTACCACACACATACGAAAAAAATGCAATGAATTGGAAGACAGGTTTTATTTTATTCTGATTTTTATAGCAAATGATAAACAATTAGATAAAAAAAAATAAGGACATTGATAATGACCACCAAACTAAAATTTCATTTGAAAATTCAACATTTTCAGTGAAATTATTGCAGTTTCCACATTTTAAGTATTGGTTCATGGTATTGATTAACTGTAAACGATACTTAGGTACATAGGAACGGTATTGGCTGTGATATCAGTCGCGATATCATCTGTGCTTTCCTTTTTATCCATATAATATATTAGTGGTGTCACAATCTCAATTTCTTATCGAAAATAAGTAAAATAAATAATTTCCGTTTGCCCATTATGTGGATGTTTCAATACCCTTGCTTCACTGTTGAAAAGTATTTTACCTTCTTTCTTTTGTACCGTGTATATTAGTGACTTAAGCAAATGAGGACCGATTGCCTTAATGGGTTTCTTTTGGAAGAATTAATGATTGTCACCAATTTTCTGCAGTGAGCTGTCCCATCTCTGTTCTGTATATTACATGTAATTAGTAGCAGAGAAGTATTGTAAAATTTCCTTCTTCAGTATTGAGTGGACCTTACCAGTTAAATCCTTTTTTCTGTAATGCTGACATGGGTTGTGTAGTGCATAATGGCCTCCGGACCAAACCCATTATTTGGTATTCTTTGTGATGTGGCTCCCAGAAAGCTGTTGTAAGTAATTAGGCTTGGATGAATCATCACCATCAGGACTGTAAAAAAGAATGACAACTTTTTAAGTGAGCTGAAATCAGTGAAAGCTGCTAGTCACAAAGCTCCTTGCTTTTTTGTTTTTTTATCAAAGTCATTACACACCTCAAAGCAATTGTTTATGCAATATGTATATAACATCACATTAATGAAAGGTCCCTCCTCACATCTCCACACAGCTATTATATTTACAGTGTTTACATATAAAATAATTAGTTTTCATGTGCATATACTGAACACATCTTCTACACACAGTGTTTTCCTTGTGGCTGTTTTCTATCATAAGGCTTTCTCAAATCATCATAGTTTGCCAGTTTTGGTCATCATTTTGGGGTCTGTTGAGGCTTCCTTTAGCTTTACATTCATCCCCTTGTATTTGTAGGGAATACCTGCGTCCTCTTTTATTATTTCATATAGTAAATATACCATAATATGCATTAATCCGTACAGTTAAAAACCATCTTGTCACTACAGTAAAAAGTTACTTCCACAGCAGGGTACTCACATAAAAATTTTAAAGAGCAACACAAATGATTTCAACCAACCAAAGGTCAGTTTATTAATCTAGTGTTAATCATTTCAATTCATTTTCAGTTCAGTTTATATTGCACCAATTGACAACAGATGTCATTCAAGGCAGCCTGGTGTGGAGCAAACCCGCCGTACAAAAGGAGCACATGCGACAGCTTTTTCCGCTGCTGATGCGATAGCAAGATGGATTCAGAGAGACTTTCTGACTTCTGATCAATTCTATTAGAGAAATGTTCCCTGATTATAAAACTCTGGCTGAAGTGCAGCTTGTAATTCCAATCTATACTGTGGCAACAGAACTTGGTAATACTGTATGTGTATATCTATATACACATGGTAAAACAATGAAAGAAAGAAAACGGTACAGAAACTGATCAATGTTGAGTTCTAATCTTTCTGTTGTAATAAGGTAAACTAATTAAAAATGAAACAAGATATTTAAAAAAAAATAACTTTGTGTGTGTAGGACACCTGATGACTTAAACATGCTGATTTATTTATTGTAGCTGACTTCTGATTGCACATGGCACAAACCACTTCATAGTCCAGCAGGACTATCCAGATGCATGTTGCAGAGTTCAAAGATGCCCATGATAGAGACTCAGGTAAATAAACCATTATATATAGGCAACCAGTCATCATATCTTCCACTTCATGAAACGTATTAATGCTCAGTAGTCTAAGATTCATTCTTTGATGTATTTCCTTTGCACTAAATGCATTACACCCTTTTTTTTAAGCAATGTTGAATTTATTCATGTTTACATAAATGTGCTGTAACAGCTATGCCACAGGTTAGCATCTCAAGTGGTTTCACTCATGTTTCGTCGCTCCCCGTCTCATGTCGGGTGTGGTTTTTCATGAGCCAGCTTGGAGCCATTTTTTACATGTCAAAATTAAGCAGAGGATCACAGTGCATGCATGTGATTAACTACACAAAACACTGTAACTGTCTTGTTATCTCTTGAAACTATTCTTTAAAATATTACAATAAAATTACTGAATACTGAATGCTGATACTGAAACTTGGGGCGGCTGTGGCTTAGAGGTTCAGAGTCTGCCTTGTAACCAGCGGGTTGCCAGTTTGAGCCCCGGATCCATCTGTCTCACTCCTTGGGCAAGACCGACTACCTCTGTTGTTAGCCAGAGGGGCCGATGGCGCGATATGGCTGCCCCCCTTCTGTCAGTCTGCCCTAGGGCAGCTGTGGCTACAATAGTAGCTTCCATCACTGTGTAAATGTGAAAGTGAATGTATAGTGGAATTGTAAAGCGCTTTGGGTGTCTTGAAAAGCACTGTATAAATGCAATCCATTATTATTATAAAATAAAAAGTAGGTAGACTCTAGATCTAGTTGCATTCTTGACTCTGTTTTAGTATTAAAGCCCATTGCCTAATATTTGTGATGTCTGATATTATCGGCCTACCATTATTATAAGCTGATATTGGTATTGAAATGTAATAATGAGAATTATAGATATCAGTTTTACCTTTTTAATGACACTTTATACTAGTAGTGGGTCATATTAAATGTGTAAGGTAGAAATTGTTTAAATTTAGCCCAAGGTAGAGATTTTGAATATACAGCCCCACCACAATTATGCATTTTAAAGATGTAATCAAGCTGTTACTATATACTTTGTAACAGGTATACAAGGAATATAAATACTGATGTTCAGTGTTTGTCTATACACTAGATATTGCAAGTTTAAAATGTGTTGTTTTTCATTTGACAGAAAAAAAACTGTTGAACTTGGAAGCATTTTTAGTTCAAATACGTGCAGGTTTCCTTTTGTGCGATATTACATTTATAAATAAGTAACCAAAGTAAACAATTTTGAACCTTATTTTCATAACATTTAGCTTTTATTTAAAATAAATTAATCCTTGTTTATATAGTGATAATTTCTGTTTCTCATTTTCAAAATTTTAAAATATTTTTTTATCCATTTAGCACAAAGAATTTTCTTTCAATGGCAATCCAAACCTTTTGAAAATTATTCTGCTACAATGTCAGTGAGAATGCTCATAAGCAGTCGTTTGACATATATAAAGAAAAAAAAAATTGCAATAGACCTTGAATGTTTAGGTAGACGTCTATTGGTTGTATTGGTTTATATACGTATTAGAAATTCGGATGTAGACTAAATCAGGATAAACCAAACTTATTACCAAAGTTGGTTTTCCCTCTGGCCAAACCTAAATTTTTTGCACAAGATAGGCCTAATTCTACTGTCCCTGTACAGGGACTTTCAGCGTTTAGAAAGGAAGGAGTGATACTAGAAATGCTGTATCACAAATTTATCACTGGAAGCAGTTTGGAGCAAAGAATCCCTGAATGGAGTTGGGATTTAGTGAAGGCCTTATTTCACTGCTTTACATGGTAGCACTGTGATAAGCACTCATGGTGCTAATGTTGAGATACTGTCTGTAGCTGAAATGGAGTAGAAAAAGATTAAATAAAGAGAAACATCAGGAACTGCCATAATCAATGCATTAGTTTATTTGGCCGATCATGAATTTTAAGCTAAATATTTATAGTCATTATTTTTATTTTAACACATTTGATTTTAGTATGGTTAATTAAATTGTTTAATTTTCTGTTTCTTTGTCATCCTTCAAACCAAATGAGCTGGTCGAGCCAGCTCTGGTTAATAGACACTGTCAACTCCATCTTGTATGACGTTTTAGTTATAGTTTCTTATTTTTAACCCCAACTAGTACGAGAAATATATAGCTCACCTGTAAATTGGTAAAATTTGTGCCTTTAGATGTCCAAACAAAGCTGTTCTGCTTTAGTAGGACTTAGTAGGATTAAAAAATATTTAACCTTAGATAGCTTCTGATTTCCCCTGCTGCTTCCCATTTAGATATCTATTTAGTAATTATGATATTCTTTATATCTGTCGCCAAGCTATATAATTTATATTCATAACTGTAGGTAACAGTATGCTTTCTTGTCTCTTTGCCCTCATTAAAAAGATGTATGTAAGTTAAACCGACTAAGTAGCATGTGTTTAGATATTCATCACAAAAAAATGTCATGTTGAGTTCTGATCTCACTTGAATCTACTTCTGTGTATGCAGAGCTGGAACTTATCCATTCAATGGGGTTTTTTGCTGCATGACAACTGCAGGGAAAGTTATACAGACCAGAATGTGTCGGCATGGGTGAAGATTCTACTGTGACAGCTTTGGTGGAACTTCACTTCCAGTGTGCGAAAACAGATCTTGAATCTTTGTCAAGACTTGTATCTTGTTCAGTAAGTCGTAGGATATGCACCACACATAAGCTTTTGCTGTAAAATGTCACCTACAAACAATTTTGTTGGAAAATTGCATATATATATTTGATATTCAAAAAATTAAATGCTTCTGTGTGAAGCATTAGTCAAAGATATGCAGTATAACTGTGCTATAATCTTAACATTTTGAAGTATAGGCAGATGAAAGTAGCAATTAACTCATTTTATTGTTAATTTTAAGCCTAGAGATGGTGAGATGATTTGCACCAGTTAGTATACAGTATGATGTCAGTGGTGGGATGTTGGAATATTGCAAGGCCCTGATTTATCAAGATTCTTAATAATGACCGCAATATTGCGTGCGGCGCAAAAATGTTGTGCCTCTCGATTGTCCTTCCTGTTGCGGGAGATCTACTAAGATTGCATGAGAACTTCTAATGAGAAATTTTCACATATGATCTAGTCTCAGTCTACTTGGAATTAACAAGTTACCCAGTAACGCATGGACTAGTCAAGAACCTGCTGTTTTTGAAATCACACTTCTAATTAGCCAATGGTTAGCATTTTCCTAAACACAGCAGAGACTATAAATCTTCTTTAAAAGCTTATAAATAATACGCATAAATCTCCCTGGAGGTTAGATGCATCGTCAGCCACGCAGCACAGTGTTTGTTCACTAAGCAGCTGTAATAGACTTTAATAAGCAACACAAATGCATCCTTAGGTTCCTCACATAAATTAAAGATGCGTTTTTCCTTTAAGCATTCAGAAGGACATGCTTAGAAGATCACACATTTATATTTGCATTCTACTTTACCAATATAAACACATACTTTTTCAGTCGGTAGATACCACACAGGACCAGTCACCATCTTGATAGCAGCCATGTGTCCAAAGCAATCTTATCTGATGAACGGTAATTTGCACCTCCCTTCATGTTCATCTCTGGAAGTTAATAGGCAGCAGTAAGGAGAGAGGGTCAGAGCACATGGAGGATTGCACACTGCTCGCCCTGTGCATGTGATTTTGCTGATTTCTTGTAAACACTCTCTGCAGGCCAGTAAGGAGTAAGGACTGGCTGCTGCCCTCCTCTTTAGCAGTGGCCGTGACTCGCATCAAATGTTGCGAAAGTCATTTGTGAGCCCAGGCTGATTACTGTGATTAAAGGAAACAAGCTACATCAATTCATAGAGGAAATATTCACTCTTCTGTTGTTAAAAGTAGAAAAAGACCAAAAAATAAAAATCTCACTTTCATTACAGACTTATAAACACAGAAATAACAGTTAATTCCACATTTCTATAGAAATATTCACAAATTAGATGTTTTAAAGTCTAATTTTAACAATGAAATAGCCCTATAACCTGTATTTGGAAGTATTTGTCTCCATGATAATTGGAATGTAATAAATTGAGCTCATTTCATGTTTTGTTTTTTTCCGTATGCTCAGCAATGCTGAAAATGTCTTGTTGCAGTGACAGTTCACTTCTGTCTGTGTGTTTGTGTGTTCATGTGATGCCTGACTATAGATGCTGCCCTTGTTTACTGTCCTTGAAAACAGATAAAACGATGAATGAACATTTCAATAAAGGTTGTATAAACTGTAATCTTATATTGATGCCTTACTTTATGAGGAAATGAAGTGGATCACATTAAGCTTATGAAATTTGACTTTAAAAGTTTTCCCTTTTTATCTCTGAAGAAATTTTTCATATAACTGAAGCTCACGTTTTTAAACTTCAAAGCTTTATCTGTTTTATACAGTTTTTATTTTTATTTAGCTGCCTCGAATAGGGAATGACATTTCTGTTCAGGCTGTCAGTCATGTTTATTATTTTTGGATGTTCTCAGATTATCTGGGAAACCCCCAAAACCCTCTCACTGCAGGAACTTTGAATTGAATTTAACCCAAATACCTGGTCGGTGTGTGATAAGGCTGCTGTAAAAGCTGTACGTGCTGACGCTGTGAAGTAGTTGTGTTTATGTGTAGCCTGACCAGCCACCCATTGTTGACCTGCAGAGCCGCTGACCTTTGTCTCCATCACAGTTGGGCTTGTGTTGCTCTCCTATAGCCAAATTGGAGCACCAAGCCACTGAGGCATGCCAGCATATTTTCCACCTCTCTGACTCATCTAAAAAAAACGTTGCATGTTGTTTTGTTTTTTTTGTTCGTTTTTTTTTTTTACTTGTTGGCATACTTAGATTTTTTAAAGTCCCCCACACTCTGTGTTAATTTTTAAAGAGAGTATCCGCAGAAACATGATGCTCCTGGTAAAATTTTACATCAGTTTTCCCCCCTCATCTGATGATGATGTAACAAGGATTGCACAGTTGTAGACGGAGCTTATAAGTTATGAAAAGTAAAGTAACCACCTCTCAGGAACAATGTACCTGTATACACTGACTCATACATGTGTACATATGGATATTTTAAGTAACATGTGGCCACTTAAGTTTGATGACAGAAAGCTTTCTAAAATAATTTAGGATTAAATTAGTTTCCCAATTTAATTACTGTATGTTATTACATTTGAAAAATATAACATGTGTCGAATTGATCTTTAAAAGTAAAACTAATCATGCATTTGAACTTCCATTTTTTGCCAAGTGACAACTACAACTTTGTTTACACAATGTTTACATTATACACCACTTTTAAGATGCTGAGGTTCAATGCTGATGTGTCCATAAATCTTCTAAAACCTTTATTAAAATCTAGAACAGGTTTTAAGAATCCAAAAATCTGATTGAATAGTATCATATTTTTTATATAGAAACTCACAGTTCTGTCGTTAAATCAGAACTTGAAGTTTGACCTCTGAAAACCAGAAATGGAATGTACCAGACAATTCTGGGATAATGATGTGGAGACATTTAAGGCTGTGTTAGCTTACAAAGCAAAATAAGAAAAAGCAAGCATCAAGACTACACATCTAACAGAGGGTCATTCAAGCCATTATTTTAAAATGGTTTACTGCACAACTGCAAACCAACTAAAACATGGCCATCCAACTAAACTGAAAGAATGCAAGGCAAAGCAACTTTATTTGTATATCACACTTTCAACAACAGGCAAATCAAGGTCCTGGGTGATTAGTAGACTAGAGTTGAAAGACCTGATGTGTCTGGGGAGTTGGTAGAGTGACAACAGATCTTCAAAATAATTTTGTGCTCAGCCATTCAATGATTTATTAACCAGCTGAAGTATTTTGAAGTCTATTCCCTGAGCTACAGGGAGCCAGTGTAAGGTCTTAAGTACTGAGGATATGTGCTCTACTTTCCTGGTTCTAGTTAGTACGCGAGCAGCAACGCTCTGGATCAGCTGCCAAATTGACTTTTTAGGCAGACCTGTAAGGACACTGTTGCAAAAATCAATCCAAGTAAAGATAAATGCTGGGATGAGTTTGTAAAGGTCCTATTGTGACATTAGTCCTTTAATCCCAGAAAAGTTCTTTATATGATAGAAAGCTGACTTTGTTATTGCTTTTATTTGACCCTGGAGTCCATCCATGATGGGATGATTCATCACAGAAAATAAACCCACGACAACTCAGAAGAATCTACAGTGATCTTTGGCTCAGAATGACCATTAGTTAGGGGAGAGTGGGGTAAGTAGTGCCAATTTGTACTTAAAGTCCCTTTAAAGCAAGGGGACTATAATAATGCCTCCAACTAAATTATGTTCATATATTTTAGGATCTTGTGCATGCCTGGGGACAATTAATGTGGATCTCAAATAAACTGTTGGAGACATATAGCTATAGGAAAAAAAGGTTGTTTTGTGCCACAACTTGCCCCGGTATGAGGTAAGCTGTGTCATTAGAGAGAATACACTGGGGCAAATTGTGCCATTGATATTTGAAGTACAACTGATCTTTACAATCTCACAATTGATAATGCTATATAAAAGCTTGAAAAATCAACACAAGATGACTTGAATTACTTTAATGTTTATTTCAACTTTCAACAACATCAAAGGCCACTTTCATACCTCCAGGAGACAAATGAGCATCTAATCATCTACAAATTATCTGAATCTGTTCATAGATTCAGCCTACTACTGAACATCCCACTTTTCAATGCTGCAAGGAAATGTGAACTTATGCTCCCTTCTGGCTGTACCACCACGTTTTTGTGGAATTGGCAGTTTCGTGAGTACATCACCTCTAGGGATGAATCATTCATAACTTTCTCTAAATGTGAAGATGGCCTATCCATCAACATACAGTACCTTTTACATATTTGCTTCAGAAACTTTACACTGATGCTATCACCTTTAGCATTCTCCATGGTGACAAAGATCTGTCTGCTAAAGACTATCATTATGAAGTTTACAGTTTAAAAATCCAATGGATTTTGTTTAAAATTGAGAATAATGCATATTTTACAGATCAAATTTAAGAATACAGTGAACAATAACAATAAAAATAAAATATATAGTAAATAATCATATTGGTTAACCCAGCCCCTTTGGCACAAATTACCCCAAGCCCACCATTTTGTATAAAATAGATCCCCCAGGTCTTTTGAGTTAGCACCATGCTAACTATGTAAGCTCATGTTGTAGCTTACTGAAGCACTAAAACATGTGTGAACAGTTCTCAAAGTTATACATCATTGTTCAAACACAGCAATAGAAAATTCCTGATCATAGAAATTTTGGAGGGTAAAAAAAAATGTTTTTTGAACAGAAATGTGCTTACCTCTCTAACCATGGTCTCTCTTCTTTGGAGGATGAGTGAAATGGCTGTCTCTTCGAAATTATCTGGTCAGCTCACCAACTTCCTCAATGGTTTTCTAGATAAGAGGGTGGGCACTACTTGGCCCTGCCTTTATAAAAGGCAAATATGACAAGGTCTAACTTATAATTAAATACAGACATAAGATTAAAAAAGACTAGCAACTGGAATTACAGCAACCATGGTATTGATTTGCTATAGGTGAGTTGACTACATGTGTACAGCACAGTTTTCAGATTTTTATTTTAGATGTTCCTGTTCTCTGACATAAAACATTTTCCTATGAAAGGATATCTTTCTTTTTTTATGTCTTGAATTTACCTTCTGTTACATTCAGCATCAAAACATGCCTGTCATTCAAGTTTATATATCAGAGCATCTCATTTTTGTTGTTTTTGGCCTAAATAGTGACTCACAAAAAATTATTGTCTTTAGAAATTTTTGTTCAAAAATGCCGCCTGCCTCAGAGGCCACAGGCCAGAGCTCGCGCCTTTATGATTCACACGTCGCTGCTCATCTCGTCCTCTGTGCTACAAAAGCACCTCCTAATGCTGGATTCGGCAACAGCAGATCGACATGACTCAGCCTGACCTGCACCACATCAACACTACTGAAAGCACATGGGTGGTGGTGGTCCTCATACTGTGGAAGAACATGTTGCAGAAAATTCACCGGCTCTAGAATGAAACGTTTCTGTACGTTGACAGACAGCACCTCCGTTAGAATCCGTAATGTTGATTTGAATGTTAGTCACAATATTGCAAATGCTTATTGAGCTCCCACCTGCATGCACATAATAACAGCATGTAAATTTATTTCGTGGAGGCTGCCATTTGTTTCACTTATCAGTTTACAGTGTTACCTAAGAAGTGCCATAATGGCGTTTCAGTGTTGCTTCTTTTATGTGACAGACAAAAAGGGCCCGTTTTGTTAAAGTATGCCAATTATTTTAATATCCATAACTCCAATTTACACGCTACAATATCTCCTTCTCTCCTAACTGAGTTTGCTTCAATTCTCTCCTGAATTTAAGCAAACTCCCTTTGCTGGAGATGTTCTGTTTCACCCAATATTAAATGCTTCTTCACCTGTATTTTCTGCTATACCGCAAATAACCAAGACATTGTGCTTGTAAATTAATAAATGTGTCATATCTTATAATCATATTTTTGCATTCTGATTGAATAAAAATAATTACAAAAAAAGGCAAAGTAAATTATGCCTACACATTACACTGCCCTCTGCACATCTGTAGTATTTTTTTGTCTTTATTTCTAGCAGACGCAATTCAATTCACTTTTATTTATATAGCGCCAATTCATACCAAATGTCATCTCAAGGCACTTTAAAACAAAAGTCATTTCAATACAATTATACGAACATTACAATCAGTTAAAAGTTTTCTATGTAAGGAATCCCGGCAAGTTGCGATGAGTCATCGACATGAGGTTGTGCCCGGATAATGCAGACTCCAACCACAGCAATCCCTCATACTGAGCAAGCATGTAGCGACAGTGGAGAGGAGAAACTCCCCATTTAACAGTAGGAAACCTCTGGCAGAACCTGGCTCAGTACAAGCAGTCATCTGCCACGACCGTCTGAGGGTCTGAGAAGACAGAAAAGAGACAGCGTGGAGGATGCTCGGTCACTTTGAGCATCATCTGGACCAATGCTTTCCATCCAGGGGAATTTATGGTTGAACAGGGTACCAGACCAAGTGGAGCTTCTATGGGGAGAAAAATACTGAGAGAAAACTGGGTTAACAATTGCAATTATACCAGAAAATCCAAAACAGGAGAAATGTGATCTTTCCTTTTAATATTTATCAGAACTCTTGCTGCAGCATTTTGGATGAACTGAAGGATTTTAATTGCATTTTGTGGACTTCCTAATGATAAGGAATTACAGTAGTCCAGCCTTGAAGTAACAAATGCAAGGACAAGTTTCTCTGCATCACTCCTGGACCAGATGCTTATAATTTTAGCAACATTCCGGAGGTGAAAGAAAGAAATCTTAGAGACCTGTTTAATATGGGATTTATATGTCATGTCTTGGTCAAAAATTACACCGGGGTTCTTTACACTATTACCAGACGCCAATTTAATGCCATCCAGATGAAGTGATTGATTTAGTAGTTTCCTTTTAAAAGGTATTCGACACTCGTCCTCACTGATGAGCCAGCACCAAAGTTTTGGTTCCAGAGTTGAGTAGGTGGACATATCTCCAAGCAGAATATTCTGTTTTTTAACGCACATTTCTAGACTGGAAATACACATTTTATTTGATAAAATAGCATTCTGTGTTCAGTTTTGTTCATAATCCAAGTAAAACACTAAATGATGCAAAACAAATCTAGATTTTCATTCTATCAAACGTTGTTTTAAATAATAATTGAATTTCACACACAGGATAACTGATGTTGACTTCCAAACATTACCTGCTTTTTAAGTGAGGAATAGACAGTAATAAACTTGGAACTGCATCACAATTGATAAGAACTATATTTAATAAAGGATACACGGTTTCAAAAGAAACTACGAAAATAATTATTAATTAATAGGTTTTGTTTTTATTTACACCTGCACTCTAAAAACTGTGACACAAGGACCCACTAGATATTGATTTATAATATAAGAAGAACATCTAAACGTGAGCTACTAAAATATTAAATGTTTTAAATTATGTCAGATAACATCGGCAGGTAAATTTTGTGTTAGTATGGCATACTGAGAAAGTCCTAATTGTTTGCTTTTAGAATGTTCTGTACTTTTTATATATTGAAATAATCAATTTTTGTTTAGAAATAAGATTTTTCCTGTAACATAATACGGACTTTTGAGAAAAAAAAATATTTGTTTTCTAAGGCATTAAACTCTGAATCCAGTGAGAATTAAAACCCATTTTTTAATGAGTCCTTCTAATTGTTACATTTATGTATAATTCCAAAAAAAAATAATATCCTAACTTTAAAATGTTATATAGAATTTGTTTTATTTCCCAATTGTATTTCTCCTAAAAAAAACTGACAAGGCAATTTTATTTAAATAGCAAACTTTCAACACAAGTCAATTCAAGATGCTTTACATGATTACAAAAATGTGAAAGTTAAAACATAGAATCACTAAAAGAAAGTGTTAATGAACATTTATGAATGAAAAACAGAGAAAAAATACAAACAATAAAATAAAACATTTAGCATTTGATTAAAACAACAATTTAAGATGGAAAAAAACATTTAAAGCACTAATAGTATCAGTTACTCCAGAGCAAGTCTAAATAGGTATGTTTTTGTTTTGTATTTAAAAGAGTTCAGTGTCTCTGCAGTTTTACGTTCATCCGCCAGTTTGTTCCAGATGTGGTGCTTTTCATTATTATCCCTTTTCAATATTTTTTGATGTGTTGCCCCATTGCTGCATTCATGCTTTGTGAACTTGTTTGATAGCTGTAACCTAAGCTGCCAGACCAGCAAACCAAGCATTTGAACGTGAACACAAATTATATTTTATTAAAAGCCACAAACATTGTCCAGATCAGCAAATACTGTACTAATTTATCACTGTTACAAACAGTTACATTACCCTTCAATGAAAAATAAATATATAAGTAACCAAATAAATAAATATAATTTGAATCTACCTCTAAGCGTCTGAGGTGAGTTTGATGCATGGTTCAGTGTAATTCTGTAATATTGTGAAATCTTCTGAAATCTGTAAAGATTAAAATCCTTTCTTCTAAACATATAAAGTTTGAACTTTGAAGCCCAAAATGTTGCATCATGTTGAACACTTCTCAACACAAATACTTATTCATACGTTATGTGATCTAGGTTGATCTGACTATAAATACTTTTCATAATATGAAACATTTTCACATAGTTTAGACACATTGCCTTAATTTCCATTAGAAGCTATTAATCTAACATAGACACCATCTGGTAGATTAAAACGTCAGTGTAATTGTGAATGATTAGCTTTGGCTTTAACTTATCAATATTTCTAATAATGTATATTTCATACTGTATGTACTGAAAGGAAGAATGAAAAAGCTTCCGATATGTCACACCTAGTTTGGTCAGATAATAAACTGACAAATGTGCTGGCTTACTGATTGCTGTTACATAATAGAAAATAAAAATACCAGATGACTCACAAAAAGTGTTGTACCTTAAATGCGGCTGAAACAGTCCTATAACACTGACGTCTTTAGATCAGTCTCCCATTAGCTCTGTACTTACCTTCTTTTGTCTGGTTCAAACAATTTGCTGTGCTCTGCACCTTGATAGCTTTGAAAGCTGAACCAATGTCTGCCTCCTAAAAACTCTTTGGTGAAGAACATTTTGAGATAAGGAAGATCAAACAGAGTAAAGAACAAGAAGCGCTCTCTCCTCCTTTCTAAAACAACATCTCTGTTTACTCACACTTCAAGCTGCTGTGGCTGCAATCATTTTCAAGACGATGCTTCTCCAGTTTGAAACGTGTGTAAGCAAAGTCATATTGTGTTTATTTCTGAGTATAACCAACATTGACTCAGGAATCTTGACCAAAGAGCCCCACTTAAACATTTCACCAGCAATTTGCTGCAGTGTGAGTTGGCAGGCTTAAAATTCAGCATCCCGAGTTTACTTCTGCAATGAAGCATCCAGAACAGATTGCTCCTTATTTTACTTTGAAGGAATTTGTTTCAGGAGCTGTCAGTCTGTCATCACTCGTACTCCTAAAGGGACGAGTCACTGTGATGATGTTGGAAACATGTGTGTGTGTGCATGTGTGTGTGTGCGCTCCTGTCTAGAATTAAGTCTGAGGACCAATTTTTTGTGTTTTGGGTTTTTAACCTATAAAGTGAGGACATTTAATACAAAGTGAGGACATTTTGCCTGGTCCTCACTTTGGGGCACTGTCACTGAGCTCTACTGGTTGGTTTTAGATGTATGGTGTGAGTTAAGTGTTAGTTGGGCTTAGGCTTAGGAGTGGATCGATAATGGTTAGGTAGAGTATAATACAGTCAGTAAAATGAATCGGAGTCAATGAAGGTCCTCACTTCTAATAGAAAAACGAGAATGCATGTGTGTTTGTGTGTGTGTGTAGGTGTTTTTTCTTTTACTTTTGGAACTTGGTTTGCCTGCCTTTAATTTGTGACCCCAGAGTGTAAGACACTTCTGTCAGAACACGTTACATAAAGTGTGACGTGCACTGGAGGAATGAGGTCATAGATTTTAGGTTCTAAGAGTTTGTATTCAGGAGACAAACCTGCCATCGAATGCATGTACTGTGGTATCCTACGTGTTTGACTGGTTTTTGTCAAGCTGTGTTAAATTGGTTGCTCTATTTACAATACTTTGCAAAACTGTGCCCACATTTATTGTTTCTACATTTCATGTTAAGAACAAAGTCTTCAGTGGGATTTTTCTGATATACAAAGTAGCTCATTTTTGTCAACTGGAAGCAAAGATATACTTGGTTTTCAAATGTATAGAAATAAAAACAGACAGTATCAAAAGACCAAGGAACACTGGAGAAAGGTCCGGAATAAGGTTGTGTGGGTTTTGAAGTCAAACATCTCAAGGATCATTGTTCCATCCACCATCTGAAAAGAGACTCTATGGTGCACCTAATAAGGCATGGCTATCCACCTAAACTGAAAGAGCAAACAAGAAGGGCAGCGATCCGACAAGCAGCCAAGCAGTCTGTGGTTACTCTGGAGGAGCTACAGATATTCAGATCTTGTGTTCATTGAACAGTAGCAAAAACTGGTGACAAACCAGACCGCCATAAGCGGTCTGGTTTGTCACCAGTAATGACTAGTAATGATGGGGACACAGCCGGCTAAAGCTTGCTAGTGGCAGCGTCATACTATGAGGATGCTTTTCTTCAGTTGGGACAGGGATCCCAACCACTTATGATACAAATATAGAGAAGGATACATACATAGCAATACAACAAAGGGCCCTAAGCTCCTATAGTATACAAGAATACCAAAAATACAGAGAGAGACACTTTGATCATTGGCAGATACACTTATTTTTATTTACTGCCAATGATTTATTGGTCCGTTTAGATGCATTGATCGGGTGGAAGCTTTGAAATTATATAATTAACCCTTCAACCACAATGCAGATTGATTAATTCACTTTTGAGTGTACAATACTGCTGTTCTTTGTGTTAGTTTGTCATATAAAGCCTAGGTAAAATGCCTTGACATCTGTAACTTGACAAAGTATTAAATAAATGTAAGGGGTATGAAAAGTTTTTGAAAACACTTGTGCTGCATCTAATGTTTATACGTTATACAGTTTTCTCATTTAAACTGTGGAGAAACAGTTAAGTGTGTGTTCTTTTGTATACCCTTTACAGTGCCTCTGGTACAAATTACATCCATAAAGAACAGTTTTAACAGTTTGATGATGCAGAACTAATCTGCCTGTCCAACACCTTTGGGATAAATTAAGACACAGAGTCAAAGCCAAATCTCATTACCAAACATTAGTGACCGGTGGCACGTGAAATGGTAATGGTTTGGCAGGCTGGGAGAAACAATAACATGAACACCCCTTAAGTGCTTGGGGTGGGGATGTTGTTGTGACAATGATTTATGAAGAGAAAATATATGGTGGAGAAAATCCTCTGCCTCAAAAATGTGGTCAACACATAAGCACATTTTGGCGAGATCCTTACATAATCTAGAAATAATTTTTACAAATTAAAGCTTCAGGAAACAATTCATTTCAAATAGAGATTTCTGATTTGGTTCCAGTCTTAGTGGGTGATCTACAAGCAGCTGTTGAGCTTCCAGATAATGATAATAATAATATATATGTAAAAATAACACTCTTCAACACGAGACACCATGCTCAATCACAGCCAAATACCTTCTGTGCACAATATATATATATATATATTTTTTTTTTATTTTTTTTTTTTTTTTTACGTGTCCTGTCTAGCAGTCTGCTACTCAGAATAAGTGTCTGAGTACCAAGTACAAGCCCAACAGATTTACTTTCCAAAGCAGAGCATTACAGCTATGCTATAATACTCCACTTGATATATATGTATGAAAAATCTTTATTAGTGATTACAGTGAGTTTAATGTCTTGAAGTTATCCACACGAAATTGAGATAAGAAGGAAGAAAGGAAGAAGATGAAGAAGAGAAACAGGACCGGTAGAAGTGTGAACAATATTTTCTGATGGCAGCTTACAGCAGGATGCACCATGTCATAAAGCTCAATCAATCTATAACTGATTTCTTAAACAGAGGTATTGCAGTTTTTTTGGGGTTCTTATTTATAGCATGCAATACGTTCATATACTCACCCATACAATTTTGGTGTGACTTAAAGTCCTTCGGGAGATATTTAGATCCATAGGGAGGAGTATTAACTTCGGCTGACATGTTTCGGCGTCACACTTCTGCCTTCATCAGAGCTGTCATCATTGATGGTGTTGTTACCTCCGTTTATGTGTGGGAAGCAGGGGATGATGTCGCCCCCTGCTGCCTGCTTCTTCCCTGGTGATGATGCAGTCCCAGCTGTGATCTAATGAGTAGACTCCATCATTCCGGTTCAGAAAAATAATACTCTTCAACAAAAGTGCAGTCTCTAAATAAGGCATTATCTGCCGCAAAGCTCCTTCATTTCATCAATATTTCGTTATGAATACCTAGCACTATTCCCCTGCAACTGCTATGGCTCATCGCAGTGACACAGTTGAAATCCCCGGTTGGTGTAAATTGAAATAAATGCCAGTAAAATACCCCAAAAGAAAACAACAAAGCACCTTCAAGATGCTCCCAACTCACAGTGGAAGAGTGCTAACGATTAAAAACAAAAACATTGGTGAAATGAAGGCATTTTGAGACAGATAATGCCTTATTCAGAGGATGCAATTTGGGTGCCCAAACAACTCCCATTATATGGATATACACTGATCGCGAATGGATCTAAAAATCTCCCAAAGGACATCAGGTACATCAGCAAAATTTTCTCAGTGAATATAATAACATATTGCATGCTACATTGAGGTCCAGGTTGCAAAAAATGGTACTTCCTCTTTAAGTTCACTGTTCTAAAACAGAATCCACATTCACTACATTCCAAATGTCTAGAGCCGCTTTTTTATGTATCATGACACAATGATTTCCAAAACCAATCTGCAGCAAAAATCTATAGATATAATTATGCTACCATAATCCTGCCAAGCCAATGCGAGCCGAAATCTGTTGGTAATATTCTGTTAAAGCTATGCGATGAAGAATGAAGGCATTTCAGTCAAGAATGGGCCGAAAAGAGAGCCAATAATGTGCTAGTATAGTATAGCTAATTGTTTAACTAATTCAGACATGTATAACTCTGGGCATTTTGAACAAACAGATATTCACTACATTGTTGTACTAAAGCAAAAAGGAGGGAGATCCAACAGTGAGGGGCCATTTGGAAGCAAGTTTCATGCTAGAAGAGAGCTCATGTGATTACAGCTGCCCTTCTGAAATCAGTCGATTTATGATGTAGCTTTATCCCACGTGTGAATGGAGATGACTAGATGAATAATCTTATGTTAAATCCAGCGTAATGTTGGATGTTCATATTAACCCATGTTCTGAAGAGTTTTTGAACTTGAAAATTGTAATGTTTCTATATAAATTTAGTAAAAATAAATCACATATATTTACATGAAAATAAAAAATTGTTTCAAAAATCAGAATTTTGAAAAAATAAGACCACTAGCTGAAAAATTATCATTGATTTAAATCATTCAAGAAGTCAAAAGGCCAGCTCAGCAAAATAATCCTGACCTGCAGCCCGGACACGTCTTTTAATGTTGAATGTATGACTTATTTATTAGCCTACCACAGTGTCATGAAATGTTCACCAGAGTAGAAATCTCATGTAAAACCTAATAATATTCTGGTCTGCTGAAGCCGTCGGTTCACTTTTAGGAAGTCCTAAAATAGTCGGCAGTCTCAGGGCTCATCATTTTCATTTCTTCCCTCGCTGAGTTGGTGAGCTTCTCGCCGTCTGTCGCCCTCCCGCCTCTTCTACACTCGCTCTCTAACTTGGATTTCCCCTCTCCATGTCTGTTGTGTTTTAATCATGAGCAGCCTGCAGGACAATGTTGACTGTCAAAGTTTTTGTTATTCAAGCAGATGTTTGTTATAACCGATCAGTCAATCTATCACTGGGTGGAGGAGACGAGCTAAGCTGGTGCAGTCCTCATATGTTTGCATCTTCTGTGTATTGAAACAAGTGAAGAGAGAGGTGTCAATACCTGCAAATAAAAACTGTCAACCATGACAGAAATCAGTCCAGCTCAGAGTATTTAGAGTAAAACAGGTGTTCATTTGCAAGATGCGGTTCATTTTTCTGTCTCCTGTCATAAATTAAACTTTATATTGGAGAAGAAAGAAGAGAAGGGTAATAAAGATGTTTTGACTAAAACACTTAAGAGGCAGCTGGATTTAAACTACATTGACAATGCTTGTCATTGGATGGAAATCTTTTGATGAGAAGGCAACAGAAAAGCAGTTAAAACCCCAAACTCCTGGCTCGACACTCTGCTATGTGTTTACTTTAAAGACTTACTTGTGCATTGCAACTCTTTCAGTCCCTGCAGTGCATGTAGAGGGAAAGTTAGTTGTTTGCCTGTAGTTGTGCTGCTCAAACTTTTACCCTTGTGGGTTGTTTTGGATAGACGAGGGAAGGTGAGGAATAATTCCCCTTGGTTAAAGTGAAGGATGTGAATCAAGGTCACACTGAGCGATGCTGCAACAGAAACATAAAAGGGCCAGCCTGGCTTCATACAGTGACATTCTGCATGTTTATAATATGCAGCGCCGTGCGTCCACATAGCAGCCTGGAAACTACAACCTGGGAGCATCATTGATGTTTTTTTTATGTGACAAAAACCTCAGGTGGAGATGGTGTTGAAATGGAAACTCCTTCCATGCTTTCTATGTAATCTTGTTTTGTTTTGTTTTTCACAAAGGAGCTTCTTATTGCTTCTATTCCATGTCAGTGGTGAGCTCATTCTTGTCTCTGTTGCCTTATGTCTCTGTGTTTTCTGAAAGAAGAAACTTGTGAGTGCAAGGCCCAAGTCAGGTTGACTGTAAAGATCGACCCAATTCTTTCACACCAAAATGCATCAAAAAATACAATTTGGAACCAGAACTTTGCATGTAGACCATATTATGTTCAAAAACAAAAGAAACATTCTCTGAACCACCAAGTTTCATGTCTCTGGGTAAAGAAAAATTAATTAAGGCCTGTCATCCGTTTTTCAGAAATGTATTTTACAGTAGATTAACTGTAGCTGTTGTGTTGCTCTTCTAGGGTTGCTGCAGGAAGTAAGGTCTCTACTGGGTCTTCTTCCTAACTGTTTCCATGTGTGAGGATCACCTCAGAGCACGTTAAAGGGTGGTTCCAAGGAACGGAACGTAATACAAAGTAGAAACAGCTCTGTTGAGCATGTTGAGCAAGGCAAAGGTGGCGTGTGGCGAGGTATAATCTTGAAGCCCACCTGAATCTGGACTGTCTCGATTGGATTCATCTAAAGGTGGTTCTTACAGCACCAGTAGCCCAACTGATCTACCTCCTGTCTAGATTCTGACTTGCTATTGTTCGGTGTCAGACCAATAAGTTTAGCGTCATCTGCAAACGGCAGTGGTTTTACACATGGGTTCGCTGAGGTACAGTCAGTTTTGTACAGTGAGACATACTCCTCAGTGCAGGTGGTTCCCAGTCCAATTCTGACGGTTCTTATGTGGGAGAAGACGCTCCCCAGCCTCTCCTACTGCTGCCGGTCATTCAGTGCTCCTCAGGTCTCAAACCTTTCCTGTCTTAACAAAAAGTCAAGCCCTTAGTCATCAGTCAAACAGAACTTTGTGCTCTCAACATCAGAAAGCCCAAGATGAGAACTTAATTTGGAAAGGTGGGAATGTTGGATGTTGATTTGGCTGCTTCACAGTGGAAGGGATGTCTCGAGGCGATATAAAGCTTGCTAGTAAATGTTGCAACACGCAAGAACAAATTATCTTTACATGCTGTGTGCTTCAGGACTCTGCAACTCCTGACTGTGAGCTTATGTGGCATGGTAGAGCTGTTCCTGGCTCTGAGGTATTTTTCACATCACAATAACAGCCCAGACAGGGGCAAAGGCAGAGGAGCAGAAATTTTACAAATGGACTCAGTGGAAATATGGTTGTGGCTAACCTCTTCAGCTGGATCCACTTCACTGCAAATTAAGGGTAAATATCTGTCATTGGTCTGCGCTTGGCTTTATGAGGCTGTTAGTGATGTTGATGACTGAGATAACTTGGTGCAGACAGTAAAACAGGAATCATTAACTTAAAAGATAATAAATAGGTGGGAGGATAGAGCTTTAATCGCTTTTTTTGTTCCCCATTAGAATTAAAAATGTACATTTTCAGATTTACATGAGAAGGCTTGATGATCTTTAGATTATTTTTGATCTTAAGTATGTGTCCCAATTTAAGTTAAAGCCTCCCTTCCTGCTGAGAGGTCAGTTGCTTGTTGGGCAGGATGTTCTATTCATTTTAAAACAGAGAGAACAACTGCAGTCTTCCACTTCTAATTACATTTTATCAAAGACGAGAGCAGGAAGGGAACATCAGAGACCCACAGGCAAGTAACGGGGAAGTAGTCTTTGGAGGCTGCTTTTGTTCAACCAGCAGCTTGCGGCATTTCAGAAGTAAGATCTTAAGTTCTTTGAAAGTTCTCAGGTGCTTCCTTTAAAATTGAGTTGTTTGTGTCGTAGAGCAGCGGGGGCGATAAGCTTCTGATTACTCAGACTTGGCAGCCCAATACCTACTTTTTTGTAGGTTTTGGATGATAAGCTCACTGCTTTTATTTTTTTGTTTTTTTCTTCTTTTGTTTCACTGAGCACACATGCAGAAGCTGCCACCTAACACCCCTGCAGGCCTTTCCAGCCATCATCGGCCCTGTCTGAGCTTTTATGTCTCCCCTTAAAACATGACTCGTGTGCCTTTGGGACATGACAGCTGAGCGGTGAAAGCTCACAACCCTAACATGAAAACTCATCAGCTTCACTCCTCGAAAAAGGATCAGCGAAATTGGAGACTAAGCATCAGTGTAATCTGGGAATTTACCTGTTTCATCCAGTTAACATCACTGTGATTTATTACAATTTCGGTTTTTGCCTTAGCAACACAAATTCATCTTTCTATACTACTACTGTAATAGTACAGAAAAAATGTATGCTTGTTTTTAAGTTGTTTTTTTCCTAAAGTCAGTTCTTTTAAATGAGAAGTTGGCCTTGTATATGCAATCATATACATACAAATAAAAGTCTGGGAGGTGTTGTGTATATGTACTTAGCTTTGTTCTTCTGCTGGAAGGTACACAGTATTGTCCCTGAATTTACCTCCAACCATTTTTTCATTAACTCAGACCAGGTTTCCTGTCTCTGTTGACGTAAACATCTGCACACAATGTTGCTATGAGACTAGCTCTAGGCTTGCTGGTTGCTTATCTTAATAATGTTCTCCTTGTCTGGTCTGTCAGACAAGGACACCCATCAGTCTATACATCTGTCTGTAGAAATATCTGCATTTTGTTTCTAATGATGTTTTGTATTTACAGTTAAAAGAAATTGTCTAAAGAACCTCAGCACGAAAGTATTTCTTGTTTATGTAAAGCATTAATTCATTTATCTCACCTCTGGTGGACCATAATGGATTTTGATTAATAGCAGTATTGCATTTTGTAACTATAAATACTGCTTTATTCAAGCCCTCCTTTTCGAACTTAGTCCCTACTGAAGTCAGAGTTTGGCTTAAAGTGTAAAAAGTTTACTTTTACTTCTCTTTTCATGAAGATCTTTCAAATTCTCAAACTTTATGCACCATTTTTAGAACATGTGCTAATTTAATCTACATTTAAGAAGAGCAAATCCCTTCTAATTAAGGATTTACAGATTTCATAGCCTCATCCATGTCACCAGATTCTCCTCAGCTCCTCATCAACTCCTACATATTTTGACAGCTGTGAACCGTTTTTATGCTGTTGGCTAGTTGCATTCAAAATGATCTCGTCGATTACATATTTCATTTCTGTACTCAAGCAGAGTAATGTCTAAAGATGCCTCATGTATTTTAGGTGTCAGTGGAAGAGTGAAGTGGGATGCTGTACTGAGTGTAACATACTATTCATGTTTATTGGAATGAATAAGGTAGCAAAGTGATAGAGCAGTTTCTGTATGACAGGGTATATTCATGCAATGGTGACATTTTATATTTCATTTATGATATTCTACACTCAAGTAATCAGGTCAAAGTTCAAACAGGGAAAACCCTAAAAGCATTTGGTTACATTAACATAAAAGATAATCCAGACCATTTTTATCATTTGTATTACAGCAATATTGGAAAAAAAGTAGAAAAGAAAGACAGACAAAGGTGATGCATTTCTAAACAGGGTTGGAATACTAAAACTACTAAACTGGCTTTACTAACACAGAAATTTGTGAATATTTGAAGCTGTCTACTCTAAGACAATGGACTGTTATTAGTTTTTTTCTGCTTTTTTTCCTAGGGAATCTAGACTGAACAGAGATGTTCTGAAACACACTTTACAGTCCTGAAACATCAAATTGTGAAAACAATATCAGGGCTTTTTCATTGCTTTTTTGGCATTAGAAGCACCATGGATTGAAACAGATGAGAAAACCACAATGCAAACCAGAAGAAAATCACTCTGTTTTAGTGAAAATCTCATTTTCATAAGCTGATTGTATCATCACACCTCTAGTTTGATATCTGACTTAGACCTTGCACTAGAGTTAAATGTCTTTTTAATAAAATTTCCATCAACTCAAATGCCAAAATATTTCTGAGCAGAAAGTAGAGAGACCAGCCTTTTGATATGAATTTCTTTTTTCAGAAGCTTGCCTGGTCCTTTGACACACCAGCCCTTAGCACCTGCTCCATCACTAGGTTCTCTCATCCATGATTCTTTTCTAGATTCATGGATCAGATTGCCTAAAGGTAGACTTCTACCTCAAGGAGGAAAGAGGAAAATTTCTACCACATTCCACCTAGGTTGTTCTGTATTGGGCAAGGCAACTTTATGTGTACACTGCACTTTCAACAACAAGGCAATTCAAGTTGTTTTACATGTTTTGGGGAGAATATTTATGTACATTATAGAAACAAAGCATATGACACATTAAAATATATGACATTCCAGCTATTAGTGATCACTTAAAGACAGCTCTAAACAAGTTTTTGGCCTCAATTTAAAGGTGTTTCAGCAACTTTGCAGTGGTCTTGAAATTTGTTACACATAAGAAGAGCATAGGAGCTGAAAGCTGCTTCTCTGTGTGTGTTTTGATTCTGGGGATGGTTAGTATACTAGGGTTGGAAGAACTGAGTGGTCTGTGGGGTGGTATAGAGAAAACACATCTTCATACTTTGGTCACTCATAAACTATTAACAATATTTTGAAATCTATTCTCTGAGCTACAGGGAGCTAGTGTAAAGCCCAGTTTATGCCTCTCTGACCGCGAATTTACACTCAGACACAGATGTATTGACGGAGACGTTCTTTTGTTTATAGTAGTCAGTTTTCTCCTCTCCACTTTCTATTGTTTTTTCAGCGTTGCTTGACCAGGGGGTGCTAACTTTTCATGCCGTCTCTGCCTACTATCACAGCACCGTTTCCGTTTTTTTTCACTCTGTGAACACATTTCTTCCTCAAGGAGCAATGGACGACAGAAAGTAAGTTTTGATTAAGCTGTAAAGCTTTTTACTAGAAGTACAGATCATAGAATACTCTAAAAACACATGGAAACAAACACAGCAGCCATTTTGTTGTTTTCCTACACCTCCTTGCATTCAAAATCGCCAAAACAACAGATTAGATAAATTTCAATATAAAGCATATAGTGGCGAAATGCTGCATTAACTACTGATTTGAGCGACGATAGAGCACCATTCTGAGGAAGCGATTTCTGACTGTTACTGAAACAGACCAATCAGAAACATACGCTACCCGTTGACGGAGACGGATAGTTAAAAATTGGGCCTCTACTCCGGTCGTCCTTGCATAGGTGACGGAGAGCCCTTGCGTTGACGGATAATGGCGTTGCATCAATCAGTCTCCGTCAAAACGGAGAAGCATAAACTAGGCTTAAGGACTTCAGAACTGGGGTGATGTGCTCTGCTTTCCTGTTCCTGTTCTCATGAGGATTAGAGCATCAGCGTTTTGGATAAGCTACAGTTGTCTGATTAACTTTTTGGCAGACCTGTGAGGGACCCTTATGCAGTAATCAATCAGACTAAAGATTGTTTCAAGGTCCTGTTGCCACATTAGTCCTTTAATCCTTGAAATACTTTCATATGATAGAATGGTAAATAGTAAATGCCCTGTATTTGTATAGCGCTTTTTCAGTCAGAGGACCACAAAGCGCTTTACAACTACATTCAGTCATTCACCCATCCATGCACACACTGATGATGGCAAGCTACGTGTGAAGTGTCTTGCCCAAGGACACAACGACTGAGACTGTCAGAGCCGGGGCTCAAACCGGCAATCTTCCAATCACAAGACAAACCCAACTCCTGAGCCACGGTCGCCCTATAGAAGGCCTGCCTTTATGTCACCTTGGAGATTTTGTCTTAATGCAATACTACACCTAGATTTTGGGCCTGATCAGTAATTCCTACGTGTATTAACAGAAGCTGTGTGCTGGCTCCTACACATTACTTTTTAGGTCCAAAGATATTTAGTAAGTTTTGTTTCTATTCATTTAGAAAAAATGTTGGCACATCCATTGATTTGCTTAATGCATTCATTAAGGGTTTGGATGGATTCAAAGTCAGCGGGGAACATTATAATATAAGGCTGACTTACATTTCCTTTGTCATGGTAAAAAAATCTTGCCTAGTAGGAACATCTAGAAGCCCTTAAAAAGAAGAGGCCCAAGGAGGGAATCCTGGAGGACTCCACAAATGGTTTCTGTCTCTTCTGATAAAGAAAGGCCTATTGACTCAAAGAATTCCATGTACATAAGGTAAGATTCATACCAGCCAAGTGCTATACAAGAGAGAAGTTGAGAGAATGGCCTATAGTACTGCATTAAAATGTTGTCCAGGTTGTTGTTCTTCAGTAGGGGTTCAATAACTGCTGTTTTTAAAGCCTCGGGGGAAAGATTTGACAGAAGGGAGGAGTTAACTATTTCAATGTAATGCAACCCAGTGACAGGGAAAACTCTCTTAAGAAAAACTTGAGGCAAGCTATTGAGGCAGCAAGAGGAGGAGCTTGTTTGATTAAGTTAATGATTTCAATTAGGTTTGATTGGTAGTTTTTTTTAATTTTCACTACATTGGTGTTAAATAGGGATGGCATTGGTAATGGAGTAGGTACTGATGTATAGATTGACTCTCTCAGAATCTTTTCATTAAAAAAGCTGGCAAATTCATTGCCTGCCTTTTTACTTCTACCTCTTTTGTCTAATGCATCTATCTTAAACATGTCCAAAACATTTCAGCCTTACCTCTCCAACTTTGTGTCCCAACATATTACCCTGATCTGTCCTTAACATGTACCCACTATGCTGTCCTTGCTGTTTACTCCCAGTGGAAATGTTACTACCATCAGCTCCACCTCAGCTCTTTTTGCCTGCACCACTGCCTCTAAAACTATTCATCATAACAGAGCTACTTACTGTGTTGTGAGCATTCACTTTGATCGTTCTGTAACAATTATGTTTCAGTTTTATTGCATTTAATTTAGTTTCTTTTGCCAACAAGGAATCAATATTTTCATCTTACTTTCATAAGTCACTGCAAATAGCCTATAGTATTTTTAAAAACAAGGCTTTTAAATTAGATTGAATGAGCCTCCAAGCCCAGCTAATTGCAGATTTCTATGGTCAGCTTTGTGGTTTTATGACCACCAAAGTTAAGGTTTTTTCCCTCTAAATATTATACATCCAAATCTTAAACATATGTTTTTTTATATAAACAAAAGAGTGCATCCAAGGGGATTTCCTTCCAATGAAGCAAACAGAAAAGCCCCTTGTTCAAAGAGTTTTGCCGTATTCTGAGCGGCGGTCGGTTTTATGCCGCAAAGACTTCTGGGTAATGTGTTTGTCTTAATTATAGAAGTTCTCCATTTTACATTATAGTGTGTGTTACAAATGTTGTCATATTCTTTAGTTATCCTTTGAGTTTTATTGTTGTCAGTGTTTGGTGGTTATTATCAGAGACAGTGGTGCACAGGAGTGGAGGTGTCGGCCTTGACTGTTATAGTTCTGTCTCTACTTGTTCATGCAAGAGTTGCAAAAAATATTGCCCCTTTGTGGGTGTGCGGCACAAGGACATGAGGAGTGCAACCAAACTTTCCTCCCCAGTCACTCATGTCCTGGGTGATGTCGTACTAAGAGTGCATTCCGACCAGTCCTGTTCAGTCTGCTTTAAATTAACTCTTGTTCGTTTGATTGGGAAAGTCCGGTTCGTTGGGGGAGGTTTGGACCTTCTATTAAAAACAAATCCAGTGAGAATGTGAACCGCACCAGCTAAAAATAGCAACAATGGGTCCCCTAATCGGAATGAGTCTACTGGACTATCAGGTGTGAATGCAGCCCAAGTTTCCCTTACCTCCACATACAAATACTTCTTTTAATTTTCAGTTGGGTTGGAGCTTTTAGAATATTTTTCTGCCACTGTGATCGGTGTTGGCATCAGTCTGAGCAGTGATCCATTTCTGAGTTTGTTTGTCAGTGATAGCTGCTTTTGACAAATTATTTGGGACTAAAGCTTCAAAACAGAAATGTCTCAACTAAAGAGAGAGAATATGACAAAATAAATGTTGACTTATGTCCTCTTGGGCTGCTCTGTCAGAATAAAGCATGTGCCAAAGCAGGGATGTTTCCTTTATTTTCTTTCTCTGTGGTATTCCTGTCCTTTTGTCATCATACACAGACATAATGTCACCTCATTCATTCACTCAGGTTGGATTGGTGGATTGGTTTATATCTTCCTTCTGTTTTAAAGTTTTTTTTTATGCTGAATCTACAATAAACACTTAAAATAAGGGTATTTCTTTTTGTAACATTTGTCACCTTGTCCAGAGCTAATTTATTTTACAAAAGATTCCCTCAGAGAAATGGAAAAATTGTGAAAAGAGCTTCTTTCATGTACCGTGAGCAAGGCAGAAACTAAACCTTCGTGTTTTCCAACTCCTTTCTTTCCCACTGCCTGCAAGCTAGAATTATACATCTTTCACATTCTGAAGTATGGAGCACAGATGATTCTAATGTCTTTAAGCAATATACTGAAAAAAAAAAGAAAAAAAAATTGGGATTACTCTTTGTGGCCTTAAAATAAAAGCGTATGTTCAGCAGTAACAATAGAGCAGTGTAAAAACAAATTCTTGTTTCTTTTTCAGACACACATGTACCAGCAAATATTGGTCAGATTTTTTTGAACACACAAGTTGGCTAAGCCAATTTGCTTTTGCAATCTATAATTCTGAATCTGTGCAAATCCTACCATACTCATGTTATACAACTAACATTCTCCCCAAAGATTTGGCTGTCCCTTTTGTCAAGCGAACTTTATTTGTATAGCACTTTACAACACAGAGACATTACCAAAGTGCTTTCACAATACCTTGAAAAAAAATTAAAACTCAAAACAATAGAAAAACCCCAGAAATACCACAGATTCATTAAAAATTAAATTAAATATACTGATTAGAGTACTCTCATTTTGAGTTGAATACCAAATCAAACAAATACGTTTTCAGCTGAGATTTAAAAAGAGACAATGTAGGAACCTGCCTGATCTGCTATGGTAAAAGGTTCAAAAGTCTAGAAGCTGCCACTGAAAAGGCTCAAAAACCTCTGAGCTTCCGTTTAGTTCTCGGTATGTCCAAGAACAGCTGGTTAGCTGACCCGATGGGCCGAGCAGGGTGGTACACACTAGGGATGAGTGAATACAGCATTATCTGTATCTGTTAATCATATGAATTATCTGTATCTGTACTCGGACTGGGCAGGGTGGGGCCCAACCCAGAAGGGGGTCAGGTTATCTTGAAATGAGGGGGGCTTAACCGGTATGGGTTTTAAGCATGCAGTTAAAATGGGTTCATCAGAAATTGTTATACTTATTGCTGATTAAAAAACTATTAACATAACATCAGCATTGAGCTTGAGATAAATGGTTTTGATATCAAACGAACTATATAGAGAAACAGAAACAAAAAACAGCAACAAAAAACTTGAATCTTACAGTTTCTAATTATTTGAAAAAAATTTTGCCAGTCAATTAATTTTTTTGAAAAATGAGTTGGAGGCTACATTGTCACATAAAGCAAAATAATAATTATGACTATAAATGTCCTTTTAACAGTTTAAAACTCTAAAATATGACCAGCTCAGAGTGGATCCCCACAAGAAGAAAATCTCTGCTTTTATTTTGGTGCTACAGTCCCAGACCCACCCTGGGCCCTTTTTAGCCCTTCTTTATTAACCTCTTTGTACCAACCAACTTTGTAATGCTATTTTGCTTGGCAATGACAGAGATCAAATGTTTCCTGTAGGTCTTCATCAGATTTGCACACACTGTACCTTGTAGTTTTGCCCATTCTTTCATGCAGATCTTCTTTAGAGATGTGATGTTTAGGAACTGTCACTGCAAAAGATATTTTCAACTCCCTCCACAAATTCTCATTTGGATTTAGGTCTGGAGACTGGCTAGGCCACTCCAGAACCTTGAAATGCTTTTTACATATCCCCTCCTTCATTGCCTGGACAGTGTGTTTATTATTTTGTATTATTATTTATTATTGGATTATTGTCATACTGAAAGATTCAGCCATGTTTAATCTCCAATGTTCTCACTAACAGAAGGAGGTATCTGCCCCAAAATCTCACTTTACATGGTCCCATTCATCCTTTCCTTAATATGGATCAGTCCTGTCCCCATTGGAGAAAAGTGGCTGATTGCAGTTGTTTAATGTTTTCACCCCATGCTTCACAGTGGGTATGGTGTTCTTGGGATGCAACTCAGCATTCTTTCCTCTCCAAAAACTGCGAGTGGTTTTTATACCAAAAAAAAATTCCATTTTGCTTTCATCTGATCACATGACATCCTCCCAATCCTCCTCTGGATCATCTGAAAATACTTTTTTGCCTCACTGTAGTATTACACTTAAATTATTAAATTGTGAATAACATTCACAACTCTGTCCTATTTTTACATGATTGCAACAGTGAAAGTTCTAATTTTGCTCTAAATTCAACCTATATTCCAAACATTGCTTCCAGGGTGACTTAGGGCAGCTGCAGCTATAATGTTGGAGCTTGCAATCACCAGCGTGGGTATGGGTGTGTGAGGGGTGAATGAGTGAATGTAGTGTAAAGTGCTTTTGGTCCTCTGGCTGAAAAAGTGCTATACAAATGCAGGCCATTTAACATTTCAGAACATGTGGAGTCTTCATTGGCCCATCCAAAAATGAAAACCCCTCAAACCTTATTGAATTTTGTCATGTTAAAACCCCATATAAAAAGAAACCAATTTTATTTGGATATTATTGTGATAGATCAAGACAAAATAAAGCTTTTATAAACTTGTATTTATTTTTTGCAGTGAAAAAAAAATATTGATCCTTTTTCTTATTTTGTCAGAAGCCACCTGAATGGAATTTAATCTGTTGATAAAGGCAGCTGTTGTGTGAAGACAGAGGCTTTTTAGAGAACATTTGTAAAGAAAATGCATCATGAAACAACAGGGAACATAGGAGATAGGTCAGAAAGAAAGCTGTGGAGAAGTTTAAGGTAGGGTCAGACTCTAAAACACTAACCAAAGCTTTTCTAACACAGGGAACTGTTCAATCCAATGTCTGAAATGAGAGTGTATGGGACAGCTGCACAAATAATAAGACATGGCAATCTAAACCTAAACTGACAGGCAGCCAAGAAGAATATTAATTATACAAGCAGACAAGATGCCCTCTGGTAACTGGAAGATCTACAGAGAGATAAACTGGCTTTTATTGAACAGTGGAAAATTGAATCCATTGGTGCAGGATGCAGTTTTAAAATATCCCGAACTTTTGATGTCTCACAGAGCTGAAGAATGGGAGGGTCCTAATTAAAGAGTAGTCACCTTAACAAATCACTTATCAGAGATATAGCCAAGAATCCTTAACTCTGGACAAGTTGCAAAGATTCACAATTTAATTGGAATAATTTGTTGACATTACAACTGTTAGTAGTGAAGTCCTGTTATTGAAGACTAGTAAGACAGTTTAGTTGATGAAAGCAGGTAATTAAAGTATCAGTATCTTGTTCATAGAAAACCTGTGGAATGAGATTCTCTGATTAGATGATAACAAAATTAGACTTCGTAGCCTAATCTCAAAATGTTTTGCGTGAGAAAAAGTGACACACATCAGTGAGCACACCACGCCAAGGCTTTTCTTTAGCAGGACAGGAAAGCTGGTCAGAGCTGATTAGGAAGATGGATGGAGGTGAAAAGAGTAAGGATACTTCTTAGAGACTTCAGCTAGAGTAAAACTTATTAAATCTTACTGTCCTGAGCTGTTTTGCAGAGTATTATGGGTAAATATCTGTAGATGTTTAAGGCTGGTACAGAGGCCGAAAGATATGTAGTTCGAACCAAAGTGAAATCTCAATTTACAAAGGGTTCAACATACAGTATATGACACCACACTTTTAAAATTACTATAAGTAAAAATACTTTGATATATATTTTCCTTCCATTTCAAAATTCAGTATTAATTTGTCTTGATCTGTTAAGAGATCATAGCATTTGTGGTTGTCGAATCACAAAATATGAAAATGTTCAGGTGGTAGTAATACTGTTGCAAGGCACCGTTAATTAAGCAATATCTCTGAACATCATTAAATTGTTTCAGTACCTCATGTTTCAGTGATAACTTACCCGGACCCTCAGTGTGTGGCTACATGACAACAGATTCTTTAGATTTTTTAATACTATTTAAAATTGTATTCTTCATTGCTGAGTGTTTTTCAAATTGTTATTTGTTTTATTTCAATAATATGAAATACATATTTTGAGATTATATAAAAATGTACATTGTTCATTTCTTAAAACAATTATTACTGGTTTCTTATGTAGATGGAAAATTTTAGAAACGTCCAAATTTAATTAGGTATTTTCCGAATTTTAATCTGTTTTTGAGATGTATTTTTAATATCAAACTACATGCATTTTTTTTCTTAGAAAACATCTTAATAAATACACTGACCCATGTTACATTGTAGAAACTGATAATATGTTGTACTATGATGATTCTTGATGTTAAACATCAGAAATGAACAGGTATATTTATTTTACATAGATGCATTACAGCTGTCTATGTCAGAGCTGAGTTTCACTTTAATAACTTATAAATAAAGTATGATTAAATGCAGCTGCTGTGGTTCATTGATCTGTATTAATGTACTGAAAGTGTTCTTGGTGCCACATAGTATATTCATCTTCTGTGCTCTATATATGGTCTGTGCTTAAATAATATAAAAAAGATGTATATTGCTTTGTTCTTTTCTAAAATAGACTCAACATTTCTATGACATCAATTTGTTTATAAGTCAATGTATTTGTTAAAGCAAAACAATATAAAAATAGTCATAATAGCTAATTATAGCAAATGGGATGTTGAGTGATGGAAGGAAAATAGGGTATTCATCTTTACAAGTCATTGTTTGTTTTTTGTTTTTTTTTGTTTTTTTACTGTTTTAACACTAACATATATGCTACTAAGATGCATAAAACACTTCAACAACTTTATGTACTTGAACTAGTTGTATCAATGCATTTTTCATAGTGTTTGAGTATTAGTATTGTTAAATTATCGAGATAAATTACTGTATTTCCCGGACTATGAAGCGCCTCTGATCATAAGCTACAGCCTATTTTAGGAAAAAAAACACAAATGTGTACAAATACATGGCAAACCTAATTATAAACTGAAACTGTTTTAACGTTTAACTACCATATGTGAATGTTCGTGCAGAGGGGATTGTCGGGAAAGTTATTTCTGTTTGTGAAGCGTCAACGCCTCACTGTCAAGGGTATGTGAACCCATTCGCGCTCTATTTCCTTCTTTATGAAAATGTGTTTTTGCAAACTGTCTCACTCCCGTCTGTCTGTTTCATGTTTGCACAAACTTCCTCCTCTCTCTTGCTCCCCCCCCCCCCCCCGAACTATAGTTGGCTGTTTTTGTAGTTAAGGTTTGTTGGTCACTGTTGTTTTGAAAGACTGGCATTTTTCGTAATCGGTCTGATGCCTCTTTTGCTGCTGCCTTTGATCATGATGTGTTTTAGGCAAATATAACAGCGTGGGGTCTCTTGCCCTACGTCTGTACCAGCAAACCCAGATCGCTGCTACTGAAGCTCCGGGTAGCCAAAAATGTGCCATTACACAAAAACCTCAATTTTCCTTTTTTTCAAATTTATTAATTCAATCGATTTTTTTTTTTTACCAGGCCTGCCTGCCTGTATCCAGCATTCAATTGGCAAGAAACAAAATCGGGCTACACCCTGGACAGGTCGTCTTTCACAGTAGGAGTTAATCATAATGAAATTGCAAGTTTAGGTAGTAATATCCCAGTTACACATGTTCCTGGTGTATGGTAGCTTTATTTAAGACCACTTGATGACCCAAAAATTCCTTGCATGATAGAAAATAGGAAGACAGAACCAGGGGAATTAATATTTTAAACAGCAGCATTAAACCCCACTCTTTTGTAGTCATGTGTAATGAATGTGCATATTAAATATCAGGTTAAAAACAGCTCTGTAAGAAGTGTTTTCTTGCAACACTTATTCAGCTCTGGGGTGATTTATGACCTTTATTCTTTTTAATGGTCTGTTTAGCATCTTGTCAAACAGATCTGTTGTAAAGGTCAGTGAGATTTAAGGTTGGTTACAGTGAACCTTATAAATGAAATCAAACTTTTAATTGAAAGCTCCTTGTTGTGGCCCTGTGGTTGTAATTATATCCCACCAGGAACCAAATCCTCCCCTCCAGCTCTGTTATTAAAGCCGAGGTACAAAAACAATTCCTGTTGGAAATGCCATCTGGGATTAGAGCTTAGTCTCACTGAGACATCATTAGTTTTTCATCCTGTGTTCTGGGCAGCATGGCTCTCCTCTCTGGCTGACAAAAGCACACATCTATACACAGCAGACACCGAGCCATGGCCACAGTGCAAGTCAGGAGCTGATCTCAGGACTCTTGGGTTGTCTTCTCATCCCCTCCTTTTGTCCGGGAGTATCTAGTCGTGCAGCTAATAGTTCTACCTCATCACTGAGCTAGACCTGCTTCAGCGTCAGAGCTCCTATTTTTGACAGAAAGTCTGAAGGCGCTGGGCAACAAATGTTATTCCAGCAGGACTAACAGCATCCAGAACTCCTACCTCAAACAGTCGCATACGGTACATACTAACGTTGCTTCTGTTGGCTATGATTTGTGCTCCTGCTGTTAAGCCTCAGAAACATCGCCTCCAGCTGTAGCTGTGTTGCGGCAGCTGACTCTTCCCCAGATAGAAACAATCAATGGATGGATTGCTGTGCTTTGCTTTGCTGCGGGGCCGGATGGAAAAGCGAAGGCTGTTTGTAGGTAATTCTCAATGGGGATCAAAAACATCACAATCAGAATGCGGCTTTACATGGGGTTGAAATAAGAGCTCAATAATTACATCTGGAATACAGTGTGATGATGTGCATCACATATATGTATGTTAATTCAGGAAGTTATGTAAGCATTGCTATAATAATATTCTCCCCCCCCCCACTGTGGCTTTACTATCGTACAGACCGCGGTGCTTCCATGAATATGACCTGATTACTAATACAGCTAATGATTTAAACACTTTTCACTTTGACCTGCTGTGACTTATACTTCTTAGTCACATGTGGGTTTCAATCAGTACTATTTAACAATGGATTTAATAGACTTGAAGTCAGGGCAGTAGCGACACCTTCATATATTTGGACTTTGTGCTTCAGTTACACCCCTTTATACTTCATTTTCCCTAACATTTGTTACTGTCTTGCTCTCCACTTGCCACGCACTGCATTGCTGCTTTCCTGACTGCCTCATTTAGCCTCGTCCTTATGTCGACCCCAAAAGATTAAAACACAGTTTTTTGCTCAACAGAGAACAGTTTAGAGATCATTTATCAATGAAACTGGTCTCATAGGCATCTTGGTAAATTTAAGCAAAGCCTCTACTTCCTGTTTTTGTTCCTCCTGAACTTGAATTTCATGAAGCATGAAAGCCGACTTCCACAATTGACCATGAACGCATAAAAACAGCTTTGACTGATCAATCATTTGGTATTTTACAAGGTCTCCTAGTGTTTTCATAAGCCCTCTGTGGTGGTCTGTCGTGGTCCTCTGGGCTTCACAGAACATCTGACAGTTTCAGCAGGGAAGTGTTTTGGGGGGGTTGCCATGAAGAATTGATCAGTGTTGAACAGAAGATGAAAGAGGCGAGGCAGAAAAGACACACTTATAATTAAATTGGACAGATAAAGGAAAGATGAAAGGCGGGGGGGGAGAGTAAGTGCTAAAAAAGGTTTAAGTTTTTTTGAAAGCAGCTGGAGCTTCAGACTGAATACTGACAGATGCAAGACAGAAGCACTTGGGGATTATTTGGTATGTGTTTAAGCGTAGGCTACCATTAGAATAGGGATGTGATTCATCGCAAAACATCAAAAAAGTCAGACTGGGATTTCGAATAACTACTTGCCTTTTGAGATAATCGTAAAAAAAAAAAAATCAACCAATTAAAGATGAATAAAGGGTGTTCTTAGTAGTTGGACATACAAATGAAATAAATCAGCATGGCATTATTTATTAGGATTTCTTTCAGCCTGAAGAGTACAAAGATTGTCAAAATACATTTTGTTTAGTTTTTTAATGGTTTTTTAATTTTCATATTACTATATAAAGGTAGAAATTAAACAAATGAATGTCAATAAAATAGGTGTTATGATGATCATTTTTTATACACAATAACCGGTTGTGCTGCGTCGGTCTGTTGTATCACCAGCCCAGTCTGCATCACTGTAAGCTGTTAGACCTAACTTCTCACTGTCGTCTCTTCTGAAACATAACTCTTTGTTTGAAGTTCCCTTGAGATACCTTAGCACATGTTTCACGGTAACCCATTGTTGCTCAGTTGGTTTGGACAAATATTGAGATAGTTTGCTCACTACAAAACTTAGATCTGGACGTGTACATGTTGTGAGATATATGAGGCTGCCTACAGCTTCTCTATACATCCTCACATCTGTCATCTCAACTCCATCTTCTGTGTAGCATAACTTTTGATCACAGGGAGTTTTTCTTGGTTTACAACCTTCCATTTTAAACCTTGTGAGAATTTTGTTCACGTATGTTTCTTGTGACATTTTCACACATCCGTCATGTTGAGTAAACTCAATCCCAAGAAAATATTTAAGTTTTCCCAAGTCTTTCATGTTAAACTTGACTGACAGCATTTCTTTTACCTTTTTCATCACATTTTCATTGTTTGCTGCAATAATCAAATCATCAACCCAGATAATCAGGATGGTTTTCTCCTGTTCTGTTACCCTGGAATAAACACAGTAATCTGCTGGATTTTGTATGAAACCATTGTCTGTCAGATAATCATGCAAAACCTTATTCCAGTTGCGAGCAGATTGCTTCAATCCGTACAATGACTTTTCTAATTTGCAAACAAGATATTTTCCCTCTTCATAACCTTCTGGCTGATCTGTATAGATTTCGTAGTCGATAGGTGCGTGTAAGTACGTCGTTTTCAAATCCATCTGGTGTAGTAACAGGTTTTCATGTGCTGCCTTTTGAAGCAAAACCCTCACACTTGTTAGATTGGCTGTTGGTGAGAATGTTTCACCATAATCTATTCCCTCCTTCTGACTATAGCCTTTTGCTACAAATCTTGCCTTGTACTTGTCATTTCCTTCGTTGTCATTTTTAACTGAATAAACCCACTTACCCCCCACTGTTTTCTTACCCTTTGGAAGCTTAGTGAGGGTATAAGTGTTATTTTCCCTCAAAGATTGGATTTCCTCATCCATTGCTTTCTTCCATTGTTTTGAGTTGGCTAATTCCACAGCTTCTTTAAATGTTTGTGGCACTCCACATATTGCTCTGTAACAATAGTCGATGTTTGTGTTTACCTCATCACTATCTGTGTTTGTCACAAAATCTTTCAAGTGACCAGGTTTCCTTCTCTCTCTAGTTGGATACCTTTTTCTGAAACTTTCATCACTTGTTGCATTTGTTTCTCTTCCATTACAATCATCAGATGCATCACCTTGTGAACTTTCATCTGTTTTTGTTTCATCACACCTGTTTTCCTCGCCAGCATCTTGAGTGATTTTGTCATCTGTTGGTAGCTTAAATGTGTTGTAAACATCATTTAACTCCTCATTTGTTTGTTTTTGTCTTTCTACACTCGTCTTTTTCACAAACTTAACCAGCCTATGTTTCTGGACTTTTCCTGTGTGAGGATGATAAACTAAATAAGCGGGACTGTTTTTATCATGTCCCACATAGAATCCTTGTTCACACCTCGAATCAAGCTTCCCTTTGTCCTGTTTGTATGTGTAGCATACAGACCCAAACTTTTGTATTTTAGAAATGTCTGGCTTCTTTCCTGTCAACATTTGATAAGCAGTCTTCCCTGTTCGCTTGTTAAAGCATCTGTTCCGGACTAAGGCTGCTAGCTGAACAGCATAGTTCCACAGCGACTTTGGTAACTTACTCTCGATTACCATACATCTACCCATCTCAAAAAGTGTTCGCCAGCCTCTCTCAGCTGTGCCGTTTTGGTGGGGTGAGTATGGAGCAGATGTTTCATGCTTAATCCCATTTTTCCTCAAAAGTGTCTGAAAATCTCTGCAAGTGAACTCTGTACCATTATCAGATCTAATGCACTTCACTTTCCCATATGGGGTTACATCTGCAAGAAATTTTTCTGTTGCTTGAACTGCATCACGTTTTGTTTTCAGAAAATACAGAAACACTGCACTTGAATAATCATCAGTGAACGACTGCACATATTTGTATCCATCTATACATTCTGTAGTTATTGGACCTGTTAAATCTGTGTATACCATCTGCAATGGAGCTTTTGCTCTTGGATCAGGATTTCTGTTTCTACTTTGCACAAACTTCCCTTGAATGCACACTTCACACTCTTGCTCTGGTTTTTCTGTTTTACCTCTAATCTGCATCCCATTAACTACATTCTGCAATTTTAACACATCCTCATAATTGCAATGACCAAGAATCTCATGCCACGTTTGTAGATCATTGCATGTGTTACACTTATCACTCTCATCAAACTCAGTTGGCAAATAAAATAGCTTTTCATGCAAATGTATGTTGTACACAGTACCGTCTCTAAGGATGAGCTTGCTCTCTTCTTGTTTGAAGGTGACTGTTGCTCCTAGCATGGTGGCGGACTTGACAGAAAAGATGTCTTGGGGGTAAGAAGGAATAAACAACGCATCCCTCAGTGTCGCTTTCCGTCGTTGACCCGTACTGTCGATCAAAACCACTTCCGCAGCTCCTCTTCTTTGAGCAATTCCTCTGCAAAGGGTTCCATCTGTGAGCTCAACACAGTGTGACTCCGGCTTGAACGTGTCATCAAAACTTTTGAACTTTGTCACATCATTTATGATGTGTGAGGTGGCTCCGGTGTCGACCATCAGGCCCTTCTCCCTGACGTTGTGTCTTGGATGCTGCACTGGTGTGACTCCATCTTTGATCCTGAAGGCGTGGTCCGCTGCTCCTTCGAATCCGATGCTTCTCTCATCTGCGACCTTCCTGGCTCCATCCAGCTTGGCTTTGCGTCTGCACGTGACATCTGTGTGGGTGCTGTTTTTGCAGTGGCTGCACCATGTCTTTCGTCTGCAGGTTTTTGCTCGGTGACCTTTTAGACCACATTTGAAACAGACAATGTCAGTATCGCTAGCGTCCCTCCTTGGCATAGCTGCGTGCCTGCGACTGTCTTTCGCCACAGTTTTCATTACGTTGTCGCTCGACTCTGCTGAGGTAAACTTTTCAGTCTCTTCAAAACTTCTCAGCTCGACCTTAAATTGAGGAAACGTTATATTGTCCTTATTGTGCGTCACATTTATGGCAAACGGTTTAAAACCCTCAGGCAGTCCTTTTAAGACCATAGCAATCAGTAATCCATCACTCAATGTCACACCAGCATTGCGCAGAGCTGTAATGGCGGCCTCGGCCCTGATAATGTAGTCCGAGACCGTCTCATCGCTACGCTTCTGCAGTGATGTCAGCGTGGTGTACAAGTGGATAATGCGTGGCTTGCCTCTACCTGCATAGTAGTCTCTCAAAATTTTTAGCGCCTTCCTCCCATTATCGGATGCTACTCTCATTATTAGTGAAAGGCTTTTATCATCCAACAGTTGGATTAACTCGGCATATGCGTTCACATTTTTCGCGCTATCAGCAGCTACTTCAGCTTCACCGTTAGGCTCTCTCAAGACTGTATCTTTTAAGCCTAAAAGATGTAAATGTCCGAGTACTTTTGTCTCCCAAAGCTCATACTTGCTTTCATCTCCGTCGAACATCAGTCGAGGCAACCTGTTGTGTCCCCGTGGATCCATGTTGCTATCTAGCCGTTAGCACGCGGTCCGTTGCGACTTTCTATCGGTGATAGTTCAACAAACTCCTCTCCAAGTTGCTCCTGGTACCTGGGCCCATAACCTGTTGAGTGGCACAGCAGTAGTCGCGATGAGCAGGAGGAACATGGAGGAAAAACTGACGGAGGCAAATGGTTCTCCTTAGGATAGCCGTTCCGGCTCTTTATTCGTGCTGTATACAACTCAACTCTTTTAGTGTACAGGGGAAAAAAAAAGAAAAAGGAGTCTCCGAGCATGCGCTCTTGAGCTTGTCGTCACACGTGTAGAAAACAAAACAGTACACACCCCCTGGTGGTGAAAACTAGACATTTTCTCTCTCAATGAAATTATTATAATACTCTTCTACATTCAGTTGAATGAACCTGAGGACATACAGTATATTGTAATCCAACACTTCAGAATGCCTATTTTATGAAAATATTTCTTATAGTATACCAACGTTGGAATTTATCAGACTTTGTGCTGTTTTCTAAAATAAAATGTAAATGTAGTGATTTCACGCATTTTAATTTATTAAAATGTCCTATCAGAATATTTTTTCTCATTTAAAAAGTTTTTTAAATATTTCAATTTCACACTGGATATTGTCTAAAATTATTTCTGATGTTCTTGTGCTTATGACACAGGTAACACTGTGCTTATATTGACTTTTTACATTTTTCTTACTATCTCACATTGTTCCGGAAGCTTTGTAAACACTTTCAGTACAGTTGCATGCACATCTAAATCAAGCTTTTTGGTCAAATCGGACTAAGAGCTTGCCCCCTGTTGAGAGCAGTCACAGTTACATGTCACTCAGAAAATTGAATTATTAAAATAAGTACGTTCGAATCCCCAACAATAGATGGTGACATGCATCCCTTCATGTTAGCCTTATAGCGGTTAGCCTTGAGCTGCTCTCAGGTAGTAAACAGAGGCTGACGGAAGTGAAGAAGACGGAGTTAAAGCAGGATAGTCACAATCACAATGCATTGCCTCTTCGTAAGTCCAATCACGCACTGATTGGCCGCTTCCGCTTGTCTTAGACGCCATACGGAGCCAGAGAGGATAAAATAGATAACTATAGGGTTGAGGAAGAGGTGGAATATTTTCTTGAAATTAATAAGAGAGAAAACTTTCTTAGAAAGCTGCAACCAAAAGGAACAAAGGTCAAATGAGCAACACAAACTCAAAATCTTTTTATGTAACAATACTCTGATTATTGTTATACTTAGTTTTGCAGAAGAGTATCAACCTTGCCTTTCAGGATAGCTTTATATTATTTATTATTTCCACCTTTTGGTACACATTCTTTTTTTCATCCTTTATAGGGTAAATGAAGCGTGTGATTTTATTGCACAGAAATTAGCAGCTATGACTATAGGTTACCTTTCCTGCTGCAAAGATGGTGTCAGAGCATGACAAACAACTCCTTATTCAGTGTCTATTTCCAACAATAGGGTATGCAGAGAGGCTGTCGGAGAGAAAATGTTCCAGACAGGTTTTGTTTCTTTGCTTCCTGTACTTTGCATCTTTTTTTTTTTTTATCAATTGTCACCCAGAAATGTCAGCTAGTAGGAGTTTTGGAAGGATGGTGCCAGAAATGCGTCTCTCCAATGTCAAACAGCACAATCTGCAGCTTTGCTGGCAGCTTGGAAAGCCAGCAGCTCACTTGCTATCAGCATTAATGTCGAATCCACGTGTAGACCGCAAAAGTTAAAGAGGTTCTTTGTGGTAAAGGAGCAGGTCAACCAAATGACATGCTCCTTAATAAAATGTATGACCTACTTAATGAGAGTTGGAATGAAGGCTTTAAACAACAATCAAGATCACAGATGAGTACCTTTTTTGTCTTATTTTCATTCATGCCCAGAGCTAATAATTAGTCTCAAATGATGTCAATTAAAAGGATCTTATTAGTCTCTATTTGCTTGGTATTCAAAACTCAAAAAGGTATCATACTCGCTTTGCTTGTTTTTAAGGCAGCAGTTTATAAAATGTATTTGTTTCTGTTCACATTAAGAGATACAAAATTAGATTGACATGATTAAAATGTTTTCTTTTTTGTCCTTAGATTAAGATGTTGCAGGGGGGGTGTCAGTGGCATTAGTTGATGTGAGAGGAAAACAGCTGGATAAAGCTTGAGTTTATTTAGGGGGAAGAAGAGTAATGGGACCAAAAAAAGTAAAAGAAACTCAACTCAGATGGCAGGGTTAAAAGCAAGATTTCTCTGTCGATGTTTTAAAAAAAACGTTTTCCTGACATTGAAGGCAGGATACTTAGTTGTAGAAAAAATTTGACAGGTAAACATTGCCTTGCTAAATCCTTGTTTTTAATGGTTGAAACGGTGCTACAGCAGAAAGATATTGCAGCCGTTGTTGCGGTGTAATATTCAGAGCATGTCTGTCAAGCTCAGAATAACTGACATAACATAAACTAAACTATTATTTATCTGGCAGCAACAACTCAGTGCTCACTTCAGACCTTATTGGCAGGTCTCACAATCTGTTTAAGAAGCACCAAGGCTGTCATGAAAGACATGAAAAAATAGCCTTTGATTGTTTCAGGCGGTTTCATCCCTAGCTTGTGCTTTTAGTGTTATTATGTGAATATAATAATATAGCTCACCTTTAGGTCTGTTTATTCCTTCACCTTTACTACTGAATTGTGTGTTAGTTTGTGGTAAGGCTTTTGATTAGTATGGTGATTAAAAGTATTTGATTATCAGCTTAAAAAGTGTTTGTACTGTATAATATAAATTTTAATGTCGATTTCCTATAATGCCAGGAGAAGATAGCATATTTTCTGTTGCTCACATTAGAGAGACAACATGTGAAAGGCTTGTCTAATACAAAACTCTTGCATGCTAAGTTTGCCTGCTTTATAGTCGGTAGTCATAGCAAAAATAATAATTTTATGTCTGGTAGTTTTCATTGATTCAGCTGAAGATAATTGGATACAATCATCTTTCTGCCGCTAGCAAAACGCTGAAAGATCGAAAGTGATACAGTGTTGCTCTTTGCAAAGTTGTTGATGCATCTTTGGTTCATTTCTTCACCTTAGTAAGGTTTTTATTTCAATAATTTACATATTTAAGTTGATTGTTCATTTCGAAAATGGTCTGGCACTACACAAAAAACTTAAAACAAAATCCAAAGACAAGCCAGGAGAACTGAAGACTTACTGTATTTCATCAGTTTTCTTCCCTCATGTTTAACCTTTTTGAACTCTTTGGGTTTCTGTTTTTATTTTCTTATTGCTATTTCCTTCTTTCTGACATGAAGCCCTCTTTGATGCTCATAGTGTACAAAAACTGTTGAGTAAAATAAAGTAAAATATTTTCCTAATGCTCTTATTTGTTCCTGGCAATTTACCAGGAGTTAGTAAACAGTTACAGAACCACGGCGTAAAGCTAAATCCTAGCATTGGCACATGTGAGGTTACAGCTTCAATTTTTAGTGTTTCACTTTCAGAGTGAACATTGAGAACGTGCCATGAATGTCTGTCTTGAAAGACACTAAAATAAATGCCTCTGCCCATCCAAGAATCAATGGAAGTCTATGCCAGGGTAACTAGTGTCACTCATTAATTGTTATGTCAAGTTGAACATTTACAATAGAGCATATCTTTTAATTTGTTTAGCAGAGCCTCTTTTAGAGTTTCTTTGTGCCCAACATGTTGTTTCTATGACAAATCCAGCGCTATTTCTGTCTCTGCTCTCTCAGCCAACCGTTATACATTTCATTCATTTACATAGGGCCTTGCCCTGATGCTTGTCGTGTAAACACTTATACTAAGCTGCTCTCAACTTCAGAAGCATTTTCTTCTTCCGTTGTCTCAGCTTATGAACTGTTTTGTTTTCCTAAATGTCACATACTAAAGTTCCAGCAAACCTTCATGTTTTAATCCTTCAAACCAAAGACATGATAAGAGGAGAGGTACAGCAGGAAGTGACGAGGACAGCAGAGGAGCTCGTGACAGGGCTGACAGTAGCCCCGGGCAGTGGGGGCATCAAACTAACAGTTTTGCTATAACAAGAGGGACCACGCTGCCTCCCTACTGTGTGCACAGTGCTGCCGTTCAAACTGTCAGCTGAAGTTATTGGGCTGACTACAGTAATGCTAAACAATGCTGAATGCTTGAAACAACTAAGAGAACCTAATTTACTGCTTTAATCACATTCTACCTGCGGGAACATCAATACAGCAGATTTGTTTGAGCTGTTTTCACAACAATAATTACATAAAACTGCAACAGATGTCTGCCTTTATACAGTCATTGTAATTTTTTAATGAGACGTATTTGTTGTACAGAAAAGAAATTTACTTGTATTTATCTTAACTTGGAAATTGAATGGCTCACTCGTTCACTTGTTTCATACTCAACATTGTCACAGAACATAGGCTTTAAAAAAAGTTATGTTTTTTTATGAATTTTGGTCATTAGCCCGCTAACTTTGGAAAATATTCATTTATGACATAAGGAGCCATTTTTAAAGTTTAACCACTTTGTGTAGCAGGCTCTATTCATACCCCTATATGTTTGAATGTGTCCAGTCTATTGACATTTCAGTCGTCCAAGCACACAAGCAGAACAAAATAAAAGAAATCAACCTGCAAAGAAAGTAGGATTGAGTTGGAGGGAATTTTGCAGCACTGTCTGGACAACATGCACACCAATCAAATTGCTGCAGGAATAAAAAGAGTCCTGGGAGCAAGGGCACTTCACTTTAAAGACGCGGCACTGCAGTTAGATTTCTTGGGATTATACCATATTTACTGAGACTCCTGCAGCAATAACAGAAAGTATATAAAGCCTCCACTAACAGTGAAAAGCGTCAGCCTTAACAGAAATGCAATAAGCTGAGGGTTAACCTGAACTGATATCAGGCTGGAGGACAAAATCAGACCACAGAATCCGTTAGTCTTGCCTCTCTCCATCCAACTGATTATACTGAAGGAAGTGTGTGGCTCCCAAGCAGCCTCAGGTTGATATACTTTACTGTAGGTTCAGACTTTTTGCTTTGTTGTCTCTTTCTTTTGCCTTTGAATAAGAAAAAAAAGCCTATTATTTTTTAAGATTTTAATATCCTTGTTGCATATTAGTCAATTTAGTTGTAAGAAATAGCTTATTTTACCTATTGTGAGTAGATTTTGATATCTCATTGCTCTGTGAATTTTTCAAAGCTGTGTTTTTGCCTGTTAAATCAAAAATAAGTTAATTATCCCTTCCTCAATGCTACTAGAAAAAGGCATTATGATTTAAAGAAAGTAGAATTTAGTGTCAAAAAGTAATTGGATTTTGCAACTTTGCTCTGCTTTTCAGTTGTAAGATATTTTTGTAATATATGTTTCGTGTTCCTGTGAGAAAAGCTTGACGTTGTGAGGGAGACTGTGTGTAGTTAATAACTTATGCAGCAGGTTCTCTGAGAGGGAGGTTATTTTTCACACTGCTGCCAAGTTAGCTGCAGGTCACCATATGGTAAGGTTTATCTGTGTTTACCCATGTTTGCCTGGTAACCAGACTTTTTTCATACTGCATTAGGAAATATTTCCAGAGTTTGCTCAGCTTTTCTTACGCATCTTAACAATATCCTGGAGGATTTTTCCTTCCCACTTCAAAAACCCAACACTTTTAATCCTCAAGAGAAAATTTTTTAGATTTCTGTTTAACCCCTTCTTTTTTTCGAGATTCATCACATCCTCCATCTTAATCCTCAATTCACCTTGTGGAATAGCAGATGGTTTGATACAGAAACATGATTTTTTTTTGCACATAAATGTAGAGATTAAGAGCATGCCTGTGTGATGGTATGCTTCTGCTGCAATCACTCAAGGTTACCTGCCGAGGCTGTGAATGCGAACATTCTTTGAAATTAAACTTTTGACAATGTTTGCAAACTGTCACTGACAATCTGAGGCATTCCAGGTAAAGCATTTAAAACTCCAAGGAGCTTACTGTTAAAAATCACACATCATGAGTCTTTCTGTACAGTTTGTCACCAAAGTACTAATTCCGTTTGAAATGTATTTTATTTTATGTAATAAATCAATACAAAGTTGTTGATAAATAAGAAATGGAAGAAAATAATGCATTAAGTTGTGTTTTCAGACCATTGATACCCCTAAATAAAATGCAGTGATGCCAATAGCCTTCGGAAATCATGTTATGAGTGTTGTGAAACCCTCTGAGATTTTTTGGAGAACATTGGTGTGGTACAAATCTGGGTGTCTGAGGGGCTTCGAATGAGAGAATAAAACAAAGTGTCACCTATATTTGTACATAGTTTATTTTATGCACGGAGGGCCTCCTGCTGAGAACCCCGAAGCTTCAGCACAGATGCATGGGTATATATAGTAATCAGTGACACCTTATTGAATCAGCTTCTAACCGATCATTACATTATACAGATTATTTCATACATAATCAAACAGAAGAGGAAGTGTCCCTTCAGTAGTCAGCAGTAAACATCTATCAGGAGATAGTTTCACTGGACAATCATAATATAGATAACAATAAGGGACACTTTGTATAATGCTGAGAAAGACATTCACGGGATCTGTCATAAGTTTAACACCAGATAATAACAAGAGTTCTCAGAAGTCAAGATGACATGTTTACATACAATTGGTTCTTATTTGTACCTTAGAATCACAACAGCTATCTACAGTAAGAGCTGAGTAAGAGAATTGAACCTTTCTAAATGTCCCAGCATTAATAATAACATTTTCTGTCACAATTGGTAAACAAGGAACAACGCAGACAACTGGTCAGGAATAAAGTTGTGAAGAAGTTTAAAGCAAGGTTAGATTTAGCCTGACATGGCCATACTCAATTCTAATCAGAATGTGAGTCTGTTACTGCTCCATTGTACTGTGATTATGGGGCTTGTTTTAACTGAACCAGGAAAAAAATGCCTCTGCACTCAATTGGATCGACCTATAACCAATCAGAGCAACAGAAGTGTGTGACGTTGCTCTGCAGAGCAACGGACATTATCTGTTCCTCTCTTAAAATTCCTCTTTTAAAATTAATGCACTGTCGATATCTTCTAGAACAGACTCGATGGCAGAATCTACACATTTCAGTTCTCCAGCGGCAGCCATCGTTGTTGTAAACAAATTCAACCCAGGTGCTCTTTGGTGACGTGGTTGATTACGTTACTGTTGTTCACCTGTCAATCATCATAAGCCCGATTTGAATTAGTCAGAACAGATCTTGTTGGGGCATAATTGCTCCTCAATGGAGGAATGCCAGACTGAAGTTCCAAACCATGTTGTGGGCGGGACTAAGTTCGGCTGGCACCCAGGCTAGGTTAGATTATGAAAAAATCCCAACATTTTGAAAACCTAAAAGAACCTATATACTGAATATGTTAATTTAGTCTTTGTGGTGAATTATTTTCTTTGTTCTTTTTAAGACAACGTTAGGTATTTCTTAGGAGATGTTGTTTCCTACCTGCTGACAGTTTCAACTGCGCACTGCACTCTTCCTCAGAGTGTCATCTGCCTTGAACTGGTATGAGGGCAAGAATCATTACAACAGAAACCAATACATTTAAATATGGAACGGGGAGTCAATTCAAATACGGAAGTGAGCGGGTGACACCATCAACCAGGATGAGGGGTCATACACCCTGTCACACAACTTGGCACTCCAGCAGCAGTGCAAGAGGGTGGGACAGCGCTCCCAGACCAGCCAGCTGATAAATAGAAAGGCAGCAACAAGTCAGATGACTTGGAAGTCTGAGGAAGACTGCAGTGCGCAGTTGAAACTGTCAGCAGACAGGAAACAACATCTCTTAAGAAATAAATAATGTTGCTATGTGGTAGCATTCTCTGACCACACTGACGGCTAGAGAAAGGAGAACTTTAATGAAACCTGCGAAAAAGCCCTTGGTAACTTTGAAGGAGCTGTAACGATCACGTAAAGAGAACAACTAAGAGTGTGGCACTTGAAAAACTTGACAATTATGGAAAAGTGGCAGAGGTTCTTCGATCAAATGAAACCAAAATGAAACAGTTTGGTCAACATGAAACAGACCTCGAGTGTGTGATTAAACGTCAGCCTAAAACAAGCAGAAACAAAATGTTGTTTTTTTAAAGATGAGGGCTGCTTAAGCGTTTCACACAGCCTTGTAAAGCAACTCAACTAATTAGTTTTATTGGATAATTATTAATGTGAAATGCACAAATTACTGGAGTAATCTGCTGCTTTTATTGATCATCAGTTTTTTTTTCCTACAGAGAACATCCTTAAGTTGGCCAAAATTCAAATTTTTCATTTTATTCTTCACATAAACGTTTGCATTATTATTTCAATGATGCACATAATGGCACAGTTGTTAGTTTTAAATATTCCTGGATAAAATGAAAGACAGAGTGGCTCTCCAGGCTTAAGCAGGAAAAAATCAACTAGCAGAACATATCAAAACAAACCATCCAGCTTTCAAATATCGAAACAACCTCTACCTCTTTAGTATGTTATTGTTCATCAGTATAGCCCGGCAGAATGCCTTTTGTAAAGCATAGATCGGAAAAAAAACATTGAAAAGGTGATTCTATCTGTTATGTGAGCCTCCCGCCTCAGTGCTTCCTCCTCCAACAATGAAAGTATCTTGCGTTACACTTTTTTTTCTGTTGAATCCATCGGAAACATGTCTACCTCAATGATAAAGACAGATAATCTTCTATAAATTGTCACATGGCCTTTCGTAAGGTTTTGTTACTCTTCTCCCCCTCACCTTAGATATAATCACAGTGTATGTTTTGCTCTACGATGTGGACAAAGCGTTCCTGTTTATTTTCTTTCCCATTATACATTTTTGAATCCACCTTAAAGCACTAACTTAAATATTTATTATCCACAATGTAATTTTTCAGGGAAATTATTCTTGATTTTCATACACCGAACTGGTATCTTTAGTGCCCTTGACTTTTTAATCAAAGACCTAGATTTCCTCTAATGTAGCCACACATCTTTCAGCTAAAATCCAACCAGGAGGATTTCATGCTTCGCCTGTCAGTCATCCAGTCAGTCAGTCAGCCAACTCTAGCTAGATTAAAGTTTTCTAAAGAAAGAAAGAAAGTTAAAAATGAATCACACTGTTTTTGATCAGATCTAAAATTTACGCCTTCTGGTACAAGCTAGATGGATGGATGACCTTTATGTTGCCGTGAAAGTGCATATGTTTGATCATGACCTTTTGTAATATTGGAGTCATTCAGTGGGTTCAGATCCATGGTGCAGCATAGATGTTTTTCACATTAAAACCCACTCACACAGGCAGTTTATGTTGATGACAGTTGTGAGGAGCTGCACTCTGAGCACAGGCCCATTAATTTATTGATGGTTAAAGTAATTTTAATGTCGCTGCTGGGCCTCGACGTGCCTGCTGCTCATGGTGCCCAATCAGGGTAGAGATTGCATGATTTGTGTCACAGCTCAGCAGAACGCTGCTGAGTCATGATGGCTGGCCTCAATTCCTTAGCTTTCACATGGGATTTCGTGCCTGTCAAAATTAAGTGTCAGTGACACTGCTGCCCAGGGTGCACCAGTCAGAGTGTGAGACCACTGGGCCTTTGACACTGACTTCAGAGGACATTATAATCAGATTCAGATTACTCACCTGTTTTCACTCAAACAACTCATAGAAACAGAGGCTTGATGAACCCTCATAATTGTATTTAAACCTCAGTTGAAACTAAATTCTCTCAAATAATTTTTTTGTTGTTTGATCCTTGCTTTGTTTAGTGGAAAGTTTCTAATTAAAAATTTATAAATATATTTATATATATTAAATTCCCACTGCTGTGCTTCACTCACTTGTCAACTCATATCCGTTTCATCCTGTCTGCCTAAAGCCAAACTCAGATCTCGGTGGGCATGACAGGCCTTTGAGTTCAGGGTGGAGGTGTTGATCTGCTGTTGACAGGCACTTTAACTGCAAGGGAGAATGTCTTGACAATCATCACATTAAAGCTTATTATTTAGACCCAGTGCTCCCCTCTTTGCTTCGAATAAAAATAAGAGGAGAGGACAAGGCCGACCATGGAGACCTCAGAGTGATGAGAAAGAAGCTGACCTGAAACTCAGTTGGAAGAGTTTAATCTTTTATTTACACTTTGTAGAACAGTATAAAACGAGTTAGTTAAATCTGTGTCTCAACTGGAGTGGTTTGAGTGTCGTATTTAGGAATTTAACACATTTATTAGTAGGCATAAATATGTTGCTGATCTGCGAGAAAGCAGTTAAATAGAAGTTTGAATCCCTTAGCTCACTGGCCAATCTATGATCCAGCCGTTAAGTGATTGAAAGGAACTGAAATGCAATTTCTTCAAAGGCTATCTGGCTTGGTGATTTTAAATTTTCTTTGAAGGCTTCACAAAGAAATGCAGCACGGTAACATGGATTGGAAATATTAGGTTGAGTAGGACAGGAGCCTGAATGCCTCAAATTATCTGTCATCGCCAAGCCATGAAATTCAGTGCTGAAATGGAAAGAACAAGCTCCAAGACACAAGAAAGTGAAATGTAATTATTTTTCAATTGCGTCCAGGCTGAACCTTTGATCACCAAAAAGTGGAAACTGTCTTTAAGAACAGTACTTTGAAATGCATTCCAGATGTATCAGCAAATCTGAAACGAGGGGGGATTGGATTATCTGAAGTTAAATTCATTTGGTATCATGAATTGATGATTGGTTTTCAAAGAAAGATTGGATCAGAGAAGTCAGCTTAGACAGTTTCAGTATTGGACATCTAGGCCTTCTGGTTTTCTAACAGTTAATTTTCTCCACATTATACCACTTGAGCCTGGAGGAGTTCTAGAACCATGCTGAAGGGATATATATATATATATATATATATAAAGGGGGTGTCCCGAATAGGTGAAGATTTGATGCAGTGATATGCAGAAGCTGATTCGACCACCAATCTTAAGGTTGAATCTCCGCAGGTGAAACAAGCATCATTCCATTTTGGCGTTATAGCAATGCTTAAAGGTTGTATATGGAACATGAGCATGATAGCGACATCTAGTTTATCTAGGTTGTACTCACTACAAGAAAAACATCATTCTAGCTGTTGGGTTGCCTGGTTTGCGTGAGCATACAAAACAATATAGTATATATATATAAACAACAATTTACTATTAATAGATTTGATTTTGCTGAGCACACAAGCTACCACTATAAAGCTGATCATTTTGTTATACAGCGAGTTAAGTAAGAGAAGGGATTTTTGTGGCTTTCCACTCAGTAGGCTGTCATTCTTAACACACATGTGCCATATGGCAACATATCCAATGATTAATTATTTCAGAGTGAAATTCAGAGTGAAAAAAATTAAGTTTGAAGAACTTTACTACTTGGTATTTTTGCTAATTTTTATTCTTCATGCCATTGCCCACTAGAGATATGGTTTTAAGTACCCTTGCACCTCCAAAAACAGTTAGAAATGTGTTAAAACCTTAAAAATATTATGATTTATGTGTTACCACTAATCGTTGTATTTATATGGATGCATCAAACCATACCTATATATGAATCTACTTTCATAAAAGGAAACAGAACATTTGTATAAATGTTTGAATTTTAATTTGGGAGGATGATGAGAATGAAAATCATTCAATTGTGACATTCAGGTGACATCCCCAGTGTGACGTGTGTTAAAAATGTGAGTTTGCCATCACAATACCAAACATCCCATATTAATTCTTTTCAACAATCTACAGTCAGAAGCGCTATACTACGCCCCAGCAGCCTCTTTTTTTATTTTGCAATACAAAGGCCATTCTGTTTACAACCCCCCCCCAAAAAAATAAATAAATAAACAAAAAAATACAGCAGTCTTCAGAATAGAAATTGATTCCTATGAGCAGACATTTTTGCAGATACATGCAAGGGATTTCATTTTTTTTATTAAAATCATGCATCTTGGTCTTATTGCAACTCTGAGACATTATTTTATAGCCAAACAAACACTTCAAAACAACAATTCCCGGAACTTTGCTACAGGCATAAATTGTCTTGCTTAATGCCCACTTACGGCAGGCATTTTGTGCTTCTGTCAGTAATCTTACTCCTATTTCATTACATTCACAATATAAGTAGAAGTGAAAATTACAACAGCTCATAAAAGAGGGTCCAAAAAGCTTATTGAAAGCAATATGTTTTGTTTAAACTGTTTCACAAGTAATTTCCCCTTTATCAGTAATGAAACATCTTATAGCATAGAGTGGCAGGTTCACCATCCCCAGGAAAAGCTTCCTCACATGCTCAGCACAGGTGATGCGGGTGATGGTTTTATCTGATGCTAAAGGACATTTTGTGATAACCTTGGTATCGAGACAGCGGCGCTGGCATGAGCAAACTGCGTGGTTGGTTGTGTGTTGGATCAGATACTAATTAAAAGTCAATTAGCCTGCAGCCCAGTTGATGACTGGCCTCTCCAAACATAAGCAGGACTGGGAAAATAAGAATGTCCCCAAGCTCATTATTTACCGTGACACTGTCCTTACCCATTGTATTTACTGTGAGCTTCTGTTTTCATCTGCTGGTTTTACTACACTTTGTAAAAGTTAAAGGCAATTTTTTAATCCTTTGTCAATCTCAGAGGCAACCTGATCAGTTTTTTTTTGTTTCCGATACCTATCAAATTCTATTAAGAATAAGTATTTCTTGATATTAACCTGAACTCTGATACAATAAATAAAATCACTGTTTTATTTGTTTATCAGCATCTTTATTGGCTTTGTTTTAACAGAATTTCAAAAGCATTTGTCAGAGATTTTGGTTCATATTGACATATTAGCAGTAGAGTTGTTCCATTAAGAATCATCCAAGGTAGTGAAGCTCTCTGAATTAAAGTAATACGAAAATGTGGAATTGCTGGTCAAGACATCTCTTTTACAGTTCTGTTGAAGTATCATGGGCTACTGAAATAAGGTTAACAACAAACCTGTTTTGTAACATCGTAGACAGAAGACCAACAGTATCAGAAGGTGTGATTCATTAGTAATTTATGTTCTGATTAATAAAACCTTAATCAGGACCAAAAATAAGTAACCTTGGATAGGATCAAAATAATCCTGGTAATGCCTTGAAAAACAGAATAGTATAATTTCAAAAATCAGTCAAACATTTTTATAATAATGTAAAGTGGCCAAACTCCAACTTCAAGAAACTTTATAAAACATGAACTACAGATTAAAAAATACCCAAAAAGAATACAGTTCAGTTTGTCTCCTTGGAAGAAAAATATAAACTGAGAAGTGTAATGTTCATTCATCTTTCAACAATTGAAAAGGGGCACTTTCTTGTGCTCTACCATAAACAGACCCAAGAGGAGATTCTACCTGCAGCCACTTTAAAAGATCACATGAAACTCTAACTCCTTGGTAAGAAAGTGTAAAGAATCGGAACATTCAGTGACCTCTGTACAACACCATATGTAAGATGTATCACATCTGGAATCTAGTATCTACAGAAGATCTTTGTGCTTGGGCATCCTCTCTGCTGGTTATCCGGTTGTTCCCTCAGTTATAAAATATAACTTTTTTCTTGATGATTTTAGAAATTTGGATGTTGATGAAACTGCAAGAAAATGTAGAGCACTCCATCAGAGTCCTTACCACTATTAATAGCTGCAACTACCTAATACTGCAATTATTTTTTTTGGCCTAAGTAATCATCGGCTGCTGCTCTGACAGTTGTCAGGAGAGTGTTTGTTAATCCTCTCGCTGCATTACAAGCCTCACAATGGGATCATTTATAATCTCTGAGTGTAATGGAGCAAGTATTAGAGACAATCGTTTACATTGAGACAAGTTGGACTACTAAAGATTGATCCTGCCATAGAAACATGATCAGAAGTATTTAGGATGTTAAACCTAAAAATAATTTTGTCCATAATGTTAAAATTGGACAAAAAAACCGAATAAAACAAACAATTACATCACCGGAAAAATATTCCTGAAGTGAAGCCCAATTAAAAGTAAAGAAAGCAGATGTTTTTTTTTAATAAGCAGCAACACAAGATGGTCCTTCACCTAGAGACTCAAATCCCCAAATCTGATAGCTAACCTAAAAATCTAAAACATGTTGGATCAAGACAAAATCCACTGAGAAACATCTGGGCTTATTTTGCGTTTTGGCAGATATTTAATGTGAAAGATTTAAATTTGCCACTCTCACAAAACAAAACTTTTTTCTCACTGGATTCAATTTACAGGAAAACTTGATTATCACAATTAATAGCTTTTGATTTAGTGTTGCGAATAATGTGTTGTGATAAATAATACAACTGTAAGTATATTTACTTACTACTCTCACACAAGTGAGAATATTATAACAGTTTTGAAAAGTTGTCTAGATTATGATAAGCGTTTCATATTCATAAAGCATAATATAAACCGACAAGATTAAAATGTAGTGCCCATTTCCACCTTTAATGGCACTAAAAATAAAAAAATGTACAACCATAAATGAGCAGCAATCTCTCCCTCCTGGAAAATTGGTACCCCTTTTGCCTCCAGTCTGTTTTCTATATGACAGTCTGTATTTGTAATTGCTTAATTTTGGCTGCACTTATGAGTGTTAGTTGTCTTGTAAGCTGCCACAGAAATAGTTTTATTGGCTTATAAGTGCACCTGTTGTAATTTATTATGTCCCCACAGGGCTTGTTAGCTGAGAAATAAACATGTCTCTTGTGGAGGTGACACACTAATAAAAGACACTGCAGAGTTGTCTAGGCTTATGCTGAGTCTTTGGATTATCATGCTATTTTTGGTTCGTACAATGTGTAGGATTTTCTGCAGCTAGCTGTTTTGTAGCTGGCAATGTTAATAATCAGATTCAATATATCTCAAGAAAACTAGAGTATCCTTTGTGCTGTCTTCATTATAAATTCTTATTTTATATTATTTCCACACATACAAGTTCTCCATGTATAATCTTCATAAAAGCAAATCTTATTCATGAAAGGATACTTCATAGGTGTTAAACTAGTTAACAATAGGGTTGGGCATCGTTTGCATTTTAACGATTCCGATTCTCATTATCGATTCCTGTTCTAAACGGTTCTCAATTACAATTCTTTGAGGTGCAGGAGAGAGAGAGAAAAAAAAGCCTTTGAAAAAGCCTTTATACAGCCCATTTTTATTTGTTCTGTCAATAAAAATAAACCTGAACTGTTACTGTAACTTAAGTCAGAGGTAGATAAAGTAGCACCCAGCTAAGTTATTTAGCTTAAAGTTCTTGTTTAGTAAACATTACCTAAATGTGGGCGACTCTACATCGCTAAGGGGTTGCAGCCTTTTTACCACATGCGCTGTTAGTTTTCTGTGGCTCTATGTTGATGTCCTACAAAATGGTGTCTGAGAGCAAACATAACATAATGTCTATTCCTCAGATATAAACTGCATTGATACCATTCACTAATTCTTTTCTTCCAAGTTTAGTGGTCTGTTCACAAAGTAAATAGACAAATAAAATAAAATTAAAAAAGGCTGGATTTTTCTGTTAGATATTGCTAAAGTACCACTAAAACATTGCAATAACAAAAATAAAGGCAATAACCATCTGCAAAGGTTCTATCCCCTTTTTTCTGTCCCTCTTATAAACAGTCTCTATGGAAAAGTGGCTCTCCTGGTTTCGCTTCACTGAGGTTGAGACGAATAGCTCATATTGAACTAAACCCCTTTGAAATTCAGACTTCACACCACTTTTCCCAGACTCTGTCCCTTTAATCAATTAATAATTTCTGCTAATATAAGTATGCTACTTACAGTGAGATAAAGATGTCCAACTAGGTTCCCCTCCAATTATAACTGTTGTTGGTGTTATCAAGGTTACCTGTGAAGCTCCTCCCATCTGAGCAATTACCAATAACGATCCAGTCTCCAACTCCCCATCATTTAAGTGTACTGGATCTCTATCAAGCTGGCTCAGACAGAAAAAATATCAAAATTAAAAAACATCAAATGTTTAAAACAAAATCAGAGAATCGTACTAACTGATAAACACAACATAGTTTACAAAAATAGTCTTCAGTTTGCTATACTTCAAATTCTATCCATATTTCTAAAGAAAAATCCAAGATTTAAATCACTGACAAAACAGCTTCCCTATACATATTTCTGTGGGACTTTAAGACCGTAGTGCAAATCAAACATAGTCAACCTGATTTGTGCAACTTAAACTCCAGTTACTCCATCTACATGGCAGTTAAACTTCTTTGTAAAATTTTTGTAAGATACATAATAGTCCAATTCCCATTAAGCACTAAAACTAAAAATACAAAATCATTTCATAAACAAGGCTCAAAAGATAAAATTTCTCTAAACGAAAGTTTAAGAATTAAAACAAAACAACAAAAATCAGCATTTTACAGTCAATCCCAATTATCCTCTCAGGCTTATTTTGTTGCTCCAATGATAAACACCAAATTGAATTGAAGCTTCTAGAAATGTCAAATAAATTACCACTGAATCATGTTTTCTTTAATCCAGCTTCTCAAATTAACATTTTCCAAAGTTCTCATTAATAACCAGACCGCAGTTCAGAAACGTGGGTCAGAATCCAAGTTGAAAAATATATAAATTTTGAGAGAGAAAGAGAAAAAAATAAAAAATAAGAAAAAATAAAGAAAATAAAATCAAAAAATCTAAATAAATTGTCAGTTACAGAGTCCCCACTAATCAAATGATATATTATGCCATTATTCTATGATCAGAACTGTTCTAAAATGTTTTAGGACCTGTAAATTTACTCTCAGCATCAAGTAGACTAGCTAACAATCAATGAATAACATCTGAAAGATTAATCTTAAACTTTAAAACTAAAACCAATTCTTATTTGTCAAAACAAAATGTGCATTCAAATATATGGTAAAAATTATTTCAATGTAGCTGGTCCAATCACATTTTGCTTCTACACGATCAGAATAAATGAATTAGAATTTACTTCTTACTTCTAAATTAAACCATCATTTCGATCACCGCTGATAAACAAATCTACCAAAGAATTTAGTTGTTACTTTCAATCCTCAGACCAATTCCAAATTTATCCCCAGCCTGTTTAAAAACAAACTGATGCCTTAAAGATGACTCTGTGTTTTAATGTTTTCTTTTTTTTTCAAACTCAAACATTCAAATCCCACTAGTTTAGAAAATATGCTATGATAAGTATTGTTTTGCATGGTAAAAACATTCAATTTGTAACGGAATTGAAATATGCTGGGTTACTCCTTGAGCCCCAGTTGAAATTTGATAAATCCAATAAGCATTTAGTGTCCACAAAATCCTTAAGAATGTTCAATTGTGTAAATAATTTAACACCAGTCTCCTTTAGGTCATTCATTCAGAGACTAAGCTATATTTCTAAAGTCTATAGAGCCATCAGTAATAAGCCAAAGATAATTTTAGCATAAATGATACTTATTTAAATCACAGACTCATTCTCTGTACCATTCAACACGGTGCTTATAAAAATAATTTAGACCAGTTTGTTGCTTTCCAATTAACACCGTTTGCTTTTCGTTCTATTCTTATAATTACTGCTCATAGCTTTATCTTTATTTAGACCCGCTTAATCAACTCCTGCTTAGATCAATCAAAAAGCAACAAATCCACCTAATTAAAGATTCAAAAAAATCCAACTTTTATTTTTACTATACACTCCCCTCTTTTTAATTTTAAAGATGAAATCAAAAATTAGAACTTCACCAAGTCAGAATCGACTCATGAGTAACTGTTCTTTGTCATTCGCGTTAAATTGTAACATGCATCATTATCCCAATAAATGTACATGCTGTCCTCATGTGATAAATTGAGCCTTCTCTGGCAAAACCAGTTAACTAAATTCAGCATGTACTTCTCGATCTTTAATCTCCGTATTGTAACAGTTCAGTTAAATGTGAAACACCTTAAATTGCCCTTCATAGAAAATATGCCAAAACATTGCCGAAAGGAGTCCAATGAGTAGCAAACTAAATTTATATCTGAACAGTTATTTTGAGGCCGTTGTCTAACAAACGTCCAGTCATGTAAAACATTACATCCTAATTAATTAGAAAAATTTAACAAAATCCCAATTCGTTTAAGTCCTAACAAGGCAATCGTCTGCAGGAGTCTGTAATCACTTTCTATCCAAAATCAACTCTTAGCTTACAACACACAGAACATGCAGTTATGTTTAACCACAAAACACATTGACACACAAAAACAAAAACGCTAGCATAGCACAGCAGCCTGCAGCAACGTGCTACCGTAAACTCTCTTTGTGCAACGAAACCTAAAACAGTACAAAACATACGGCGAAAACACTGAAGAAAATCGCAACACACACTTTAGAAAATAACTTACCACAATACCAGGACTTAATCCGCACAATTTATACCACTTTACCAAACTTTAATTCGGCATGAACAAAACAATCACCTGTCCGTCCAACACGGACTGAAACATATGTTTCCTAACAGCCGTTCCACACAGAAAACACCGAATCTACAACATCCGTTACAGCCCAAAACCATTAACAAAAAACACAACATTATAAGCGGTCATTTTTAGACCTTAGTACATTATTTTATCGCGGAGGTTTACACCAGTCTGTTACAATTTTCGTAGTCTGCTTTGAGAAATTTCCCGGCGCCGGCCTCCAGAAAACCACTCAAAAGACTCGAACAGATGGCAGAAAACCGCCTATTACCACTAATTTATTTATCAAAACATATAGTCAAAGCTGTTGTATGTTAGCCGTGCTATTAAGCAGAAAACCCCACAGAAGTAGCTCCGCCATCTCACCGCCTAGCTTAGGCGCCCGCTCTGATGGCCTGTTGTAAATGTTCACAACTAATTCTTATAGATTTTTAATTTCAGTTATCCATCATATTTAGTTATATATTTATTTATCTATTTTAATGTATTTATTATACTCGAGTTCATTATTTATACTATAACATTTTAACACAAACGCAACATCTCCAGCACGTCTCGCAAAGCGCCTGCGTAAAAAACCATCACACACACATACGCACATGCGCATCACACACCAGCTCGTCACCTCAAAACATCAAATACAGTACTTTTACAATATTATTAAAAAGTAACACCAACAACACTAACCTCAATCGGACACACCAAAAGTCGGACCATTTCACAATCCAATTCGCGTTGCTCAAGCGCACGTTTGGAGAGACGTCGGCTTCATCAAGGTAATCCGTCCAGATTAACAGAGGGCACCGCAGGCTCTACTGCAATCTTTTCCGTTTGCCAGCCTTGAAGAATCTTACGAAAGCGTCCTTTCGAAATTGAGATTGCCAATTCTCAAGCCCCGATCCGCACTTTGGCTCCGATTTTTAGTCGTTGAAGGGACCGCTCCATCCGGTCCATCTGCTCCATTGTCCCCCTGGGCGCGCAGAGTAACAAACTCCATCTCCCAGCAGGCACCGGTGTTTCTCTGCGGAGCGCAAAGCAGGTCGCAATCATGCTCAGAACAGAGACACAGACAATGGAGCCGCTTCAACCACGGGCTTGCAACAGTTAATCTGCTCAAAACAAAAAAACATATTTAACTTGCATGACAACATTACCCAATGTTAGATTAACCAATCAACAGAATTAAAAACTACGCAACTCTGCGCAAATTGTCAATAGAGCAAATACATGTCCGTTAATTAACTTAAAAAAATAACTGGATCTTGGTCCAACTCTGCACACGGTCGAGGTCACCATTTGTAGAATTAAAATTTATAAAAAAGATAATTCAGTGCATGTTCAAGCAGAGACAAAATGGAGCCAATTTCCAGTTCTCACTTTTATTTTAAACAGATTAACAAATTGCAGTTTACAGAGAAAGATGCCCTATTTTCTCTGGGCCAGACAAAGATTTCTGACGAAGAATGGTTTTCGTGTCATAACTTTTATAAACGTCCAAAACCTCCCAGGATTAATCTGCTCCAATCAGAACGTTTTTCAAAAGTGTCTTGACAATGATTGGTCCGTCAAAATCATGCAGTCATAAGGGACGTGTCTTTCTCCTGGATCCAAGTCAAAAGTTCATTCTCCCAGGCTTTATTGACACAGTCCTAAACAAAAGCTGGTTAGTGTATTGACCATTGTCCTGCTCCTACATAAAAAAATCCGAGGTCTGGCCTGTGAGTCAATCCTGAATTTTATGGTTTTATAGTCCCGGGTCCTCTCAAGCAAACCTCCTAGTTTTATGGCCTGCAATAAAACTCTTTGTCTCAGAGGTCCTCAAAGGTCACACATACTCCCCATTATCCAAGGCCCAATTCAAATACTGATAAACAGTGTGTCTTTTACCTCTGAATGTTATAAAACAGACCTCTACCTCTGAATTCTTACTAAAGATATTAGCCCCAAAAAATAAGATACAACATAGTTCAGGAACCGGTTCCTAACGGTGCCCAACCCTAGTTAACGACCAGGAATGTTGCGATTCATTTCATGCTATTGTAGAGTCATGGGAGTAGGCATCATCAGTGATTTTATTAAAACTGCAATATAATCTTTCATTACAAAACAGCAAATGTAGAGCATACTTTAAGGGCGCTTTCACATGGTACGGGAGTCCGTACTCGGGTACGGTATTTGGTCAAAATCCACTTATTTCGTACCATGTGAACACAGACTGTACCGTGCCAGAATACGGCCAGAGAGACCTGCCTTGGAGGTAGTATCCGAGTCCAGGTACGAGCGGCCACGTATCATGTGAACACAACCCGTACTCTGGCCGTACTCAAGACAATAGACGCGCTCCATGCGGAAATGACGACACCGCCGGCCGAAATTACAGAATCACCTCGCGACCATACAAATACCAAAACAACGCGATTCAAGCATCCCACAGCAACACAGCAGGTTACAAAACGGCGGGTTTACTACAACACTCACCCTGTAGATGGCTTCAGGTAGCAGCTGACCAGTAGACCAGTTTCTTTACATTCTATGCTGTCACTCGTTTTATGACGTCGGTACTTCTCACTCCCTTGTTTGCTGGAGAACTAAGACTTATTTGTATACCGCCACCTGCTGTTTATTTGTAGTAAAAGACTGGATCCCAATACGGGCAGAGATCCTTGCCATGTGAACAGAAAAAATTAGCATTTTCTCTGGCCGTTTTCTGGTACGGCCACACATGTGAAAACGGCCTAAGACATGGATGCCAAACTCCAGTAGTAATTACCTAGTGTCCTACAACTTAACTACAGCATACCTGAACAAAAAAGTTTGGTCATGAGAAGGACTGTAAAGCACCTCCAGTTGATTCAGGTGTATTGAGCCAAGATCTAAAAGTTGCAGGACACTGGCTTTGAAGGATAGAACTATGAAACACTGCTTTTATTATAATTGTTGTTGTTGCCTTGCCTGTTTTCTTGCCTTTCACATGATACCTTATTTGTTTGGTTACCTTGAAGTATTTTAATTAGATTAATTGATTTAACATGTCAGTATTTGTCTTTTTTACAGGCCCACATAATGTAAGAATAATGTGCTCTGTTTTTTGTGACTAATATGACTTTTAATTTTGAGGGAAGCTGCAAAGTTCTTCACAGACATGGAATAGGATTGGGTTTATTCCTAACATTAACTGGCTTGTAAAGGATATACAATTGTCAACATTTTTATTGTTAAACAGCTTCACATATGTTTATTATGTCAACATTAAGTATGTAAACATTAAGGATGTATTAACTAGTCTTCTCTTAGCTAACAACTTACACGTTGTTTATAAAAAACTGTCAAATGTTTTTGCCTTTTGCTGGATCTGGATGGTTGCGGAATATGTTGCTCTACTGAGCAGTAACACTGCTGTCCGTGTTTGCATTGTGTGTTCCTAAAGTGCTATTAAAGATGATTCAGAAAAAAATGTTACCGTATACTAACATTAAATGGCTGAAAAAACAATGCAGAGGGCACTATGGTTGTCAAAATAATTGATACCTAGATATTAATCAATACTAAAAGTGGTATCTAAATTATATTCAATATTCAATTCCGTGGTATGGATTTTTTTTTCTAGCCTGGCATATATGCAGCCTCCTTCAAACTAGACGTGCATGCTCCCGACAGCCATGTGCTGTAATATATCCTTCCAGAAATACTATATATATATATATATATATATGTATATATAAAGTTGTCAGAGGGAATTTATCTTACTCATTTCGTCCGCTTTGGGGGTCTGCTCGGTCTTGCTAAACCTAGCCCCCTGTCGCGGTGGAATGAGTAGAAATACGCCGTATTTATGTTGATTTATGCATGTTGGTTCACTGTATAGCTTCAGTACATTTCATAGTGAGTTACCGCCGAGTTAAAATGCGCATTATTCAGTTAAAGTGATGTTTTCTGACTTAAATTAGTCCTAACTCATTAGCAGAAGCAGCTGTGTGAAGAATAGTGCTCTTCAAAATAAGAGCTTTAAATTTAATAAATTGAAGAATTTTATTAGATTTTAAAAATTTATCGTTTGACAGCCCTATTATTTAGTCATATATAGTTAATATTTATATCTTTTTTATGTTTTATATGTTTCTAGTTTTTTCGTGCAGTTTTGAAAACACTGGTGACAAGTGGAAAAAAATTTGCTTAAACTTTTCAAGTGAAATTGTTTACACTTCAGAATGGCTTACATTTCATTTTTGCACTATAAATTAAGGTAGCTAGATTAAAGGAATTTTATTTGTTGTATCTATGTACTTGTTTTTAAGCCACCTTAGGTTCGAAATCAAGTAAGTAAGAAGTTTTGTTTTTTTTCAGTGTTGAATCAAATTTGAAATTTTTGTATCGTGACAACACTAGAGGGCACGAAACGGAAAGCACAGGCATGTCCCACGTGTACCTCATGTCTGTTACGACAATGTTCAGCGGGGCACATGCCCTAATAAACGACAAGATAGATTGTTTATGTAAGAATCAAGCACGAACCTGATCTGACCATCCACAATCACCGAACGGGCCAGTTTGGCAGCCAGGTTACTAGGAAATTTTCTGGTTCTCCCGATGGCCTGTCCGCCCCTCTCTCCAATTATGGAGTTCCAACCAATGAATTGGTTAGAACTCAAGTCTTTCATCAGTTGATAAAAAAAAAAGAACTTCATGATAAAAATATACACCAAACGGAACACATCTCAAAATTAAAGTCTGCTTTGTGCACTCACACTGTGGAAAGCATTCACACTTGTAAACAGAACCTGTATGTGGGAAAACCAAACATTCAAGATGGCCCAAGAGTTCCTTGTTACCCGTCTTGGAAGTTGAAAGCAGATTGTTAGAAAAGTTCCCCATGGTGATAACTGAATAAACTAAAGGACACCCCCCAACTGGTTACAAGCAGATAAAGTGAAAAGTGGATCATCACCACTTATCACATCAGGTTTTCACTTCAGCTCAACCTCCCACGGGTCTGGGTCAGGTAAGATGAACAGTTCGCAACATGTCCTTTCCCTATGTTATCACGCGACAGCCTCTAAAAAGGCTTTCAGAGCCCCTCCCATCCTTTTTCATCACCATGGAAGACACCAGCTGCCCTCCTCACGCAGAAATGCCTCATCAAGCACTCTCCCTGTGGGTGTCCGCTACTGAGTGCAAAAGTGACTGGGAGCTGACGACATAGCTGCCGGCAAATGCCTCTACCTGCCTTTTTCTTTATTAATGAGCCCAAGACTCTGATCAGGGCGCTAGAACAGAACAAGGTGTTTCCAAGTAGGTATAAAATTTATATAAATTATTAACACTTGCTGTAATATTCATTATTTTTATTTTCCCCATTGTTATTTACAGAGTGCAAACAGCTAAATATTTTAACAAAAATGACAAGAAATATTTACACCACATTTCTGCAACACCTAAAGGCTTAGTTATGTAACCAACATAATATGTTCATCAGGATCAGAGGGACTGCAGTTTGTATATGTGACACACTTTCCCCCTTTTTAGTTTAAATCCCATTGCATCTTAAAATAAAGTTAATTAGACATGTGTTTCTGAGTTTTTATTTACTGCCAAGCTAACAGTAAATTCACATTTGCCTTTTTGGAAACATTCTGGAGAGTGGAGTTGATCTCATCTTCAGCTTCCTCATTATAGTCATCTCAACACATCATTTCTGACAACATTCACAATTGTTTCCTTTCATCGCCAATCAGGTAATTGGGGTTAGCCATGAGCCAGCTTCACAGAGATAAAATGATTAATGTAAAACAGAGTGATGTCACAGCGACACTTTGCTTCCTAAAAGAGTACAGTTTTAATGAGTGATGTTAAGACTGTGAGATTAGGACTGAAAAATGAACCAAGAAATGGGATAAAATATGAAGAATAACTAATGAGCTGACCTTATCTGTGAAACCTGCTTCAGATTTGGCAAATTAACATTCTCAATACAGGGTTGAGAATAATTTATTCCCTGATCCTATCTACTTTATCGAAATGTCTATATTATAAACGAAAGCTTACTTTGTCTTAGCCACAATCTTGTTTTTATATGCTTCTTTTCATTTTTCATGTTAGTATTCTCTCTCGCGCTCTCGTTCTCTTTTTAAGTTGCTGCCTCAGACAACCAACAAATTCTTACTCAACTGCATAAATCCACACAGAACACTTAACATTCCCACATAAACCATAACCCACACAGCTGCTTGTGGCTCTTAAATTGTATTTCTAATGTGAGCAGGCAACCAAATTTGTGCTCCATACAGTGTCTGTGTCAGTGGTGGGAGAATCATTAATCATTTCTCTTTTCCAGTAAAGATCATTATTCCTCACGCTGAGGTTATGCCGCTGCCACATGCAGAAGGCAACAACCTGCGTGTCAATGGCAGCCTGTGGCTGCCAGGTTATTTATTTTATTTTTATATTCATTGTTATTATTTCCTCCTGTAGAAACACATCCTGTTAAATGATACTAGCAAACATTCTTCTTACTTTCGTCAGGCTTTGCAGAAGTGTAATGAATTCCACTCGGAGGGAACCCAGTGGCACACCTACTGATGTTGATAAAGGCTCAGTTGAGGGCAGATATGTTATTCACCCTACAAATGCCACACTACTACTATGTATAAACTCATTGTGTGCATATGGTATTTATCCATGATATAACTATAACAAAAACCATACTAAACTAAAGATGTGTGAGCTGTTTTATAAAGGGAATAATTCAGTTTATATTGGACCTCTTCCTCTTTTATCCATATAAATAATGATCCAGTAGCACACTGGGATTTGACTTTATTCCAAACACTTTCCTGAGATTAAATTACTTTCGAAAAACCTTTTCTTGTTCGCTTTGGAAAAAAAGTCAAATTTTTATATTTTAATATATATATATATATATATATATATTGTAATAGTTTTCCATTAGATTTCCATTTCTTACTGCAGTAACAAAATCTTTCAAATCTAACTGAGAAATCTTCACCAGCATTTTCCACTTTTGTGTACTAATCACTCAGCCAATCGTGCTTTGATAAAATCTGACCAATGATCTTCATGTCAAATGAAAATTCAGATTTTATTTTTTTACACCCTATATACCAAACGCACTGACAACTATAAGCATATACTTCTTAATTTCTCTGTATTAATAAGAAGCATTTCCAATGCATTTTTGACGGATTCAAATGTTGTATTACATCACATAAAGTACAGAAGTGCTTTATTTTAGCACATTCCTTTCAATTTATACTGGATTAAAAACTACAAATTAGAGTTTTTGTTTGTTCTTATTTGTTTCTTTTTTCCCTCTTTTTATGGCCGATGCTTGTTGCATGCAGTTTGTGAATAAAAGCACAGTATACATATTTTATATTATGTAGACAGTGAATCCAAGTTGGCCAAATCAGATGTTGTCAAACTCTGATGAAAAATCAACAAAAACTATTTGTCTGATCATTGCATCTCAAGTTTTTTGTAAGCTGTTTGTCAGTCAGTGACAGAGTACCTCAAAATTATAGAACATTTCTGAAATATTACATATATGTGGGCACAATTATACTTGACACAGTCGGCTAGTGTTTGTAAAGCAGGGAATCTGGGAGGATTATTCATTACCACTGTTTTGATTTAGTCTCTTAGCAACATACCTCAAAAATCTAGAAGACACATTTTTTATGTTTTAACGATTTCAGGAAGCTGATTCAAATACAGACCAAGTAGAGGCTGTGGATATTGAAAATAAACCACATTATATTGATTAAGTAGACACAGAGTGCAGTTTTTTTAACCTTTTCGTTTTTTCTGCTTATGATGGTTTTCCATGTATGGATAATAAAATCACAGTAACTGAGATTACAATGTTAGTTTAGACCAACAGCAAATATGTTTTTCTTGTTCAAACTTCTATACCGGCATATCTTTTTTTTAAATATATAAAATCGGCAAACAAGACTCATCAGACTTGAAGCCAAGTTTAGTTTCATAGTGTGGAGCTTTGTACTAATAATTTAACTCTTAAGGACACATAACTAATATATAAACTGTAACTAAAATTTTCGTAACTATAAAGTATATATTTTTTTTATTTTGTAGAGTGTGAAGCAATCTAAACAAAAGGGAATGTCTATGTACAGTGCAACATGTGTATTTGTTTCAGCTGTCTGCGGATTTTAGTCAAGGACCTCAGAGCTGGCCTGGTTCATTCTGTTGGAAATAAAATAAAAAATAATAGTTGTCCTTCAGTTTGTATCAGTACATAGAGATTCATTTTTTGCGCTGTTGGGATTTGTTTCCCTTTTTTTTTTTTGTCAAATATGCCTCAGAATTCAGTTAGAAATATATGTGCTGTAAAACCCAGTTACCTAATCGTTTAGTCTGTCCAGTGTAGATGGTAATGTAGAAGGAAAGGATGAATCTATGGAACAGATGGCCGTAAAGATGAACAGATGGACCTGCTCTCCACCTCTGAGCAGTCACATGTTTTTTGAGCAAAGCCCTCTGTCTTTTTGCTGCAGAGTTGTAAACTTGGCCATTAAGTCAAGTTCAGAAAGCAGGAAAATAAAAGCAGAATCCATATCTGTGGGTAGGTAAAGGAGGATGGGGAGCTTTCTGGGAAATTCTGCTGTATGTCCTTTGTATTTAAGGGAGGTAATGTTGCATGATGAGGGCTTTATTTACAGGAGGCAACGAGCTGAAGGTGACATAATTTCACGTCTTTGATTTCTGCTTTCCAATAATGTTTTGATGTCGGAAAAATTTTTTGTCTGGCAGCTGTATTTGTAGGTGGGCTAGGGACTCATGATTGAATGCTTAACATTTGTCACTGTCTTTCATATACAAAACAGATTAGGTAGATGATTGTCTCTTTTACACTAAGAGTTGAAGGAAGAAAAGTGCTTTTACTTATTTACTGAACAAACAATTTCCTTGGCATTCTGGCACTGCAGAACAAGACCTTGTTCTGATGTTCTGCTATAATGGCCCAACAAGGAGATGAATATACTTATACTGTTATGCTGTTTGGTAACTGATGTAGCACTTATTTCTCAGCCATTGTTGAAGCAGAGCCCAATAAATCACATTCTGAAGTGGGCTTTAATACTGTTTTTTCCCATACTGCTCGGAGCAGATTGGGCCAGCTGTAGCCGCTTCAAACCCCTGCATTTAATTATCTCTCAGAGTATGCCCTTCCAAAATCCATGCTTTGGCAGAGTAGAGGCTGGACTGATTGCGCTACCCTATATCTCAACCTGGTAATGAAGTAGTTTACAGTAAATGACACAGGCTCAGGAAATGGACCAGGGTTTTTCATCAACAAAACCAAGACAAAAAAGTATGAGTGCTAAAACGTACTACCTATTGCTCTCTAGTCTACCACCATAAAAATTCTGACATTATCAACTGGGTTTGATTAAAATGTTAGCTGTACAAAAAGAGATTATTGGCAAATCGGCAAAGGATCGTGCTCTGAGTCGTCTTGATCTTACGCTCAAACTAACCTGCTTACGTTATCCTCAAGGTTACTCTGCAATGGAACCACATTTCAGTGGTGTAGCATATTGATAAGTGAGGTTTACGACTATCTTCACTCTGCTCTTTCTTTGCCATGACAGATCTTTAAAATCCCAATTTATCCTCTACCCCATGACAATGTGTTGACATCCCGTCTGACGCTTCTGGATTTTGATTTTCTCCTGCACATTTCCTAATATCTGTATGCTTTTCTCAAGAATTGCTACATTCATTCCAGTATTATCAGAGTCCAAATATGGTTAATACTTTTTTCTCACCTACAAAGTTAAGCATGCACCCTTTGGACTGTAGGTCAGAAATATTTTTCTTCTGTGTTGTGGCTTGCTTACCTGCAAGCAGACCTTTGTAAATAAGGTTGTGGTGTTAACTGAAATACTTTTTGTTTTGGCTGCACTCAATTAAAAGTCTGAACTATAAAATCAAATATAAACAAACTGGAGGCAGATGCAAAACGAAGTGCAACTATTTATCCTTAGAACTAAACAATATGTTTTTGTATGTTTAATAATCAGTTTGTTGATGCATTTTTTTATCTGTTCATTAAATTCCTGTAAGCCCTGCAGAGATTCCACCAAAAGACCTACTGATGTGCGACACACATAAAGGCTTACCTGGACACAAATATTAGTTGAACAGTTCTGCACAGGATGTCTGAAAAATCTCTTAATGGGATACTTTGAAGAGAGGCTCTTACTTCAAGTACACTGTGCTTATTTGTAAGAGCTTGGATCCTCGACACAGAGACACGCTCGCACACAAAATGTTTCCAGACTGCTGGGAGTAATTTAATCAGCTTTCACACGGCTGTGTCCTTCCACCCACGCTCCCTGTCCCTGTGAATATTAAAAACGAAAGGAAATGTCTTCTTATATATTTGGCACATCTGTTCCCAGTGATTCCTGCCGTTGCTGTTCTTCCATTTCCCATCACTTTATCCAATTTCATGCTGTTGAACAAGACAACATAGACATTATCTTGGCTCGAACCAAGAATTTACAGGAATCCAATGCTTTCAGCGGGAAGGCTTCTGTAAGAGGGATAGAAATGGTAGGAGATGTCCCACAATTTTGACATAATGGAAATGCAAGATCAGCTGTATTCACTTCAACTGATGGCTCCCCAATTACACTTATGCTGTACATGTCACTTTTCTTCACACAGATTGGATATTATCCATATTCCTGTGGTAACTTATTACCATATAGCTGTTTATAGAAATTCTGCCCTTGCTAAGTTTTTCCCTTTAAGACACCTTATTTACCACATCTGACCAATTGGAGTTCAGGGATTATTAAAGCCACCGACCTTAAAGAAAGATCCTTGGTATGTAACTATATCACTTTTTTTCAAACTGATATGATACCAATACTTGGATCTGAGTACTTACAGATATGGAGTACCAATGCCAATACTTCTACAACACAAAAAGATGCAATGACTAGGAAGACATGTTTTATTTTCTTCTCTGCTTATTACAAAAAATGTTGAATTAGAAATCCTGTAAAACTGTTGCAGAGTTGGCACATTTTAAGTATCGGTCTGTGGTATCTTTTAACTAACCAATACGAGTACATTAGAACAGTTTCGGCACTGATACCTGATACCAGTATCTGTATCAGTGAATCCCCAAAAGAGCCCTTACGTTCTTTCATCTGCCAATAGTGATGTGCATTGGCAAAAATCTGGTGCAACGACACGTATCACTATGCAGGGGGACGATACGATATGTTGCAATATATTACTTATATACACTTTGATTAAGACTATATATTAAGATTTTTTTAAAGTGAATTTAAAAGTAGAAAAACTGTCACAGCTTTCTGAAACACTCCAACCTGCTTATACAGTACACATCCAGTTTTATTACTAGATCCATTTGAACAACTTGTGGTCATACTTTTAACGGTTTAATGGTTTCATTCAAGTTCTAAAAAAATAAATGAAAATAAAAATTAAATAGCTTTTGAGTATTGATTTAATATTGTGACATAATATATCACAATATATTGGCATATTGGTATTTTCTTGCATCCCTCTTATGAGATGGAGAATTTGACTTAACGTTCACGACTCTGCTCAGTCCTCTACTTAAGACTCCACCCCTGTAGCCTGTAGTTTAGGACAAAAAATTTTTGAGCAGAGGTCTGCAACCCCATTGCTTGAGTGCCAGTTCCTTATAAGTTTTGGACGCATCCCTGTTCCAACGCACATGAAATAAAGTAGTGCTTAATGACCAGGCCTTTGCAAAAGTTGTTGCCATGCCAACAAAGTCATTCAGCCTTAAGACTCAAGTGAGTGGAATGTGAGCAGGAATGCATCCAAAAGTTCTGGGACAGAGGCACTTGAAGACTGGAGTTGCAGACCCCGGATTTAAAATGAACCAAGCATGTACATAATAGCACGGGTGGCTGATTGGGTTATTAAACAGGGATGCAAGTGCTTGCAAGCAGAGATTTCCCCCACACACCCACATAAGCGTATACATGTGTATTCCATACCTCAAGACACTGTATCAGAGTATTTACTATTCCCCCGAATTTACACCAAAGTTTCATACGAGTTTAACGTGAGCATAACTGAATACGTCTGTAGCATGCACCATAAACGCTTTTGTTTTTGTCAATGGAACAAACCACACCGGCCGCCCTATATACAAGTATTAGCGTCACCATGTGATGCAACGCTTAAAATAGGTTTGAGTTCTATTTCTGAAGCCTATTTGAGACGATACAGGAAATGGACATGATTTAGCAAATTAAAACAAAATATTAAAACAAAAAAGTCCTGATCCTATCATCTCCTTCTTCCTCTGCTTTATTATCTCAGCAACTTGTCAACTACAAAAAAAAAGGACAGGATTTGTCTTATACTTGGTGCTATATGTAAAAATATCGATGAGTGTTAAAAAATACCGAACAACACAATTCTGATGAAGTGTGTTCAAAAGAAATAGTTATAGTTTTTTGTGATATCGACACAAATGAGGCTATTTCCTACACACAAATATATATATATATATATATATATATATATATATATATTATTTCAACAAATCAATACGTCGGTAAATGGACTGAACTTATATAGCGCTTTTCTAGTCATACTTACCACTCATTTACATTGAAGCCACATTCAACCATTCACACTCCTTTACCGATAGCCAACATGGCTCGGTAGGACAATGTAGAATTTGTGGGGTTAGGTGCCTTGCCAAGGGGCACATCGACATGTGACTGGAGAAAGCTGGAATCGAACCTACGACCCTCCGATTGCAAGCCAACTAGTAGAGAAGCAGTAGAGAAGTCTGCAGCTGGGAACCTGCATGCATTACACTTGCTTCAGATTTTGGTGTGAATTGACATCTTTAAATAAAAGGGCATAAAACGGGTATGTATGCATTTTGTTCGCATGGCGCTTTGGTGTAAATTTTGGGGTAAGGCTGGGCGTGCCACACCTTGAGAAATGATACCACATATAGCACATATGTTGATCCTAATGATCTAGGAATCTTTATGCAATGCAGTCTTGTCAGAAGTTATGTTTTAAAGTTGTCAAAGATAATAAAACAGAATGCTAAAGATGGAAATGCTCACTAGCTTAACATTTTTCAGGGCTCAGTTGATTCACTGTGCCAAAAATCATCAGCTCATAGTGGTTCCATATGTCAGGTGAGTCCAATCTTCTTCTTTCTTGAGTTTTTGTAAACTAAAGTTCTAAACTGCTGATTTCATGGGCATTTCAAACACACCAGCTCTCAAATCCTATTCGGAAGATGAAACATAAAACTCTGATTTACACAGTATTGAAAGCCAGCCAAACACAGGAGATATCATAAATAAGATTTATTCAAACCACAAATACACTTTAACATACTGTGTGGATGTTTCTGAATGTATAAACGAACATACAATTTTAAAACAGGCTTTTGTAACAGAAAAGGTTAAGTATTTCTGTTGGTAGAGTTCACTTATATAGCAGTTCACTAGCCAGGACCACGCTACGGATGGAATTAACTATTCACGAGCAAAGAACAATGCTACAGATTCTGAATTTGAACAGTTTATTGAAGGCGTGGAGGATCGAAAGGTCTGGGGAGACATATCATCGGAGACCCGGAGGAAGACTCAGTGTGGGGGCGCAGTCTTCAGGAAGAAACCGTCTTTCCGAGCCTGCTCAGAACCCCCCCAGACAGGACCTAGAAGAGAGAGATGTTAGAAGGATGGTACAGGAGTGAACGAAAGCGTGGAACCACGATGCTGTGAACGGTGGATGCTGGGAAAGAAAGGGGGAGGGGTTAATAGGGACAGGTCGGCAGGACCCAGAGAGAGAGAGCGAGAGAGTGAGAGAAAAAGAGAGGGCGGGTTGGCAGGACCGAGAGAGAGAAAGAAAGAGAGGGCGGGTCGGCAGGATCCAGAGAGAGAAAGAGAAGGCGGGTCGGCAGGATCCAGAGAGAGTAAAGAGAAGGCGGGTCGGCAGGACCCAGAGAGAGAAAGAGAGGGCGGGTCGGCAGGACCCAGAGAGAGAAAGAGAAAGAGAGGGCGGGTCGGCAGGACCCATAGAGAGAAAGAGAAAGAGAGGGCGGGTCGGCAGGATCCAGAGAGAGATAGAGAAAGAGAGGGCGGGTCGGCAGGACCCAGAGAGAGAAAGAAAGAGAGGGCGGGTCGGTAGGACCCAGAGACAGAGAGAAAGAGTGGGCGGGTCGGCAGGAGCCAGAGACAGAGAGAAAGAGAGGGCGCCTCGGCAGGACCCAGAGACAGAGAGAAAGAGAGGGCGGGTATGCAGGACCAGGGGACCTGTAGGGATGTGAAGGGAGGGGCGAAAACGAACGAGACAGACGAGAAATGAGAGGTAGGCAGGGTTTATATGTGTATCGCAGCGTGAATAGAAGCGCAAGGGAGGCCGGTGATGCCAGGTGCGGCAAGTTTAGGGCTGATTAGGACGAACGAAGTGAGTTTGAAGCGTGGCCTTGCTCCTGAACTTCAGTTAACTTTGTTAACTACATATTAAGTACAAAAATGATTTTCCCCAGGTATAGACTAGAAGGACACCATTAAATCTTAAATAGGAGAGAAAGATGTTTAGGACTAAAAAGATTAAGACAATTAATGGTGTCAATATAGTATAGGATTAAAAAAACAGATGTATCTTATTTCACATATCTTCGTCAGTCTAGAACTGAAGACAATGGAAATTTTCTTAATATTCCTTTTGAAGTCCTAAATGATTGTGGTGTTTTTACTGAGCTTTGAGCTGCACACTTATGTCATGGATTGCACCACCTTCTACCATGTGTCAACTTTAATCTGCTCAATTTATAACTGGTTCTGGTTAACTAAGATCCCTGCTTTATTCCTGAAACTAGGATGAGCTAAGTTTAGTTTTGTGAGATGGTGCTTCCTTTTTTTGGAAGTAGCTGTTGGCTTTTTTTAGTTGTATGCAACTAAGTGAATGCTATCTTTTTTGACCAAATATAGGCATAGAAAAACATTTTATATCTTACAAGCATTGAACTTATTTCATCTGCTATGCCTGTAACCATCGATCTGTTTTCCTCTGTTCATCAGTTGTTTGGTCAGCAGGGGCATGTTGACTGCCATGTCAGATTTCTGGTTACAGAAGTAAAACTGGATTGTGTTGTTGCAAGTCATCTTCTTTAGCATTCAACACTACTCAACACAGGGTTGTTGAGGAGTTCCTGTAACCTTTTTGATCAGACAATGAGTTTTGTTATTTGGATCTTATTTCCCCTGATTTCTTACATAGAGAACTTTAATCCATAGATTTGACTGATTTATTTGGTGTCCGCTGTTATTAAATAGTGAGGTTGTGACCCTCTGAAGTTTTTTTCAACCTTTTCTCCATGGATATGTTCCCACTTACTTTAAGAAATGTGTTCAACTAATATATCAATGTGGACTTTGACTGCTGTTACATAAAGGTGGGATAAAAGCAAAAAGCTGTAAAAGCCATCGTCTTTATCAAGGATCAACATTATTGATATATTTAGTAGCTGCTGGAACTGTGATGACAACAGAGACTAAATCAATTCAAATAAGGCATGTTTCAACTTGTTAGGATTCGTCTTTCTTAACCTAAATTATGACTTAGAGTGCTATGTACTCTGTGTAGATGATTCATAATTTTAGATGTCAAAAAGAAAAAAAAAGTTTTATCAAAGAAACCTAGGACACTGCAGGGGTGCATTGATTTATTCATATAATTCATCAGACTTATTTCTGTTCAAACGAAAGAAACCAGACAGCTGCTTGTCCTCTCAAGCAGTCCTAAGATATTATTTATGGTGGAAAAAAAATAGTTCTCTCACAGGGTTTTCTGGTTTTCCAGTATATCTGTTCTTATGCATGGTCATCTTAGCTTTATAGAGTGTTCGTCATTGCAAATGGTAAATTGAGGTATTCTGGTAACTGAAAACAGACTAAGACACCTTCAAAATACTATAAAAAAAGTTAGGTCGCAGGGCTTCAGACATCCTAAAGGAAAAAAAAAAAATTCAGAAAAACTCTAGCCACAATTGATGCCACAGAGGGAGCCAATCAGTCCTATCTGTTTTTTTTAAAATATGGTATTACTGTGGATGTTTGTAGATTGAAGCACACCCAGAGGCTATCTTGTCAAAATGTGTCATCTTCAGCGTTGAGCCATGAAAGAAAAAGAGAAACCAACAGGAAGAAAATATGCATACGCAGAAGGTATCAATTTACACTTTTCATAGAGTTTAAAGGTGTCCTCCATTAGATTGCCTGCTGTATATTTGATGAGCTCATTTTCCTCGGCATGAAGGTAGAAATCTGACTGCCCTGGATAGGTTTTCTGTTTCAGCTGCAAAAATCCTCTAAAATGCCAGATGCACTCTGGAACAGTAACTGAACTCTAAAGAATTTGAGGTTTACGGTGTACATTTTAGGACATTCTCAGATATCAGACCAAACGGCCTCAGATGTCAAACCATAGAGAAAATAACCATTGCTTTTCTCACTGAAAGTGAAACAATATCAAGTCGCAGTGAGACAAAAACATCTCAAAAAAGCAAAGTCAGACCGGGGGTGGTGTTTACTGAATATTTACTGCATTGTAAACAGTGATGGAAAAATCTGAATGGAGTACGTCATTTTGAAAGATTAGTTTTCACACCCCTGCCCGTTTGATTGCAGATATGCTGACATTTCATCTTGTGCATTTTGCTTTATCTGAGACCGGATGCCCTTTTTTTCTGAGACCTTTTAGTCTGATGCCTTTCAGATTGAGGTATGAGATAATTTCGAATGAAAACCAATTCTGCTTTTCGATGGTCTGATGTCTGAGGATGTCCTAAAATGTACACCATAAAGGTGAAGCTGATTGAATCATCTTTCAAAAGAGTGAATGCTACATTTCAGCACTGAGTCTTGGAAAATATGTTAATGCAATCAGAAGGAACAGTATTAATGTGGTTCAGTGAATTCTAATCATGTTAGACCTGAAAGAATAATACGCCCAGTTGTCAGCACCCCTTTTTGTTCAGGGCGGCACTGTATTTGTGTCTATTCACTTTCTCATGGAGGAGTTATGAAAAAACATCTAAATTCTCAGTTAGCATTCAAAAAGTGGGGTTTGGCAAACAGATAATTATTATTTTTGCCAGTATTGTGGCAATTATAGATTCACAAAATGGTTGTTTTTTAACGTAATCCTTTATGCGAGGGAATCCTCCCACTCTTGGCATTTTGTTAATTTAATATGGTTAAAACAATTGTCCAAAAATCTCAATCAGTCAAGATTTACTATTTCTTTCGGCAGTTTCTTTTGTCCTCTTTTCTGCCTGCCATAAAGCACTGCAATTCTAAACTGTCTCCTGTCTTTTCATGATTACTGTGAAGCAGAAATGTAGAAATGAAGTTTTTTGTGATCAGAAGTTAGTTAATTTCTGTTCATCTGATTTTCATGGATCAACAGCTCTGCATCACAGCAGATATGACTTTTTCTCACTGTCATGGCAGCAAGCTGCTGCTGGATCATTCTACTTTAGTGTTATTGTTTAGGGTTATTCATTTTCAAGTTTCAGCTTAGAAACTAAAAAAATAATTAGATTTGTCAAGTGGAAAGAATTGTGTCCTATCCAATCATAAGACATTGTAAGAAATAAAATATATCATGCTTAAGGAATGTAAACAAGATTACTACATAAAATGTATGTCTTAATATGTCTTCTTTATTAATTAGATTTAAAAAAGGAGATAGAGTATGTGCCCACAGCGATTTTCAATATTTTGCCAAGATGTTAAGAGAATTCACAAGAGACCTCATCATTGGGTTAATGTTTAAACCATCAAATTTTACACTCAGAAAACCTACAAAATCTTGAAAGCTGAAAACATAAGTAAATCAATAGAAAAACATATATAAAATGCCCTTTTCTACAAAAAAGGTATTTTGAGTTCTCAAACGTCAAGCCCTGCACACATATATAGAACAAACACAACTTCTCTCTAGAATACAAAAATGTATTAACTAAATACTTCAACTTCCAGTTAAAATATTTTGTTCAAAACATTTCAAGTAAGCTAGAAACTTTTAATAAACTACTAGGTAAGACAGCAATGAACAACAGGGAAAAATTTGTTAAAATAAATAATTAGGGGGAAAAAAACTACAGTTAATTGTGTAAAATGTTTTAAAAATTGTTGCAGATTTTAAAATCAAACATTGTGGACAATTGATTCTTGATTTTTTCTTAACTAAACATCCCAGGGACTGACTGAATGACCAAGATAGTTGCGAAAAATGAATGTGGACTCACAGTTCAGTTGACTGAAGGCAGGCACAGTGAAGCCTGTCTAAGCTTAGCAGCTCACTAACAACAAAGAAAGCAGCTGCTGCACTGTTTAGTAACCGCTTTAACCCAACATGTACCTATGAGTACCATTAACATAAATATCAATGTGTGTTTGAGCAATGCAATCTTTTCAGGGCAGTGGAAGAAGACGTAGTTGGAAACAATCTGTATTTTCTTGGAGAATCTTTGGCTCAGATTCTTTGCTGCAGTAGTTTAACTCTGTAATGGGGTACAGTCACTGCGTGAATGCACAGTCAACCAGCTGTACTTTACCTGAAGCCATCGAATTTTTGTAGATATAGTCAGGGGCAATTCTGGAGGGCGGGTGGGCGAGGCCCCAGAGTGAACAATAAGCTTGAAACCCAATGGTGGTGGCATTGCTGAAGACAGAGCCTCAAGCATTGATAGGTACAATTTTTTTTATTGCAATATTTTTCTCTTATGCAAAATGTAGGAACAAAGTGGTTTGATTTTGTATTGCTGTTTAAGAAAGGTTTTAAATTGTTACTTTTAAGGAGTGTAATTATTTTGTAAATGTATTTATCTGAACTTTAAAAGGGATACTCAGTCGCCAGGATCTCTTAGTGTAGTCTGTGAAATTATAGTTATAGTAAGTTTTAAAATAAACGATTTTAAAAAAAATGTTTTTTTTAAGGTTTAGGTCTTAACTGCATGGCTCTGTAAAATCAGAAAAATTCTAGACACAAAAGTTTTACAAACGGTGGTTCTACTTTTTTTGTATGTTTTACCAAAAAGAAGGGGAAAAACAGCAAGGCCCATTTTCCAGTTCCTTACATCATATGGCTTCCTCTACATTAATTTATGAACCTGTCCAGCTTCCTCCCTGCCAGGTATCTTATGTATTGCTGCCGTCAACTGCAAAAAACACCAGGTCCTTTTTCTATACAAGGAAAGATTCCTGTTTTTTGTTTAGAGAGTGGAGCTTGGTGACTAAGAGCATATACTGCAGATCTTTATCATGGAGCATGTTTCTCAGAAAGTATGGTCAAATTGTTGACACCACCCAGTAAAAAAAAATTTGTCCTTCAACTTTAGCAGTAAAAATATAATAAATGAAATTGATGGTTCTAAATTCCTGCATGTTCATATTATCTTAAAGTCTGAACAAAAAATCCTGACAATGAAAATGGTAAATTTTTTCTCAAAATTAGAACTATTAAAGTTTTTTTTTTTCCTTTGTTTTATAGCCCTTCACTGGTTTAGTTGGAATGACAGTGCAATGTATTTCAATAGTTGTTTTGTGCAAGTTAAATTGTTTGTAGCCTTATAATACCTGTAAGCACGGAAACTAGAGTTTTATCTTTGTGAAGCATCTTCTCATTCACAATCATAATATACCTTGCTTAAATCATCTATTTTATGGTTTGTAGAAACAAAACAACTGAAATTCTAATCTGTTCTGGTAAATAGAATATGAAACCTATACCTACAACTATTGTGAAAACGTTTACCGAGGTCACAAATTAACAGAGAAGTTAAGTTATGTTCATATAAACGGCTACATTTAAAATTCTCTAGTTCCTAATTTGAAAGCACTACAGCCATCATTTTTATACATTCCATAATTGTATTCATTTATTCAGCGTTTCAATCTGCCAGTCGCTTTGAATCAAAGCCTAAAGCAGCCCATCTCAGCTCATGGAAATACCTCAGCACCATATCTGTATCTGCGTTAAATTAAAAATGTCAAAAATATATATGTCCAGCAGCCACAAAAGGATTAGAGATGGTGGTGCTACTTCAGACGCAGTAAAGGTCTTGTCAGTTTGCATGCAGTATGTCTGCATGATAAAGAAAAATCAAGAAATTGAAGTTGAAAATAATTACGGGGGGAGGGGATTTAGACCTTTTTTCTCTTTCTTTGAGATACACTCCTGGATATATTATTGTGCAGTTAGATTGATCATGTTATGTTATTGCTGCAATTTAACTTGTGGGCTTTCATGGATTTCAAACATTCCCTTGTTAGAATTGGGGGGTTTAATGGATTTTAAACCTTTTCTTAGAATTTAAATCCCAAACTTTTTTTTCCAAAACCATCCAAACCCTCTTTATAATGTCTTGTATTTTGAGTAGCACTGCACCCTGAGTAGCTAAAAAAAACAGCTTCTTCAGAATTTCTAACAGTCTCTAATCAAATCAAGCTTTTCAAGCTACATAGCTTCTCAAAGTGCTTTACGGATTAAAATGACCCCACAAACCCCACCCTTCCCAACCCAAAATAAAAACATCATCACAACTATATACTCCCCCCCATCTCCCATACACGCACACACATAAAAACAAAAATAGAAGCAAGAATGGACTGAGTACGGATGAGCCAGGAAACACCATCAGGTCAGCCATCTGCATCAGCAGCAGCAGATCAACAGCAACAGCCAAGGCACTGACCCAGGACACCCAGAGGAGGGAGGGCTGGTACCCCCACCTCCACCCGAGCAAAATGTATAAAAATAATAAATAATAACCAGTTAAAAGCTAAACTTAAAATTCAATCAAATACATGCAGAGCGATAAAAATTGATATTAATAAATAATAATCAGTTAAAAGCTATGCTAAAAAGGTGAATCTCTTGAGCTTGCTCTTAAAAACATGAATGTTCTCTGCAGCCCTGAGATCCTCCGGCAGCCTTTTCCAGAGGTGAGGGCCATAATACTGGAAGGACGCCTCACCATGAGTGCATGTCCTGACTTTGGGGATTACAAGGAGACAGCTGCCAGCGGAGCGCAGAGACCGCGGGGGTTCATATGGTAAAAGTATTTCTGAAAGCTAAGAATGCTTAAGACCATTAAGACACTTAAAAACCATTAAAAGAACCTTAAAATTGATCCTAAAACATACGGGGAGCCAATGCATTGATTTTTAAGACCGGTGCAATGTGCTCCCTCCTCCTGGTCTTCGTCAGGACACGAGCTGCTGAGTTTTATAAAAGCTGTAAACTTGAGGTACTCTTTTTGGGAAGACCAGAAGGCAGGGCATTACAATAATCTATTCTCCTGTTGATAAAGCATGCAGTAGCATTTCCGTATTGGCCCAAGAGAGAATGGGGCGGACTCTGGCAATGTTCTTTAGATGATAAAAACCTATTTTAGAAATGTTTTTAATGTGTGGGATAAAAGTCAGCTCAGAGTCAAAACTCACACCCAGGTTCTTCACTTGTCCTGGTTGAGCTGGAGAAAGTTTTTCCACCATCCAGGATTTGATGCAGTTAAAAAGTGCATCCATTGGCCGTGTATCATCAGGAAACATGGAGATGTACAACTTTGTATCATCAGCATAACTGTGGAAATTAACTCCATGTCTTCTGATGACACTGCCAAGAGGGAACAAATACAGGTTAAAAAGCAATGGGCCTAAAAGTGAACCCTGGGGCACACCACGTGATCCTGTGGACCTTTGAGGAACAGGTATCTAAACTTACCATAAAAGTCCTGTCTGTAAGATATGATGTGAACCATTTATTAACAGCACCAGAGAGGCTGATCTGTTTTAAACGAGTTAAAAGAATGGTGTGGTCTACTGTATCAAAGGCAGCGCTTAGATCTAGTAGCACCAACACTGTCACCTTCTTAGCGTCATAGTTTAGTCTAAAATCCTTTAAAATCTTTAAAACTTTATCAAGGCTCTCAGCTTCTACCAGGACAAAACTGTCCAGTGTTTCCTCTGGTAAAGGTAGACACTCAGATTTGTCTAAAACCAAGTTAGTTTGAGAGGATAACATATTACATCTGATGGTGTCTACCGTCTCTCTGAAGTGGTCTGCAAACTCCTCACAGAGAGTGTTTTAGGGGGTTTTCTGAAAAGTATTAGAGGTATGATTAAGAATGTTTTCAATGGTGGAAAACATAATTTTTGGGGTATGTTTATGCTCTCAGATAATTCTTGAAAAGTATGTATTCCTGGAATTTCTTAAAGTGCTATTGCATGATTTGAGATGTTCTATGTATATCTGATGATTAATTATGATTTTGTTTTTCCTCCATTTCCTTTTCAAAAGTGGTAAAATTATCAAGTAAAACAGGTTTGGTGGAAAGAGTTGATGATCTTATAAAGGCAGTCCCTCTGGCTACTCCGTTGAATAAGAAAAGTTAAAATTAGGTGGTGAGGCCTTTGTAAGAACAGCATTGGCATCTGCTCTCAGCCATGCTTATGAAGCATTCAATTTTTGTTGCCTGCCCTCAGTGTGAAGGGTAGGCAGTGACATTAAATTTCTGTACTAAAACTATTTTTTTATTCCCTCTGATGTAGCATTTTTGTTAGCTGCAATGTATAAAATATCCAAATAAATGCTTCAAACAGAACTGTATGCGTAGACAATCAAAGTAATGTTTTATACTTTTTTTATACTCTATAAGAGCATCAATACCATTGTCACGTCCTTAAATTCTATTGTCTCTCTCTTTTGAAGTTGTTTTTAAGCTTCAATTATTAAAATTAAATCCATTGTTTCTCGATTCCAACCTAAAAGTAAAGATTTTACAATGAATGCTGGTGAATTACAGACCATATGCTGCCTCTCTGTTATGCGAGAACATGGATTGTAAAATGCACTGTAAAGCAGCTGTAACTAAACTTTTTGTAGGTACGATGTCATTAACCACATCATTTTTAAACCAATAGCAAGCTCAGTTGGATACTAGGGATAATTACGCTTTGCTGCTGGAATTGATCTCATCAGGAAGCTTCAAGGTCTTATAAGCATCAATTCTGTTTGCCTGAAGAAAAATTGATCAGAGGGAAGGTCACAGACCACATGAAAACTCTTACTTTGAACAATAAACTGTTTTGCAGGGGTCCTTGTAAATTGATCCGAAATGCCTTTGAAGCCACAGATTATCTGAGCGAAGTGTTAGCAGCCACAGAGAGCTGAAATCCTCTCATGTCCCACTGTGAGGAGGAGACAGCACGCCATCTAGTCAGATAAGTTGGTTTCCAGTAGGTGATGAGGTGTTGCCATTAATCCCTCACCCCTGGCCCATTACTCAGCTGTCCATAAGCCCTAGAACAGACAGGCAGATTGCGTCAGGCGAGAAAGGAGCTCAGCCGGCCATCACTGTGAGGTGACGTTTATATAAAAAAAAAGACTGGCTCTGTGTGTGAGGTGATTGATAAGAGCAGGGTGACAGCTTGTAGTCTATAGCTATATTTGAACAGCACCACACACTGGTGTGATTGACACCTTGTGGAGGGCAAAGGGGAATGAAATGGAACATGTCTTTAAATAACTTAAAAAATTTAAAATTCAATTCAAATTCAAAAATACTTTATTGATGCCATAGGGAAATTAATTGTTGTTGTAGCTCATTAATTACTTTTTCAAGGAATTGTTGTAGACCATGATGGCTGTGGGGAGAAAGGATTTCCTGTAGCGGTCTGTGTTGCAGCGAAACTGAAGAAGCCTCCGACTGAAGATACTCTGTTGCTGTAGGACTGTCTCATGGAGAGGATGCTCAGGGTTGTCCATGATCTTTTTAATTTTATGAAGAATCCTTCTTTGCATCATTATCTCCAGTTGTTCCACAGTTGTCCCCATAACAGAACCAGCCTTCTGTATCAGGTTATTGAGCCGTTTTAAGTCCCTGGCTCTGATGCTGTTACCCCAACAGATGATGGACAAAGAGATGACAGTATCCACCACAGACTTGTAGAAGATTTGCAGCATCTTGCTGAAAATCTTGAAGGACCTCAGCTTCCTCAGAAAGTACAGTCTGCTCTGTCCCTTTTTGTAGACGGCTTCACTGTTGACTCTCCAGTCCAGTCTGTTGTCCAGGTGAACTCTGAGGTATTTGTACTTCTCAACCACCTCCACTTCTTCTCCCATGATGGAGACAGTCTTTGACTTGTCTCTGTGTCTTCTGAAATCTACTATCATCTCCTTTGTTTTGTTCACATTCAAGGTAAGATGATTGTCTCCACACCATGCCACAAAGCTTCTCACCAGCTCTCTGTATTCAGCTTCTTCACCATCTCTGATACACACGAAAATTGCAGAGTCGTCTGAACATTTCTGCAGATGACAGGTCTCTGTCTTATACTGGAAGTCTGAGGTGTACAGAGTGAAAAGGAATGTTGAGAGTACAGTCCCTTGTGGTGCTCCTGTGCTGCTGATCAGCTGGTTTGACATAGAATCCTTCAGTCTCACAAACTGTGGTCTGTTTGTCAGGTAGTCATTGATCCAGCTGATTGTTGAGGCCTCCACCTGTGTTTTCAGGAGTTTCTGACAAAGTAAATCAGGCTGAATTGTGTTAAATGCACTGGAGACATCAAAAAACATGATTCTCACAGTGCTGCCTGCTTTGTCCAGATGACAGTGGGTTGGTTGAACTGTTCTATCAGGGAAGTGTGATTCAGGGGTAGTAGTAGTGGGGTTTTTATTCAGGGAGTTTAGGATCTTTGACCTGAAGTAAGTCCCCTTTTTGATTCACTCTTGCTTTTGCATCTGAAACTGTAAAGTATTTACTATAATGTAAAAAATGATAAACAGTTTCAGAGCTCAGATACGAATACTGCACATTATAAATCAGTTTTTCTTTGTTCTGAACAAAAATCCTGTAATTAAGGCTTTTGATGATGACTTTGAACAAAAGCTGTTGGTTGTTGAAATCTGCAACAACGGGCATATTTAAGGGAGAATATTTTAGGGCTAGATCTGACTCAGTTTTAAATTATAGTTTTCTATTTTGAGAATCAACACTGAAGCTCTTTTTTTTAATACCACACATGAATAGCTTCATCAATCTTTTAGGCCAATGGCATGAGGATGTGTAGCCCGGGGGCACATTAGCATTAATATTACTCATGACTTTATTTCAACCTACCTGTAAAACTGACAGAAGCAGTCATTTCACACAAAATGGAGTGGCAAACAAGTCCTGTACAGCACCACAAATAAGGGTTTAATCTTTTTTTTATTTGCTTGCCTCTAATTTCACACCAACAATTATTTTTGTCCTCATCAGGCGTGTTTCCAATATTGGAAATTCAGTTTAATTAAAATCGGAGCTGTCTTAATTTACAAACAAGTATCTCAAAGTTAATGTTTAATAAAGTTTGGTTCTACTTTTGTTAAAAATATAGACATATTAAACTTTAAAAAATGTGAAAAGTGACTTTTATAATGACCAATTAAACCTGGCTTGGTGTCCTTAGATAAAAAACTTTACAACCAATAGAAGTTATAAAAACTTGATTGCATTGTTTGATGAGGAAGATCAATTTGGAATGGAATGTAATTGACTTGGAATGTGTTTGTATGACTAGACTGATTTGCCTTCTTAACTTTTTCTGTAAAATGCCTTGATATGACGTGTCGTGAATTGGTGCCATAACTAAACAGAATTGAAAAACATCTCGAAAGTTGTGCTCAATCCCATCCTGTTTAAACCTCTGAAAACCTAACTTTTGTTCTGCACATACAGATGTGACAGTCTGGCCTCATTAAAAACTACATGAATACTATTCAAACTCATGACCTACGTCCCTACATGGCTTCTTTTCAATGAAAATACAATAAAAAATGGCATAGCAAATTATTTGTGTTCAACATCATAACATCACATTATATTTATGCAAATAGAATTGGTACTTGTTACATTGTTTGAATGGTTTATTGCAACTGACAACAAAGCCCATCTGAGCTTCCTGCTGTTTCCATGAGAGCTTAGATTAACTATGTATAGCTAGAACCATCAAACTCTAGACATGTAGGTTCACATTTATTTTCATTTTTATAAGACTTTTCTTTGCCTGCTGTCATATTAAACTACACTATAATACCATGACTTCTGAACCACACAGATTTATATCTATCTTCTCGTCATTTCGTGGAAGAGTAGGTATATAAGAATATTTTCTTAAATCAGGAAATATTTCTGTAAGGCCCCATTGGAGCTTATGGGATGGCCTTTGCATATTGGTAAGTCATGTGCATCTCTATATGATGATGGATTATACTGCAGCACTTGTCAGAGTTTGTCTGTCCCCATGTCCTCTGCTGCTCACTTGTTAACACTCCTCTGCCAGTAACTTCATGATGGGCTTGACAAGAAATTATGGAAGTTGGTCCTTAGAGCTGATTTGATTCTGAGGCATGATCTAATGCAATAAGGAACATAAGTATTTGAAGACCATGTGAGTTTGCAAGTTCCTCAATTTAGGAATTATGGAGGGGTCTGAAATTAACTCTTCACTACAAAAATGGGTTCTCTAAATATAGGAAACAAATACTAATTTTAAGTTAAAGGTAAATTATAATTCATAAATATTAATTCAGACTGAACTATTTGGCTATTATTATTCACTGGACAACCTGGACAGTGGCCCTTACTTGAAATTGTGACCTAAATTAGCAATTTCATTAATAATTTACCTAAACAATTATTCAAAACATCCATAGACAAGACTATACCTATTGTTGCAAAACAGATGTAGTAAAAAAATGTATTGTCACTTTTAAAAACCATATATAGGTTTATTTATTTCTTAAGTTAGATACATCCAAGATTTAGTGCAGGAAGAAAAGGAATATTGTGCATTCTGTATTTAAAAAAAGTACCTATATGTTGAACCATCATTCTTTGGTAAAAATTCCAAACAGAAAGACAAACTTACAAAACTAGGCTTTCATGTTGCCTTTATAAATCTTTTTGGTTGTTGTTAGAAATGCTAAAGAGGGGCTTAAGAGCCACATGTAAAATAAGCCATAGCTTCCAGACACCATATAGTGGTTTATTAGTTGGCCAAAACACATCATTCAGCTGTTTTTTTCTGATTTTCTTTGCTGTACATTATAGTCATAATGATCAAAATTAATAAACTATTGTCTGCATTATATCACTATTTGTGAATTTATCGTATATACTCTTTTTAAAATTAACTTTTTAACAGTATTCTAAGTTTCTAATTTCTTGATGATTATGTGTAATGAATTTATAATAATGTATAACAAGGATCATTTAAAACTTTAATTTTAATAATAGTTGCCTTGACGATATGAGTGTGGTGTTGCCACAAGGTATTAGTAAATTGGAAAATTCAGAACTTTTTAGTTATATACTGTCAAAGTTTATTATTTTATTCAATTCTAAATGTTTTTATGTCCAAACATGCATCTCATAAAGGACATTACAGGGTACAATTACACATTATAAAGCAACAAAATGTGTGAGTTTCATACTCTCTCTCTCTCTCTCTCTGTTTATTTGTCTTGCTCTTTGTGTACTCTCATTGTTCATGCCCTTGTCCCCTTTCTCCTAAAGCATTAATAAATTGCACGGAGCACCAACTGCAATCCTCTGTGTCCTATCCCTACCCTACCTCACTTAGGTGCTGTCTTGTAAAATAAAATATTACGGTGCGGCAGGATTAGATTACATTAGGCTGCAATGATAAATACGTTCCATAAAACTCCCTACATGTCTCATAAATGACAGAATTTGTTTGATGTGACAAATGTGGACGCAGGAGTATTTAAGTTCTACGGGATGCGAGCCAGGCTTACAGGTATTGGAGTGGCATGTATAAAACTATAATGATGAGTGAGGCAGCTGTATGTGTGTGTGTGTCTGTTTGTAAATTTTCCTCCATTCTTATGTTCAGGGCCAACCCTGTCGCTAACCCAGCAGCCGTCTGAATTATTTATCCCCTCAGCAGTACAACTACTTTTAACTGCTGCCATGCAGCAGAGAAAAATGCTCGCCTTGCACCTCAAAGATCTTTTTCAGAAACTTCATCTCTTTTCTTCTTTTAAATTAAGCCTTCTGGAAGAACAACCCTTCATGTTCCAGGCCTCAAGCTTCCTTTCGATTTGCTTTTGTTGGAAAATATGAGCTGAACTCTCAAATAATAGGTATTGATTTGCTGAACAATAATTTCAGATTGCACAAAAAAGCTTGTGAGAGCTGTTAGAACTTACTCGATAATTGTTTTGCACAATATTCAAATTTACTATTCATGGATTCCTACTTTGTATCATCCTTGCCTGCAAAACAAATATATTAAGTATCATAGATATTATGATGCCTGATTTTTTTGAAAAATAAATTCTGTTTACTCTAGTTGTTTTTTGTAGTTTTGAGGAAAAGCATATCAACGATGGTTGCATATGGGCATAAAAGTGACAGGACGTAATGCAGGTTGGTAAAGTCACTGTACAAATGGAACCATGATCTGGTTTCTCTTAAAAACATGCCCGCATTCACTCTATTCATAAGTTTAAACTTACTTGTACAGACCCTAATTTGTCTAAACTAATTTTCTTGTATTAGCACACAGAATGACAGATTTCAACATTTCATGTTGTACATGAGGCAAAATTTTAACTGTAGACAACACGCACAGACATTTTGGTTCAATTTCAATGGCCACTGTGAAGGTTTAAGGAGTGAGCAACCTTCCATTTTACTACCACAAGGTCTTCAACAATTCAGCACAGCTGAGAAATTTGGTGTTCTATTACATCAGGAAGAAAAGGACCTCAGTGTTTTACCTCACCCCAACTAACCCCCTACCAGATGCTTACTCCACCCAAATTTCCTGTTTGAAAGATGCACCAGGAGGAGGTGTTGCCCGGCTGAAATTAACATGGTGACAGCAGCACTGCTGCAGTGGCACAGACAGGCAGTGAGATAGATGGAGAGCAATCTTTTGAGGTGGAGGATTTTTCTCCACCTCCTTCACCGAAACCAAGAGAGGAAATGGAGGGAGGTTCTGTGGAAGAGGCATGGGTTATAGTTCATAGTTGCAGTGTGGCTTACGTACATGATTAGTAATGGCTGATTCAAATTCAAGTGCAGTGTAGAGTTTTAACCTGAAGAGGGGCATTACACTGGTTTAAGCAGAAAACATAAATTTCTACCAAGATCTGGAGCTCCGCTCACACAATTCACACGCAATACGTCACCAAGTGCCTGGGGTAGCACGAAAAAAAGCAGGCTAATGGAAAAATACTCATGATTATTGTAATAACAACATAATAAATATAGAAATACGTAAAACATGTTAAGTATTGAATGAAGAAGTATATGTGTGTATATATATATATATATATATATTTTTTTTTTTTTTTTTTTAGGTTAAGATGTATTCACTGTCTCGAGTCCTCCTCATGGTAAGAAGAAGACAAGATTTTGGAGAGGTCTAGTCACACTCCAGAGTCTAAATAAAATGCTGTATCATCACCTTAACTGGTTGCCTACAAATTTGACTTGTTGCCTGAAAACAAATATTTTAGGTTGAACAGTAATTATGACTTGTTCTATGTATTTTGACAGCTTTATCTGTGTTTTCTTAAGCAATTATGTTAGTGATATGACTGCAAAGAAAAACTCCTCCTTAAGCTTATCCGGTCTTTCATAAATCAAACGCTGGAGCAGACGATGTGCGCTTACATGAATGAAGCCCTCGATACAAAATCAGACAGTGACAGCTTCTGCTATAATGGAGCGCTGATTGAGCGGTGCGCTACTTCGCACCTACTTTTACAACTCTGCTCCTTACCAACTCAGAGGTATAACAGCAGCAGGTAAACATCAAGTTTCCTGTGCTGTCATATTTGTTCCATAAACTGCACAAAGAGAGGAAAAAAGGGCAGAAGGGTGCTTTTTGAAAGGATCTGCTTACACCTGATTAGAGGGTTTATTATTCCCCCATATTACAGTCCCCAAGTTCCCCGCTCTGTTCTTCCAATAAACAAATGTTAAAATCAACCAAGATACAATTTTCTACCTTAATTGCTCTTTAACCAGCACATAAACTTGTTTGCAGCCTGGTGTGATTTCAAGTCAAGTACTGAAACCAACAAGGAAAGCAGAGAATGATATGATACATTTAGGATGACCAGCATAACTTTTGCCCTCATACGGTCTTTGCAGTTCTTTGTCTTACCCAGGAGCATGTTTTAGCATCTAATTTGTGAGCGGTTGTTGTTAACAGCTGACCTTTCATCATGACAGCGACGTACACAGATAGCCATGTCATCTTTGACTTCTCCTCTGTAGGAGGCACAATACAGCCAACAGGCGAGGTCATGCTATGTTTGCTCCCACTCCTCCAGACATTTACACATGCAGCTTTGAATGCTAATGAGACAGGTTTTGTTGGTCAAGAGGAATCTTAATTTGCAGCCCAGTTGCTTGTTGCGCTTTGCTGGTATTCTGACTTCTGGCTTGAATAGGCGGGAAGGTGATGTGATATTGGCAGCAAAGTTTGACTATTTAAAATTTAAACAAACAAAACAAACAACTCTGAAGAGTATACATCCAGCTAAATGTTACCTGACCTAGCATTACCTTCAGGCTTGTGTGGAGGTGGAGGCCTGAACTCTCTTGGAATGCCCCATGTGTTGTACAGACTGAAAACATCCATGTATCTGTACTGGAAAAATGCTTCTCCCTCTTGTTTTCTCAGCTTTGAAATGTATGGGAACAGGTGGCTTTATGACTTCAGTGAGTACATTTAATTGTTACCTGGAGTTTCCCACTAAGTTGCAATAAAACTGCATACTGTAGTGAGTGGTATCAGATTTAATGAAGCTTGCCTCTAGGAAGATTTTCTTTATAATTCTGGACCCATTTGAAAATGGTCTCCTGTCGACTGGCTTTACTTGTAGTGGCATCATTTTCTCCTGAAGAAGGAGAATGAAGGTAAACTAATAGAAATCTGCTGCGAGTTGCTGAATTGGAGACTAACTGTTAAGGTCTAGTAAGATGATTGCCCAACCCATAACGTCAGTTCATCAGTTATCAGTAAGAATATGAAAAATGGATTTGTGAAAGCAATTTTCCTTCATATAAAAGAGATATGGAAATGTTGCAAATAGATGTTTTGGAGCCAATCTGAGCTTCGTTCACTTGCTCATGCAAATGTGTAGCAGAAGAGAAAAATGACTGCTAGGTAATTATCTTCAATAGTACAGGCTTTGACCAATTTGCCAACACATGTTAATTAGGAAACCTTCAGGAGGATTTGAACAGCTGTGTTAATGACATGTATCGAAGGGATCATTTAAAAACTCTCCACTGAAAAGGAGTCAAAGTAATTTGGCGACTGAAAATTACAAAAAAATGACTACTCCACAGAACAAGACCGCACATGGCCGACACTGTGCTTCCCTCCCCATTTTCTTTCCCACAAAGCCACTAAAAAACCCTCCCAGATGAGTGATGGCTGCGGAGTGAATACATATTTTCCACCCTTTTACCCTTTTCTCAGAGCTCCAAAAACTTGTGGTGTATCATTTATTCTGTGCTGCAGAGTATCTGTCAGGAGCACGTCTGGTTTGCAGAGGTGAATGAACCTCTAATGTGGCACTTCATATTCCTGAGATGTGCTGCACCTCTGTGGCGCCATGGCATCCGCTACCAAATCAGTATTGTCTGTGAAGCTGTTCACGGAGGTAGAGCATGAAATGACTATCTTTAAACATGACAAGACCAATAGTTTAAGAAATGGTAATGGCTCTGCCCTTTGACTGCATTATAATCCATAAAGCTTAATTACTTGAAATTGTCCATTGTTGATTTTACTGTCCAAAACAATTCAAAGCTTTAAAAAAACTCAAAACTTGTTTATTAGTAATTTAAACTAACAAAATACATAATAAATTAACAAAATGTTTGAAAAATGTGTTTCATTCTTGTAGTATTTATGTTTTTAGTCAGCAACTTAATTTTTATCAAAATATTTTCTATTATTCTATTTTTTTATTGTTATATTATTATGATTCTATTATGATTCTTAAATTCATTTTTTCTACTTTTTAAACCTGTGTGAATCCACTGCTTCTACTACCTGTCACTTTGCTGCTGTTACATCTGAAGTTTCCTTTTGCAATAAAGAACAATTCTAATCATATTTTATATTATTATTGCAATCATTGCTGCATTAGCAGTGTTTTATGATTGGAGTTAGTGAAATGGAATCTTCATTGATTCGTTTAGTGGTCAGCTTTAAACTCTCTAAAACAGAGAGACCAATTGTTATTTCTTTCCTTCTCAAATCCTGGAAATTTTGAGGCACCTAGAACCAAATAAGCTTTTGTTGGAAACTAAACAACCAGTAACCTGCAATAAAATTTTACATTTTATGTCAGCTGTAATATATTTGCTTTTTTAGTATTTTTGTATCATGGCCTATAGAAAACCACAACTAGATGCATGAAAATTTACCATCACTCGCCTTTTTCATTAATTTGGTCAATAGCACCAAGATGGATGGCGATTACTACGTATGAGCTAGAGGGACATAAATAGTCTCTCCCTCACATTTTTGCTTGTGTAGAAAACTCACATCCAGGCACCCACACAAAATTAGACTTCCCACCCCTATGCAGTTTTACCTCCATGTATTATTTATAAATTTCTCTGAGTCATATGGTTGCTTGTGGTGAAGTGGTGGTAAAAATACTCCAGAGGAAAAACAAGTATCCCATTGAATTAACTCAACCACAGGTCTGACAGTGTGTTGGCAACACTCACAGGAAAGTGTATGATAAATATTTTCTGAAATCCAGCTGAAGGTTGACTAGGCGCTCTCTGCTTTTTAGTGATTGCCTTCTGACAGCTCTTTCTGTGTTTGATTTTGTCCAGTAAGATGCTCTTCAAGTCCATGTGGTAAAGAAAATTGCTTCTCAACAGGCTGGAAACATGTACTGAAAAATATTTCCTGTATTTATGTTTTGTCAAATGTCTTCTCTGCAAATTGCCAGTAGATATGCGTCACAGTATGACTCCAAAAATAGGGTTTCACCTTTTTAATTATTAAGTATTTGAACATCATGCAAACATTTTTTGTGAAATTATTGAGGGGTCTAACATTCACATTTTGGGTACTTTTCCACTGTGGGAGACAGCATTTCCTTTTAAGTCATTACATCGCATTGTACGATTTTTAAAAAATATGTATTTGTATTTTGTTGTTTCACATACGTAAGTATTTGAACACCTGATAAAATCTTTGCTAATATTTGGTATAGAGGCCAATACAATTGGCAATTACAGAAGTGAAACGTTTCCTGTAGTTCTTGACCAGGTTTGCACACACCGCAGCAGGGATTTTGGCCCACTCCTCCACACAGATCTTCTCTAGATCTGTCAGGTTTCAGGGCTGTGTCTGAGCAGCACAGAGTTTCAGCTCCATCCAAAGATTTTCTATTGGATTTAGGTCTGGAGACTAGGCCACTCCAAAACCTTGATATGCTTCTCATGGAGCCACTCCTTGGTCATCCTGGCTTTGTAGTTAGGGTCATTGTCATGTTGGAAGACCCAGTGACAACCCATCTTCATTGATGGTTTTTGCTCAAAATCTCACAATACATGGGTCCATTCATCCTCCTCTTAATACAGTGCAGTCATCCTGTCCCCTTCACAGAAAAGCACCCCCAAAGTGTGCTGTTTCCACCCAAATGTTACACAGTAGGTATGGTGCTCTTGGGATGCAACTCATCCATGTTTTTCTTCCTTGAGTGAAGTTTAGACGAAATAAATAACTTTTTGGTCTCATCTGACCACATGAGTTTCTCCAATGCCTCTTCTGGATCATTCTGATGGTCATTGGCAAACTTCAGACGGGCCTGGACATGTGATGTGATGACTTGAGCAGGGGAACCTTCCATGCAATACATGACTTTAAACCATGATGGCATATGGTTTCCAACACTAGCCTTTGAAACTGTGGTCCCATCTCTCTTCATAGTAAAAATGGTCAATGGCCTGTACCTGTATAGCGCTTTCTGTAGTCCCTATGGACCGCAAAGCAATTTACACCGCATTCAGTTATTCACCCATTCACCTACACATTCGCACACTGTTAATGGCGATGTACTTTATAGCCACAGATGCCCTGGGGCACACTTACAGATACGAGTGCCGGACAGTAGCACCATCAACCCTGACCACTGCCACTAGGCAACAGGTGAAATGTGTTGCCAGAGATAACAACCTTCCGGTTACAAGACAAACACCCAACCCCTTGAGCTTTGCTCATTGACCAGCTCCTCCCATTTTGTTCGATGATGATTCGTCACCTTTCAGTGATACCCCACGAGATGAAATCTTGCATGGAGCCTCAGTCCGAGAGACTCTGACAGTAATCTTTAGCCTCCTACATTTTCTAACAGTTGCTCTAACGGTTGATCTATTTTCACCAAGCTGCTTAGACAATTGCCCCGTAGTCCTTTCTAGCTTTGTGGAGGTCTACAATTTTGTCTCTCTGGTGCCTATGGTTTTAGCTGGAGTCTGACTGTGGGGTGGATAGGTTTTTTAATGAGCTAAGACAGGTGCTACTAATTCAGATTAATAAATAGTGTATAAATATAATTTGTTCAGGTAGAGTAACATGTCTTTTAGAGCCAGAATTGTTGCTAATTGCCAGGTTTTCAAATGCTTACTATGTGTGGTAACAAAATACAAAGAAAAAATTTTAAAATCATAAAACGTGATTTTGTGAATTTTTTAAAATGTTTTTCCTCAATGTGTAATACACCTACATTCTGAATTTCACACCCTTCCATAATTTCTAAGGGGTAGAAACTGCTAAATTGCAGGGTGCTTAAATATTTATGTTCCTCACTGTAGATTTTACCAACAGTGTTTTAAAAATCAGTGTTGCCAAGTTCAAGCAGGAAAGATTTTGATATGGCCAACTCTCAAAATGCTGACTTACTCATTTCTAATCCTCTTTGTAATTAATTTGTCTTTATTTGTTGGGACATTATACATGTTTAAGATTGTTGGGAGTTTATGACACAATGGTTGGAGGAGAGTGGTTGCATTAGTTTCTTCATTGGCTTCTCTCAGGGCAGAAACACAGTTAAAAAACTTGGCATCACTTCCTAAACCCATAGCAGAATAGCTATAGAGATGATTCAAGAAAACCAATCCAACTCCAACAATTTTGGCCATGGTCAAAAAAAGGAACATAGGTCTGTCTCTAGGTAATAAATCTATTCAATGATTGATCAATTTTGAACATGCTTGTTGAAACAATGGAAAACTAAATAAAAAAAAACTTTTACAGTTGCATTCATCAATATACATTGTTGAGTGAGAGATATGTTCTGGTGATGATTTATAATATATTCATTTTACAGCTGTTTTTAGCAGGTACAGTACTGTGTCAGCAGGTTTTAGATACAATTTCTTATGGTTAATGTCTGTCTCCTGGCAGGTATTCACAAGGTACGGAAAGTGCTACATGTTCAATGCTGCAGAGGAGGGCAAGACACTGCGCACCACCATGAAGGGAGGGACAGGAAATGGCCTGGAGATCATGCTGGACATCCAGCAAGATGAATACCTACCAGTGTGGGGGGACACAGGTAAGCCGAATTAAACTCATATTTTTCCTACTGATTCAGAAGTCTATTAAGAAATAGATGAAAAAGTTAACAAAGCTCTTATTTGAAGTTACAACTTTTTAAAATTGATTCCCAGTGCCTACAAACACACATTGCCCGCAGCAGTTCTGATTTTACCGTGTTTACCATTACAAGCAACTCTTAAATATTTGTACAATACTTAGAGTTTAGTTGCCGATCAAATAAAACCCTTGTTTTAGTTTCAGAAATATCTTTTATATTTTTTGAATACAAATACAATATTAGTGTAAAACAAAGTTTTATTTTTTATACTCATGAAATGAAGAATAGATAACATTACTGCTTTCACCAGCTACTGATGACGTTTGATTAACTTTTGTTATGTTTTACGTTTGCTTTTCATATGAGTAAAATGTAGGTGTAGTGAGCAACCATGGTATGTTGTAATTCAGATTTATCCAAATGTGAGCCCGTTAGCCTTTTCCTTACTTAACTCCTGGCTACAGAGTAGGTCGATCATTTTGGACTGTAATCACAAAGTCTGCATTCTTCCTAAGAAATCTAAGTTCAATGGCTTTAAATAAGACATATATACATGTGATTTACCTCAATGATCTCTTAGTTTAGAGCAAAGTAAATTAAACTGTGCAAATTTGTGACACTTTTTTGTTTTGTTTTTTCTAGTAGAGTATCTTTGCAAGGCGGGTTTTTCATGTTTTAAAAGTCGTATTTTAAACACAGAGATAATTTCTGGTTCTTTTTATAAAGTGTTTTCATGGCAGTTGGCCCATTGAAATGGACTTAGAAAGCAAATAAAATATTATTTAAATCCCATATTAAACCGGCTTCCAAGATTTCTTTCTTCCACCTCCGGAATATTGCTAAAATCAGAAACTAGTCCATGCATTTGTTACTTCAAGGCTGGACTGCTGTAATTCCTGATTATCAGGAATTCCAGAAAATTAAATTAAAAGCCTTCGGTTGATCCAAAATTCTGATTAATATTTTTTAGGGGTGACTGTGGCTTGCCTCTATCAGTGCACCCCAGGGCAGCTGTGGCTACAACGTAGCTTGCCATCATCAGTGTGTGAATGTGTGCTTGAATGGGTAAATGACTGAATGTAGTGTAAAGCGCTTTGGGGTCCGTAGAGGCTGAGTAAAGCGCTATACAAATGCAGGCCATTTACCATTTGAAAGAAATATCACATTTCTCCTGTTTTAGCTTATGTCTGTTGCCTACCTGTTAAGTTCCTCCTCATGTATAAAGCCCTTAATAATCAAGGTCCATTATACATCGGAGATCTGATTGTTCCATATGTTCCTAAAAGATTTGATTCAAATAGGGCTGGTTTGAATGTACCCTTAATGTTCTTTATGTTTCTGATGTTGTGGTTTTATTTAATCACTACTTTTATTTTTTCCCCTAATAGCTCTGAAATACATTGTTGCTGAAAGTGTGCTATAAAAATAAATTTACTTTGCCTTGCCTGGTTCAGTATAGGCCAAACTTTTCCCTAAGTCTGTTTCTGATGCAATGGTATTTTTCATTTGTCTCCTAGGCTTTGTTAGTTGTCTCTAAACTATGTTTACACCATGTTTGAAATTCTTTCAAAGTGTTTTTAATTTTCTTGCACATCTGTAACCTTTTTTCTGGTACTGTTCTAGTTCACTTCACTGGAACTCCAAGGGGTCCAAAAACTTAACTCTCTTTCTGTTTTTTCTTCCTCCAAACATTTTCATTTCAAATTACAACTTGGGTATTAGATCAAACTAGACCACGAGAGCCTTTCTTTAAACTGTGGAGAGAGGTCATCAAACCTTTTATAGAAACTAGATTTTTAATAATTTGAGATATTTTGAACATTTAATTTGCTTTTCAGAAACGTTTTTGAATGTTACATATAAATGCTAGTTTTGATTAAGTGCTTGGGTTTTCAAATGATCACCTTTAATTTTGCATTTCCCTTAATTACATAATTACTAAAAATACTTTAGTGTAATTAAGAAAACAGATTATTCTAGCTCATGTGTAATTTATTTGATTATCTTATAAATCTTATATTTGATAAATAGCTACTCTATTTCTTTTTTTATTTTGTGATAGAGAATGCTCACTGTAGAAAAAAAACATCCTACAGCCAGATCATGATCAACTGTCTGTTTAACTGTGGCAATGATTGAGATTGATTATTTATGTAGATTGTTACTTTTACTGTAGCATATCATTCCGCTTCATGAGTCTTATAGCATAAATACAGTATTTGCATGAATATTCCCTATCCGCCTTTTTTTATAAATCAATTTGATGAGGTGGCAAGTCTGTGTCCTATTTAAATCTGTTTTGAAACTGAATGGCAACACTACAGTTGAACCACTTGGACAAGCAATGGAGAAACAATATGCGGGTCAGTAGATGAATATGTGTTTGCTTCGACTTAAATTTTAAAAAATGTAATAAACAGAAAATATATTAGTGTTCCTTTAACGTATTGCATTGCTCAGTTCTTTACCAAGCTGGACTTATCTTAGTGTAATTCCCAAAGCATGTTGAACTTTAGCCACCTCCTTAGCAGCATACAGAAGACTGTCTCTCTGCAGGTCCCATGGTTCACTGTCCTTTTTTTGTTCCTCTTGGGGTTTAATTAGCTTGTATAAGGTAATTCAGTCTCAGCAGGAATTGCCTCCTGAGCTGAACTAGGTCTCTGCACTTTGCAGAAAGGCAGGTCACATTTTTCAAAGAGACTCATTATCCTTCTTTTCCCTGTGGTTTCCGTTTTCCCGTCCAGACACAACCCACTCTCCCCCCATCGCTTTTTTATTGTCTATCATCCAAAGACAGGCAGTCTCTCTGTTTAGTACCGTTATGCACCGTTTCATTCGGGGACCTATAGCTCCAAAATGATTCAGTTTATCATCATGACCAACTATTACAAAAAATATTGAGAAGTGGGAAAGTATGGGGGTTTGTTGCTTTCACACAGTGCACAATTTAAGTGATACTTTCATTTTTCTTAGAAAGCTTCTATTTTAAGCAGAATTACAATTTCCCTCATACGACTTGAAATTAAAGAAATGAAACATATTGCGAAGGAAACAGAATCAAGAAAAATACTTTTTGGTAATATCTGAGTGTACTAGATGAGAAAAAAAATTAATTTTAGGATTTTAACTGAAAAATGTCCATCATTTTGTTTAAAAATGCAGCAAAATTGAGGTTTAAGTTGTATTTTTTAAGTATAAGTCTGATAGTTTTGTATCATGAACTTCTTGTTCATGGTCTTTACTAAAAGGAGTTTGTGAAAAAATGAGGGATCATTTTAAAGGAAAAGTTTGTTTTTCTTCAACCTGGACCTTATTTTTAGCAAATATTACAATCAGTTACTCACCCAGACAAGTTTGGAGCTACTTGAAGTCCTTCAAGACTTTTATCCAGTTGAGTGTCCATACCATGCGAGTCATTCAAGGAAGGAGATTTGCTGCCAGTAATAAGGTATTAACTGCCCCAAAAACTTTTTCATTTAACCAAGTTTTGTTATTAATTGTTAGCATTACGCCCCTCGGAGTTCAGAACGCCTTGGAAGTGCTTATGTGTTCGGTTCCGGTTCATTTAGAGGCTATAACACAACTACACTATCGCGTAATTACAATTACGTCACTGTTGTAGTCTGAGCAGAACTTTAACTCTATGGCGAAATGTTTGGACAAAACATGCTACTGCAAACATCAACATGGTTCATGTGTTTCCAAATTGCACTAACCGATTGATCAACTGGACTAAGTCGGCTTCCACAGACTCCTTTTCTACAACCTACATGTATTACAGTTGCAATGGCAGATGGGTGCAACATCATTGAAATCCCAGGTTAGAGAAAAAAAAGAAATCCCAGGTAAGTATAAGTTGGAATCGGTTGCATTAAAAGCGTCTAAAACACCTGGAAGCTAATACCTTATCACCTCAGAGACATTCTAAATTAACAGGGGGATATTGCTAACTATTTATAACAAAACATGGCTGCATGAAGGAGTTTTTGGGCAGATAATGCCTTATTACATGTGGCAAATCTCCTGCTCTGATTGATTCCCATTATATAGATATATGCTGATCGCGACTGGATAAAAACTACTCTCGAAGGACTCTAAGTAGCTCCAAACTTGTCTGGGTGAGTAAATTAAGGCAATATTTGTTAAAAACAAGTTCTAAGTAAAAAAAATATATATATTTTCCTTTTACATTAATAAAAAAATTGAATTTATGTTCTTTAATTCACCCAAATCCCATGCAAGAAATCTGTCCAGTATTTTAGAAATCCAAATTACCTTAGACAAAGAAATCCAATCTACTGTCAATAATTGTTTCTATCTGTTAAAAATGATTGTAAAACCTAAGTCTGTTCTTTTTTTCTACATTGAATATGAAGAAGTCATCAATGCCTTCAGAACCTCACCCTTAGATAACTGTAAATTCCTCTACTTTGGTCTTCTCAAAAGTTTCACAGCTTCAAATGGTCCAAAATGAAGCAGTTAGACTTCTTATTAAGTCAAAAAAATGGGGGCATATCACAACTGTCCTAGCCTCATTGCACTGACTCCCGGTCCAATTTCGGATCCAATTTAAGATCCTGCTAATGGTGCTTAAAGCTCTTTATGGCCTTTCTCCCAAATATAGAAGCTGTCATTCATCCCCATGAGTTTCAGGGGTGTCTTCGGTCTTTCAATAAAGGTCTTCTTCATGTCCCTTGGTCCTTACTTAAGCTAAAAAGTAACAGAGCTTTTGCAATCGACAGCAATTGCTCTGCTGTGGCTCCTTCTGCCTCTTGAAATTCCGCTACTAGTACTGCTTTCAAATTCGACTGAAATCTCATAATTTCACATCAGCAGTCCTTGCTTTGTAATTTGTTTTGTCTTGCCATGTCAGTAACTATGTATTTTTTGTTGTTTCCCCAAATGTATTACTTGTATGTACTTTAAATTGTATATGTTGTGCCCTGTTTATGTTTATTGTCACTATATTTTCTGTACAGCATTTTTGTCAGTGTAAATTGTGTTTAAATGTGCTTTACAAATTAATATTGTTACTTACTAAATGCTCTGTGCGTAAACCTTACCATTAGGGGTGTATAGAATGACAATGAAAATAGGAAATCAGGAAACTGCCTGAACAAAGTATTTGTTTAGGGGAGTGCCCACCCATGAGCCCAGAGAATTACAGTATTCATATTTTTCTGAATATATTTTCCCTGATAGATTTGTGTTTTTGTCACGTTTTACAGGAAATGTTTCATCCAAGACTAAAAAAATGCTATAAAATAATTTATCATGATGTCTTTATTTCACATTACAAATCTTGCCTCAGGGTTCACTACATGTAAATGGTAGTAACATGGGGTGAGGTCCTTTTGTTAGTCGGTTCAAATTGTGTGAAAGCTTGTGATTCTTTATTTAGGGACTCTTCTTTGGAAACAGTGTTTGAGTAGTCAAATTATTTTAGTCAAAACCTTTGATAATCTGTCTTTTGGTGAATGCATTCTTTTTTATAGGACACTTACTTTAAGCATAACAAAATTATAAGCAAATGAAAATAGAGAATCTGAATTCTTTAAAGGAGGCCAACAAGGATTTATGGCTTGTATCTTTTTGCAAAAAACACTTGGGGAAAGTTGAAGTTTTTCTTTTCAAAGATAATTCAAAAAATACTTAAGTGTTTGAACATGTGGGAATAAAAGAGAAACAGAAATCATCGGAAGACAGGTGCTAAAAGCTTCGGAGGCTACAAAACATGAAAAATAAGGCTCTTCATTTTCACAAGTGTTACCTAACCAAATAATGTTGCAATAATTTTGAACTTCATGTTTCACAACCTTGAGATTTTCTCCAAATATTTCATCAGCAGACAACAATTTATTTGGATTCTAATTAGAACTCCCTTGGTTGTATAGATGACAGCAAAATTTAAAGAACAAATGTGCATGTGCTTATAATTAGATATAACGATGATAATAGCTTTCTGGTGATGAGGGTAATGAATGACCTTGGCTAGCTGTGTTCAACAACTTAGGTATATAAACATTTTTTAAGTAGGCTGAATATTATTTCTCACAACTCTATTCCCCAAACATACAGATATAAACTGTGTATGAAAGCTTATCAGTTTTTTTATCTTTGTCTAAAAATTATCTGGCCTTTTAATGTAATTCTGAAAAACACTCTTTGAAATAAAAATAATACTTCAAAATGTTTTGCTTATTACGTTTTGCTTAGTCCCACATGTTCAAACACTTAAGTATTTTTTGAATTATCTTTGAAAAGAAAAACTTCAAATTTCCCCAAATCTCACATTTTCAAACTGCCCTTGAAAATGTGAGATTTAAGATATCTGAAGCAGATAATTACATCGCACTCATCTGCTAGTTTTTCCCCACCACATTGTTGAAGGAGATATACTAAATGAACAAGTTGCAGAAATATTTCCAATCAGCTTTTTGAGAAATTTTTATGGGACATGTTTTTAAATCTAACACTTTCACTCTTAGTTTTTAGCTGTTGTATGATGCATTTATAAACAAATCCAGCTATGACTTAGTTTCATTTTTGTTTCATATTTTCTGATAATAAGCCAAAGTAAGGAAAATAATTCTTTGCAGATTTTTTTTTAAGTTTCCCCACTTACAGATAGAGAAGTCTGTCATTTTTATTGTAAGTCCAACTCAAAGGTCAAATAAGCTGAATAAACAATCCAGAAAATGTCACTGTATGTTAAATAATTAATTAGCATTTTGTTGCATCAAATAAATATTTGATGCAGTAGTAAGATATAAGTAAATACTAGGTAACAAAACCGTTTGTTTACATTTATTATTATTTGGGTTTTTTTACATGTCCTGTCTGGCGGTATAGTACTTAGAATTGGTGTCTGAATACCAAGTACAAGCCCAACAGGTTTACTTTCTCAAGCAGAGCGTTACGGCTTTTGCAAGGTATATATGTTTGAAAAATCTTCATTAGAGATGGCAGTGGGTTTAAGTTCTTGAAGTTATGGACGCGGAAACTGAAAACCAAAGAGAAAAGTAAGAAAGAAGAGGAAGAAAAGAGGCAGGAGAGGTAGGTGTGTGAATTGAGCATACAAGAGTAGGAAGGTGAACGAGAGCACAAGAAAACATCCCAGTCCCACACATCCGCTGGACGGCAGAGAGGTGGAAAAAAGAACAACAACCAATAAAACAGAGCTACATCAACAAAACCAAACTAATAATATGAACTAAGAACTACAAATTCACAACACAAAAAAATGGGTATATTGATACACAGCAATGTAATTGAAAAGCTCTTGGTACCAATTATCTATTGATGATAATCTGAACCCAAGAATATACCTGTAGATATCACAAGTGTTTGATAGCTGGTGTGAGGCGCCGTCCATCCGTCCTACAGAATTCAATGCAGATAAGAAGGAGGTTGGGGATACAGATGCCCAGAGAGCCTCGGAGCCCCAGGCGAACTAACGCAGGGTTGACCGGACCTCTCAAGAGAGGAACAGAGGGAAGCCCTAGGGGGAACATCCAGCAGCTACACAGCTAGAGCCCAGGAGCCTACAGGGATGAGCTCCTGGGCTCTGCCGGCAACCAGCTACGCCAGGGTGGGCCCGGTCCAGGACCCGGAGACTCCGGGGACTAGGGGCACTCCCACCCCCAGCAGGGCTCTGATTGATAGGCACCCCCATTCATTACGATCCATCAGGGGAGGGAGGCCTTGCCATGTCCAATTCAGGGCCCACGGCCGCAGTACCACCAAGCCCCATGGAGCTGAAGGCCATCCCCCCATCTCCATCCCAGAGAGAGACCTAAACCCAGCCCGACATTCAGACTACTATCAAAACACAAGACACTAGAAACCCAGGTTGAGTTCAGCTCCCCCTTATCTCACACACACCAACCTCCCACCAGCCCCCTCCAGACATTTTCTATTAGGTTCAGGTCTCGAGACTGACTAGACCAGGCTATTGAGATTGACAAAATTTTTCATACAGAAAACTTACAGAAAATGTTAAAAAGGGAATCAGCAGCTCAAAACTGTAAGACAACTTAAAATCTGTTTCATTTAGAAAAAGCAACAAACAGAAAGTGGTTCAAAGTAAGAGACTAAACACTTATTTCAGATTCTGATTGTCCCTCGCCCTACTTTATACCGCCCTCTTACATTGCTGAGGCCTTCTACAGTAAGTAGAATGAGCGTGAAAACATTGATCAAGTGCGTCTGTCTAATCAGAGATCCATGGCGCTACCTTTGAAGCTGATTGAAGCCTAGTTCAGAGATAACAAACATCATTACTCATTATTCCCTGTAGACGACCTCACTGGAGCAGAAAAAAAAACAGTAATCTTTAACACATACTTAGCAACGTTGTTGGAGAGAGCTGTGTAGAAATAAAAATGTCCATGTGCATGCCGATCAGTCAGCAAGTGATCAATGTCTTATGTATGGAGTCTTTTCCTGAACACTGCCTTAGAATAAATTGTAACTCTTATTGTTTGTAATTAAGCAAGACTAATCAAGATAAGGATTATAATCTTAGTAATTAATAGCATTAGTCACATTTATTGAAAACGTATGAATTAAGGCTGCTTGTGATGTTTAACTCCCGATTAGACAAATATTTGATAGTTAAAGTTTTAGAAACATGTATTATTTGACGCAAGTACCCTGAGGTCTTAAATACGGTTTTTTATTATGAATTCCCGCAAGATGCTTTTCCGTGGTATTTAGTTGTCTATTACTTTTTTCTATCAATACAGTCTCAGCACAACTTCTGAGACAGCATTTAAAGTATTGATTTATGTTAAGGTTCATAGTGGCTACCTTTTCTTTTTCAATTTTACACCATCACAAAAATATCAACATGTTCAATGTTTGTAACTAGTAGCACCTTAAATCAATTATCTGCTTTTTCAGCTCTTTCAAGTTTGTGCTGGGAAGATTAACACAAAGGTGAAATGGAAAGTATTTTTGTCAACCCTAAAAAAAAGGTTAAAAGACGTTTTATTAGTGATGTCCGTAATTCTTTACAATGTTTTTTTTTATTACATTATACTAAGATGAATTCCTGCTGTCTTTAAAATAACACAAGTATATGGTCATATACTAATTTATTATCTTTAGTGTACTGAGTGATGACTTCCGGTGATCCTATATCTTTTCATATCAATAATATGTGATGTTATTTCAATTGAACCATATACTGTCTTTCATTGATGTTACTGTCGGGGTTAAGGTGTTGGAGGACCCTCAAAACAGGAATACAGTCAGCGGTCTTGAAAGTTGAAGCACTGGAATGACAACATCTGGACACAAGGTTTCAGAGCTCTGGTTTTTCTTTACTTTAAATGATTTGAAAACTGCTCACCAATAGCAGGACAGTCCAGATCAGGGATTACAATGGTTCTCCAACATACAAACATGTCTCACCTCTCTGTTTCCTTCCCTCTCCCTTTTTCCCACTATTACACAGCCCTTCTATCATTGCAGGTCATACCATTTCAACAATCACCCTCTATTCCCAAATATACTATATATAAATACTATTTACAGCCAACTCCATGGAGATCCTTCACATACATTTTGACAAACTAAATTAAGTACATAACAAAAAACCATAATACCCAAAACAAACAGAACAAACAAAACCCCATTCACTCCTACCCCTCTCTACTCTAACCATGGTTTGTCCCAAATGGGTGATAATTGGACAATCTCCATCAGCCTGGGTCCTTAGGCTGCCCTCATGTGTGCACTCCATGAAGCCACGCCCAGCAAGACCTCAGAGAGAGAGATGTTAGTGAACTTCCCAACTTGTCACAAAACCAAAACATACAAAATGAATGTACAAACTAAACAATGTCTCCATACATGAAATCATTTTCACCTTAGTGAGGGGGCTGCCACATCACACCCTCACAGTTACCCATTGATTTCCGCATTGCAGAAAATGTATTGACATATCCCATGTGTTCTGTTGGGTTTATTCACAATTCAGTGTTGTGCCTATTTTTTTGACAAATGAATAAATGTCAACTTGTGTAAAGCGTCCCATTTGCTTTTTACAGTGCGGTCTGTTATGTTGTCATTAATTCATACATGCTCAACCCAAGAAACCAGTGCATACATTTTCCTTCTTTTTTGGGGGGGATCAGGCTACATTTATTGCTAAAGGTTCTATTTTCTGAAATGTGTGTAAGCCATACCAGCACCAGCTGCTGATCTCGCTCGATTGCCTCTGCCATAATTTAAGCAAAAACCAACAATGTGTGTACTGATCGTGTCTCTAAACTTTGGGCCAGATGGTGAACAATACATGCTCAGGTGCCGTGTTGCAGTTGCATAGTAATGAATCCTTCAATCAAATTGTAAATTTTTTATTCAGACACAATTTAGACATGATATTTTTAGAGACACAGTTGGATTATGAACTCATGCACTTTATTGCAGCATGTATTGTTGTCTGGTTAGAATTCAGAGGACTGTTATTCACCCTTCTGTGAGCTTTAGCATACCAGTCACTATAATCTTCACCAGATTCAGGGAATCAAGGGCAAGGAGAATGATATTGTGATGAGAATTGTGATTTGATGTTTTGTGCCCCCATAATATAAACACACATGTTTTAATGACATTATGGGACATGACAGTAACTTGGATGAATCTCATGTTGAGTTATTGTAAAATTTACCACAACCTAACCTTTAACATGCTCTTGTAATCTAATGAGTTACATTATTGGAACATGATGCATGTTCCTCTAAGCAAGCCAATAATATGACTACATTGAGATTTATGTCTTCTAAATATGAGTAACGTGCACTGTCGCTCCAATACTGTCCCGTCTTTCCTTTTCCGTTCTCTCTGAAAACTGAAGAAAGGCCTGTTTGATCCCTCTGTCAATTCTTTTGTTTGGCACCATCATGCTTCTGCCACTTCAGTCACTGCAGATGTTTGATTAATGCAGGTATCATAGTGGGATGATGCCTTCTTCCATCTGTATTTGCACTGCATCGATTTTGAGCAGGCTGGTCAGGCTCAGAGACTACTATGTCTTGGTCATAGAGAACCCTGAGGTGACAGGCTGATCAGCTGATGGGGAGGGAAAAGCCCTGATTGAATGTCAGTGCACTCACGTCTGACTTTCTGCACATTATTGATTTGTGCAGGCGTCGCTTGCTCTTTGTCCGCAAATGTTGTGGCTCCTTTGGTCCTTACCTCTGTGTGTATCTGTTGGAGTGCTCTGAATGGAAGCATAAAGCCTCTTTCATCTGGGGACTCAGCACCAAATCTTATTCCCTACCTGTGTTTGATGTCGCAAAAAATGGGATGTCTGAGTGTATGTTTTTTGTTTGTCTTTGAGACAGGAAAAAAAAAACAATCTTAAAAGCCTGGGGCTCAGAGCCAGAACCCCCAGAATTTATTGTTGAAAGGCTGCTTCCAAAATTAAATTCGTGTTTTGATGCATTTGCATTTAAACAGTAAAGATCAGTTAGATTTTGAGTTATTTGTTGTCATTTCTGGGAATCGTTGAGCTTTCTCTCTCTCTCTCTCTGTGTTTTCTTGCAGAGGACACAGCATTTGAGGCAGGCGTACGGGTGCAGATCCACAGTCAGGCAGAGCCTCCATTTGTTCACGAACTAGGCTTTGGCGTGGCCCCTGGCTTTCAGACCTTTGTGGCCACTCAGGAGCAGAGGGTAGGTGCCCCATCATCATCATCATCATCACTCTTTTGTGCGCTTTTCTTACCTCGACTCCACACATTTGGCTTATCCCTTAGAGATAATGTGATGAATAGCCTGCCATAACAGACATGATGAGATTCCTTGCATCCACCTTTATGTGTGAGGGGGGGAAGAATGTTTTTTTCTTCTGCTGCTTTGGGGCATTCAGGTGACCTCTTTGGTCTCCTGATGTTTTTGACAGATGAGTGATGAACTTGTCCCTATTGTTTCCAGCTATGACCTTTCTGCTACGGTTGCTCTCAACCGAATCTAAGCCTTACTCAATCATACTAAACTTAATTCCATTACATAAGGGCAATCTCAAAGGCTGTGGGGTCTACAGATATACACAGCCAGTGGTACTTAATGTATTTTCTCTGTCTCAGTTCTTCAACTTCAGATGGACTTTTTTTTTTCAGTACTCTTCGCTGATGTTAAAGTAATATATTCTCCACTCATGACTTATCTGTTTATTTTTTACCTCTATTAGACGTATCACTGTAATCATTGGGTGTTTGGTAACTCACCCAATAGCACAAGAGCAGAAACTTCATCAGACAAACACACCTATTAAATGGTAACAGGATAGTCTATCTGATTGTATATAATCCTAATATAAAGTCATGTAACCTCAATAGTATTTCTTAAATATTTTAATGCATTGTAATTTTATTATGAGCTTAAATCTTAATCCAGTTATGTAGAATTCAGTTTGGTTAAAATTCAGTTAAAATCCAATTAAAATTAATTCAAACACAATCCAATAATACAGTTAATCCAAATAATTAAATCAGATCCTGTTACGTATAGTTCAGTACAATCCAAAATTTATTCAAACATTGCTGTAGAGTCAACAATTCATTGACTGTCCAACACTCCTCTATTCTTAGAAAGGATGTGGTGACAGTTGAGAGGAGCAATGCCCATTTAACAAAAAATAAACTTCCAGCAGAACCAGGTTTACTATAAATAGAGAGAGATGGTGTGACTAACCAGGAGTAGAGAGAAAATAATGCAGACCAAACAAAATACAGAAGTGCTAATTCAGGAGGGATTTTTTTGTTTGTTGGAAGGAGATGCATTGGGAATTCAGAATGAATGGAAATATTTCTATAAGTTCTTTTTTTCGAGGAGAGACAAACAAAATCTCTGCCTGAAGTACGTTTTAAAGACCATAGAAACATAACTTATCATTAAATACCAGGGTAAACGCTACTGCTAAAGAACAATATAGCAATGGCAATGTCGGTCTTGTATCGAAGGAATACAATGGAGGAAACACATCTTGTAGGACCAACAGCTCCAATGAATAGAAAAAGCAGAATGTCACTGACAACTCAAAAAAAATAACAGCAATGAGAAAGGATGGTCAGAAATTCCACCAGTTGTTACCCAGAAAGCATGGGTAACAACTGGTGGAATCAGGGCAAACATTTCAGCCAGAAAGGGTTTCTGATAGTGGGACCCAAAGCCATTGTGAACATGTGAACATGTGAACATTATGAACTGGGCACATGTGAGCCGCATTATGTGGGGCCACGATGCGGCCCAACAAGGCTTGGCCCAAATATGTGGACCACTGTGGGACACGTGTGGTACCCCGGACTATAAATGTGGGTTCCTAATGTGGGGACAACGCATGTTCCCAATTTCACGTTGGAATCCAAGATACATGGCTACAGTGCACCTTTGTTAGGATCCTTTAGATGTTTGCACTTTTTGTTTCTTTATGTTTGGGTTTATAATCTCTCGGAAATTACTCCGAAAAAAGAAAAAAACAATCACCCCGAATGTTTTTTTCTGTTTTAGAAAGCTTTCCAAAAATCAGATGGTTGGTTTAAACAGATAAATGTGAGATGGTTATTCTTGTTTTTCCTCTAATAAACGCAGTTGTAGTTCATTTTGCATATGTATTCTTAAAAAAGTCATTGACAAATACAGAAGAAATTAATTGAAACTCTGGAATAAAAATAAAAAATCAAACTACCAATACATTGTCACATTGCAGTTAAAAACAATGTTATTTTCCTAGCTGACCCAAATTAGAAAGATTTGTTTAATGTAAAAGAAAGGTGATTTGTTTTTGTATTTAGAGTATGTATATATCTGGTTTAACTGTACACACAATAATTTGACATCAAACATATCATTAATGTTGCCATCAAAATGTTGATGGGATGATTCTGGCTTCATATCTATCAACACTTTTTGCCAGAGTTGCTAGAGTTCAGTTAGGTTAGCTGGTTGCTTGGCACAGTCCACTCTGACACATGTCTTTGGCACAGTCTATAAGTTTCCAATATAGTTGAGACCAGGGCTCTGGGGAGCCCTTTTAGAGATTTCATGACAAATTGAATTGCACTCATGAAATGTTCAGCACGTTTTTTCAAGAATTGTATGAATGTATCTGAAAAACTAAAAAGTATTTCTGAAAACTCTTTAAAATGTTCTTTCATTTACATGTTTCTGTGTCATAAAGTACCTTTAAAAGTAAAATGTGTTTGAACCACCTATAAAGATATTTAAATAAATTTCATGAAGACTAGAATAGTTCTGGATTTCTGACATATTGGTTCATTCTCTTAGCTTACAACACTATTGCGCCAAGAATCTTCGGTGTAATTTATTTTTCTTAAATGAATGCTCAGTCCAACATAAAAATTGAGGAGAAACTGCAAGACCAAAATATTAAGTTAGTTTCCAAATGAATAAAAATCTCAGACAAAATCTCAGATAAATCTCAGAAAAATCTGCTGGTACAAGGGAATTCTACAGAAGGTCCTAAACCAATATCGGCATCACCAAAGTTTGTACTGCAGCAGGCTGAGGAGCAAGTGGGGACAGACAGTAGATGGTACCCCACCCAGATTTGTTGGATGGAATGATTATTTTCAGATCATCTGTAATGCCACAGTGAAACTTTTTATAGATTGGCATATTTGATGTTTCTATTACATTGCTGAAACCTTTATCATCAGATTACAAATGCAAAGAAGTTTACATATGTTTTATGAGGGGATCATAATCCCTGATCAGTACTGAGGTCAGTTTTTAAAAATCAGTTATTCTATTGTTTTTAGATATGGGTAAGGCCTTCAGTGGTGATGGTTAGGCAAACACTAAAGATATCATATACAGAGACAAAATGTATGCCGGGAACTACAGTGTTATTCTTTCTTATATATTCTCTCATCTATATTATTTCTTTAACACTATTAATTATTATTATAATTCATAGCTTTCCATTTTTAGTTAAAACACCACATCTGATGTTCTGCATCCAAGTCACTGCTAAAAGGCTTTTCAATCTTTTGTTGTTTGTTTGTTTTGATTTTTAAGTAATTTGAACTGCATTTAACCACTTCCAGTTAATTGTAAACAGTCTGATTAGTCTGATCAAACGTGAAATGAATGGTTCTACAATGAACAGAGACTCATTAACATACACACAAACAAATAAACAAGAAGTTTAGCTGTGTAATGTTTACTGTTGCAGAAGAAACTAGTTTCACTGCTGTTTTGGGGTTTAGGGCAGGTCCTTAGGGGCCAACGTCAAGCATATTGTTTGTTTCATGCTCTAAAACAAATCTGAATCAGAAAATTCAATTACCTCTGTGGTGTATTTCCACGATAATCCAGTCCTGCATGTCCATTATCAATACAGTGATGTAAAAAGCAGACCCAGAATGCACCAATCAGAAACAAGTTATGCAGATTTTGTCTTTGTCTTTCAAAGTCGGTCAAACTACATTAAATTATGAAATTATCTTGAAAACAAGATGAGGTATTTTTTTATGAGTTTTGGGGTATTTGCTAAATAAAGTTGTAATGTGACCTTCCCACATCAGAGCTCAGTGTGTTGAAGTGCTAAACGGTTAGAAAGGAGACATGCCCAACAATGGACAGGCCTCCTGAGTAATGAGCCTCTCTGGGTTTCTACTCATCTGCCAGCCCTGTTCTGTGACTGGCAGGGCGTAGACACGCTGTCCTGTGCATGCTTGTGAAAATGCTGTGCTTCTTAACTTGTCTGCATTGAGAAAAAATTGTTTTATTTGTTTTGTCTCTCGTTAAATGATGCAGAGCCACACATTGATTCAGAGATCTGGGGAACAACATGCTGCTACATGTTTTCACCTTTTTCCTCCAGCTTCTTTAAGCAGCGTTTTGGTTTAAATCTAAAAAGCCCCAATAATGATAATATAAATAACATATCAAGATCAATGATCTAAAAATGGCCTTGTGGCTCATTTTAAAGTGAAATTGTGATTAGTGAATCTTGGTAAGTGATATCAGTCAGTCTGCCTGGAAAAATCTGTTTAACAAAGAGATTAAATTAACAATTTTTAATTAATACCATCAGACCTACATCAAAGCAGCTTTAATCAAGTGAGCCTCCAGCACTAAACTCAGGGCCTACAGAGAGAGAAGAGTATTCACAAGGCTTTTAAATGAAACTAAAAGGGCATGATGTTCCTCTATCAGAGGAAGGCATTCTTCGCACAGACAAAACATCTTTATTTTTCCAGTAACCATAATTCAAATCCAGGGTCTTTGTGTTTCTAGTTAGCACTTTCCTCAGAAATAGAGCAATAACACATAAGGGTGGTTTTGCTCAAACCCACTGTCCGCAATTTGCATTTCAGCTCACCCAGGCAGCATTAATGGGATGACCTCATTGTAACTCATGCTGTTATCTACTTTTTAACAGCGTCCCTGGTCAGCAGAGCTGCATGGCCTAATTAAAGTATTGCTCTGGTATAACGGGGGAGTGGAGCATTGATTAATAACACATTGAGTGGCCCAAAAGCCTCGCCTTTTATTAGATAAGACCAGAGTCAGGTCCACGGGTCTCAACATAGTGAAAAGTGATATTGAGAACCTTGGATTATCTAATTACTTAGAATTAATCAGATTTCAGATCAGCTACGTCTGACTTTAATTAGGCCAGAAGTGTAGATTAGGTGAGGTGTGAAGGTGATTGTAAAGGTTAAGGATTGCTAAAGAGCACTTTTTGTAAGTCTCTGATATAATTAATAGGTTCTGAATGTCAGTGTATGGCTTGCTCTTGCTGCTGGCTTTGAGAAAGGCATATTTATTTATAACAAGAAACAAAGTTCCTTCGTCCAAATTGGTGAAGGCTTCTGGATACATAAGCGTTGAGCTTTCCAGACTGCTAATTGGAACCAAGTAAAAAATCTATTGTTCTACTGTTGTGTTGTTAAACTAATAGTGTCTTCCATCTTGCACACTGCAGCTGAGAAACAAGATCACCTGGAAAAGAAGCCAAGGCTTCGAATTCTTTTATTACCAACAGGCAGAGTGGAGCCAAGCTTAATCTGCCTGAATGCTGTATTTGTTCCCCCACTCAGCCCCCCAAAAATCATTTGGCAGAGCAAACTGACTCACATAGGATGCTCTGAGATGACAGCAAGGGAAACTGGGAACAGAGGGTGATGGATACAGAGCAGGGATGGACTTGGATGCCTGTGTTGTGCAACAGATGGGTCTCCATGCTGCTCAGCCCAGTGTCCCTCAGTTCTCATGTGTTGTCCCAGCCTTCACAACCACAGGAGCATTTGTTCATGCTTTCCTCACTTTGTGTTTGGGGATTTTTCTGACAGACTGTCTGTCTGTTGAATTGTTTTCTCAAGTGCCAACTTGGTTTTTGTACTCTTCTGCTTCCATGCAATCTTTGGAATTCAAGGACTAAGGATTTAGTTTTGGGAAAATTGTTAGTATTACAGTTTGATATTTACAAAGCTTTTATGTGTTTTTTCATTTTGTTTTTGTGTTTTTGTCCAAACTGTTGCAAGCTAACAAAATGTGGACGGTTTAATTACATTTAATTAAACCGAATGAATAATCCATCCTTTCAAGATATGATTATGACAAAAATGTGTTGTCCTATTTGGTTATTAACTCTGCTACAGGTTGCAAAATTGGACCATGCTTAATTGTAATACTATTTTTTTACCCATTTAGTATCCAAAAACAGGTACTGAAAAGTCCGAAAAGTTTTTTTTCCCAAGTTATAAAAACCTTTTAAAGGTCTCCTTCACTGAAAATCTTGAAAAGCTGAGTTTTTTTCCCCCATTACAATCAGCTAATCTTTTATAAAACCATGCTACATATGAGAAATTTATACAAACTCCAATCCCTGAATCAGTTACATGAAGAAAGGAGACCAGAAAACGCCTGAGTTTGAAAAAGCCAACCATAAAATCAACCATACATCAAAATGCTAACTTCGCAACCATGGCCTTGCCTACCTTGCTTTGGACCGTCCACGGGAATTTGTTTTTGGCAAGGGTGTAGCATACTGAAGACTGTAGCTTCTGGTGCTGGAGTCCTCTGCAGCCAGTGACGCATCAGAGTCTGGTCTTATTTAGTAATGCTGCCTAAACTGGGTGGTAAACTCCGTCTAAGCATAAATACCGGCACCATTTTTGTCTCATGTTACTGATTTTAGTAAACAGAGACTGTGTAAGAGTAGTGTTACAGTTAGCCCATCAGAGGAGAGAAACTTGCATGTCATTAATCTCAATGATTCTAATGCTCAAAGGCATCAGTGTTTTCTCATGTTATTTACATTATGAAAATCTCTGTTTTATTTTTTTATTATCTATCAGATGGCCAAAGCTGATCTTGTTAAAGTTTTCAATAGCTCCTAATTGTTATAATTTTCTTTACTGCCTCTTTTGCTTCTTAACCAAACTAAAACTATTTGCTTCTCTTTACCTTATTGGACAGTTGGATGTTGGCTTTGGAAAGACAGCATCCCACTGACAATGAAGTGTTATCCGTTTTGTTTCACAGAAATCTAACACATAGTCTCTTAATAAGAAATGGATAAAATTATCTTCGTAATCATTGTTGTTTACTGCAACCCCAATGCAACGTTTTTACTGATAAACTATTATCTTGCTGTGCTTTAGATGTTGTTCTGGGATCTTTTGTGATCTCCAGGATGAGTCAATGATTAGCTCCTGGAGTAATTCTGGTAGGACAGCCACTCCTGGGAACAAGTTTTATTTCTTGTCTGCTTTGTAGTCCTTTTTGAGTATAGTATACTGTGGGATATATTGCTTTTTCGAATGTTTTAGACTAGTTCAGCCTGTCAGACAATTTCTATTTGAACCATTTCTTTATGCCACATGTCTATCAGTAATTAGGCAAATCACAGGAAGTTTAATGTTTTATCAAGGAAAAAAATGCTTTTTCACACAAAACCAAATTTATAACTTTTTGGCCTCAAGAAATAATAAAAAAGTAGAGGTTTCTTTTGCAACCATCTGAAAACTGGGCTCCCTGTTTTGTTCTGTTCTTCCCTTCAGTTGACCTACCTGCCTCCCCCATGGGGAGAGTGTGAGTCCAAAGCTCTAGAGTCTGGCTTCTTTCAGGTCTACAGTGTAACGGCCTGCAGAATTGACTGTGAAACTCGCTACATTGTGGAGAACTGCAACTGCAGGATGGTGCACATGCCTGGTAAGCATACCTCTGTGATGATGTATTGAGCATGCATCCATCACCAAGAGTTTTCAGCAAGTTTGCAGTATTTTCCAGGGGATTTACCAGCATCATATTGATATGACAAATCAATACTGGATTAGTTGTTGGGATTTCAAAAAGCTTTAGGAGTACAAGGTGTACAAGGAGGTGCAAGGAGGCTGTTTCTCACAGAAATTCTCATTCATCCGCATGTTTACACTTAGATTGTTAAGTTTTCCAATAAGTTCATGTTCAAACACCACCATTGAATCAATTGCTACTGTAATGTGCAATATTTATTCTGTTACCAGGTGACGCCTCCTACTGCACCCCTGAGCAGTACAAAGACTGTGCAGAGCCTGCCTTGGGTAAGTCAGCCTGGACACACACACACACACACACACACACTCATGAATACAAGTCAAGAAGCAACACATACTGTATCATGGTTTATGTATGATTACAGCCTCTGAAAATGACTTAAGCAGAACCTGTTGTGGAGATGAATTTTAAGGCAGGGAGAGATCAAGGCAAAAGTACATATATGATAAATTATCGCAAATTGCTGAGAAACAATCTGCACAGAGAACAGTTAAAGGTACTCCTACTCTTCTGAGAAATTCATTATATAAGTTTTTGTAGATTATTCACAATGTGAACAGAAAGAAGTGCAGAAGCTTCAGGGTTTATTACAGTAGCTAATTCCACAGATCACAGCTCAAGTTCATGACATTTAGATGGTAGCCATCTTAATCTTTTCACTTTTTAGTGAAAGACTCAAGTCTGTAACCAGCAGCAGAGTCGACAGGGACCGCAGTGTTAGAGTTCAATTTAATGCATGGATAGTCAGAGAGATAATACATCACATTAGCTGGCCTGAAGTAAGTGAATGGAGACATGTGACGGGTTTTAGCCGATTTTACTTCTTTCTTTTTTCTCCAAGAATGCATCAAAAGTGGTTAAAAAAATAGCCTGTACGAAGTTTAGATCAGATATAATCAGGATATTATTTCCTTCCTTTTTTTACATACACAAAAAGGGTTAACGGGTAAACATTCATGCAAAAAGACCAAGCTCCCGTGTATTGGATCAGAGATAGGACAGACGTTAACATAAACACTAGGGTTTCATCTTCAAAATCAATGTCAATATTTTTTTGACAAAAACATAGAAATGTTTAAAATAAATAAAGCTTTTAGTCACAGATCCAAATTTAGGTTTTCAAAGTAGGATGTAAACTGTAAAAATAACCTTTTATTAGGTAAAAAAAACCCACCAAAACAAAAAAACCTCGAAAGCAATACATAATTGGAGACCTTGCAGATGTCATCAACAGCACAGTTTAGATTTAAGTCTCTTGGTTAATAAAAACCTAAAAAAGTTAAAATGAGGGAAGAACTGACATAATTTATTTTTATATATGCAGCAACGATTCTATTGCGAGAGAAAGCAAGTCTATCAAATGAAAGATGAACGAGCTGCATAATGAGTCTCTAAATGGTGTCACCTTCAACAGAAGGGGAAATAAATGCCTCTGTTGACATGGAGACTCAGGCTGAAGTAAGATGATAAAAGAAATGGGTGAGTTAAGAAATGTTACTGATGGGAGGAACTGGGAGTTTGAAACAACAGCCCAAAAATCTTTACATTTTGACAAATGTGCATATTTTATCCAGAGTATTATTTCAGACTGATTAACCTGTGGTATTTATGAAGAAATATCCATCCTCCGCCCCCTTTTTTCAGTCTTTAGTTTGATACACCTTGTGCATAAATCCATGTTGTACCTTAATTATTAAATCTCGCCGTTTGAGGCCACATGTTTGGGTAAGGTTAATATAAACAAAACAGTCACATTTTGGTCAAATAAATAACAGAAAGCTTTAAGTTCTGAATATATTGAAGGTTATTCCATGTGGCAAACCTATGGATATTCACAGAGAAAGATGTTGCATGTGGTTACATTTCTTTTACCAAATAGATTTAATAAATGCAGTTCTAACTATTTTCCTGCATTTATTGTTTTATGTTTTTTAAAATGCTGTATTGTTTTTATAGTTTAGCAATCTGTAATATTAGTTAAATTATTAAATGCAGCTCTTGTCAGTTTGAACTTTTTATTTAAACATTAGTTCAAATTAGTTATATTACATTTAAAGAAATAGCTGAGATTGAAAGACTGTTACCTGCTCTGCAGTTGTATGGTGTTTCTTCTAATTTTTTTTCTTTAACATAATGGCACTGATCCGTCCCATGAAGCGAATTACGCAATATTCCTAATTAAGATAGACTGTGATGAAATAAAGCTGTGTGTATTTGTTATGTTAGCCTGTTATACTAGAGATGGGTAATGCCCATTTTCAATACCATTTACAACATTACTAAAGCGATACTGAAGGTAAATGGTATTGCCGTCTCCCTGGAAACGGCTCCATCTACTTCCTGGGCTCCTGATCATGACATTTTTTTAAATGATCCATGTTAGAAGTCCATGGTGAATCTCAACCATAAATACCTGTTGTAGATTAACTCTCCTGGGTTACAGTATGTCTTTGGCATTGATTGCGTTTAGCGTGAAACAGTAATGTTTGCATGATTGATTGTTAAGAATTACAAAATTTTACATTTTTATCTTTGCATGGTTAGCAAAAAACTTAGAAACATGCAAAAAGCACAGCTTAAACACTGGTCATTAGGTAAAGTCCTAATTTGTGTAGCAGGAGACGTCTTTTTTCTATATTTTCTGTCCACAGACAATTTACTAAATTATAGAGTTGCATTATTGTTAAGAGTTGAATGTATCCCAACAATGACTCATCAGCATGCTTTAAATGTAAACACTGTATATGATGCATTGTCAAAACATTGTTGCTTTATTAACCCAATTCACTTCATATTTAGCTAACCTAGAGAAGCTCCATTTGGCAGAAAATTTGTCACTGTCAAGAAAAATAGATGAGAGGCATTACAGTATCCTGATTGGTAGGCAGGTGGGATGTATTACCTATCCAATGAAGTGGGTTTTTAATAAGTATTCACCCTGGACTCTACATCAGCTGATGTCTATACTTAAATTACTCGGGTTAATCCTGATCCAGACGTCCCAAGCTGCCTTACCTGTGGCAGAAAGATTTGATTTCACAGTACGTTTGCAGCCTCCGCAAGTAACATAAACCACAAGTTTACTTCACTTTTGGCAGTCTTGAAATGGACTCTGAGTTGTGGATGATCAGACAGATTTATATATCCGGCTGCAACCACTGCCAATACACTTGAGCCTAATTCATATCACTTGCAGATAATTTCAAAGTCACCTTTCAATTTTATCAACACATTTTTGCAGTAGCCCAACCAGTCACAAGTAGATTCTAATTAAGAATCTTTGAAAGGGAGATAGAGATACTGTAAGGAGGCCTTCCACCCTCAATTACTTGGAGCTTATCACCAAGGTTAAAACATTAAAATATCAGAAAAAATGCAGAAAGCTTGGCAGCCATCATACGAAGGATTTGATTGTTGTAATGACAATGAAGATCTTTAAATTGAATAAACTTTTGATGAATGTAAAAGAAAAAAAGAATCTTAATCAGAAGTCCTTTTACACCATCTTATCTTTTAGAGATGTTTGCCTCATTTCCCATAAGAAACAAACTTCTTCGCTGAATGGAAATAATTTAATATAAATTTCGGGAAAGAAATGTCACATATAATGCAGCATATAAGAAACCTTCAAATAATTGTAACTATTTAAAAAATATATAATAAATGTAAAACTTAAGTAACAAAACATTAAATTGATAATGGAAAAAAGAGCAAAGCTTTTTGGGTAGTAGGACGGTATGTTCAGGACATGTTGCACTACATGGTTAAATTTACATAAATCACAGATCATTTATAGACATGGTGGGAAAGTTATAAACAGCTTGACATTCCTATTGAATGTACAGATATAAACAGCAGTGAAATGTCAGCTGTTAGATGGAGGAGAGCTTGCTGTAGCATTATTTGTAGGAGTGGAGAGTGAGTCTCTGCTGAAAGGACTCCTTGGTATCTGCAGGGGGTCCTGAATTGGCTTGGCTGGAGACTTCATGATGGAGAGCGGTTTGTTCAGTGACCTCCTGCTACTGACTTCTTCCACTTATCTCCACATTCTGACCAACTATTTTACCTGCCCTCTCAGTTACTTTATTGAGCATGTTGACATCGCTGGTACAGATGTTGCTTTGCCCACAGACCACAGCATGGTAGATAACCCTTGAAACAGCTCTTCAGCATCTTGCTGCACATATTGAAGAATCTGAGTTTTGATGTTAAAAAAATTACCATACATAAATGACCATCCTAATTAATTGCTTTAATTCTCCAAATTATTGGATTTACTGTAAGCCCTATTGTAACAATTATTTGTACTGTCTTGTAGGTTGAAACCATGGCGTTGTTAAAAGTTCAGTAACAAGCATTTTTGAAAAAAAAAGAAAAAGAAAAGTTTCTTTTATGTAAAAAAAAGATAAGATGTGTTGCAAAAGTTTACTGAGTGGTTTCCAACCCTGTCAACTCAAACAACGGGTCAAAACACCATTAGTGCAACCTTCTCCCCTCTCACAGTGTTCTCTCTGCTCAGCCCACACGCCTTCCTTCAATGGTAAATTATATCTGCAAAGCCAGAAAGCTTTCCAAAAAGCCACAAAAAAAGCAGCCAAGGGCAACAATACTTTGAAGCAATTGCCATCAAAGATGTACACTCCAGCACCATAAAGACATTTAGTGCAGCATAATGTGACTGTATGAACACTCTGAAGCAGGAAGTTACATTATATGATGCAGGAGGCAGAAAGATTCCTTTTATTTCCCTACAGTTGGCATCATTTTTGGGGAACTAGAAACCTTTTTAAAATCTCAACAATTTTGGAAACATTCAGATCTGCCTGGATCATGGAAAACAAATAAATCCTTGTTCAAACTCCAAGTGCCAATTTCAGACCCCCTCCAGAGGATGGAGCACTCAACAAAGTTTGATCGGATTATTATACTTCTGTAACTGTGTCCTTTAAGTTTAGGAAACAAATCGTTTTATTTTATTGTAGGAGGCTGCTTCATCTGTTGCATTCCAGTATCTCATATAATAATCTTACTCTCAGGAAACAAAGATATCAAAATGATGCCATCTGCCTGAAACACAATAGTTTGCAGTTTCAGCTGCACCAGCACAACCATCAGTTATTCAGAAACTATGCAAAAATGTGTCAGTAACAGTAGTTCTTATCCACCAAGTTTTTTTTGTGGATATTATAATATAAAAATTACAAGGAATTAAGTTAGCAAGATATGAATGCTTTAAGGAGTGTATTTTAATATTTCTCTAAGGTAGAGAAACTGTGTGAAGAAAGTGGACAAAGGTCTCAAAGCTCAGACAAAGGATCAGTAATTTAAATGCACAGTGCGGGGCTCAAGTCAATCCAATAACGTCATATTTGAATAAAAAATAAGCTACCACTGTGAAGCTGTATTAAATTATCTCTCTACCTTACATGTCTGCAAGGCCCTAGTAGCTATTATTGCACCGTAGGGGGAAATCCTTTGCCTAATGCCTTTTGCTCTGTGATCTACAGGTCTGCCACAGAGCTGCTTGAGTGAGCTGCAGCCCTGAAAGTATTAACCCATTTTATTTTCCATTCAAAGAATAATCAATGAATTTCCAGAAAGAAAGAAAAAATTCTAATGATTTCTTAAAACTGTGATGGAAAAGTGTTTTGGGTAATGACATCTATTTAAACTTTTTAAAAAATCTGTAACTGCAGGAAAGGGGTATTTGAGCTTCCTTGGTGCTGCAGACACTTCTGATATATATTGTATTTCTATATTTGAAAGGCTTATGTCTCTTAACATTAGCATCATAGCTGTTCAGAGTTTTCCTATTGTAGGCTGTTGGCGTCACACAGAACTATCCACTGAGGGGTTTTTTTCTTCCTCAAACCGCCAAAGGAGAGCCCTCAATACAGCTTTCTGTGGTGAAAATCTGTTGCTGTCAGGGTGAAGGCTGTTTTCACTGAAGCTGCTCCAGGGCATGTTTGTGTTCACAGCTTTACATTCTCTCCCTCTGTGATGCAGACTATGACTTACGCTGTCATTAGAGCTTCTGTGGAGCAAACATTTACACGACCTGAGCTGCTGTGTAAAATGGGGCAACGTTAAGCAGTCATGTTTGCTCTCCTTCTATCCTTGTGTTGTTGTTGGCTTTTTTTAATGCATGACCTTTGAATTCAGGTGGAATACAAAAGCAAAATGTCAAATACACTTGGCTTTCTGAAGCTGGAGCATGAAGCTACAGAAGCTGAGGGAAGCTACTTCAGTCTGAAACTGATCTGTTTTCCAAATTTATCACAGCTGTAAACAAAACAAAATTACCACTATTTATGGCAAATACAATAAAGAAGACATATTAAATTAGAATGCTCAGTCATGTCTTTATGTTGAAAGAAATACTGAGGCAGCATAAGGTACTGAAAACAAAATTAACTGCCATTAAATGCCTCATGATTATTCTGCTATGAATTATTAGATTCATATTGTCACTCATCGACCAGGAACCTCAGGCTTAATTTTGACAACCCTTTAAAAAGGTACAAACAGATTATTCATGTTGTCAAAACTCTGTCAGCTCAGTAAAATCAAGGCCAGCATCCCTCCTGACCATTTTCAGACTGTAATCCATCCATTAATGGAATTGTACATGGATTTACTGGTGTTGATCAAGCATTGCTAATGCATCTGCATTCTATACAGAATGCAACAGTGTATAATCGCATCAGCCCTGGATTAGAAACCTTTGCACTAGTTTCCTCCTTATTACAGAATTCTGTTCAAAATTCTATTGCAACTTTCAAAAGCCTTAATGGCTTGACATTATACTTCTTATATGATCTTATCTAAGTGATCAAGCCTGATTATTTAGATCACCTTGTTATTTGATCGTAGAGACCAACAGATCAAGACCACCTTTTCTATGGTGGCCTCTAAGGTCTGGACCAGCCATCTTTTAAAATTCAAACATCCAATCAACTTGACTCTCTGCTTAAAACACATTTCTTTTCAGTGGCTTAACCTATGGTCAAACAGGACATCTGTATGTGTTGTGCCACTTTTGATAATTTTGCTTGCTTTAGTTTTCTTGTACTATATAAAGCATATTGATCAGCTGTGGTTGTTTTCAGATATTCTATATGATTAAACTTGATCTGACTTGTTATGATTTTATTTCTGATATTAAGTTATCCCCTAAAGGATTTTCTTTTGGTGAAATTATGACTTTTTGGATTTAATGCAAGAATATTCTGACAGATAGCCCTAGCTTTCCTCTTTCAATATCTAACTTCAAGTGCAACACTTTTTTATTATATAAAGTCAAGCAGCAGGTTTAATTCAGTAACACGTGTTGGGCAAGTAACAGAAATATTGTAATATATTTTATATTACTAGATGTACGTTTGCATTATTACTGTCTCAAATATTTAACTGAATTACACTACTTCAAGTTACTTTTGACAGAATATCTTAAATATGTAACATCGTTTCTAAATACTGTAACTTTACAATCAATTTAAATTTTGCACAAGTGTTAGACCACGAATACCTTATATTCTCACTATTTAATTAAACTTCTAGTCTCTAGTGCCTTTGCCTGCTTTCTATCTCATTGTAATGTTTGGAGGAGACGCTGAAAGCGCTCTTGACAAAGGTGGTTGCATGTTAGAATGGGATTCCTTAGACTCAACCGTCTTATATTCTATAAGTAACATTACTCTATTATTAGAAAAAAGTAATCTATTACTTTAATCGTTAATTTTGTATTGTGTAACTCCCAACAGTAACTATCTTAATAATATAATCCATCAATAACTGACAGGGCAATGAAGAACAATCTATTGCGACTTTGTTGGCTTATCATTGCATTGTATGAGATATGTTCTCATTGCGTAATCATTGTATTTTCTCTGCCCACAACTTGTGTAACCAGCAAATCCTCTCCTTAATGCTTCAAAACTTTGCAGTTCAGAAGAAACTCTTGAGTTTTCCTCTTCGTTGCATTAAACAAACATGCAACTGTACTCAGTTCTTAGGCACTTGAGACTATCTTTACAGTTTCCACAAACTAAATATTTGGTTTTGTTTGATTTTAGAAATTCTCCTTGCATATCTCTGAAGTATCTAGTATTATTCTGAAATAAAATATGATTTATAATGTTCCCTGCGTGGCCTCCGCTGACCATTGATCTTTACACCATTGTTTGATCTGCCAATATCCTTCCTTCTGGTCCCTTTTTTATTAGATTTTATTATCAAGTATGGTCCAAGGTCCTCTAGATAAAGGTTGTATTTTTTTCAAAATTATATTTTTAGTGTCTCGTGTAGGCCTTGATGAAATTTGGACAATGTCAGCACAATATTCATGACTCCATCAGAAGCTCAGAATCCTAATTAATAAAGTGATGAAACTTAGACAGCTACTGCCTTTTAAAGTAGATGTGTCAAAATATTCATGACACAGTTAATGGAATAGACTATACATCTAAAATGTTTCCCCATCTCTGTCGACATTATCCCATCCATCTACAACTCATTTCATTTTCACTGCCCAAATTTCTGCATCGCCATTACCATTCTATTCAAAGCTAAACTGTCTGCTGTGGAGAGCAGCAGCTGTATGTGCAGGACGCCATGCAACATGACCCGCTACAACAAGGAGCTATCCATGGTCAAAATCCCCAGCAAGACCTCAGCGCGCTACCTGCAGAAGAAGTTCAACAAGTCAGAGAAGTATATCTCGTAAGTAGTAGTAACATATTTTGTAAGTGCTTGAAATATAACACCTTGACATTTTTGATTACCACTGTTACAATGATCATCTGTAACACATCTGTGAGATGCTACAGAAGAATATAGGCATACAGTTGTTGCCATATTCATACATAGAAAGTTATTTTATTAGTTTATCTGATGAGCCTGAGACACTAAGATAGATATTAAAGAACTGTGCCTGACTAAGTGTCTTGCACAACTGTTCAAACATATCATACCTGTCCTCGTTTTGTTATGTTACAAGCAATTAAAATTAGATATATAGGAATACATTGTTATGAATTGGAAGGAATAGGGTCTTTTTTCTAATTTTTAAAAACCAACATCTGAAAGGTGTGTTGTGCATTTCTAATTATCCTTCCATGGTAAGTACTTTGTAGAACCAAATTGTTAAAAGTCTTTTGAAGTATGTCCCTTTCAGTTTTGCACATCTCAACACTGAATTCTCTTTTGTTCATTTAAAATATGTAAAACTAGATTGAGTGCGTGTGCATCAGTTTTGAAGTCTGTTTGTTCAACAGTGTTTTTTAACAAACGTCTGAAGCCTTCATAGTGCAGCTGGATGTCTACTTAGATCAAATTACAAACAAGTGAAGACACGTTTCATAATCAGATGACTTCTGAACCTGATTAGTTACTCTAGATTTTAAGTATGTATGGGTAAAATGGACTGAATAAAATTCCACATCACATCTGTTTTTAATTTATGAAAACAAATCACATAAAATCCAAAAATATGTTCAAGTTTCTGATTAGAATTTTGCAAAATGGTAAACAAAAAAAAGATAAAAAAGAAATATTTTGTGAGGCACTGTTAGTCTAACTAAATCTGTTTAACTTACCAAGCTGTTTCTAAATTTTTACAAAATACTGTACATTGGAATAATGCTCAGGATGCTTTTACTGTCCATTCTCTACCCGCACAGTTCGAAACTGTTGGTCATTATGTTTGTATATGTTTTTCAGAGACAACATCTTGGTGTTGGATGTGTTCTTTGAAGCTCTGAACTACGAGACCATCGAGCAAAAAAAAGCCTATGAAGTGGCTGGGTTGCTGGGTATGTCTGCTTGACTAGACTTAATTTGCCAAACCTGGTTTCATTCATTTACTTATTGATAAATACATATGCATCTGATGACTTTAATTATGATGTGTCTGGACATTTGTGCATTATTGGGCTCAAGCAAGCCAGCTGACAGTATACAGTATTTATACTTTTTGCAAAAGCATACAGAAAAGTTTTGATGTTGATGTAACATTGCGGCTTCAGGCCCATCACTGGAATTTGTTTTAAGAATTTATCTGTCTGCGATGGACTGGCGACCTGTCCAGGGTGTACCCCGCCTCTCGTCCGTTGACAGCTGGAGATAGGCACCAGCCTCCCAGCGACCCTTTAAGGATTAAGCGGTTTAGAAAATGGATGGATGGATGGATGGATGGAACTTATCTGTTGAATTAGATGGATTTGTGTGTTTTTTAAGGATGCACAGGTCCAGAATTAATCAAAATGGGTGATATTGTTACTGACAGAAATTGCTCATGAAATGAAAGTAAATAGAAGAAAATGTCTTCATGCACTCAAACAGTGAAAATTTGGTAACATTTTTAGATAAGCACCAATATATGTCTGTGACGATTCAGGCATCATTCAAAGGGTAGACCATGTCAAATGAAGAATGCATGGGGTATAGAGGATCAATACTAAGGGGAAAAATAGAATTTGATGTTTTTCCTTGCTTTTGTTACAAAATTGTACATACTTGTACTGGTTATATATATGTACAGTAACAACAAAGTTATCTACAAGCATTGCCAATAGATACACCTCAACAGATAAAAATAGCATCCTTTTTTTCTTCTTGCTCTTCTCCTTGGTGCTATTTCAGATTGTCAGGAAGTTTGGGGTAAGGGATGAGAGATTTTATAAAGGATTTAGAAAATAACTTCAGAACTCGATCACTGATGGCTTCACAGGAACGGGCAAAAATACATCATTAAACTCATGGAATACAAATCAAATCAAGCCTACACTTTATTTATAAAGCACTTTTCAAACTACATAGCTTCTCAAAGTGCTTTACAGTTTAAAATGACTCCACAAACCCCACCCTTCCCAAACCCAAAATAAAAACATCCCTACAACACTACCCCATCACCCCCAATCCTAACCCAACCCATCTCCCATGCACATGCACACACACACACACACACATAAAAGCACAAATAAAAGCAACAACGGGCTGATTACAGATGAGCCAGAAAATGCGATCATGGTAGCCATATGCATCGGCAGCAGCAGATCAACAGCAGCAGCCAAGGCACTGACCCAGGGTGCCCAGAGGAGGGAGGGCTGGTACCCCCGCCTCCACCCAAGCAATACCTGTTGAGCTCCCAGGCAGCTACAGCTGACCACCGTTCCCGATGCAGAGGGCTCCCACAGAAGAAACACTGGAGGAAGATTAAAATAAAAAGTTAAACTATTAAAATAAACAGTATAAAATTAGATTAAGTAGTGAAATACTGATAAAAATGTTACGACTGATAGCATTTTGAATTATAAAGTGTAAAACGATGATAAGATATGATCAAATAAAACTGCTAAGTAGATAATTAATAAATCATAACCATTTAAAAGCTGAACTAGAAATTAAATCGAATAATACATGCAGAGCGATTAAAACAGATATTAATAAATAATAATCAGTTAAAAGCTATGCTAAAAAGGTGAGTCTTGAGCCTGCTCTTGACAATCTGAACGTTCTCTGTGACCCTGAGGTCCTCCAGAAGACTTTTCCAGAGGTGAGGGCCATAATACTGGAAGAAAGCCTCACCTTGAGCGTGTGTCCTGACTTTGGGGATGACAAGTAGACAGCTGCCAGAGGAGCGCAGAGACCGCGAGGGTTCATATGGTAAAAGCATTTCTGAAAGATAAGAAGGCCCAAGACCATTAAGACACTTAAAAGCCATTAAAATTACCTTAATTCAAACCTAAAACATACGGGGAGCCAATGCAGGGATTTTTAAGACTGGTGTAATGCTCCCGCCTCCTGGTCTTCGCCAGGACACGTGCTGATGAATTTTATAAAAGCTGTAAACCTAAGGTAGTCTTTCAGGAAAGCCAGAAAGCCGGGCATTACAGTAATCTATTCTACTGGTGATAAAAGCATGCATTAGTCTCTCCGTATTGGCCCGAGAGAGAATGGGGCAGACTCTGGCAATGTTCTTTAGTTGATAAAAAGCTATTTTTGTAATGTTTTTAATATGAGAGATAAAAGTCAGCTCAGAGTCAAAAATAATTGACTAGGTTCTTCACTTGTAAAGACGGATTAAAGGACAGTGATTGTAGTAGCTAAAACTTCCGTTTTGTCCTGGTTGAGCTGGAGAAGGTTTTCTGCCATCCACGATTTAATGTTTAAAATACAGTTAAAAAGTGAATCCATTGGCCATGTGTCATCTGAAGACATGGAGATCTACAACTGTGTATCATCAGCATAACTGTGAAAGTTAACTCCATGTCTTCTGATGACACTGCCAAGAGGGAGCATATACAGGTTAAAAAGTACAGGGCCTAAAAATGAAACCTGGGGCATACCACATGTAATCTGATAAACTGTAGAGGAGCAGGTATCTAAACTTACCATAAAAGTCCTGTTTGTGAGATATGATGTGAACCATTTATGAACAGCACCAGAGAGGCCGATCTGTTTTAAACGGGTTAAAAGAATGGTGTGGTCTACTGTATCAAAGGCAGGACTTAGATCCAGTCGAACCAACACTGTCACCTTCTTAGCATCATAGTTTATTTCTAAAATAATTTAAAATCTTTAAAAGAGCCATCTCTGTGTTGTGGTTCACCCTAAAACCAGACTGAAATTTCTCTAGGACATTGAGTGTTAATAAAACCACTAAATTGAATTAAAACAAGTTTTTCTAAAACTTTGCTTAAAAATGGTATAAGGACCTACCTTGACCTTTCATGTTTGGCAATTGTGTTGCTGTTTCTAAATGCAGAATCTCCACAATCTATACTGGTACGGCTGATAAAGATCCACAAAAATCTGTTAAATCATTTATTATTTAATTGCAGTAGTTTAACCTCCAGTAAACCTTTAGACAAACCCAACCTTTAAATTAAGTCACTAGAACTTCTGTTATTGTCACCTCTAAATATTCCTACAATAATATAAAGTTACTTTAAGCATTTTTTGTTTTTGAATAATAATATTTAATTAGTTAGCAATATACTCCTGTTTATCTGGAATATAAATATAATGTGACAAATAGGTGATTTTTCTAAGGCACTTTGTAAAAGGAAAAAGACAAGTGAACATGTCCTTTAAGTAATACAGATATTTATTTACATACATCAGAAAAAAAATTTGTGAAAAGTAGGGGTGACCCCGAATAGTAGAAGATTCTATGCATCCATATGCCGAGCCTGAATTGACCACAACCTCTAGGTTGAATCTGTGTAATGTCTAATCGCTCACAGAACTAAAAAAAACGTGAAAAGAATGAAGTGTTTAATAGATTTTCTCAACACGTGTGTGAATAAATCCAACCACCCATGTGACAGATATAAGTTTCACTTTCCTTAATCCATGACAGACGAGGAGTATCTTGGCAGCAGAGATTACTTACAACCTTTGCCATTGTTGCCCATTCTGTACAGAGAAAGTTCAACTTTAATTTACAGTTCAGAGTCCTGCAATAGAACGGCTACCTGCAGCTAATCCGCTGTTTCATGTGGACAAATGCACAAATTAAATTCCACGTGTCCCAGTGGAGATTTCATAAATCCGGGCAGGATAGGACTTGGGAGTGGGAAAATATAATTGTTTTAATGTGTTGTTTAAGACTCCCAAAGAGGAACACGTTGACACAAAGGATCATGCTGACATATCGTTAGGTGGAAAGAAAGTTGCTGATGGCGGAATATTCTCACTGTCTATTCATCCAGCGGTGCGCTGGATTTGGTTTTAGCTACGGAATCAAGTTAAAACCAGTGTATGTGGACAATTTTTCCTCTCTGCACAGTGATATCTGAATCGAATAAATGAATCCGCTCTGGTCACTGTTATGCCAATCATCAACAGCCTCTGACCCACTTTCCATAACATCACACACTGCAGACTGGACAGACTTGTGTCAATACGCTCCTTCTGATCAGTGGATAAGATGCACCAGTCTGTGTCCGAGATGGCAAGAATATTTTGCTTTCAGCACAAAGTCGGGGGAATGTTCTGGCATGCTTCCTTCACAAACACAATCGAAGATTCTCTTTGGGAGTCTTGAACAAACAAAAATATTACATGAATATTTAATCACCCACCCGCAGTAAATTAACTTTGGCTAGACCCACATTATTTAAATTATGTATTTTTTTCCATCTTGAAACTGTACCTGTGACATTGCAGGACTCTTCGCTAAACGAATTTGGAGCGGACTAGGAGTCTTTAAAAATCTCTACACAGAGAGAAAACATGATTGCATAAGGAAGTGGATCAGAGTGATTTAAATAATTGGACGTTCAGCTTGGCTATGTTTAATAAATAGTGCTGAAGACATGTCCCCGGCGTCCCCGGTTTAAAGGATGGCTATGTGCAGTGTGTAAAATAAAATAGTTTTACCCTCCTACAAACTACCTAGTGTCATCCCAACCCATTCACACACATGTATTGGAGATCATTCGACCATCGCTCAAATATAGAATGATTCCACAATTCTGATTCGAATGTGTAAATCCTCAGTCGGGGACATTCCTAGTGAAAAGTTAATCACCTAAAACTTGTGAAAAGTTACCCAACAAAACTTTCCCATATCTAGGCACATATTAAACTTGCCACCAAGCACTCTAAAGAAAAAGACAAGGGAGGTCTAAAAAAAACACCTCCAAATAACTACAGCAGAGATTGCAATCTTGGGATCACTCAGTCTCTCTACAGGTTATTTTAAGACTTTTGTACACATCCTTACTGGGGGGTACTGAGGATTTGTGTTTTGTTTATTAACAACTGTCTTTTCAATTAAGTTTCAATTAATTTCATCTCATCTCAAGCAAGTTACAAGAAAGTAGTTTTTAATGCAATCATACAAACCTTCCAATCAGTTTAAAAGGTTTTTACCCCACACACCAGACATTGATCCTGATCACTGTCAAAATCTATTCACTTCATCCTGGTCCCACTGCGGACATTTCCTGAAAATGTTATCAAAGTCCGTTCTATACATTTTTTAAGTTGTATGGCTACTTAACAGGTAGAAACAAACCCTGGCAATAACCGTACCTCCTAGGCAGAGGAAATGAATGCATACATTTTATCATTTGTTGCAATGATCTTGAAATTTGGGGCCATGTGCTTTAAGGACTTTATAGTGTTCTTATTGTGCGCAGTTAAATAAAGCTCTTTCTTCTTTTTTGTGACTGTTCTTATATCAATCAGGTGATATTGGAGGACAGATGGGTTTGTTCATCGGAGCCAGTATCCTCACCATCTTAGAACTTTTTGACTATGCTTATGAGGTCAGTGTTTTCCAGATTTTATTTTCTACCTTCAATAAATTATCTGAATTTGATGTCTGCATTTCATATTTATTGTCTTTATCTCTGATGTTAAAATGTGGATGATGCTCTGAAGCATATTGCTGTTATTGACAGTACAGTACAACTGTAGATATTAGTGGGTTTTTAGGCTTTCAGAAGCCAAGAGGAAAGTCTTGACTTTTAATTCTAATCTTAGTCTAAGAGTAAAAGTTGTGAAAAACAATGAAGTCAAAGTTCTTAGAACCATCTTTGGGTTTGTAAACTTCCAACACCAGACTACATCTAAACAGGATAATACGGCATGCCTTACTTAACTGTGGATATAAAGGTCCAGAATCTTCCACTTTGCTCAGCTGATGACTGAGTTTCATCTCAAACTGCTGTTTGATTGGTGTGGAAGTTGCTCTAAGGCAGGCAACTTTTCCATTTAGCTCAAGTTGTTGGAAACTGATGAGCCCTTTGTCATAGTGCAGGTTTTTTAAGGACCCATGTGCAAAGAACTTCAATTTAAAAAAAGGATTATTTAATATGGAAAAACTTAAAACATGACTTACAAGGAAAACACAGGAACAAACAGGTGGATCTAATGGAAAGTTGCTAAATGAGAGCATCTTAAATACTGGGAGACCTGATTGCTGGATTAGAAACAGATGGCTGATTAGAACAGGTTGCAGGTGTGAAGGAAGATTGGAGATGATTTACAGCAGGGCATGGAAGTAGAATGGCAGGGAGGAAAACAGAAAAAAAACCAAGGTGTAAGCATAAAGTGAGAAGAAGACTAAACATAAAATAATCGTAAATGGATAGGACAAGGCAACTTTATTTGTATTGAACACTTTCAACAGCATGGCAATGCAAGGTGCTTATATAAGGAAAGACTAACACAGAAGGGTAAACTAACAATAATGAAATATAAAGTGAGAATACACAAGCACAAGCGAAACTCAAGGTTAAAGCACTGATGAATATACTGTAATAGGACAGAGAGGAGAAAAACACAACAGAGGAAAAAATAAATATAAACACCAGTTAGAAAGAAGCTCAAATAAGACAATAATCCTAATGAGAGATATATAGTAAAACAGAACTAACCCAAAGGGAAATTATGACATAAGAAAAAAAAAATATATCAAAAATAATTAAACAAATGTAGAAACATCTCAGGATCATGATATTGTTTGGATTACAGCTCAACACAGTTACTAATATTTTGGGGATAACTCCTCCATATACAGGTGCTGGCCAGTAAATTAGAATATCATCAAAAAGTTGAATTATTTCAATAATTCCATTCAAAACATGAAACTTGTACATTATATTCATGCAATGCACACAGACCAATGTATTTCCAATGTTTATTTCTTTTAATTTTGATATTTATAAGTGACAACTAATGAAAACTCCAAATTTGGTATCTCAAAAAATTAGAATATTTTAAAGGCCAATGAAAAAAAATGTTTTTTTTTAAATGTTGGCCAACTGAAAAGAATGAACATGAAAAGAATGTGCATGTATAGCACTCAATACTTAGTCGGGGCTCCTTTTGCCTCCATCACTGCAGTAATGCGGCGTGGCATGGACTCGATCAGTCTGTGGCACTGCTCAGGTGTTATGAGAGCCCAGGTTGCTCTGATAGTCGTCTTCAGCTCCTCTGCATTGTTGGGTCTAGCGTATTGCATCTTCCGCTTCACAATACCCCATAGATTTTCTATGGGGTTAAGGTCAGGCGAGTTTGCTGGCCAATCAAGGACAGGGATACCATGGTCCTTGAACCAGGTACTGGTGGTTTTGGCACTGTGTGCAGGTGCCAAGTCCTGTTGAAAAGTGAAGTCTGCATCCCCATAAAGTTGGTCAGCAGCAGGAAGCATGAAGTGCTCTAAAACTTTCTGGTAGACGGCTGCATTGACCTTGGACCTCAGGAAACAGAGTGGGCCAACACCGGCAGATGACATGGCACCCCACACCATCACTGACAGTGGAAACTTTACACTGGACCTCATGCAATGTGGATTCTGTGCTTCTCCGCTCTTCCTCCAGACTCTGGGTCCTTGATTTCCAAAGGAAATGCAAAAATTGCTTTCATCAGAAAACATAACTTTGGACCACTCAGCAGCAGTCCAGTCCTTTTTGTCCTTGGCCCAGGCGAGACGCTTCTTACGCTGTTTCTTGTTCAAGAGTGGCTTGACACACGGAATGCGACAGCTGAATCCCATGTCTTTCATGAGTCTCTTCGTGAGTTCTTGAAGCGCTGACTCCAGCTGCAGTCCACTCTTTGTGGATCTCCCCCACATTTTTGAATGGGTTTGTCGTCACAATTCTCTGCAGGGTGCGGTTATCCCTAGAGATTGTACACTTTTTTCTACCAAATTTTTTCCGTCCCTTCGCCTGTCTGTTAATGTGCTTGGACACAGAGCTCTGCGAACAGCCAGCTTCTTTAGCAATCACCTTTTGTGTCTTGCCCTCCTTGTACAAGGTGTCAATGGTCGTCTTTTGGACAGCTGTTAAGTCAGAAGTCTTCCCCATGATTGTGGAGCCTTCAGAACAAGACTGAGGGACCTTTTAAAGGCCTTTGCAGGTGTTTTGAGTTAATCAGCTGATTAGAGTGGCACCAGGTGTCTTCTATATTGAGCCTTTTCAGAATATTCTAATTTTCTGAGATACTGAATTTGGTGTTTTCATTAGCTGTCAGTTGTAATAATAAAAAGGAAAATTAATAAACACTTAAAATATATCACTATGTGTGGAAGGAAAGTATACAGTATAGAAGTTTCACGTTTTGAATTTGAATTACTGAAATAATTCAACTTTTTGATGATATTCTAATTTACTGGCCAGCACCTGTACAGTGGGGCAAAAAAGTATTTAGTCAGCCACCAATTGTGCAAGTTCTCCCACTTAAAATAATGATAGAGGTCAGTAATTTTCATCATAGGTACACTTCAACTGTGAGAGACAGAATTTGAAAAAAAAATCCAGGAATTCACATTGTAGGATTTTTAAAGAATTTATTTGTAAATTATGGTGGAAAATAAGTATTTGGTCACTTCAAACAAGGAAGATCTCTGGCTCTCACAGACCTGTAACTTCTTCTTTAAGAAGCTCTTCTGTCCTCCACTCGTTACCTGTATTAATGGCACCTGTTTGAACTCGTTATCTGTATAAAAGACACCTGTCCACAGCCTCAAACAGTCAGACTCCAAACTCCACTATGGCCAAGACCAAAGAGCTTTCGAAGGACACCAGGAAAAGAATTGTAGACCTGCACCTGACTGGGAAGAGTGAATCTACAATAGGCAAGCAGCTTGGTGTGAAAAAATCAACTGTGGGAGCAATTATCAGAAAATGGAAGACATACAAGACCACTGATAATCTCCCTCGATCTGGGGCTCCACGCAAGATCTCATCCCGTGGGGTCAAAATGATCATGAGAACGGTGAGCAAAAATCCCAGAACCACACGGGGGGACCTGGTGAATGACCTGCAGAGAGCTGGGACCAAAGTAACAAAGGTTACCATCAGTAACACACTACAACGACAGGGAATCAAATCCTGCAGTGCCAGACGTGTCCCCCTGCTTAAGCCAGTGCATGTCCAGGCCCGTCTGAAGTTTGCCAGAGAACACATGGATGATACAGCAGAGGATTGGGAGAATGTCAGATGAAACCAAAGTAGAAATTATTCGTATAAACTCAACTTGTCGTGTTTGGAGGAAGAAGAATACTGAGTTGCATCCCAAGAACACCATACCTACTGTGAAGCATGGGGGTGGAAACATCATGCTTTGGGGCTTTTTTTCTGCTAAGGGGACAGGACGACTGATCCGTGTTAAGGAAAGAATGAACGGGCCATGTATCGTGAGATTTTGAGCCAAAACCTCCTTCCATCAGTGAGAGCTTTTTGAAGATAAAGCTGGGTCTTCCAACATGACAATGATCCTAAACACACCGCCCGGGCAATGAAGGAGTGGCTCCGTAAGAAGCATTTAAAAGTCCTGGAGTGGCCTAGCCAGTCTCCAGACCTCAACCCCATATAAAATCTGTGGAGGGAGTTGAAAGTCCGTGTTGCTCGGCGACTGCCCCAAAACATCACTGCTCTCAAGAAGATCTGCATGGAGGAATGGGCCAAAATACCAGCTACTGTGTGTGCAAACCTGGTAAAGACCTATAGTCATCGTTTGACCTCTGTTATTACCAACGAAGGTTATATTACAAAGTATTGAGTTGAATTTTTGTTATTGACCAAATACTTATTTTCCAACATAATTTACAAATAAATTCTTTAAAAATCCTACAATGTGAATTCCTGTTGTTGTTTTTTTTTTACATTCTGTCTCTCACAGTTGAACTGTACCTATGATGAAAATTACTGACCTGTCATCATTTTAAGTGGGAGAACTTGCACAATCGGTGGCTGACTAAATATTTTTTTGCCCCACTGTAAGTATACTGGTTAAAAATAATTGCGCCTCCACCATGTGTAAAAGGGAGAAAATAGTTCATCTCAAAATGTTTGTAAAACAAAGTGTTCTATTTTGACAAACCTTTGAACCTGAACAAGGAATAGGTGAACAACTGCTTCTCGCTGCTGTATTCCTCCCTTAGTAGCTTACTTCACTTATAGTGGTCGATCAGTCATTGACCAATCAGATGTAGAGCTTTGGACCACACATGCAGCCGAGTAGCATTTTTTTTTCTTAGTTCAGCCATTATAATTTTGACATGTAACAATTTAACCTAAAAAAAGCAGTTTTATATAGGGTGTTCCTTTCTTGTCCTTGCTTATGAGGACGCTGTCCTTCCTTTGTCAAATAAAACGGTTAAATGGAACAGACTTAAGCCTGTGAATATTCTCATTCATCCAGGTCATGGTTATCTCAAGGAAATTTCAGTCGAACGCAACTGGACTTGGTAATTTGTCTTGGAAGACGTTTCACCTCTTATCCAAGAGTCTTCATCAGTTCATGCTCGCCGCTGTCCCAGCCTTGTCAGCGGCGAGCATGAACTGATGAAGCCTCTTGGATAAGAGGTGAAACGTCTTCCAAGACAAATTACCAAGTCCAGTTGCGTTCGATTGAAATTTCCTTGAGATGGAACAGACTTACCTTACTTGAATGTGGATGTCCGCTTATGCGCTCTGTTTACGTCCCGCCCATCGTAGTAGCATAGTAACTACCCTTCAACCATGAAACTGGAAATATAAAAGAAGGATTTTATTATTTTTACTATGTATATGTTGGTTAAATCCAATGTGTAAGTGAGTTAGTACCTGGTAGCCACCGAAGCTGCAACTACTAAGCAACTATTCAACCATATATAACTGCTTTGGATCTAATAGAAAAAAAATAAAATAAATATTTTAGATTCAAGCAGTTACTGTTACAATTAATTGACTTGAACTGGAAATTTGCCCCCGAAGTAACTGCTGCCGGCTCCGACTGCGCTGTATTCTGGGAAATTTTTGAAAGACATCAAGGCACCTCCCATGTATCTTTGGTCAGTTAACTAAACGGCAGACAAAAGGACAGATACCTTGGCAGTACGTGACCATTGGAGCACACCTTGGTGGTCCCTGATGACTTATCTCCTTGGCAACGGAGGTGGGACCAAGGCATCAAGGCGAGGTTCCTTGGCGTTGAGAAACACCCATACTCAGTTGGTTTGGTGCTGGCTTTACTACACTTCCAAATATATGAAAAATATGTGACATATTTGCAATTTCTTTAGCATATATTTTTGATGCATAAACATAGCTGAAGCTTTTTTAGCATCCTGTTGAAATGATTTATTATTCTGGTTCTGTTTTGAAGAGCTAAAGCACAAAACCAGCTGAATCAAGAGTTAGTGTCACTCACAGTAAAAGCAGATAAAAGCTCAACATACTTTAGAACAGGCTAAGATGAAAAGGCATGGATTGTAAATTTCCATTACCTTTTCTTAACTGAATGCTTCGTTTTAAGGCTCTTGTGTTGCTTTCAGCAGCACTTTTTCTGATGAGCATATAATTGTCTTCTTCTCTTTGAAGTTTCTAAAATTCAGAGTAGAAGTAATTGTGAACTCTGTTTTTTACTGTTTTACTTTAATTCCAGTTAGCATGATTAAAACTGCTGTCTGGAGAATATATACTTGTATATCAAAGTTTTATAAATCTCTTAAAAGCTAGGAAAGGTCTATACTATGATGTATCACTGGTGCTCTACAACATTTATTCTTTCTAAGTCCCGCCTTTTTCCCATAGACCCCTGTGCAATTCAAACCAACCATCACATTTTTCAGTTTCTGCCTTGTTGGCTTTCAATCCATGTGCATCTGAATCCTCTAACCTGTGGAGATGGGGCGCTGCACACAGGCTGTTCCATGTCTTTCTGTTTAAAGCCGCCATATTTGAAGAGAGAATTAGTCATGGAGAAGTAACTCACCTCTGAAATGTCCGTAACAAAAACAATTGGGTAATGCTCGATAACAGTTGCTGCTTTCCTTGTTGGCCCTCTATGACACCAAAGGTTATGTGCGTGCATAAATATTGATGTGGGGCTAGAGAGAGCGGACGAGGGACAGAAGGGATGTTTTCCAAGGGGCTTTGGTATGTTGGAAGCCCTTGAAGTCTTGGACATTTGAAACCCTTCAATCATCAAGTTTTTGCTCTCTTAAAACCAATCTTTAATGCTGAATCATATCTGAATGGTTTGTTTTGTTGCTTTATATGCCATCCGTCTTCATCCTCACTGCAGTGAAAAAGTTGATCTGCTCTTAGTAAAATCAAGAAGAACTGCTTGAGATGTTTTGTTTCAAATATAATGAGAGCTGTCTATCCTAATCCTCATCTACAGGTGGTGAAAGACAAATTACTAGACCTACTGAGCAGAGAAGAGGAAGATGAGAGTCATGCCGAGGAAGTGGTAAAAATCTTTGCATATTCATTTCAAGTTGTTTAGAATATGGATTGATTCTAGTTTACTTCCTGTTATTATTTAAACATTGTTATTTTCTGTCGTAGCAACATCACATAAGAAAATGCTCAGAAAATGGGTAAACTGTGTTCACATTTTAAACTGCGGAAGTTTGATGCTTTTTAGCTTAAGATTCATAAAGATCACCCTGTGGATTCTGAAATTATGCTTATAAGGAAATATATGTGGCATCATTAATATTTGATTAATAGGATTACTAACTGGACGGTTTTGGTGCAGGTTAAACAAAAAAACTAATTATTTCTACCAAGAATGACAGATTTGAAGGCCAGTCTGCTATGTTTGGCCACACAAATGGTGAGTGTGAGAAAGGAGCTAGATGTATGGCAAATTAAGGGCTGAGAACACTATTCAGTGTGCGTACCATGTCCCCAAGCAGGTGTAAAGGCCCAGCAGGCAGACAATTCAATATTGACACCGACACAGTCACTCTGCAGATAGTTTAGATTGTGTACTTTGTTGAAGGCAGCTAAAAATGATGCGGTTATAATTAAGACAAAATCTACAATTACGAAGGGCTGACAGTTCTGTAGCATAATAAAGATACACTAAATCATTTACATTTTTAGTAGTTAATCAATTATAATGCATAAAAAGAATCAATCCACATAAAAAGGAACCAGGATCAGACCCCAGAACTGCATTGGCAGATCAGGAAAAGAGCCTTACTGGACCCAAATTTGAGCTGTTGTATCACTTTCAGAACTGTTAGGATACCTGCAAGTCTGTTTCTCAAATGTTAAAGTATTGGCTTGCATGATGAGAAAATATTAGCATAATTTTATTTTTTTTGATCAACTGAGAGGTCACTATGAAGAAGGCAGACTGTTGGCTGTGGCACATGCTGTGGGTTTGCTGGATTCCTTACTGACCGAATTGCTAATTTGTTACTTTTTTCACATAAGTTTGATGGGCATTGCTTGTCTTTGAATCCTACATAGAAAAAAGACTAATGTTACATTGCAGAGCCTATCAAAATAAATACATTTAGTACAACTGGGTCTCGAAAGGCAAATCATTTTTCTTTTTCATTCACTCAGTTTTGTTTCAAGTCCAAACTCTTCTCGCTAGACGGAAGTGTGTTTGGTGGAAGAGATGTCAGGAGGGACTGATCATCCAATCAGAAGCAGACATGGGGTTAAGATGAGGGATAAATTATATTCTTTAGAAACAGAAAGACATATTTTGTTTTAGAAGTGAAAATAATTTGTCCTTGCAGCCCAAATTGCCATATAACGACTAAAGCTGTTTTCACCTTAAGCCTTTTTACACATTTAAACACTCCACTAAGAAAAGGCATGTTGAGATTTGGGAAAACATATCAACAGTCAATGTTTAAAAATAATAAAAAAGATTATAATTACATTTTACAATTTTATAAATGAGAAAAATGAGATCTATCGTACAACAGGAAACTAGACATGTTTTGAAAGGTATTCAGACAATTTTTTTTGGAGCAAAACAACACAGATGGTCAAATTTCCGTGATCTCTGGACATCACATAAGTATGTGGGAAATTAGTTTTGACTAGACGAAAATGTCCATACTGAGCATCAGAGTGGACATTTTGAAGAGACCTGAAAAAAAGCTGTTTTTATACAGATAAAAGTTCAATGAGGCACACTTTGCTATATTATTTTCTCTTGGTCCTTCTTTGCCTGAGAAGAAAGATAGTCACTTAAATTGCTAAAGTCTATAATGAAACAGTTTTGCTGAGTTGGTATCCTTACCTTTGCTCATATTGTATTTTATCACTTCTACGTGGTGGAAATAAAACATAGCAGAAATGTTTTTCCTAAAATGTACCCATTTCTCTGTAGTATATTTTAATGTTTACTCACCATTCATTGTAACAGGAATCCTGAATAGGGCAGTCAAGGCTTTGATTTCATGATGTATAAAGTGCCTTCACTTTGTTACACAAACTACAAGGTGCTGTGCTTGCCCGTGTGTTCCTGCTTTGGCTCAATAGCTTTTAAGTCTTTCCATCTTTTCTTCTTAGAGCTCCTGTGACCCGGTGGCAAACCACTCAGAATCCATCAGCCACACGGTGACGGTCCCCCTCCAGACGACGCTGGGCACCCTGGAGGAAATTGCCTGCTGAAGCCCCTTCCACCCCTCTCAGAGCCACACATATCCAGGAGCAAAGGGAAGTCGGCCTCCACCAGGTTTTGCTACAGATCCATATTGTAGCTTCCTGCAAAAAAAAAATGTTGAATGAAGGGTGGGAAGGTGGCAAGGACTCAGGAAGAAGTTGGACTAAGGACAGAGCCATGCTCAGTCACAGCCCTCTGTCTGAGGCATAATAGGGGTTAAGGAACTGTTAGCTGGATTTCCCAGCTTTTTCTTTTAGCCTGGACTGTTTTGAGGGATGGGGAGCCTCCACTGTGCCAGCCCTTTGCTAGGGTTTCCATATATATGCACAAAGAATACCGGAGACAATGTGGGACACATCCCTGCTAAGGGGTCTAATTCTCCTACAGTATATCTATGTAAAAATTTTAAAATGTTGATATGTTGCTCACTGCCAAAATAGCTGTTAAACTGTTCTCCAAACTGCATGTGTTGATCTATCTTGCTCTCTATGCTGACACATTGGCTGGACTTGCAGCTTTACAGTACATGTGTGCCATTTTTGTCTTTCTATCTGCAGGAAAGTCCTTTGCTAAAGGCCCAAGTGAAGTATCAACCTTTGAATGTACAGATTTAACAAATGGTTGTCAAAGTCCCCAGTCACAAGTAATTGATAATTTATCATTCAAATATGATGAGGGTATAAGGCATTTGGTTTGAGAACAAATTATATTTTTTTTCTCTATCCCCCTAAACGTAAAAAGTCAGATAGGAATATTTTTCTACTCATATTATGTTTCTTTCACCTGCTATTTTCAGGTTAATTGTCTTTAACAGCTGGAATATTTGCTGTTTGACTCCTGTAGTGTCTAGTTTTTATTTACACACCTCACTGAAGTTATGTTAGACCCTAACTGTAAATTATCAACTGTTGGCTGCTACATCTTATCGGAGCACTCAGCTAATTGACACAGAGTCTAAATTATTAGCTCTCCAAACAAGGAGTTATGTACACAAGAGAGGGTTGTTTGGGCATTATTTCATTAAAAGAGTGTCATGATGATGTTTAAGGTGACTATTGTTATTTTATAAAATGTCCCGTTATGTTTACCCTCAACCAAAAAAAATGTCAATCACATACTTGGCTGTTTTAATTACCGGTAGTATAAAACTACAACAGATCAAAGGCAGGATGATTTAATTAAGTGAGGTTGCTGTACAAGCTTTAAATAAAAGTTTTACTTTTTTTTCCTGATGAAATGGGTAACCAGAAAACATACCTGGTAAAAAACTGACTCCAGGTCAAGAGGTGTCATCATATTTTTGACGGTTCTGGTAAATCTGCAGTTCTAAGTATGTTAGGCATCATCAACCAGTTACATTTGGGATTAGCTGAATGTATAAAATTGATGGCGACACTCTGCTGTGAGCATCAGATGTCCTCATCAAGACAGTTTTAACTGGATTCTTCAGACATTATAAATGGCTCTAGACCAAAAGCTTCTTTGAGACTGTTTGGAAGATTTAGTTTACCTGAATTTTCAATTTCCAGTCCATGATCATAATCCTAGCATGGTCTCCGTCATTAAAATAATGTGTGTTGCAGGTAGGAATGAATTCAAGTGCTTTGTTAGACAGTTTGAATTATGATTTCCCATCTTGGTGGCGTAGCCTGCTGTCACTGTGTACTCTCTCATGTCGTGGCTTCTGACGAACACGGTGTCTGTCAGCCTGAGGGAACATGAGACTGATGCTTCTCGTGAGTGGCAACAGCACTGGCTATTTCCTCTCACCTGTTGGGCTTTAGTTGTTATTGCAGGACAGCGTTTTTTTTGTGTAACGCAGCATACAATGTGTGTTTTTAATGTGAAATGATTAAATGAAAAACATGTTTTACAGTCATTTGTGTCTTTGTGGTTATAACACATGCTAAAGACTAGCTCATTGGAGGTTTAGGTCAAACCATCACTGTGGCACATCTGACCACTGAGTAAAGTAGAAGTGTATTAACATCAATTTCTAGACTTTTATATTGATGCACCTTAATAAAATTCACTAAAACAAAGTCAAATAATTAGAAAATAGTTTCTAATTATGTGTAAGTTCCCCTGCATGCCACATATGAGAGCTTACATCTCTGCAGAACCTGGCTACCTCACCAGCTCATATATGATTCACCAAATTATACCAGGCAGAACACTTTAGTTTACGGACCCACAATCAAACTAAAACCAAAGTCTCAATTCACTCTTTACTCTTAGATATGTTCCTTCCAAAGAGTCAGAAAATGAAAAACAAAAAAAACTAAACTGTTTATGTGTGGGAAGCAGGGCTGCTGTTTTCAATGAAGCCAGAAATACTGTAGTGAAAATTAAACTGGCATTTTTATTTTTTACAAAGTGTTGCATTCTTATTGCAAGGAAGAAATGAGGTGACAAAACTACCTATCTCCATTATCAGGTTGTTGTTTTTTTGTTTTTTTGTGTTTACACTACATCCCCCACTTCACACACAGCTCTCAGGAAGAAAAGGGCCTTGATCACTCAGTGAAACCTTTTATTTCATCTGGCAATGACATGTATGCATAGTTAAGTCCAAAGTTAAGTCCATAGTCTCTGCCCCTGTTTGTTATTGACAGTTATATTATTATTAATAAGTAGTGAGCATATGAGGCAGCTACTTTTCCTGAGATTTTGCTATGACTTGCTTGAACACATGAACTTGAACTGAGAGTAGCCTGGACGGAGTGCCAAAAATGCTGGCCCACACTGCTCCTCTCTCTTGGCTTCCTGACCCTTGAGCACTACCTCAATACAAGTAGAATTTGCACCTACTACAAATATTCTAAACACTTTTCTAAAAAAAAAAAAAATCCTCCCATCAAGCTGTAGTGCTGTTTTGTATTTGGATGTTTTCTTCATTTTAGGTCTAGTATAGCATATTGCATATTGTTTAAATTAGGCCTTTTAAAGTTCAGTTTAAGTTGCTAAACTGTCCATGCACTATACTGAGGAAGCAGACGTTTTCAGGCAGTGAACCGGTAGGACCTGTTGGTGGATGTCTACCAGAAAGTCAGTACCCCCGATAATATAGGATTACAGCTTTATAGATATATATAAATATATATATATATAAAGCCACACTCAAAAGTTCCTAGCAAATTAAACCTGAGGTACGGTACCAGATTTTAGACCTTAAGTTTCTTGCATTACATAGTTGTTTGTTGGTACATTGTCTGATATATGACAATTTTAAATTGGATTGGAACTCGAGCTCTGAATTGAGGAGAAACCACTCACGGAGGGCAAGAGATTAATTTTTTTTCTTTTTTATATTCTCACACACTCACTATTTACCGTTCATTAAATAGTTTTTGATTTTGCTTTATCAGGCAAATTCAAAACTAATTTAATTTATCAAGTTTTCATTTAGTAATAAAAATAAGCTCTCTTAATGTTACTGGCTTTATGTGCCAAATGGTTACTGGTCAACTAACCAATGAGTCACGTTATTTTTTCACTAAAAGGACTATACACCTGTGATGGACTAGCGACCTGTCCAGGGTGTAACCCGCCTTTCGCCTGTTGACAGCTGTAGATAGGCACCAGCCTCCCCGCAACCCCCGGATGACTAAGCAGTTCATAAAATGGATGGATGGGACTATACACAAGTTTAAATAAAAATATAAACATAATTTCTTCCTCATACATGCTCCAGCAATGCCCTTGTCAGTAGAAAGAGCCCTGTCTTTTTCACAGTGGTTGCCTTTATATGCAAGGGTGCGGAAGCTACTTTTTCCGATTACATTGAAATGGTTTAATTTGTTTAATTATTCATTTTTAGAAGATTAAAAGTTTTTGGTTATGGTAACAGCTTTCATCTCCTTTAGCTCAGGGTTGAGGCTTTATTTAGCATAACTTTCAAGTGAAGCTCCATTGGTTTTGATGACATTTTTTGTCATAAGCAATAACACAGACTATTTTTAAGTTAATTGGTTTCAGTAACTCAATTTACTAAACAAATATCTATGAATTACACAGACTAAGGTTTTCAAGTCTTCTGTTGAATATGATGATTTTTCATCTATATCTAATCAAAACATTAAATCAGAGTGCTAACAAAAATGTTTAATAGAGAAATGTGTGCTTAATGAAAAGTATGTTCCAAACTTGCTTAAAGATTATTTTCAAAAGGTACTTTCAATCTGACAAACACATATTCTGATACAGTATATTGAACATAACAGCTTTTCCTTTGATATTTTTATTTGGCTAGGTAGTCCTCTTAACTTTTATTGCGAGCTGAAGCATTCCTTAACAAATGAGATTTAAGAAGAAAATTATCCTACTGTTAGATGCTGAATTATTATAGCAATAAACTGGTGTAAGGGAAAATATCCTCACGGGGGCTTGATATTTAGTTTAGTTTCAGTGCATAGCATCAGCTTCTTTGTTAAAAGCAACTGTTATGTAAAATGACTCATTCTTGTTTACACAAAATGATATTCCACACATCACTGGGGACTCATATCAGAGCCTGACTCAATTTCAGTTCATTTAGCAGATAGTTATCCGCTGGAAATTGCCTGCAGGTCAAGACTAGTGCATCACCAACTTATTGAAAATGCACTGATTACCTTAGGGGGGTGGGAATTTATCCATAGCATAGATGCATAGCTGTTGAATACTTATTTTGGAAAATTTAAAATAACATTTCATGTTTTTTTTCTAGCTTTTGCATGATTTAGTCATGTTTCATAGGAACAGAAAAATGATTTTAGATTTATTATTTTGTATTTAAAGATAAAAAAATAGAAACCAAAAATGTTGTTGGGTACATTGACTAGTTGTGTGTTAAGTGTAGCTGTAATATTGGTTCCATTTCTTCTGTTTAGGAACCTCATATTATGCTTTTCCTTTATATTAACAAATATTACAGTGGCGATATCAACACAGTTGGGTAATGAAGTAAAATATTTTTGCTTTATGCGAGTTAGGTTGATGAGATGCAATTAAAATCCTTCAGTTGATCCAAAATGCTCCATCATGAGTTCTGATGAATATTAAAATGCTAAATCACATTCTCCTGTTTTAGCTTCTCTCCACTGGCTCAAAGATAAATCCAGAATAGAGTTTAAGATCCTCCTCCTTACGTATAAAGCCCTTAATAATCAAGCTCCATCATACATCAGACATTTGATTGTTTCATATGTTCCTAACAGAGCACTTTGCTTTCAGACGGCTGGTTTACTGGTAGTTCCTAGGATTTCTAAAAGTAGAATAGGAGGCAGATCTTTTAGTTATCAGGCTCCTCTCCTGTGGAACCAGCTCCCAGTTTTAGTCCGTGAGGCAGATACTCGGTTTTTAAGACTGGACTTAAAATCTTCCTTTTCGATAAAGCTCATAGTTAGATTGGCTTAGGTTATCCTGAGTTATTTTTGTAGTTATGCTGCTATAGGTTTAGACTGTTGGAGGACAGACTGACCACTTTTCTTCACTCTTCTACTTTTCTCCTCTACTACTCCAGATGGATTTTTTGATGTTATTGCCATTCTTAACCTTGTTTTGGTTGAGGTAGATGACCTCTTGTACCGAGCCAGGTTCTCCTGGAGGTTTCTTCCTGTTAAAGGGGAGTTTTTCCTCTCCACTATTGCTACATGCTTGCTCAGTATGATGGATTACTGAGGGATTGCACGACGCAATCTGCTCGGATTCCTTACTTAGAAAAGTTTTAACAGATTTAAATGTTTCTATAATTGTATTGAAATTACTTCTCTTGTAAAGTGCCGCAAGATGACATCTGTTGTGAATTGGCGCTAAATAGATAAACTGAGTTTAATTGAACCGACATAACAAGAGGCTAAAAAATCAAGCTGTTCAGCTGGTATAAATAAACACTATTATGACAAGTCATTTTGACAGATGTTGAAATGGACTCTGAAACATTTGAGCTGCATTTGGTTTAACAAGGGTAACCCCTGCTTTTCACAGAACGTATAATATAATAGACGCATTTTACTCACAAAATCAGTAGCACGTCCCTTCCCACTGGGAGCATATCTCTCGCGAAACTCTTCCTCCCAGCTGGTCCTAGGAGATCACGGAATCACAAGTGAATTGCAATTGCACAACTTAAAGGGTAGCATGTGGGGGAAAAATGTAATTCTATGTTAATTAGTAGCATAAACTTTGTGTTGTCTAAAAAGATCTGGTCAGGTACTGTATGTGATATCATCAGAGGCATTTACAGTGGGTCACTGGGGTTTTTTAAGAATATTGGAAAAAGTTTTCTCCATTATGAATAATAAAATTGTTCAATTTTATAGTATAAATTAGAACATGATTGAGTCAAAGTGTAGTAAGTGTTGAGTGTTAACTTTTGAATGAACAAAAAAGGAAGTGCTTAATTTTTTTTAAGAATTTCAGTTTGGAATGATGATACAGTTAGCTTACAAAGAGAAAATGTCAAAGGTAAAGTAAATTTAATTTGTTCTGAAATGATTCTAAGCCATTTAATACTCTGTGTAGCTTTAGAGACACTTATGTGGTCGTTATCATGAAGCTACAGCTTGCATAAACAGATTCTGTTGAGTCTTTAACAGCGCATAATCCATGGACATTACTAGTCAGGTGCATCCTTTCACAGTTAAACATGCAACATCTGCAGCCTGTTGCTCTTATAGCGGTCTATTTTCACTCTTGATTAAATGAGATAAAAACTGTTGCTAAGACTCGAGTATCAGACTAGAAGTCCAAGTCAAATCTTTAGCAGAGGTTTTAAACATATTAATTTCTGGAACCTAGTATAGAGTATAGATACTAGGATTTAAAAAAAACTTTTTTAGAAGTTAAAGTATAAACTGATGGTTTTTGCCTGAGTAAAAGTAAAAAAAAAGTACTGCTTTCAAAACTCCTTAACTTTTAAAAGCAAACATAATGAAAGTAAAATATGCTGGCACAAATCTTAAGCAAAAAAAAACATTTACTAAGTCATATTTACTGTAATATATCACACAAATTTTTATGTTTAAAAATGTGGGTTATGGTATTTTACCAAGTTCACCTGTATGCATTTCCTTTGAAAAGTAATGTATTTTCTTAGTGCATTAATTTTATTATCTGTTTAATGAGAAAGCCCTGCAGCTGTCCACATCAGTTGCTTCGTCCCACTGGCTGGATAGCTACAAGATCATTTGCCGCTGGTCTGCAGCCTCCAGGCCCCTGCATTGCCAGACTCTAAAAAGGTTCCCTCAGCCAGTGCCACCACCAAAGTTCCTGCTCATTTGTCACCGGCCTCCGGACCACTTTTTTTTTTCTGGACTCATTTCAAGGACCCCTCTGCCTAACCAAGGTGGGTTAGTTATTTGCTTGTTTGTTTCTTTATTTCTTTTCTCCTCATGTTCTTATGAATTTCTTTCTTTGCTTATTACACCTATTTACTTTACTCACCTCTGCATTTTGGTCCTCTTTACCAAAACATGAGATGTATTGAACTGCCCTACTTTATGACTTTGGACTTGTGCCAAATAGTACACACTAGAGGGAATAATTTTCTACTTTCTATTATTAATTACATTTTATTAACTATTTATCTACAGAATTCTTAAAAGTTCTCAATTGCAAAGAAAAGTGAGCTAAAATGTTTTCGGCAGAATGGAATAAAAGGGAAGCAGTAGGGACAAAATGGCAACTTGTGATTATGATTTGAAATTAACCCAGAGCTGTAAGAGTTCATTGGTTTCATACACAAATAAATATATCTGTTTTAATTCATATTTGCTTAACATAAAAAGTCAGGTACGGGACAAAAGATGTTTGAAAATAGTAGCCAAACTCCAAAGAAAACTTGAAAAGAACTCTATAACACCTTAGCAACTGTTCATCAAAACCAATTTAAAAGACTATGATTATCTGAATTTGATTATATTTTAGGAATAAAATGTAAAGTAATTCATTTTAAATTAAAACTTTGGCTGAATCTTTATATTTTGGTCACCGCTTAGTACAATGTCCGTACTATATTACAATGAAAGTGTAAGGTAAAAATGCTCATCATCCCTCAAAAAGACATTTATGCATGTAAAATGGGAGTCAACTCACCAACCTTCTAAATAAAAAGTAACCAATTTATTCCATCAATATACAATCACTGTTGCCCTTTGTGTGTATAATCCAGAATAATTTTAATACTTCACCACTGAGACATCACATCTTCTTGCTCTTTATTCATGTTTAAGGGAGAATGATAGTTTGAGCAGTGCAGCAATAATTCAGGATAATGGAAGTTTTAAAAAAAGGAGAATGGTTCAAAGTGATTTAACATTGGGACCTCCACATGAGAAACAAATGAAGAAATTGCATCTGGGAGAAAATTTGACCTCATTTTGTCACTTTCAGCAGTTAGGGAGGTGTGAGTTATTCATTTCAAATTTGCCTTGCAGTGGATTGCCAACCTGATCTGTAGAAACCTTTTGGTCATGGAGCCTTTGAATTTTGATACGTTTAACCTTTGGATCTTTAATTAATGTATGTAAATCTAATTTTGCCAGACCAGCTGAACACATAATTGCATTTTAAAGCAGAAGCAGGCAAAACATTTAGAGAGCTGTTGACTTATCTTTCAGAGTTTGATCTGCTTTATCACTCAAACGTCCAAGAGTATATTTCTGGTTAATACCTCGAGCTGAATTATAATTACCTGTTGAGTCTGTTTATTACTGAAGAGAGTTGATTACTAATTTGATGGCTGATGTCAGACTCAACATAGTACTCTCTTTATGTGTACCTAACTTACTCTGGGGAAATCAGTGGCATTCAGAATACTAAGCAAGGCTGATAATCTCTTCATGTAATTAAACAGAATCCCCTTCCAACTGACATAGTCTCTTGACAAGTCTACTGTCACTCTCCCCAGTTTCTCAGGACATTTTTTTCTTGCATTGAATTGGGATTCCGTGTGCACTTTGGTAATTAGTGATAAAAACGAAAACGTCCCACATGCAGCATAAATAGTCATGGCCTGATTAGTTAAAGCCCCGTATCAATTGCCCTAAAATAAACCGCATTCAAGTTTATCATTATTGTCCCCAGCAATTTTGAAAACAAACTGACGCTCTTGCTTCTCATAGTTGATGAAAACAAGAAATAAGAGTCCTCATTCTAGCAGCATGAAATACATTGTATAATGTTCTCATGAGTGTATAATACAGCTAACCTGAGTGAGCAAGTAACCAACTCCATTGTTGGCAAATTTAGCAAACTTACTGCACTGTGAAAATGCTTACATTTCATTTTAGACTTAGCTACTTTGATATGTGTTAAAATGAAAACCCAATGCTGGCTATTGTCAAACAGCCTTAAAACCATAAAATTATCTTGCCAATCACGGAGATAACGATCTGCAGCACCAATGCATATTCTGCTCCTCTTTTGTTCTGCTCTTCATCAGGTTTTTTTGTAGCTATAGCCTTTGCAAATACAGTTTTACGTTTTTGACCCATTGTTGGCACAACTTCTGCCATTATTCCGAACAAAGTGCACCTATGTAAACATATACCAATTTAGTATGCAAGCTATAATACCTAACCCAAGTGTAGCTTCCCCTTCACATCCTGTTTATTGTTCCAAGCCGTAAATGCGCTGTGTGCAGGAAGAGGGTAATACACAGCAGGGCGAGGTGCCATGACAAGACGGTTGAAAGGATGGCTCTGGAGCCAGTCATCTTGAACGGCCACTCAAGATAACTGGATGAGGTTTTTCCAAGATTGGACACTTTGGAGGCAATTACAATTATTTGTTTGTTTTTGTTTTATGACAAAATACCAAATTTTGGGGTTTGTTTTTGGTATGTGAAGAGCATTTTAAGCAATATTGCAAAAAATGTTTTTCTGAAAAAAATCCCTTACTCCACCTTTAAGTACGTAAGCAGCATGTAGGTACAGAGCAAAATGTGAAAGATGCAGAGCATGGGTTTAGTATTGGTGCTAATTAGTTTAGCTGTTCTCATGGAGGGAACTATAGTGTCAGCTTTTCTTTGTTCACAGTATGCTTAACACATATGCAATGATTAACTTAAAATATGCTTGCAATCACAAAACATTACCCATCATCCATTATTGCATCAAGCTTAACAGTGGCTGTTCAAGGCCTCTTTCCCTCCCATTGCTCTCTGGTTGGTTACCATAAAATGGCATCCATAACTACTTCTAAGTTTTTGGACTTAAGCTTTTTCAGTTTCTTTTGGTATTGGTTTGGCCTACTGGTAGCCATGAGAAGGCATCATCTCCGACACCAGCTGAAATCACCTCCTCATTGGGTGTAGCTGCATCTAGCTCCCATGAAATCTTATCTTCAGCCAACAAGTTCAGAAACACCTGCACCTGCGCATTGGACCATGGCACTGGCTTTGGTGTTTTCAGTATTCTTCAGCAAAAACTACACACATCCAGTCACTGAAGTGAGTTTCAAAAATGCATGTCTGATTGTCGTTAACAGAGTTAACCCTCTAGCTACCCTCGACCCTGCTTGTCCCTTAAAGAACCACAGTAAAGTTGGTTATGTAAGTGGCAAACCACAGCCAGACTAATACTAGTAAAAGATCCATGGTACTGGGTGGAGCTGAGTTCAGTTGGGCTGAGTAGGTGCTAGTGGAAAAGGCAAGGCAACTTCATTTAGCAATAGTACACGTTCGACAACATCTCAATTCAACTTACTCCGGAGCTAATGCTATCTGGTTCAATCTCTATAGCTATGTCTTAGGCAAGGCAATTTTATTTGCACACATTCAACACAAAGTAATTCAAGGTGTTTTACATGATTCGGTGGTAAAGAAACAACACATATCATTAAACCATAGAAATTTAAAACAACAATTAGGAATAAGACAAATAAACTAAGTAAAAGCATGAAAATTAAAAAAACAGCAGTTAACATGAGAATCAATACAAGAAAATATGATAGAGCAAATATTATGGTCTACTCAAAGGAAGCCTTAAACAGATCAATCTTAAGTTTTGATTTAAAGCAGCCCATTATTTGGGAAGCTTTGCAGTCATCAGAAAGTTTGTTCCGGGTAAGGGGAGCATAGAAACTGAAAGCTGCTTCTCTGTGTTTGTTTCTGATTATAGGAATTATTAATAAGTTAGAGTTGGAGGACTGAGTGGTCTGGGGGGTCGGCCTTAATACAGTAGGTCTTAAACATAATTTAGCGCTAAGCCATTCACTGACTTACAAACTAGTAGGAGTATTTTGAAGTCTATTCTCTGTGGAACAGGAAGCCAGTGTAAGGACTTTAAAACTGGGGCTATGTGCTCTACTTTTCTGGTTCTAGTGAGGATGCAAGCAGCAGTGTTCTGCATCAGCTGCAGCTGTCTAATAGACTTTTTAGGTTGACCTGTGAGGATGCTGTTGCAGTAATCTGACAAAAGATAAATGCCTGGATGAGTTTTTCAAGGTCCTGTTGCAACATTAGTCTTTTAATCCTAAAAATGTTCTTCAGATGATAGAAGGCTGACCTTGTTATTGCCTTTATGTGACCCTGGAGGTTCAGGTCTGAGTCCATTATTACACGTAGATTTCGCACCTGGTCAGTAATTTCTAGCTGGATTAACAGAAGCTGTGTGCTGACTCTTTCTTGTTCCTCTTTTGGTCCAAAAACAACTACTTCAGTTTTGTTTCTGTTCATCTGGAAAAAGTTATGGGATAATTTATGGTGTCATCTGCATTGTTATGGTTACTAATTTTATTTGTTGTTATAATCTGGGTTAGTGGGAGCATGTAAATATTGAACAGAAGGGGTCCCAGGATGGAGCCCTGGAGGACCCCACATGTGATTTTGGTTTGTTCTGATGAGAAATTGCTTATTGAAACACAGAATTTCCTATTCTTGCAGTAAGACACACACCAGCTAAGTACTGTGCCAGACAGTCCCACCCAGCTCTCCAGTCGTTCAAGTAGTATTTTATGATCAACAGTATCAAATGCTGCACTGACGTCAAACAGAACTAGCGCTGTAGTTCTGCCAGTCTGAGTTTATGCTCTTGCTGCATGTAAATGTACTGACTGACATCTGCATAAATACAAAGTCCAATTATTACCTTAGTCCAACTGAAATCAGACTTTTGGAATGTATGTATACACTTTAGTCCGGATTGAATTGAACCGAACTGGAGTTTAAGAAGCCTGGCAAAGTTACCCAGATAACCATTTTCCTTCCTGACCAGACATCTCTGATATTGTTCTTCTGTAATTTGCTCCCCAGCTTCTTCCTCTAAGCCTCTTTGCTGTATCTCCCTTTTTTCACTATCTACCAGTTATTCCATATCTCATAATGTGCTAATTGTAGTATATGTTTATACTCGTGTAGTCCATGGAGACTTTTTTCTACCTGAGACTACTTTATTGGATAGATGATATCTGAAACTTTAGAGAGAAAGTTATCTACTAGTTATTACTAGTTTAGTACTTTTGTGTTAGTCGGTGAAGGGGATGAGGCAGAGAAGTACATTTGTTTAAAGATTTCAGCTGAACTATCCCATAGGAAACGTTTATTTACAAAAGTCGCACTTTGATTAGAAGGTTTAGCTGAAATTGTGATTTCAAAGTAAATACAAAAATGGTCAGATAACACAATATCATCCACAGAAATTTTGGAGATTATTAAACATTTGCTAATAATTAAAGCTGCATTCTGGAGAATTTATTTATGTATTAAAGTTTTATATATCCTTAAAAATATGTGGGGTCAAGTATGCTACTATAATTAAAGGCTAGTGCTCCAAAACATTTAGTTATTTTTCTTAAGTCCTTCCTTCCTCCCATAGATCCTTTATGCAATTAAGACTACTTTTTTTTTTTATCCAATAGGCCTAGAATTCAAGTTTCTGCTGTTTTAACTGTCAATCAATGTGCATGTGCATTGCACAAACCTGTGGAGATGAGGCTTTTCAGATATGCTGCTCAGTTTTTTCTGTTTACAGTCACCATAATGGCATAGAACAATCATCCCTCTTTCTTTCTATATTTTGCTGCTCTGCATCCAAAGCCTCCTTTTAACTAAGCAGGGATTTTGGACTGCATTTGGTTGTTTTTTTTTGAGCTGCCGATCAGCTGCCCCTTCTTCTTAACAACTCCCTTGCTTCTTTGTGTCATGTCAAGTGGTAAACGTAAAAAAGTAACCACAAACAATGGTCAGGTCTATCTATATCCAACATTGAAGCAATGCTTCTGACCAGAAGATGGATAAATCTAAATAATAAACAAAGCACCTTGAATTGCCTTGTGTTGAAAGTGTGCTATACAAATAAAATTGCCTTGCCTATTACAACATGCTGCCTTTTTTCAATTTTATAGTACAACCTACTCCACCAAATACATTACTGATATTCGACTGAACAGTCATGTTTAATAAAACATATACACAACATACTATTCATATACGGCATCCTTTATCTTCTATTAATTATAAATTATGTATGAAATAAAACTAATAAGAGTCAAAATTGTGTATGTTTTTATAATAAAGCAAACTGAAGAACAATAAGTTACAAGTATCAAGTGAAACATTCAGAAAATCGTTCTCTATTGTGAGTACTTGCTTTCTCTTATTCACCACTAAGAAATTAGCTTTGTTCCTTTTTCATTATGAAGAAAGTGTTATCGGGAAATAAATGGGTGGCCTACATGCTGCACAACACCTAAGAGGCGGCTGAGATCAGATTAGATCGCCTGATTGCAGAGACGCAGCCCGCTGCTGTGTGTTATTATGACCAGATGCAGAGATCTGATTCAATAACACATGGCCTTTATCAGCATCACCCATGAGAAATACGAATTTAAAGGCTTTTTATTTCCTTCCATATCTCAGAGCACAAGTCAACAAGTGACACGGCTATCTGTGCCCAAAGGCGATTATGGCTGGGATATTCGGAGCATCATTACAAAACAATTTTAGAGAAGAAACCTCTTTAGAACCATAAACCCATCCTTCCCTGCAGTGTGTTTGCGCTCTCCTTCTGCCCTCTAGTGGTGACGCAGTAGCTTAAATGATACCAGTGTATTTCCGTGGCTTTTACATCCTTTTCTGAAAATATTTTGAGGATAATTTAGTATGCATATAGAGACGTAAAATAATCATTTTGGATATGCAAACATAATTCATTCAAACGTTGAGTGCTGCCTCCGCTCAGCTTTTAACACTCTATTATTTGCAATTTTTAACAATAGTTTAAGAATTTTTTATAATTAACATTTCATCCTTAAAATACTTTTGACCATCTGCTATTTTGAAAGTCCAAAATATTTTTTGCCCTCAGTAAAACAAACACACCCTGCAGATTATGTCGGGCAAATTCACTGGGTGTGGGGTTGTGTGCATAATTGTAGGTAGTTGTGTGTGTATATAAATGTTTGTATATTGCAAGGTGGAAAAAAAATACTGTACATACAGATCTAGTTAGAGATTATGTAGTGTGTGAGGTGTATATAGGCTTAAACATGAGAGCCAAAATGGTAAAATAAAATAAATGACCATTCCAGTAGGACTCAGCATAAAAAATGAAAAAAATATATTTGGACACTTTGGGCCTCCTTTATCAAACTTGCGTACGACCAAATCAGGGTGTATATGTTGCGTACACAAATAATTTACACTTTTCGGCGCAACATTAAACATTCCCGTGCTGGAAAAAATATGCCTACACCTCTCACATTTCAAATATGCAATTTCATGAAGTTATGTTTGGGTTTTGTCATGATCGTCTTTCATGTTAAATAAACAAGGGGCGCCTCGCACACCACAGGGCTCCAAATTGTAGTCGATTAAAAAAGTTAGTACCTTAATTGCTGCAATTAGTGTGCGAGTCGTCTTTTTTCTTCCTTTCAATATTACCCATGTTTTCGGCTAACCAATATTTTTGGAACGGATGTGCGTGCTGATCCCCTTTTTTTATGATAGTCTGTCATTAAATAAGGTGCAAAATGTCAAACTCTAAAGTCTCCCACAAAAGATCGATTTCTCAATAGCAGCAGCATACAGAAAAATTGAAGAAAAAAAAACATTTCTCTCTCCCGTAATGTGGCTTAGATAAAAATAAAAACCTAATTAGACCTAAAGTGACAGTGAAACAGTTACTATGTAAACATTCTGTAACGGATATGAATATAAATGAATAAAAATGAACTATAAATGTTCTATATACAACATGATGTGCAATGTATGGTTACAGCTCATAAGATGAGGGTTGTGCGCAAAATGCGCACAGCCGCGGCATCGTGTCCTTCCAGTCCCACTGCAGGTGCTATCCATACTGTGTGTTCTGGCCACCAGCTGTGTAATATAAAAATGAATAACTGCATGTCATGCTTTAGGTGACAAAGGTTGTTGGAGCATCTAATAACCCTCCGTTCCAAGCGCACACAAGACGCGCCATGGAGCTGAAGTTCCTCTTTTTAACAATCTTGGTCGTCTACCGTTCAGCCTTGTCACAAAAACAAGGCGTGGAAGAGGCGGTTGGTGAATATTTATAGGCGTGACTGTCATAAATACGCTCGTTTCATCCGTGACATTTATCAACAAGTGCAGGTCTTTACGCACACATCTGGGCGGATCCGACACGTTCATAAATCCCACGGTGAGTCTTGCGTATTTGGAATATACAGCCAAAATATACACCGTTTTCTGCGCAAGTTTGATAAATGAGGCCCAATATCTCTATTTGTGTAAGGTATTTTGATTAACTTAAGTTCTAGTGAAATATCATTGAACTTTTTAGAAGTTTTGAACTTACATGTTTTTTGGGCCCTGTGTGCCTCATTGATCTGATCTTATAAACTTAAGTTAAAAAAAAGAAAAGATTTCTGGATTATTTAACAGTATAAGAAAACATATTTATTATATACTATTATGTTTATTAAATGGCACTTTGGGTTAAAGTTAGGAATGATTTTTGCTTTGAAACAAGTATCCTGAGGTTTAAGGAGGAAGCTGGAAGGAAATTTGGAGGGGGAAAGGGTCCCTAATAACCCTAATGCACGTCCCTGTATAATCAAATAGTGGGATTGCTGCAGAGGTTGTTGTCATGAGGTTTAGGGATTTTTGCCTCATAAAGATGACTTCTCATGTGGGTTTAGATGTTGTTCTGGAGGCTGAATCCATGCGCTGCCACACTGGGGTCTGAAATTCTGTCCCTTCAGCCAAAGTTTTAAAATTAGGAATCTCAAAGACTCTGAGCTAACCGTTTCCTGATCCGTAAACTATGCATCAGTGGCAGAAAAGCCTGAAGGAGCAAAGAAGCAGCAGCAGGTGTCTGGCACACATCGTAGCGTGTCTGACCTACTGCAAACGCAATCGCTCACCAAAGTGTCTAACAGAAACTTTGCAACATGCAGTCAGCTTCCAGACAGCGACATGCCTTGATCAAAGTGTCTGGGAATCTTTTTTTACCTGGAATCTGTGCGTAAAGTCGAAAGTATCTGCGCATTTGCAACACGTACTCAGTGTGAATACTAATCTATAACAATGACAGACAGCCTTCAGATTTTCCCATCACCATTATAATAAACCGGTCAAAAAATATTCAGTTAATGTGGCCCCTGATATGCTCATTAATAAGTTTATTTAAGCTGAGGTGTAATTTATTTCTACTGACTTTTTATGTTTAGGCTTCTATTGCACTAAAGTTCAAAGGGGAATAATTTATGGTATTTATTACTTGATTATTCAAGCTACCTCACAGCTGTTTAACAGAATTGTTCAAGTTTAAAATAAGGTGAATTAAAAAGGATAATACTGGATCTGTTTCTTCTCTCTTTATTCTTTTTTTATGCATTACTTATAGAAGTATTGGATCATGATTCTATATCGATATACCTATGATAAATATTACAGACCTCTCATCTTTTTAAGTGGGAGAACTTGCACAATATGTGGCTGACTACATTCTTTTTGCCCCAAAGTAGCTTTTTTAATGAGATCAAACCTAAATCAAAATGTTGTGCTTTTGCAGCATACAGAGTTCTATAAGATTAGATGACTCATTATTCACCATGTTGTGATTCTAAAATCTATAATCCCAACAATAAGAAATTAATCAGTTTACCCGTTGGTAGATAAGCAATTTTCTTGTCTTATGGGCTGTGAAGTTGCTACTTTAGCCATGGGTTTAGTCAAATAAAAATGAAATTTTTGTTTCTATAGAAATCTGTCTTGAAAAAACTGATTAGTTTGATTTGTGTCAGATGTTGCATTCGGTTTCTTCCCAAGCTGATCTAATTATACATTTAGTCATTTTTGAGATAAGAGCCTCCTTTACAGATGTTTTATTTGGTAGCTGTGGCCTCCATAAACATCAACATGCTTGTAAATTATAGCATATTTGTACATCCTTGATGAATGTGAATCAGTTTCCACCCTCAGCACACCTTCAGATTTGTTTTCCTACCAGAGTAGCTTTGCTAATTAGAAAGTAGTTACATGCTTTAATTCAATCTACCAACTGTAGTCTCAGGGGCTTGCAGTAAAACTGCATTAACAGTTTGTTTTATGGTGCATCTTCCATTGCCCAAAACCTGCATCACAGGCACAATAATAGTTTTTTTATATTTTTTATTAAAACAATTTATCTTAAACAATGTTTACTGAAGTAAAAACTAAAGTAAAACTAAAACGGAAATCAGTAATCAACAGGTTCCAGGCCTGACCAAGTCATCCCCTGGCCCCTCCCCTATCCATCCACTCCATTTCCCTGCATCCTGCCTGGCTGGCATCACTTGGGAAATTGCAAAGCAGGGCATACATACATACATACTGGTCACAAAAATTAAAGGAACACTTTAAAGAAACACATTAGCTACATCAGATCTCAATATGAAGTTGGATATCTATACAAATAACGGCAGGGCAATGTCTTAGGAACAACAGGATGCCAAGTCTTTTAATAGAAATAAAAGTTTTCAGCCTACACAGGGCTCAATTGTTTAGACACTGAAATCAGAGTGAAATGAAGATGTGGCACGCTAGTCCATTTTTTTCAAAAACGTAATTTCTGCAACTCAAAATGCTTTTCAGTATCTTGTGTGGTCCCCATGAGCTTGTCTGCAAGCTTGACAACGTCAGGGCATGCTCCCAATAAGACGACGGATGGTGTCTTGTGGCATTTCCTCCGAGATCTGTGTGAGGGCATCCCTGAGCTGTTGTACAGTCTGAGGAGCAACCTGGCGACGCCTAATGGACCGAAACATAATGTCCCACAGATGTTCTATTGGGTTTAAGTCAGGGGATCGTGAAGGCAATTCGATTGTTTCAATTCCTTTATCCTCCAGGAACTGCCTGCATACTCTTGCCACATGAGGCCGGGCATTGTCGTGCATTAGGAGGAAACCAGGGCCTACTGCACCACCGTAAGGTCTGACAATGGGTTCAAGAATTTCATCTCTATACCTTATGGCAGTCAGAGCACCATTTCCTAGGCAGTAGAGGTCAGTGCGCCCCTCCATGGATATGCCTCCCCAGACCATCACTGACCCACCACCAAACCTGTCATGTTGAACGATGTTGCAGGCAGTATAACGTTCTCCTTGTCTTCTCCAGACTCTTTCACGTCTATCACAGGTGCTCAGGCTGAATCTGCTCTCGTCAGTAAAAAGTACAGGGCTCTAGTGTCGGATTTGCCAATTCTGGTGTTCTTGAGCCAGTCGAGCTCCACGGTGCTGGGCAATGAGCACAGGGCCCACTACAGGACGTCGGGCCCTCAAGCTATCCTCATGAAGTCTGTTCCTGATTGTTTGGGTAGAGATTTTTCACACCAGTGGCCCTCTGGAGGTCATTCTGAAGGGCACGAGCAGTACTCAGCCTGTTCCACCTTGCACAAAGGAGCAGGTATCGGTCCTGCTGATGGGTTGTGGACCTTCTACGGCCCTGTCCAGCTCTCCGAGAATAACCACCAGTCTCCTGAAATCTCCTCCATGTTCTGGAGATTGTGCTGGGAGACACATTTAACCTTCTTGCTGCAGCATGTGTGGATGTGCCATCCTGGAGAAGTTGGACAACCTGTGCAACTTCTGTAGGGTTAAGGAATTGCCTCATACTGCAAGTAGAGATAATTACTCAAGCCAAAACCAGCCAAAAAAGATAAAGTTAGTGACCAATGTGAGCTCAGTAGTTTGGAAATGGTTTGGATATTTCAGAAAGAACAGCAGACAGACTAAACCTATCTGTAAAATCTGCTGACGGGCAGTTTCAACAAAGCTAGGTAACACAACCAATCTAATTAATTACCTGAAGTCCTATCATCTCTCTGAGTACAAAGAGGCACACACAGTTGTGATGTAATGTTGTTAGAAATACAACAGTAGCAGGACACACTCTTTATGCAACATTAATAGTGAAGGTTGTATATAATTGTTGTTATTATTATTTTGATTTGACTAAATATAATCGAAAATCAAGATCATTCAATATAATGAAAATAATCGTGATTATTTTATTTTCATAATCACCCAGCCCTAATTTCTGTTATAAAAAAATTAACCACCTTGATCAATTTTGATTCAATAAGAACTGCAAATTCTTCCTCCTATGTGAATTTATGCAGTTTTGTATTTTTACAACTAGATGTCACTAAGGCCACGTCCACACTAAGCCGGATAATGCCTTAAACGTATAATTATTTAGTCTACACCCCCTATCGTCCACACTAACCCGGCGTCGTTTAAGGTCTGTGGCCGGATAACTATTAGAAACGGGGCGTAAATGCTCGTGTTGAGTGGATAACATTAGGCGTCTAACTCCCCGTATAACCTTATCCGCTTCGTGTGGACGTAGCCTAAATCTCTACGTAGTTAATTGTAGTTCATACTGTCAACAATAAGCTGTGTGGTTTGCTTTTGTTTAAAAAAAGCCTCTACTACATAAAGTATCAGAAATATAGACAATAAAGGACCCACTCAGGAGAGAGAGCCGTATAAATCTTAATTCAACGGCTAAACGAGCTAGTGTGGACAACTTCCCCGGATAATGAAAGGAAGTGGCGTCAATGAATGCTGCGTCAATAACAATACGACACTACAGACAAAGACAACAGCGAAGAGTAATAAATCGATCTCGTCGTCTGTCCACACCAAAAACTCTCTCTTCTTCTGAGCAGCTATTGTTCTCTTCGGTTAACGGGACAAGCAGATATGTACTGTGCTGTAGAGTTTCTTGTATATATTATGTAGGCGCTGGTGTCACGTAGATTATACGCGTGTTCAGTCCGTCTTTTCGTGCATGCCCAGTATTTGCACAGGTCGGTATGGGATTGCGCAATCATGGGAACTTAAACAGACCTTAAACGGGGCGTAAATGCTCGTGTTGAGTGGATAACATTAGGCGTCTAACTCCCCGTACAACCTTATCCGCTTCGTGTGGACATAGCCTAAATCTCTACGTAGTTAATTGTAGTTCATACTGTCAACAATAAGCTGTGTGGTTTGCTTTTGTTTAAAAAAAGCCTCTACTACATAAAGTATCAGAAATATGGACAATAAAGGACCCACTCAGGTCCTCCAACTCCAGCCTACTAATCATCCCTAGAATCAGAACTAAACAGGGAGAGGCAGCTTTCAGCTTCTATGCTCCACAAATGTGGAATAAACTTCCAGACGAATGCAAAATGCTGAATCGCTAGGCTCTTTAAAATCAAAGATAAAAACTGTATTATTCAGAGCTGCATTTGAATCTTAAATTGCGCTGTCTGATCACTTTTTGTTTTGTTTACCCGATTGTGTTTTATCTGTTTTAATCTGTTTTAATTGCATACATTTGTTCCTTAAATTATTTTTATTGTTGTGGTTTAATTTCTATTCTTATTTTTTTTGGTTCTTTTTTAAGTGATTGTGTATTAATTACATAAATTTGTTCCTTACATTATCTTTTCTTACTGATTGATTACTGTTAAACTTATGTGTTTTGTTTGTAATCATGTGGTTTCATTATCACTGAATCATGTAAAGCACCTTGAATTGCCTTGTGTTGAAAGTGTGCTATACAAATAAAATGGTCTTGCCTTGCCTTTGTCAGAAAAAGCAGCTGGCTCTTGTTTTGTAATGAGCATTCAAATGTCTTTGGTAAGTTTCTGTTTGTATTCAGTTTCTCACTCACTAATCCCTCCTCAGCGACAACCACCTGGACAAAAGAGATAACTGATGTGTGGGGGAGTTCTTAAAAACCAAACCAAAGTACTCTTAGCAGTGGTTTGGATGCATTTATATAATGGTGTCAAGGTAAAGCGCACATTAAACATTGTCACATTAAAATCAGAGTCAGCGTCCTTTATTATGGCACTTTGTACAAGACAGGTTACAGTGTCAACATTTTCAGTTCACACAGCTCAAAGACAATTGTATTTGACAAAAACAAGTTATCAAATATGATCAAATATGAAGTGTTTAACGCTCACATTCACCACAAAAGGTGTTTATTCCTGATCTGCGTTGTCTGTAGATTCAGATCTTTCAAGTTTTATTTTAGGACTGGCATGCCAAAGAAAAGCTCATAGTGGCTACAAGCATTCCTCTCCTCTCTGTCCTATTGTCTTATTTGACCTATTTAAAAAAAAAGTCCACCAATGATCTGGATAAAAAGTTATTCAGTTCAAACATCTGTTCTTCGGCCAAAAATACAGATATATTCAAGAAATTGTACAAAACCCATTCCTATTTGCAAAAGGGACAACGTAACCTATGTTGACACACACTGCAACATCCATTCACAGAAAACGTGTGCACAATGTTTTATAGTCAAACCGACAAAGGTAAACAGGTTGCATTGAAGTGCTACACCATTGGCACACCATTAAACATTTACAGTTTTTACATCTGAGAGTAAGTAAACCATTGCCATGCATTTTGTAAACCCAGTTCAGCAGAAAATATCCTCATTCCATCTGGATATTTATTTTGTAGAATTATTAGTCAGATGTCATTCTCTTCTGCAGTTGATTGTGCAACAGACTCTTATTTCTGTACATGATGCATGAGCAGCAGGAATGAACTGGAAGCATTCAGCAGCTCCTGTGTAGTAAAGCTGTATAACTAAAAGAAATCCTGCTACTAGAAGCTGACATGTTGCTGTAGTCTGCAAAAGTCTAAGGAATAAAATGTCTGAGATATTGTCCAAGTCCCGAAATAGAACTTTCCCATCCCCATTTCTAGAAAACATTACCAGTAGTTGGATGCAATTTAGGTAAATATGAACTATTAATGGTTATTTAATTAAACTACAAACTTGTGAAAAAACATTTTACATGCTGTAAACTTTGCACTTCAACAGAACAAGAATTTGTTAAAAGGCATTGACCTAATTTGACGCATTTGTTGTTCAGGAAAACTGGACTGAAATTCAGTAAGTAAAAACAGTTCTGAGTGTACACACACAATTTTAAAAAAAGTGTTTGTAATAATGAAACTAAATGTGCATAAATGTAACATGCAAAAGTACTTATTACTTCGGGAACTTAGGCAATCAAATGGTCAGCCTGCTGCAAAACTGAGGTATTTCTTTGACTTCATCTGCCTGTGGTGCTGCTGTAAATTAGATAGCCGCAGTTCAATAGACTCTGGGTTGGCCACCACTAGCCCTGGGGTATAGAGGTATTGGCTCATAAGAAGACCAGTGCAAGAGTTGGGTTAGAGGCTTTAGAAGATTTTACACAAGGTATGGGTGTTACAGTTTAGGTCCGGATCCAGCTGAGAGGCACCCAAAAAGAATCCCGTTCCAATCTTTCCAAAATGCCTCGCAGTTCAGCACAAGCACTGGCTGAGTCCTCCTTGATAAGGACACGGTCCACCAGGTGTCCATACTGCTGATCAATCTGAATGGCAGACTGACGCATTTCCTGAAGGTCTTCATCCTGTTGTGTGGAAAAGAGAAAGCGTTTTGCTCTGAACTCAGCGGGACTTTTGGAGATTCTTTTGGAGATTGGAGATTACTTGTGCTGATAGAAATTACACATTTTTTTCAGTTTTACTTTATTGCAACTAAAACTGGGCATAACCAGTGGGACTTTAAATCCAGGCCCTAATGGAATTCATTTTGTACTTTCATTTTTTTCCATATAATAATTTTTTCTTAAACAAATAACATAGTAAGATTCATTTTGCTCTCCGCTAATTCTATTTCTGCTGTTTCACAACAGCAGTTTTTCCCCCAACTATTTTTAGTATTTTATTACATTCATTTACTCACCCAGACACGTTTGGATCCACTTTTTTGGAAGAAGTTTACATCCAGTCGCGATCAGTGAATAGCCAGGGAGCTGATGAGCGCAAGAGATTTGACTAAAACAATCCGGAACTGAACAAATAAGCACGTCTGACACATTAGTGTCAGTAGTGCTAACGAATATAAAAGCATGTTTTGGGGCAGATAATGCCTTACTAAAAGTGGCAAATCTCGTCCCGATTGACTCCCATTATATGGATATGCACTGATTGCACCTGGATATAAACTTTTCCCAAAGGACTCAAAGTGGCTCCAGACTTGTTTGGATGAGTAAATGAATGTAATAATTGCAAAAAATAAGGTCCAGGTTGAAAAAAATGAAACGAAAAAAACATTCCCTTTAAATTCTAAAGGAAAACTTAAGAGATTTCTACAAATAAATGTATTGCCGATGCCATCCCTTAGCCCCTTTCACGATCCTGTATATATGAGGCTGCAACTCCCTGGATTTAGATATCAGAAGGAAATATTTCCGGAAATCTGAAATGTCAGGGATATGTCAGAAACTGTTTGCTGATCACATGTGAAAAGACTGCAGAATGTTATGATAGACTATTTTGATATCTATTCTGAGCATTCAAAAATAGAAAAATTACACCCTTCTCACCTCAGCCTGTACGTCAACTATACACATCTTATTCTTGGCCTCCCTAGATATAATTTTTAGGTCAGATGAATGCTTTTTAAAACACTCCGTGTCAGCACTTGTTGTTGGTGACATTACTGTTTATGATTGTCATATGCACCCACAGGAAGAGAGGTTTCTATTCCATTCATCTATCCATCAAATCTGCAATCGTACAGCAATCGAATATATTAAGCTTCTGAAGCACAAATAACTGGAAAGGCAGTGAAATATATGAGCCCAATTATGGAACGATATCAAATCATAGTTCTCTGTCTCTTAGTGTCATATCTATGAGCAGAACTCGAATTTAATAAAGACTGGTGCATTATCAGATATTACAACAGAACATATTGAGGTTGATGTGCTGAAACTGTTGGAAGATCTCTGTAGATGTCACACTACAGTGTCTGGATCATCAATGGTAAGTCAAATATAAAAAGCCACTGATTAAATGTAGTGTTTTACTACACTAAACCTACCAAGTCATCAAACATTTGTTTGATTTCATTATCTGATCAGAACATCATTTATTACAAAGATCACATAAACTTCAGATGTTGTATTTACATTTAGCGCTGCAACAGCGAATCGGTAAAATTCAATGATAAAAAGCGATGGCAATGACTTTCGTCATTCATTGTGTAGCGTGATAACAAGGTGTAAGGTGCAACTTTTTTTTCTCCAACATAACCTTTATTTAACAGTCAACGCGAGCAACTTGTCACGAAGGTTGTAGTCTGCAGCGGAGCATTACAGGAGCAGGTAGACCTAAGAAAATAAAAACTTCAAGAGTTTGGGAGTACTTTATCTTAAACAATGTAAAGATATTTGTTATCTGAAACATTTGTAAGTCATTTTAATCTGTAAAGCACTTTGAGACGCTGTGGTTTGAAAAGCGCTTTATAAATAAAGTTTGATTTGATTTTGATCATGCATTTGGTCTTTATTCTTTATTATTTGATATTTCAAGAGCTGTAGGATATTTGAGGTTGCAGTGTGTTGTAATGTTTTGATTTAGACTTTAATGTTAATTTGTTATGTTTCTTATAGCTCAGGTAACCTTTAAGCAAAAAAAACATCCCTCTTTTATGTTTGTAATATGGCACATTTGTCCTTACAGCACTTTTTTGAAGCATAGCCATTTAAAACTATTTTTAATTTATTGTTTATTTAATATTTCAACAGCTGTAAGACATTTGAGGTGATAGCTTGTCGTTTTGCGAGCTATTTAACTGTTTTCTAATAATATTCTGTTGTTAAATAGGGAAGGACAGAAAAAAACCTTTTGATAGCATTTTATAAAATTATCAATATCAACTTCTCCACTTTAAATACAGTCATAGCAGCATGTTTAACTTCATTGCTTTTAGATGAACAGAGATAAATTATTAGACTATTGTCAGGAACAGAAAGACACTGAAGTATTACAGTTATTACTGGACTTGTGATTGAAGATCACGCCTTTGCCCAACAGAGAGTGAAGCCACGATAATGTGTGGAATGTGCACTGAGCCTTGGCCGGCAAATGCAAATATACATGGGGAGTTCATTTAGCACTTGTATACTGTATAATCTAATATGGCTAACTGAAGTCATGCAGAGGTCTGGGAGCTTCAGGTCTTTGGAGCTGAAAACCAAATCATTGGACGGTTCATGGGGACTGTGAAGGACTGCCAAATTTTGGAGTGGCTGGCAAAAATACTTGAGGAGTGGGGCTTCAATCATTCATTTAAAAAAAAGTTATCTCCACGATATTTTGTTCTCTGCCACACCCTTTATCGCACCATTGCCCAATATGTTGTGAAAAACACCTGGTCATGCCACATTGCCACCACAGACTGACGCCTTATGAATGGCCAATAGCCTCACAGATGCAGGCATTGATGGTGCCACTGGTGGGGGCATTGTCTTTTGAAACAGGCTTGTCTTACATGAGGTTACAAAGCAATCAGTCCTTCATCAACACGATTAAGGTGAATGAATAATAAATCATTTTTGACATAGGTGTCCATAATCAACGTAGGTGCTTCATAAGCCTAAATGACCCCCTAAGCATTTCTTGTGGCCCGCTAATGAAGTAATGATTCTTGTGTGTTGGATCAGGAAAACATCTAGAATGTGTAGGACATTCGCAACTCTGCTCTAGGAAAACTACTGTAATGGGTGTTGTCTTAATCAGCCAAATGTCTTATTTTATTTTTTGCTGCACTCAGGGCCAATAAGTTGACACATTTTGGCTGATCACAATGACTTCTGCATGTTTTAAATGTCTCTACTCCAACAGCCAGTGTTCAAATAACTGCATTATCTTCTCATTGTACCATTGCATTCTGAAGAAACTAATCTGACCATTCTTTTAGAGTATATCCACTAAATGCTTTAAACACCTTTAAACTTTAAAACACCACAGCACATTTCTACATCACATTACATTTCTTTGACTGTGCTGTTTTTATTCTTTAGCAATCCAACCGTGTGAAGAATGATGCTATTCAGGAGATCAAAAAGCTTTGAATATAAAAAGAACTCACTGTAAGACGGCCATGTTCTCCCCCTCCTGGTGAAGTGGCTGCACTGCGGCGACGTCGGCTCTCAGGAATTCGAGGTTTGACAAAAATAACATAGGGCTTGAACTCTGCAGTTCGTAGCCTCTTCAGTGCCTGCAGTGGGGATAGATTTACATACAACAGAGGTCAGGAAGATGAGACGAATCGGCAAAGTCGAGAGGAATATGTCAGAAACTGTTTGCTGAACACATGTGAAAAGACTGCAGAATGTAACTCAATTTGACATGTTATGATAGATTATTTTGATATCTGAGCATTCAAAAATAGAAAAAAACACCCTTCTCACCTCAGGCTGCACGTCAACTATACACATCTTATTCTTGGCCTGTACAGAGCGGATGGCTTCTATACTGGTGCCATACTGGTTCTCCTTGTATTCCCCATGCTCTATAAATCTTTAGATGGGAAAAGAATAGAATATTTCCTTTAAACAGAGATTCTTCTGAAAGGTTGCCAGCAGTTAATATTTTACCAAGAGTCTTCCTTTAGTATACAGTAAATTCAGATAAATTATAACAAGATGCTAAAAATAAGGGCTAGTCTCTTAAAGGTCAAAGCCAAAGCACATTTCCTGTTTACTAAAACAGCAGTTTACAGTAAAACTTTATCTTATGAACCTTTATACTGTTGAAGTGTTTGCATAGGGTGGATATTAAAGACGTCAGTGGAAGCCGGAAGTGTTTTTCTATAAATGATGTTCCAATGGAAAACATGTACAGCAAGTTTTTAGTCATTTTTTCCAGTTCAAGTCTAAAAATAGCGAAGATTAACTTTCGTAGATCCATACATTCCATTCTGATAAATATAATGGAAACACTTTAGGTAATGAATTTAAATCAATAGCATTTTAATATTTAGTTCATGAATGAATCAACCAGGCAGTGCTTTAATTTGGAATTCCTTTTGAGAGACATCTCTGCAATTGTTACAACATTAAAACAAACATCAATATACTGTTATGAACCATAAATAGAGCCAATGCCTGCAAATAAACTGTCACAGCTGTGATCTACTGCTGTTAAATGCTTCCACTTTCAAGTCTAGATACAATGGGCCTCATTTATCAAACTTGCGCAGAAAACGGTGTATATTTTGGGTGTATATTCCAAATACGCAAGACTCAACGTCGGATTTATGAACGTGTCGGATCCGCCCAGATTTGTGCGTAAATACCCGCGCTTGTTGATAAATGTCACGGATGAAACGAGCGTATTTATGAAAGTCACGCCTCTAAATATTGACCAACCACCTCTTCCATGCCTTGTTTTTGCGACATGGCTGAACGAAAGACGACCAAGATTGTTAAAAGGAGAAACTTCACTAGCAGGAAGTAGAGATAATAATGAATGTCGTGGGGAAAAAAAACAAAATTTGGAAGCCTAATAAGTGGCATCAAGGGAGCTCAAAAAATAAAATCTGGAAAGAGATTACATCTGTAAACAGCATAGCACCGGTACATAATTGCTTAAAAAGAAAAACAGGCTGTATTATATCAAACAGTTTCCAGATTACAGGCTACAGAAATAATGGGCCAATATTTAGAATATTAATTTTTATTTACAGGTTAAAAAAACTGAGTGATTTTAAAAATAACAAAAACTTGTTTAGCAGCGGCAGAAAAAAATACAGAGCAGATCGGTGGAGGACCGAGCAGAGTCACAGGCAGACCCAGCTCCATCTCGAATTTTATGCATGTTTTTTGCGTGTTACGATGAAGGTTGAAATGGGTGTAAAATGTACACCACCTCCTGACTTGGTGTATATTTTATGCGCATTGTACGCTCACGTCCAGATTGATAAATGCAGAAAATTGTACATTTTTTGTGTACGCAACATTTACACCCTGATTTGGTCGTACGCAAGTTTGATAAATTGGGCCCAGTGTCTCTAAACTACTATTTACCATTAATCAACCTGGTAGAAAAAAAGGACAATTATTTACTTAAATCATCTACACTTAATGGCTTACGTTAATCCATATGTAAGACCTAAGCTCTTGACCTCATTTTAAGACAAGTCTGTTATTTTGTGACTTAAGGTTGAGTTGTAGACTTAAATCCCATTCTCTGATGAAGAAGGGTTTGCAGTCAGTAACTGGAGCTGAATAACCTCCTCAGCACAAGAACCCTAATTGCAAACCAAGGAAACGTTAAAAACATTTACTACATTGGACTTTGCGGTGCCTGATACACCAATATAAATATTTTGCACTAAGTACATGTTTGACACATTCATGGAACAATTCCTCCTACCTCCATTATTTACCATGTAAATAACTGTCCAACAGCGCTGCCAATGAACACATTTCTATGAACTTGTTCATAAGTGGATCTCAGTTTTATGACTATTAAAATTTTCTTTATTTTTTTTTTAAAGTGAAAGCAGCCTGTTCAGATGTTATTAAATGAGCTCAATTCAGTTTACACAGTTTTTCTGGGCTAAATTTTAGTGGCTGCTCTTTGAATGTGCGTGCAAGCAGATGAGATAAACTGTTGCGCACATATATGCTGAAGTTGCAGTGTTTGTGAAGACCAGACATATATAAAATGTTTCTCCACTTGGATTATACCCCAAGCATCAAAACTAAATCTATATCACTGTTACTGTGTGGCTAAAATAGCAAAAAAAAGCTGAATCTTATTTAAGTAATGGTATTAAGTGATAAAAGTAGCCACATTTACAACAAGCTGAAGACAAGTCTTCACTTTGCTTCCTGATGACAAAATGGACGTCTTCAGAACATAGATGAAAGGAGAGGCATTATCTACTGTATATAGAGAAGATGTGATAAATGAACAATAACTGATTCATCTTGGCGATCTGAACCTACAGTGGTTCAAAATGTTTAGGTGGTTAAATATTTACATGAATTCATTCATCCTGGTTGAAGTGATTTAATACCAGTTTTTATCAAAGATAAACGGGCAGAAAAAACCCACACCCACTCTAAACAACAGTGCAGCATTTCCGTGAAATGACCGTGGCCATTTTAGAACCTACACATAAAATATTTAAATAAACACTCTCAACCTACTTGTTGTTTAAAGCGTCTGCATCAAATTGCTGTTTGGTGACAAAGTGATACTCCACACCATCCTTCTCATGAGGTTTCTTAGGCCTGGTAGTATCTGTGTTAACAGGAAAAACATCCAGGGAATAGGTGGATTCTTATTGCTCAGTTATATTAGGCTACTGAGTGAAAATGTTGATCAACTTACGTGGAACAGCTACAGCATAACGATGTGGGTTTTCAGCTATCACTCGCTGCTTCAGTTCATTGATTCGTGCTCCAAGGGAACCTTAGAGAGAGATGGTAAGGACCATACTTTGGGGTCTTCAAAAGATGACTCTTGGTACAGTCCTGAAAATGTTCCAGGACTGGACCAAGACTTATAATTTTGACATATTCAAAATGTGTATTTACTATGTGGTTAGAAAGAATATTTTGACTTTCACAAGTCAAAAAGCACAAATATAGCTTTAAAATAGAAAATTTTTCAATCAGAATAATAGTTCACTTTTTAAGTCATACTGGACCAAAATGTAACACAAACAATTGATAAAAATAATGTCATTAGAAATCAGGAAGTTGTCATTTTCAATGGAATGATAACAGTTAAAAGCATGCTTCAAAATGTTAACTAAAAAAAGTGCATAGGCCTATACCAGTCTTGAGTTTTCTTTTTCACCCTTGTCAGTCAATTTATAGATAGACTTTCACTTTGCTCTGTCTTTTATAGTTTTGGAGTACATGTGACATACAGGATCACACACAGAAACACATATACCAGCTATTTGAATGGTGTAATCTATCACCCATTTACTGTGTTTTGTCCGTAAAGCTACACCTTCACTTTTGTAAACGATGTGCAGCTCTATGTGCCTCCAGCAATACAGCACAGCCCATTGTCTGCTCCGTCAATAAATGGATCAGAGCCATTCACTTGGCTTAAGCTCACATGAGAGAAAGGTGGACGTATTCAATCTCACACCAGTCGGTTTTCATATGTACCCATGAAAAAGCATAAAAACCAGGACATTTTTATCGGTCTATGAATTCCCCCCAAATGACCCAGACAGCATGTGAAAAGTGGACATGTCCGGGTAAAAGAGCACAGTCGGTCACCCCAAAGAAGCACATACTATAATCTTTGCATGTAAAAAATGAAGACTGCATCTGCATTTGGTGGCTTACCGATCAGAACCACTAGCCGCGGCCTCTCGTTCGACCTCTGTTGGTAACGAGTCACCTCCTCATAGGTCAGGAAATCTGGCTCTCCAAGCTCTGAGCCCTCTCCCGATGATCCCTGCCGATCCTTACGACTCAGCCGGAAACTCCTCCGTAAACCAGCTGGAGTAGAAATAAAAAAGGTCTGGTCACTTGGAGAGTACACAACTCACACGGGTTGTCCATGTGCATTACAAACAAAGTGAATAACCCCAGCATCATGCATTATAAAAACATTTGTAGAGGTGCACATGAACCTCATCTGAGGAATAAGTTATTGATGGTTGAAGTTTCATGCTTCAGATAATTGTACACATGCAATTAACAAAAGCCTGCAATTTTTTCTTTCTTGTAAAAATTTTATTTCATTGACAATATTAATATTTTTTATCATTTTGTTTAGGACATGCTACTTTGCTAGAAGTTATAGTGCTGAGGCAGGACACCAAGGACAGCCTGGCTCAGGGAGATCCCACATACAAAGGCTGAGTCTCCCATGGTCAGAGCAGTCTGGATCCCTCCCCCCGCACCCCATCAGTTGTATTTACCTGCAGGATTGAGGCGACCACTGTACCTGAATAAAATTCCCAGGAAAACACCTGACCACAGGAGGGCGCCACTGCTTTACACTTAGAAGAGACTATAACCGGTGTTAGAGCATCACACAACCCAGCCTCACACCTCCACATAAAGGTGAACAAGCAACAAACGTGCCTGGTTGAGTGTGCAATGCGTCCAACGCAGAAGGGCCCTTGTGAGGGTGGGAAAGCATGTGAAGGGCAGCTGGTTCTAGGCAAGGGAAGGGAGGGAGCAGCGCACTGACTACAACAGGGGCAGTTAGTTAGAAGCAGGGCAGAGGGGAGGGGAGGTTCAGGAGGATCCAAAACACTGCGAGCAAAGACAGCGAGAGGGAGGAGGGGGGGGTTATAAAGGTGTTTCATGTCACAGCAAACGCGTGGTGTCAGCCTTTCAGCTGTGTTTGGATCACTTCAAGCTCTCAGCATCATTCGAGCAGCAGGGCAGGGTGGGAGAACAAATGACGTTCAAGTTTAAGAAGGGATATGGAGGGAGGGGGTAAAACTACAGAGGCGATTAATGCATCAGCTCCACAAAATAACATTAAGGAGAAGACTGCAACCAAGTCATACATACCTATGGCCTGGCTTTCTGTTTATATGAATACATGAAAAGCAATTTTACATTTATATGCATTAATAGCGTATTCTTGCATGTAAGAAATATAATTTTCCTTTTTGAAATCAGCCTGGCTTCCAGAAATAGCCTAAGGATAGAAACGTGATATAAGGGATCTTCACATCCCTGAGGGTATCAAACCCAGGCAACTCAACCTCAGACCTGAGACTTTGTACACACATACTCTTAAAGTATTTCACATTTTTGGAGAATTTTATATATTTTACACAGATTGTTGAAACCATATCTTTTTACATACTGTAGGAATAGAAAAACATTTTGTTATCACCATCAGACATTTAATCACATAAAACTTTTCAAGATTATAAACAAATTGCTATTTTGTTAGTGTCAGAGTATTTTCAATTCAATTCACTTTATTAATATAGCGCCGTTTCGCAACAGATGTCATCTCAAGGCACTTTACAAGAAGAGTTATTACAATACAATGTTTAAGGTAGAAATTAGAGAACCACAGAAGATTGCGTCGTGTAATTCTCAGCAATCTCTCACACTGAGCAAGCATGTGAGTAGTGATTTATATTTATATTTTTTAGATGATCTCACCGATTCTGAAGTTTCTGTTTATTTTTAAGGTTTAACCTCAAACACACCTCAAAGACCATGCAATTTATTTTCACTTTTAGGCATCAAAAGCGTTTGTTAACTCCAAAATACCTTGTTAGATGCTTGCTAAAACTGGTCACAGTGTGTCACTATTCACATTGAAATGAGTCCAGTAGTAACATGGACTCAAACTTCTCAGCAAGGAAAAGGTGATTACTCCAAAAGCAACATAAAAAGCTGCCCCGTGGTCTGAAAATAGATGCCGATCAAGTATGTTTGCACCTAAACAGTAACGACCTGTTTAAAGAGTTTACTTCAGGTTTTAGAGCTAATCATATCACTAAAAGAGCACTGGTGAACATTACTAATAATATTCTCATGGCCTGAGATAATGGACCTGTGACTGTTCTGGTCTTGTTGGATCTCAGTACTGCTTTTGACACAGTCGATCATAATATTCTCTTGAAAAGGCTTGAAAATGTTGCAGGGATCAAGGGAACAGCGCTTGGCTGGTTTAAATCACATTTGTCTGATAGATTCCAGGTTCTTGATGTAACTAATACATTTTTATTTCAAACTGAAGGGTTACTTGTGGAGGACCACAGGGTAATGTGCTTGGACCATTTCTTTTTACAATATATATGCTTCCAGTTGGTAAAATGATGATAATGCATGGGATACATTTCTACAGTTATGCCAATGATACATAACTGTATTTATCCATAAATCCTGATGAATCCAATCAGTTAGATGGATTACAGGCATGCCTCAAAGGCATAAAAACCTGGATGATTCTAAACTTTCTGCTTTTAAATTCAGACAAGACAGAGGTAGTCATTTTTGGACCGGAAGTTTTTAAAAGAGTGTGTTTTTTTTTTATTCAGATGATGCTCCCAGTGACCGAACATCCTCCATGTCCTCTTATCAACTTTTTACTTTTTTAATGTAGAAAGTGTTCTTCCATCAATTATTTTTGTTTTTTCTTTGTCTCTGCTCTGTCGTCTCAGACCCCCAGACAGTCGAGGGATTGCATAACCTCATCTCGACGACTAAAGGCAATCTGCTGGGATTCCTTAAATAGAAAACGTTATAGCTAATTTGAATTTTTGTATAGTTGTACTGAAAATTACTTTTCTTGTAAAGCGCATTTTGATGATATCTGTTGTGATTGGCACTATATAAATACACCGAATTGAATTTAAATTGATGAAACTCCAGTGTGTTTGGCCAAAATGTCCTTTCTTAAATTAGGAGGAAAAAGTGGGAAACTTGCAGGCCTAAGAATACCATCCACTACTGTAAACTATGAGGCTTGCAGGACAATGTGCAGGTTTTACTCTGCAGGAGGGATTGATATGCAGTTGCCATCACAAAACCCTGATCTCAATAATACACAAAAAATCTGAGGCAAAAATTCTAACAACTTATTGTGAGAAGCTAGCAAAAAGAAACCCAGTCCATTTAACACAAGTCATAAAGTTTGAAACCTGCCTACCTAGTACTACAGAATGTATTTAAACTCATAAATTGGGAGACAGGTATAGTTTAGTGGGATTTAATGTCTAAGAAAAATGGTTTCACATGTTTTTATATTGTGTGTAAATGTGAGGTTTCCACCATAAATAAACGTGTCTATTTTTATTCTGTATTTATTGCAATTACAAATGTGAGGACAGTGTTATAAAATTCTCTTTAATGCCTTTTTGGTTGAAACCATTGAATAAAATGTAGAGCAAAAGATGGCATACGCAGAATATAAGGCAGATTAACCTAAAAAAAATGAAAGGAAGTCATTTTGACCCCATCCCAAAGCCCATGGGGAGCAGCACACAGCCAGGCTGCAGCAGGCAAAAAAAATAAAATAAAATCAGGGAGGAAGTTGGAGAAAGAGGGGCACACTCTCACCTATGTACTGTCCATTGAAATAGCCCTCACAGTCACAGTCCTCTGTTGGGGGGCAAGCAAGGCAGAGAGGAAGGGGTAAGCATTGGGTAAGAGACCTGGAAAAATTAAAGAGAGGGGAGGGAGGATGGGCTTAGGGAGATGGAGAGGGGAGGCAGGGTGCATAAATGCAGACAGCGGCTGGAGAGGTAGCTCTGTTGGAGGCGAAAATGACTAACAAATACTTCTCCCAGGTTTGAAGCAGATCCCTTTGTACCACAAATACATCTTCTCATAAAAGCTATATATGAAGCTCCACATCAGTCATTGAAAGTTATTTCTAACTAGATGACAACATGCAGAGTTTAGAAACTATGAAAAAACAGGACACATGTAAAGATATAAAATAACTATAACTCAACAGAGAGCAGGGTCTATTTTTGCCTAACAGCCTTTAGCTTGGGTTGAGCTCACGTCTCCATTGACGCTTCTCTATCTGTGCATCACCTGCTGCAGTAAACACACAACACAAACCTAAAACACAAAGAATCTAGCCTGGTGCTCCAGCAACAGGAGGGGAGGAATTAGTCCCAAATACTTTCTGCCACACATCAACCTTTAAGGATCTGTATGCATGTTATGAATGGATTTTGTGTGTGTGTGTGTGTGTGTGTGGCTGCTCATTTACCCACCTTTGTCGCATCCTTCAGCTGATGCAAAATTCAGAAAAGAAGAGCAACACATGATTAAAGACGGTAAAAGATCCATATTTTATATACATGACAGCTGATAATGAGTGTGGGGTTGTGTGAGCTCCAAATATGAGGACACTGGCGCTAGGATGACATCAGAGACAAGAAGGGAGACACTAATTTTAAAAGCTCATGTCAGGATTTGGTTGAACAAACTGAGCAGGAGGAGCTGGGAGGGGAGAGTCCCTGGAGGTTTGCTGCTGCTTAAAGTAGAACAGTGAGCTGCATCCTGCTAAGCTCCTGTCTCCCCGTGGCCCGGGTGTAATCGGAAGGCGTACAGAGTTAATGCACCACATCTACTCAATGTTTGCATGCAGTATACAGCATCAGGTGAGAAGTGTGGTATGTTATTGATGCAAAGGCCAGCTGTTGTTTTGGTCTATGGATCAGCTTCGACTTGGCCAGATGAAGTAAACATTAAATAGATTAATTCATATCTGCGATCACTCCCTCCTCCTCTACCTCATCTCTTTAAATACATGCCTGTACAAGGAGATGAACAGTGAATGCTAATGGATCCAAGAACAAAGTTAGAGATAAGCCAATTAATATCAATGAAGGTCTATAATTGTATGTTAAATGCATATTATAGGGCTGTAATCACTGATTACATTTGTGGTGAAAGCAGAAGTAAAGGTGGAGGCTGTAGGTTGTGAACTGTGATTACGTAAAAGCAGAGACGGCAAGGTGAAATCCTGAGAAGCAGAAACTTACAAGCAGGCTTTTTAGGGGATTTTGGATTCGGTAGCGTGCCCATTTTCATCCTGTAGGCCAGTCGCCTGGAGGGATGTACAGCATGGAGCCAAAGAGGATAAAGGCAGGCGTAGAATCATCAGGGGCAGAGAGGAGAGTAAGCAGAAAGTAAGAGGGGATTGTGAAGAACAGAAGACAGAGCAAACATTGGCAGATTATGACACAAAAGATTAACTGACTCAGTAACACAAGACAGCTGTATGTAATGTTTAGCTGTTATCCAGTTTTGGGCAAAAGCAATCCTTCATTTTGACAAACATACAACCTCTTACCCGATTAAATTTTGAGATATTTGGTAAAACTTTTTTTCTGTTTTTAAACCACGAGATGACATTTGTTGGGAATTGGCGCTATATAAATAAAAGTGAATTAAAAATGAATTGAACAAGAAACCTGGACATATTTGATTAAAAAAATTCTTCAAATTCGACAGTTTTATTTTTCATAAAATGAAAAAAATAATTTTAATTCTGCAATATCTAGAGTAAAGACCTTATACATTTTATATAGCCCACTACTATGGGCAGCTTATCACAAAATCACAGTATGTTTCTGTAACTGAATCTAATTAAAACAAACAAACTTATTAGTGTTGCAACTCTACTTCGGATAACTATTGTTGGTCTACACTCTGACATTTTGTCACAGCTCATTTTGTGCGCATTGCCAGCAAAGCTGCATTTCACACCATGGCCTTATTTTGTTGGTCTAAATAATTTAGGTTATCACCTTACAATCTAAGGTAGCTTTACTGTTCATAGTAACAACAGTGTGCTGCAGCTTCCTGTCTGTCCCATGTATATCTATGAAAGCCTTTTTTTCTCCTTAGCCTAAAAACCCCTTTACTATATATTTAATAAAAGGGTAATGTGTCGTTTATTTTTAAACCTTTTGTAGATACATTTCACTATTATTTTATTTTATTTTTTTACAATTTTTTTCTGGATCTATAAATGTCTATCCATATTTCAAATTGTTCCTGAGAATAATATTGACACAGGTTATGCATCTTTATTGTTATATTTTCACTGTCAGTGTTTCAAAGTGTACATCATAAGGTCTATACTTTGTAAAGCCAGCAGTGTTTAGTTTTATGATTTCATTATCTTTCCATGACATTTGGAAAACTGATTAAATTGACTGTATTGTTCAGCAATTTAAACGTTTTAGACATAACTTGAGTGATATCAGGCAAAGATTCTTTAAATTCTTTAAATACTTTTCAGTATTGGGGACAAAATCTAGATTGGGACATTCCAACTAAATATATTCAAAATATTGTTGAAAATGAGTAAAATGATACCAAATAATTGAAAGGTGTTGGCAGCTTCATAATAAATCACCATAAAAAGTGGGTCTAAAATACGTGGACACGGGTCCTAGTGTATACGTGTGGACATTTTGGATGAAAACAACTTTGTCCAACCCCGACATACTGACCAACCCGATATGAGACGCACCCAACACAGGTCGGCGGGGCATAACACCGGGTCCATGGTCGGGGAGAAGTGCGCAATCATCTGTTGTGTCCGAGCCTTAGTGCAACACGGCTCCGCATCAGAAGCGGAAGCCCACAGAGACGATCAACACCACTACAACTAGAGTAAACATCGGCATCACATTCTCTTGATAGAAATACCTCTAGGAGCAGCAAAATCTAAGGAAACACGCTGAGGTTTCATGGTTTCTGCCAGACAGGTAACAACATTCACAGTAATTATTTTTATTTTTTTAAACTAGAGGCAGTTATGGTGAAATTACAACGAAATGTGTCATTTTCATTCGGTCTAAAAAATGTTGCCATTCACAAATGTAGTTGTTTCACAGATTTACCTCTTCACTTGCTGCCTGAGATGAAATGGTCTTATGTGTTTGTCATTTAGCTGCATGTATGATTTCGTTGGAGGTTGAATGATCTGTAGTAGTAGAAAATTGCGCAATTGCAATTTTTGCCCTGTATTGCCATCCGTTGGTAAGGTCGTCACTCGAACCCAAAAACACTGCTTGCTTGCAATGATTTAGGTATGTACTATCCCCTATCACCGGGAAACTACACACTGTCCCTTTAATGTGGCTTTATAGTACAACAAATAAAGTTGTGAAAAAAGAAACAGGAAAAAACAATCCAGATAATTGTTAAAAAGGTACAAAACACTTTTACTTTTTAGTTACAAAAAACAAAATTTTAGGGATTATATTAAATAAGATGCCCAATTGAGTTCCATGGTTTCCGTTTTCTCAAGAGACTTTTTATAATCTTTCCATGGTTTTCAGCAAAAGTCAAGAATTTCCTCAAATAAAGAGATCTGTACTAGAAACCCAATCAGTAATTTTCCGTTGTAGATCAAAAGTCATGCCTGTGTACACTCATTTGAGTAATTGGTCAGTACCTGCATTGTTTAAACCATAAGATTTATGTAAAGTCCACATATGCATATTTTCTGCTCCACATTCCTGTTAGTTATTAATCCAGCTGTGGCAGCAGTGTTTGGCAGGAACTTCCCAGTAGAGATCATCTCACTGGTGGATTATGACACTCACAGTATAAGCATGTGCCCATTCAACACTGTATTTCTGCCTATTCCCCTCCCCACTACTCTGATGCTCCATCTAATCACAGTTGACCTCTGTCAGTGGAACGCATGCATGTGGATTTTGAAGGGATTACAAATGGCCAAATAAAATAAATCAGTGATGTCTGAATTGTTCAGTCCTGCAGTTTCTACATTTTACACCCTGGATGTTCTCACCTCTCCTGGAACTGCTTGGATGGGATCAGTCCGGCTCGCAGGTTGCTGTCTCCCACACGCTTGGCCTGCCACCACGTGGGGTCGTCCTGCGTCACAACCTGCAGGATGTCCCCCCGTTTGAAGGGAAGTCCCGCTTCCTGGCAGGGTGTGGCCTTGTCTTCCAGAGGAGTGTAGTCAAACAAAGCTCTCATGTATACCTAAATAACAAAATTGCAGCCAACATTTTTTTATGCAAATCAACTAAGACCAATGGTTTAAACTGTTCCTAATAGCAGGTGTGTGTAAATAGAAGTAGATGGAGGTTCTGGCCATGTTTTCATCTCACCTTGCTCTCCCTAAATCTGTCCTCCTCCTTGATGGCTGGGATAATCTTTAGAGTGATGGAGCCCTGGGACTGGGACTAAATCACAAATAAAGGAAAGAGTGTTAGAACTGCAGCTGCATGATCAAGACAGAAAAACATGGAGTTTAATTATACTTTTAACAGATTATCATGTATCTTTAAAAAAGGCAAGGCAATGCAACTTTATTTTTATTAGCACACTTTTAACAACATGACAGTTCAAGGCGCTTCACATGATTTGGGTAGAATAAAATACAACATTATGACAAAATATATGACACATTGAAACTTATGGCATTCCAGCTATTATTAATCAAAGACAGCTCTAAAACAATGAACTTTTACTTTTGATTTAGAGCAGCTCAGTTTTTCAGCAGCTTTGCAATCATCAGGAAGTTTGTAATACGGGGAGGAGAGAAACTGACAGCTGCTTCTCCATATTTTGTTCTGATTCTAGGAATGATTAGTAGACTACAGTTGAAAGACCTGATTGTTCAGGGTGGTTGGTATAGTGACAACAGATCTTCAACTTACTTTGGTGCTGAGTGATTCAGTGATTTTCAAACTAGTACAAGTGTTTTGAAGTCTATTCTCTGAGCTACAGGGAGCCAGTTTAAGGATTTTAGAACTATATTATTATTAATATTTTTTCAGTTAATGAGTTGAGATGATTACAGAAACCCTTATTGTGGGTAAAATCATGTAGAAATGGTCAACCTGTACTTCATGCTATTTTACACATGTAGATATGTTTTTTAATGAATTATGAGGATTATGATAAAGGAAAACATGCAATCTGAAAAGTGTGCACTGCATTTGTATTCACCCACATTGAGTGAATAATTCACAAAAATACCTTTTGCTGTAATCACAGCAGCAAGTTTTATATGGATATAATGAACTTTAAACATTTGAGTCTCAAACGTATGTTTTTACCTCTTAAACTGATCCCAGGTTGGATGGAAAGCATCTGCAAACACCAATTATTGTGTCTTTTTATAGATTATTATGGGGATTCAGGTCCAAACTTTGACTGGACCATTTCCAATTTTTATTTGATACTGCACGCCAGTTTCAAGAGTTTTGCAGTGTCTAAGGAGGTTTTTTTCATTTATCTACATCTCAACTCTGACCAACATTCTTGACTCTTCAGCAGATTATCTGCAGAAATTATCTGCCGCTGCATGATGCTACCACCACCATGTTTCACAGCGAGAATAGTGAGTTCAGGAGTGGTGTGCAGGGGTAGTTTCCTTGTAGGCATTACATTTTATGCTTTCTTCTCACAGTAATTATCTCTTGGTGGGCCTTTTAACTAATGTAGACATTCATATTTTAGTAGGATTTCAGTTTAGCCTCAATTTTAGGATGCTCCGTTAAATTTTCAAAGTTTGAGACATTTCTGAATAACCTAACGCTGCTTTAAATTTATCCACAACTTAAACTTGTCTACAGTGTTCCTTTAACATGCTGTTTGTTCACTAATATTCTCAAAAACAAAACAAAAAAAACTCCCAGGAAGCCCTTTATTGAATAGCTGCATTCATACTGATATTTAATCATAGCCAGGTAGACAGTTTATTGATAGGATAAAAAATTTCTACATAAAAAAAATCTTCAAGTTCACATTGATACACTACTTTGGACTACTTTAACACCTTCAATTCCAAAAGAAAAATTAAAGTTTTTCTTTGTGAAAATCAAGACGTAGGAGCACATGTCGCCGAGCAATGTAAAGTTAAAGTATATGTTATGTTTTATCAGAGTTTTTGTTCTGTTCTCAAATAAAGCACAGTATCTCAGTAAAGTGTACACCTGCAGCATTAGCCACCATTATACAGAGCTATAATGCGCTTCACATTCTGGTACGTCAAATCTGTATGACAAGACACAGTAAAATCTACTAGGCTGATACATTTTCTTTAAGTTTTCACAAGTGGTTGATAAGGTCTTGGTTAAAAGGTTAGCTTTCTTTTCTTAACTTTTCAAAAGCTTGAATACTGATTAGCAGTTGTGTATATTCCACAAGTGATGAATAATGGCTTGAAGTCAACCGCATTGGGGAAGATTAACATAAATAAGTGGAAACTTTTGCTGTCCTGTACAATTACATACGAGACTGGCTTCGATCCTTCAGAGAAGACAGGGTTTCTTACCAACAGCTGACTGATTTCATCGGGCCTCTTGTTGATCACTGAAACTCCATTAACTTCCCTTAGTTCATCTCCTACATGGACCAAACCTTGAAATAAAAAGCAGAAATTAGTTTAAAGATAAACAAAAACAAAACTGTCCCACGGAGCTTCCGGGTTCATCAATGTTCATCAATATCATAACATTTGTCTGGTTGTCACAGCAACATACTCAGACGGTTTCACTCCTCCACATGAGATCTCTGGAGCTCCAGCCACAACAGTGAAACCAAAGCTGAGAGAAGATCAATATTCCCTCAAGGCAAAGAAGCTTAGAGAAAACAATATTATACATCAGACAGTATATTAGACACTCCTCAGCTCCTGTTTTTAACTAATGACTTGATTTGATGCAGCAATAATTCAGGAGGACATACAAATTTTAAGGATATGGGAACTAATTAGCTCATTTACGCAACATGCACCTGTGTGTGACTGATAATTCGTAAACATATTCGTGAGTGTGTATGCGTGAAGGATTCTGACTCATGGAGAGCTTTGTGTTATAGCTACAACTGCAGCATCCTTCTCAATTTTCTCCTGCTGCAGCATCTCTTCCCTTCCGGCTTTGATCATCCAGCTCTTACAGAAACAAGCCTCTTGCTTTTCATCCCTTTTATTTCTGAGAAAGATTTTTTTTTCTCCATTTCATATGCTGCAAAAACAGAAACAGAGTGGCACTTCTCTGCTGATCAGGAACTCTGTTCATCATCCTGCCTGAAGGCTGTGCCAATGACCTCAACAGCCAGGCTCAGACCAACTAGTATAGCTTTTATTTTACATGAATACTTTATTTCAGTTTTTTTAGCAGCTACAACTGGTAATTTTGATCTTTTAAGGGGAAACATCTTTATCACTGAATGCGAGTTTGTGACAGAGGAGACTCATCTGTGCTCTGCATGATTTGTTTTGACTTTTTTACATGCATATTTTGTAATGCAGAATAGATCTTTAATAGGTAAAGAAAATGTATAAAGTATAGGAAAATCTTACTAATATTCTCTGTAAAACATGCCTAGCACCCTTATGAATTACCCCTTTAAATAGTCCTTTTAGGGAGACTAAATAAACCTTTAAAAAATCCTTGTTTTTTACTTGGAATTCTTGATTTCAGTCCTGGGGCCGTATTCACAAAGACTCTTATCTTACTGCTAGGTGTTACTCCTAACTCACGCTAAAAGGTCTTACGTGGGAGTTGTCATCTAAAACCTATTCACAAATGCACTAAGAGCTACTTTTAAGTTGGGCAAATCCCTAAAAGTAAGTTAAGAGTGACGTCCCGTTGCTATGGAAAACGTCATTTCCTATGCCTGAGTAAATAAACGGACAGCAGTGTGATTGGTTGTTGAATGACACGTGTGAAATCAAGAAATGGAAAATTTCAATGTCGATAAAAGCGTAATTATGAACAGCGCAAATAGCAGAAATAATGCACGATGACATCTTTGTGTCGGCCACGAGACTGACACTTCATACAACTTACACACAATAGCCTACTTACAGAGAGGGTGAAGTTTAAAAACGAAAAAACGTGAAATGCATCATATTAATCTGCCTAACGCCACCTGATAGTTGGGATAAGCTCCAGCCCCCCCTCCACACGACCCTGAATTGGATGAAAGCGGTATAGATAATGGATGGATGGATGGATGCATCATATTAAGGCAGTGATTGCAAGTACGCTGTAAACAATTAGGCTGTCTAATGAGCACATCAGTCACATCTTAAATAGACCCCACCCACTACAGTGAAAAGCACCTCGTGAACTGAAAATGAGTGGCGAGAAAAGGACAAGGAAACCTAACTGGTCGCAGGACCAATTATTACTACTGGCACAGTTGGTACTGGAGAGGAGGACGGTCCTCAAAGGGCGATTCAGAACCGGGATTACAAATAAGAAGAAAAGGAGGCATGGGTGGAAATTAGCAGAAACATAAATGCATCTTATCCAGCGGTGTCTCGAACATCAGAAGACTGTGAAAAGAGATGGTATTCTCTACGGTCCCAGTGGCTCGAGATCGCCACTTATAAAAAGGATGCTGCTGCAACAGGTAGGCAATGTCCGTCATATAGGCATCCCAACATTTGTTGCATAAATTGGAAGATGTGCACGTTTTCTTCTTTTTGCACCCCCGGCATACCTGCAATCGCCATGAAATTGGCTTTAATTCGATGCAGTTGCTGGATGTCTAAAGGGAAACGGATGAATTGTTGGATAATGTGTAGTCGACAGACTTTGGTGGATTGATCGGCTGATAGATGGTTGTGATGTACCCAAGTCGTCCGTGTTGAAAAGTTGCATTTTCCCTGTGGCTAAATATCTTAGTTTCACTAAACATTTAATTTCTGGACTGATCGGGTTGTTATGTTTAGCTGGAGACGGGATTGCATCCCGCACCACATCTGCAATAAACGATTTAGTCGGTATCGTTTGGTTAATTCCGAATCATCCAGAGTGTCCAACACACTGTGTCTGGCTACAGCCGTTTTGGAAGTCTTTGTGAATAGGTCTTAAGGAGTTAGGAGTCCTCTTGACTTCTTTTAAGGACTCCAAGACTTAGGACCTACTTCTAGCCCTAAGATTCTTTGTGAATACGGCCCCTGAATCATTTTGCCAGATCCATTGAGCTCAGTGAGAACGTGAAGGGATACAGACAATAGAAGTACTCAGAAGATTTGACAAAGTAGGCATTATAAACGTAGATCAATAACAGTTTAGATTACTGAACCCCATGCTCAGTCTTGTCCTACTTCTCGAAACAGTGTAATCTACACTTTTGAACAGCGTGAATAACTTCTGCATCTGCAGCATTGTAATCCAACCACAAAACATAAGTGTCATTTCTAGCAGCTAAATACAGTAATGCTGAGAGTCTCATTGCTTTTTAAAAGGTACATTTCTTTAGTAGTTTTTTTTTTGTCAAGTTAAAATGAGTGGAGATTATTAATAATTAATTGGTCCAAAATAAACAGGAAAAACAACAGCATGACGGCACAATGAATTACTCAATAAAATCAACTTAAGGCGTGTTGCTTCAGCTTCACGAGTGCAGTATGTCAACAGACTGGTAAGAGGAAGGGACAACTTGACATACCGCTTCTGTCTGCAGCACCTCCTCTCATAATCCGGGCCACGATCACTGCTCCGGTTGCTTCATCTTGTCGGATCGTTGCTCCCTGACAATGAAATTCAATTATTGAAAGAGAGAAGTAAAATGCTCACCTTTCTCCTGCAGGGCCTTAATCGTGTTCCAGCTCACCAGAGGTTCCTTGTTCTTCACCAGTCTGACAATCTTCACAGACTCTTCATCCAGCTCGTCCTCAAAGTCATCGGGCAGCGGAGGCAGAACGGGGTCAAAGTTTTTCTGGGCCACGGTGTCATGCACTGAGAGGACAGCCTGATGGGATTGAAAAAGAGACCAAATTACTGCTGAAATAGAAACAAAAGTAGGATTCTTTTGAATCTGTAAAAGAAATGTCAAGGTATTGTAAATGAAGTTTCTAAAAATGGATGCAAAGTCGTTGGGATAGGAAAACAAAAGCTGCTGAATGTGCGTTTACCCTAAGATGTGGTGAAGTCAGCAGGTGCAGCAGTTCCTTCTCCTCTGTGCTCATTGGTCCAGTCTGCAGCTCTTCCGCCACCTGAGAAACCATCAAAAAACTTTAACAGTTTTAAATGCATGTATACATGGATGATGTTCACTCGGCTCACTGTGAAGTAATTACAGACTGATACACAGACAAACACATGGAACAAGGAGTAGCGAATAACAAAGGTCAGCACTTTCCTCCCACTGATATGAGCAAGAGAGAACCAGGATGTGTGGCTTCATTAGAGGAGCATTAGGATGATTCAGCACATTTGGCACCATTAAAATTCATTTTTGAAACTTGCACTGGTTGTTTACAAGAGCTGACTCGCAGAGGCTAAAAGCTGCGTTGAAGTGGGAAAATAATTTATGCAACGTGTGAGATAAGCTTACATCTTCAGCCAGAGAGGACGCGCTGTGGAGGACCGGTGTGGGGCTTTGTCTCTCGTATTGTCGCAGCTTCTCGTGTATCTGTGAAAAAAAAAAAGTTTATTTCCAGAGATGATTTCAGTGATTAGATATAGCACACATGTATGTCAACGTTAACAAAGATAGCTAAAATAATTATGTTACTACAAACAAACAAACAATAAGTGATAGACAGAACAGCAATTTCATGTCAAACCACTAAAGAGCACAGTAATTACAGCGATAGTCATCCCTACAGGTCATTTGACTAGAAAGTTAATAAATGAAATATTTGTCATATTTATATGGGCCCTTGGCAAACCCCCCACCCCCAACACACACACACATTTTCACATTTTGGAAGCTGAAAAATTCAACTGGATAGCTCAAATCTGAAAACACTCATACTTTCTAAGTATGAGTGTTACTAATTTTTTTGACCACACTGTGGAAATAAAATATTTTTCCACTGGCCACATTTTATGACGTTTGAACTAAAAACCCTGAGTTTAAGAGGTTTTATCTGTTAAGACAAATAATTCCAGAAATTCTGAAATCTTCAATCCTGTAGGTCTTAAAAAGTGGACTCCTCAGATAAAAAAAACCATACAGTTGGCTCTCATAATTCTGACCAAAATGTTGATCATAGGATATTAAGACATTATCGAATTGAAGATAAGAAAATTTTATTAGGTCCCTCTCCTGGAAATATTATGTAATCAGTTTTCTTTTGCACTTTTGGGGAAAAAAAATATTTTTTATATATTGGGCAAATATAACTTGACAAAAGTTACACCTTTTGCTTAGATTGGGAGATTCAGTGGTTCAGGACGGGTGTTCCTGGAAAAAAGGGGAATACTGGGTGACATCCAAAGCCATGGAATAGTCTACTACAATCATTTATAGCAGCGCTTTTGAAACCTGGGCTTCATGACCCACCGCCCTTCATGGTTTAGATGTTTCCCTGCTCCAGCACACCTTAATCAATTCAGTGCATCGCCTCCCAAGTGCTAAGTGCTGCTGAAGCTTGGCAATCATCCTTTTATAAGTTTGTCATCCTTGTTTTTAGAAGGCTTTCTTTTTTTTACCTTCATGAGGTATCCCAAACTTCTCTCACTGAAGACGTCTTTGAGGAACACCATGTCCTCTTTGTGGTTGGCATCAGGCCGCAACTGAGAGGTCAGCAGGGCCAGCGTTTCATGCAGCCCTGCAGAGAACAGAAGCACATCATGAACAGTAACCCAAACAGATGGATGTTGGTCCGCTTTTAGTCATACGTGCTCCTCTGAGAGTATCCTACAGCTTATCATACCTGCTCCTGCTGTGAGAACCGGCATGGCTTCTTTCATGGGTCAGTGAGGTGAGGAGAGGAAATCTGCAAGGAAGGAAAAGGAAATTATAAATCAACTTTTGTGTCATTCAGAGTGCTTTTACATACATTACATTGCATTTACGTAGCGCTTTTCGAGACCCTCAAAGTGCTTTACAATTCCATTTTTCATTCACTCTCACGCTGGTGGAAGCAAGCTACGATTGTAGCAAAAGCTGCCTTGGGGCAGGCTAACAGAAGCAAGGTTGACATTTTGCGCCATCAGCCCCTCTGGCCAACACCAGTAGGTAGTAGGTGAAGTGTGTTGCCCAAGGACACAACTGCATGTAGCAGGCAGAAACACAGACTACTCTACCAGTGGGCTAGAACCACCCAAGGTAAAAGTTGCCACTGGTACCATTAATCACAGCAACTCTTACAAACCCTTTCACCTTTGCATCAAAGTGTGAAGCTGCAGATACAAACCATTTTTGAGTCATAAATCTTAAAGCAAAGCTGCTGATTGGGCAGAAAGGAGATATAGTCTGCCTAAAGTACTCCTCACATTTATTGTAGTACAGAGATTTGCCATAAATATGCATTCACTCAAAACATGTAAGCTTTGAACGAAAATCCACCCCATCCTGTTAGAGGATCCAACTCTCAGTGGTGGTAAATATGCAATGTAATAAGCTAAGGAAAATGTACTGCTTTCAAACAAGTCTCTGTAGAGTCATATTTTAGGTGAAAAGAACGTGAGTGACTGCTGCATCACTGGAGCCCCCCTCTGATCAATAACTATAACATCACTCAATATTCAGCATTTTTCTTCTGTGGACATATGAGTCAGTGAAAAAAAAAACACTCAGAGCAGAAAAATGCAGCACAGATCAAACAGTAAAATTAAGTTTCCATGTTTACCATAAACACCCCCTGTAATGATTCTGAAAGTGTTTAGATCTTTGTTTAGTATCTGGTTGTGTGTGAACATTTTATTCTAGTTGAGTAAATTATTTTTCTCTTTAAATTAATGTAGCACATTTTTGTTGTTTTTTATAATGCAACATTGTTTTATCTTCTGTAAAAGCACTGTGTTATATTTTCGATTGTGTGCAATGAATGCTGTGTATAGACTGAGTGGTTGATTAATCAATTTAATAACCCAAGCGATATTTGGTATATTAAATCAATGTCCTGTTTTAGTGATGTGAAGGACCACAATTTTTTATGTCTCAGTGATGATTTTTTTAGGAGAATTAATTTAATTAAATCTTCAGAACAAGAATCTGCTTAACTTACAGAAAGCTTAGCTGTGCTTAGCTTACATACAGCACAAGTATGAATATATAAAACATCAGAGAAATAAAATAAGGATAATCTACATTGTAGTCACAGCTGCCTTGGGGGACACTGAAGAGAGTGAGGCTGCCATTCAATCAGCGCCACCAGACCCTCTAAGCACCAGCAGGTAAGGTGTGTAAGGTGTTTGCCCAACGACGCAACGGCAAAGTGACTGAGATGAATGGAGACTGATGGAGCATGAGTTCAAACCAGCATCCCACTGGTTACAACATGAACACTACCTCCTGAGTCATTTTGTCATTTTTAAGGATCCTCCCATTTCTTTACTTAGAAGCTTAAAATACGTAAAATATTCAACAAAAATGCAGTCTTTAAAAAAGAATCATATTCTTTTGCAAAAGACAGTGGAGCTCCTGAATTGAACAAGTTTCACTTAGAAAAATTAAAAGTACATGACATTCTAATGTTTTTAGATATACATTCTATACTGCAACTTCAGAAACTGTTTTTCTTCATCAATATGATTATGATTATAGCTACTGTTAAGTAGGACACGTCTGACTTGTGATTCTCATGATATGGTTTGAAAGAAATGTGTTTCAAATTTATGGGAAAATATTTTAGGCATATAAGGATTCTGCAGTGAACTGGATATTAATTTGAAGTAGCATTAATCTTTGAAATGGTGAAGAAGAATGAATATACATTTCAGACAAACTGCCTTATTTGTGTCTTCTTTTCACAGGCAGTCTCGTTTGTCAATGATTAAAAGTGTCTCTATGAGTGTTCATCATTTAATCAGGTCTCTAATCCCCACTCAGAACGTGTGAAGCTTGAAGAAAACAAATGAGACATTTTTTTTCATTGTTGTAAATTTAATGAGCTAGAATCTGGGGTCCAATAATATTTCTGAATAATTAATTTTAAAAATGTTTTCTTTGAACACTTGAAACAGAGTCACAGTTCACTCTGTGGCTGCTGAGTTCATTTTGGGACAGAGACTTCAACAATGCCAAATCAGTGTTATGATGTCACTGTGGGAGCAACTAAATGAGACCCATAGGAGGGAATTAATGTAGATAAATAAAAAAGGGGCTCATTAAATAAATCTTTAAATTAGGTTTTGGAAGGTATTTCTGCAATCTGTGTCTTTCAATATTATTTTAATGAAATACATCATAAGCAGTTAAAATAAAATATTTATTATATGTAATGTCTACTGAAATTTGGTAAATAAGCTGCCTTTAAATCACCAAAAGTATTTTCAAATCATAATCCTTTCATATATGTATAATGTGATTTTCTGTAGTTTAAGATTGTTATTAAGTCATTTGTAGGGAAATTCTCTTTAAAAGGAAAACCAAAACTGGAACTCAGACTCATTTGTGACAGAAAAAAACCCATGAATTTGGCTGCCTGTGTTGTGAAACACTAGATCTAGGCGGCACTACAAACTACTGCTTCTTATTAACATATGGTATGATTCTTTGCCATCCTGTTTCCACACATTATTTGTGTTTGTTGGGTGCATAAATATATCTGAAATCTGCTAATTGGATAAACCAAACCTACTGTCATTTGAAAGACAAAGAGCTGCATGTTGCTGCTGTCAAGGAATTTATAAATGAGGAGCACAGTTTGTTTTCAGTTTCATAAAGAAAACAATATTACCTAAGAAGCGGGTCGCAAGTTGAACTCTGTCACTAATTGATTTCGTCAGCAAAAAGTTAATAATTTTGCTGTTTTCTAAAACAGCTTTTATTTTTATCTCACGTTTTAAAAATAAACTATAGAAAAGTATGTTTAAAAGTAGAGTCTGTGCCAAGAAAACCAGCCAATTTAAATCATCGAACTATTCTGCTAAGAAGAATGGTCAAATATTCTGCCAGAAATATGTCAAAAGATAATGGCAACAAAAAATGTTTGGCTGAGGTGCAGCTATAAAGCAGTATTGATATTTGGGTCTCTACATTTAATTTTGACAATAAAATATTTCCTCAAACCTATAACCAAAACAGGATGTAGTTTGCCCTGTTTGTCCCACCATGTACATTTTAAAATGTATGTTTACTAATATGAACAACATTCTCATGTCTTGGCGATAACTAATCTTTGTAATCATATGGGCTTCATTCCAAGTTTCTCTAAAAGAGGCTTTAATAAGCCCTAGTTCCATTAGCTTCACATTAGTGTGACTACTAACATCAAAGCACTAGATGTCCCTGATCCAGAAACTAAATGAAAGATAATGCTTTTTGAATTTCGTCCAAGCAAAAAATATGTTTTGGCCTCAAATCTGGTTAGAACATTTATTTATAATAAATATATATATTTCACCTTATAACTCTCACATGAGGCCATTTTTGCCCACTGGACACAGTTCAGGTTGGTCACTGGCCGTATCGACAGCGAACCAGGGAACCCGAAAGCTGGAAAGATGTTTTTATCATTGTAACAACACAACCTATAGACAATAAACTAGATGTCGTTATCATGCTCATGTTCCATATCCAACCTTTACTGTAACTGCTATATGTGAGACCAAAGAACTTCACTACTATATTTTTTACAGACCATAGACATATAACTTGTTTAAATGGAGGAATAATACAGTATGTTCCCTTTAAGATGGGGTCAAGCTGTTTTGGAAAGCATTTTTTTCCTTAATAAATGAAATAATTATTTGAAAATCTCTTATTCTATTAACTTTGTGATATGTAAGAATTTAGCAGTGAACTAATCCCAACAACACTGCTACGGGATGTAGTCATTCTTTGCAATATCTGTCCCGCATCCATAATTCCTGGTTCCAGGGTAAATCACATGTGACTGCAGAAGTTTTCAACACTGTCGCTACTGATCCGTACAGGAAACCTGATCGGTATCACGCGTGTGCAAAATTGATCTTCTTGCCCTCGAAGCATTTCATTCAGCGTATCTGTTCAGATGTTAACAATAATAAGTATCTCTTAAAGTGATTACAATAATGAAAATGTTGTATATGATGTTGACAAAATAAAATAAAATAGATGGTTACACTTCAGGACTGCCCAATCTTTACTGCGCATGTGCAAAGTCAGACCGTACAGCTCGAATATTGTAATTGTACCCGTTAAAGTTCTCGCCTTATGTCGACTATCATTGGTTACTGGTCCTAACCCTATATAAATACATGGATCAAATTAAGTTTAGGAACTGGTCCTCGAATATTCGGTTTAGGAAAATTGTGAAATTAGGGTTAGGTAATGCTCCTCAAATGTTAGGATTAGAAAAGACTGAGGGGTACCTTGTCTTTTATAGGTTAAATTCCAATATCAGCTAGCCGTGTCATTCAAATTGCTTAAATATCACAATGTTGGTTAGGAGAGGAAGTGACGTAGGATTCGCACATGCGTGGTACAAATCTGGTTTCTGGTACGGATCGGGTAGCAACAAACACTAAACAGTGTGCCACCATATTTTGTTATTTATCAGTGACTGCAGTACTCCAATGTGACCAAAATACGTCAATATCACATATTGTACCTTTAAAATCTGTTTGATTTAAATTAGGCAAAAAATTCAAAAACAAAATAATTTCCGAATTCAGTGCAACAAATACACATTTTACTTGTACGATAACAACTTAGATTCAAACAGGAATCACATAATCAACAATGAGTTGCCATGTTGATGCAACGTGGAAACCTATATAAAAAAAGATCTTTGTCTGAACTAATAAACATATAATCAGAGAAGACTCTAAAATGAGTAATTTTCAAGTGGGGGATGTTAAAGTCAGTACAGGACAGGCCATACTATCCATGTATTTTTGTTTGGTGGAGTTAATCATCAGTATGTGATGCAGCTTGTTGTTGTCATGTGCTGCTAATATAGTCTCATTTCTGTGTATATGTAAATATGCTAGTAACACAAACCAGGCTGTCTGGAGTGTCTGCCATGCTGCCATGCAATATGTGCAGGAATTATTACAGACATCCTCATAAAATTATTCCTGCTGGCAGTGCACAGTCTGGTATTCTGTGAAATTCCTCAGCATGGAAATAGCGAAACAACAAATGCTCAGTCATGCTGTTATGCTGACAATATAAACAACACGTTTTGATAATTTACTTATTATCTCAGTTTCAGCCACCAGACAATGGCTGTAAACAAGAACAAAAGCAAAGTGAGTGATGAATGTGCATACATTGAGAGTTCTGATAGTGACAGCATCTTGGTCTGCTCATGATTGAACATCTTGGCTGGTCTCTTCAGCGCTCACATACAGCTAATCCACTGCCCTGACAGGGATGGGAGGCAGCACTAAGCATGTTTGGACATCATCCCCCCCCCCACCACACACACATACACACAAACATTTCCCCACTCATCTGCAGCTACAAAAGCCTCCCATCACCTAATCTCATCTCGCAGAGGGTGTGGCCAGACTCAAACTTATATCATCTCCAACATGGAGGGAAACCACTGAAGCTGACATCTGACACTCCTGTACACTGATGCTGAAAGGCTTACACTCCCTCCTCACCCCCTACCTTTACGCCATCATTTCCACACAGAGAAGCAAAGGCAGATGTCAGTTTTGTCTTCCTGTTTCCACTAGTTTTCCACACAGATCTCTGTTTCTACTTCCTCTTATCTGTAGAGCCTAATGCTGCCCTCCCTCCCTCCCTCCCGCTCTTCTCCATCTCTCTGCAGTGCTACAGCACTCTGCTCTCTCCACACAGAGCGTGCCATCAGCTGGCAGGCAGAGGGAAAAAGGGGGGAAACACTTACTGAATGGTATATCCCCCTAGCCTAGTCGGGCAGCTGATGCCTTGTGTTCACAGTGAAAACAAGCAAATGTTGACAGAAATACAAGCAGCTTTCCTACCTTTTCTTCTCTCCGGATCTCCACCTCCCTGCCTGTGTTTGTGTCGCTCCTGACTGCAGCCACACGGTTTCTCTTGTTCCAGTTTCTCCTCCTCCTTACTTCTTCCTCCTCCTCCTGTGGCTGCTGCTCTCACTAACCTGCTGCTGAGTGGCTGCTGCTTCTTTCCCTTTTTCTCTCTTCTCTCTTCCTCTCAGCCCATCCCATCCCTCCTCCTTTTTCATGTCTGATGCTCTCTGTTCACAAACCAGAGGAAAAGGCTAGATAGTACAAGCTTATTTGTTTCATTATTGTTAAAAATGTTACAATAGAATATTTCCTAACAAACGCTGCAGTTATACTGGTAAATTTCTTCTAGTCACTAGGCAGAACAATGGAGTTTGAGTTATGGAGTAGTAGACTCTGGCATTCATTTAAATCGTATACAGCCTAAAAATATATTATCTGTAAGGTGAATAAAGGACTGTAGAAAATCATTCTAAGCACACTTTAAAAAAAAAAGTGGCCCCACATATATATGTAACCCAGGAAAGTTTTTTAAACTTTTAATTTATGTTATATATTTCTCCCCACAGTCAGGACAATTTTCTGTGAAAACCCCCAAATTGTCATGATTTATTTTATCAGCACATCCCGAATTGGCTTAGGAGTTTTCTACACAGCTAGTTCTCAAATTTCTTTTTAAAGAACCAATGCAGCAAATCTAGCTGTCCCAGGTACTGCCATGCAATGCTGGCAGACATTTTAAAACAGGTATAGAACAGGACTGTATTGTGTCATAAAAAATAAAAAACTGTAAAAAATACCAGAAATAACATTTGTATTCAATGATACTACATGATAGGTTGCCAATCAATCATGCATCTCATTTTACCAAGACGCTTCAGTTGTCAAGTTTAGAATAGAATAGAACAGAATAGAATAGAATAGAATAGAATAATCCTTTTATTGTCTCTGAAGGGGAAATTTGGTTGTAACAGCAGCAAAACCCCCCACATATAAACAGAACAGAAACAAACCCACATTTTATGAAAAAAATATTCACATCATGGAAACTAATTACAAAAACATGTAACTTCCAATAAGTTAGTAAATAGAGTATAAACTCAGAAAAATAATGTGCAAACTATATTTTTCAGGAGTATAAATACATATATATTTTTATTTTTATTTTTTATTTTTTTCTTCAATTTTTTCATAAAGTTGTAATAAATAATAAAGCAAAAACTTTATTACCAACCCAAAAGAGCCAAAATAGCTTCCCTTTGGTAAAAACAACACAAATCAGAGCTTTTAGACTTCTAAATGAAGGTGGAAAAGGTTTTTATTTTTCCAGCCTTTTACTTTGTTGACTTTTCTCCAATTTGTAAAGCAGCTTGATTAATCTGATTGGCTGTCCTTGACAGAACTGAGACGTGAGCTGCATCAGCCCACACCCACAAACAGAGCATCTGTTCCCTCTTTGTTTGGTTGCATGTAGCTCTCACAGCAAACACGGCATCTGAATGATGTCATGACCCTCGCTTCCAAGAGACCTCACCCCTTTATTCACATGGTAATCGTGTCTGTATCCAGGCTGTTTTTTTGACCCTCTCTTTTCAAGCTCTGGCTGCCACTAACCTCAAGGCATAAAGAGGTGAACAGAAACACACAAACCTCCCACAGATGTACATTTATTTTCATAAATTTCAAGGGTATTCAGAATGCTAAGTGTCAGAGTAATTAAATGCTTTCTCTCTTTTAAACCCCGTTAACACAGAAGAGTCAGGATTCAGAATGAAGCTTCAAGAGGTTTTTGGGAGAGCACGATATAATCTTGACCAGAACGTATAATACTCTGTCCTCTTGGGGCTCACAATCTACTTTTATACACAGCGAACTGATCAGTGTTAATTATTACATGATGGCATAAAGGATGAAATGCCTTTTGGCCCATTATCTGTTCGACACCAGCACTGACTAGGACTTCTTGTCTCCTCTCTTTCTTAGTGACATATCACAAGACCTTCTGAAAACAAAAATAACATGTCTCGTCTCAGAGCACAGATGATTATGAGTAATGATTAATTAAAGTCAATGGGTTAAATGCTATCTAAACATTTCTGACAAATCAAATCAAAATCAACTCAGTCAACTTATATAATTTTATCATCATTTGAAGTATTAATTCACTGATTATAGAACAACTGACAAAACACTTAAATGACAAATGATAAACATAATTTTCCTCACACCAAGATTCTAAAATATGAGAATGATTTTACTTTGTCAGTTATTTGTCTGAATGCCCGTTTATATTCATCTCAGTTCTTGAATATAAGACTCATTTTTATTCAGTATACTTGTTTGAAACCTTGTCTGTACAAACCTCAGCTGTGACCCTTTAAAGTTAGAAGCTGCTTACATTTTTAGAACTTAAAAGGACTCTCAGTTTTAATTTAAGAAAAAAAAACATTTTACAAGAAGTCTTTTCATTTCCTAATGTGTACAAAATGTAGAATTACTCCAGGTAAAATTATGAACAGCTGACTTGTCCCTTGTGATGTCTCCTATCCATCAAACAGATTTTGTGAAAAGAAAATGCAACATTTGATTTAGTTTTTCCCTTCGTCTCTTGGACTTGTGCTTAATGGTACTTCATGTTTTAGTCCTATGTGGGGGAACCTCCAGATTCCACCATGAAAAGAAACCTCCAAACAGAAAACAAAGGTGTGTTACAGCCTAACCCAACCATCCATGTCATAAGGGATGGAGTCGTTCAGAAAGCATGTGCAGAGATATAAGTTTGTTTTGTGAAAATGTATACACTTCCAGCACTTAAAGATGATTGATCCAAGGGATTTCAAGGTGGAATTCATCCCCTACAAGCTCGTCTGAATTTAAAATAAATATAAAATCAGAATTAGGTCCTTAACACATTGTCCTTAGTTTCATAAGATACTGGTAAATCTTAAATTTCAGTCAGTTTCCATGATACTTTGAATACTTAGTGCTGTACTCTGCTACGGCCGAAAAGAGCACAAGGCCACAAGTGCTGTTTGTGGTTTAGCAATGTTGTGAAAAAAAATCATTAGTGATTACGAGGAGATTACTTTTCCTGAGATGGATCTTGTATTTAGTGAGAACAAATTAAGAATGAAAATACCTTACTGGTAGAATTCAAGGACTCACTCTGATTTTGCAAAAAGATAAACGATGCCCTTTACCAACCTAATGTTGTTATCAAAGAATACACGTAGGTAGAAGTGACCAACCAAAAAATGTACAGTAAATAAATTTAGCAAAACTAATTTTCTTACTCATATAAATTTACCTTGTTTTATCTGTAAATTTCAGGGTATTTGATTCCTATTTAAAAAATGCTGATTATTATGTATTTGCTGCATAAAAGTGAGGACAGATTAAAAAAATTACTGTGCTCTAAACCATCACAGCTATGACCCTGCACTGCAGCAAAGTAGAAGAACTACTCAGACTCAAAACACTAAAGTGATTTAGAGACGAGGTCATAATGGATCCTAAACAAATTGATTCAGCGACATCTGTACAATTCCTTTGGGGGAAAAGGAAAAAGATATCACTGTTGATGATTTTAATGGGTGGAGCTGGAGGTCCAATCTGTCTGCTGACCCAAAAAATAGACCATAAACTGGGTCTCTACATGTTCAGCCATCTCTGGAGGGGCCAAATTGACAGAGCTGCAATCAGATAATAGAGTTTATGCTAGAGACCGAGAGCCATTATACTGAGCTATTTGCAGATGTATAATAAACTGTAAGAAAGAAGGACCCACAGTATGTACTTAGTGGAACTGGAACAGCAGCGGCGTAAAAAAAAAAGTTCCAGTCAAATAAATCTGCATTATTACATCTCTGCTTGTCTTGTATATTATTTTTTCAAACCTGTTAATAGAGTTTCCTCTTCCTTCTCACTAAATACTAGGGATGTTCAATATTGGCTTTTCTAGCGATATCCGGTATACCGATATAGCCTAACTCATAATTTCCGATACCAATATAAACCGATACCGATATGTGGGGACCCTCCCTCATAAAAAAACAAACTACTAAACCCTTTTAGGTAACCACAATGAAATATCTTGTATCATGCATACATGAGTTTTAAAAATTTAGAAAATGTAATAAGTACTAGAATTTTAGTTAGGCAATTGAAAAAGGTGCCATTTTTTTATTTTGTCTTCATAAATAGCTTGAACATTTTCTCACACAGAGAATACTGACAAAGGCCCACCACTCAAGACAAATTTCTACTTTTAGAAAATATAAACAACATTATACCTTTGTGGCTGATGACGTCCCCAAGTGCGCCCGATAGATGGTCAAGGTATGCCCAGAAGAAGCCTTTTGATAAATTGAAAGTTATTTCAAACAAATAATATCTCAAAAACTAAACCTCAAATCTGTCATATTTTTACATTCTGAGAGAGAAAAGAAGTAGTTGAAGAGTTTGATATACTGTATAATATGTATATGGTGTGAAAAACTCATCTTATTGAAAAAATAAAAACCGATACCGATAATTTTCGATATTACATTTAATGCCAATATCGGCCGATAATGACTTCAGGCCGATAATATCGGACATCCCTACTAAATACGTATTTTGCTAAAGCGGGTAGAGCTATATTCAGGAAAAAAAACCACATCTTACAATGTCTCCTATGAATCATCTCCCTGAAATTATGGAAATGTGATAAAAGATCTACAGAATCCGGACCTTTTGCTTGAATTCTCTAATAAGTGTCAAAGTTGTCATTCAATATCTTTGGGGAAATGGGTTTAAAACTCTTACAAATGTCATTCCAGGAGCTTTTTCTTTTATAGGTTTCCATCAAATAATCGACCATCACAAAGTTGTTGATGCAAATCAAGCTAAGATTAAGCAAGGTAAATGTATCTACACAGCAATTCAAAGTGCTGTAGAGTACACCAAAAACAATAATAATAATTTAAAAAAAACTTTAAGCTTTGCTTAAAAGCAAAGGCAAAAATCCAAAACACATTGATACATTTTGTTTAGAGGTCTGTATAGATAGGACTACAATATTCTAATCTACTACAAAGAAAAGTATGAAGGAGTTTGCCTGTGTCTAGGTTTGGCATGAAACCATTTATTCTTGTAATATTTTTAAGAGGATAAAAGCTTACCTGATAATGGACTCTATGTGGTTGTTAAAATTGACCTCTCTGGGGCTCCTAGGCTCTGAGGTCCTCTGGACTTTTATGTCTCCGATCTCCTCCTTGTCTGCATTCATTCCTGGGAGGCGGAATGACGGTGTTTACGGATATATTCTGGGACAGAGGTTATCATCAATAGATGCTGAATAATCAGTACCATGAGCTTTTCATTGAAATTGTTGTATTTATATAGCCATATTTGCATGATCTGGTTGTCTTGTTCTTAGTTCACTTTGTTTGTTTTATAATGTAAATGGCGTTCCTCATAAATAAGGAGCAACAAATTGCAAATTAACAAATTATTAATAAATTTGGTTGGTTTAAAAAAAATATATATATTTTATTCTCCCCCTCTCTGATGCCCTGCATCTCTGGAGGCAGACTGTGACATTTTTCTGTGTTTTCTTTGTTCGCTTTCCTCTCTTGTATCGTCAACAAGACTCTCTCTATTTTTGTTCCCTATCCCTGTTCTTCATCTTCTTTCTTCCTTCCGCCTTATCTTTCATATCTGGGGCCACAACATCAGTAAATAAAACTCACAACAATATCTAATAAAGATTTCTAGCACATATACTGTATATCAAGTAGATTACTACAGCAATAGCCGTAATGCTCCAATTGAGAAAGTAAATCTGTTGGGCTTTTACTTGATACTCAGACATCAATTCTGAGTGCCACACTGGCAGACAGGAGATGGTAAAAAAAAATATTTACCTCTCGGGGCATTGCGTGGCGTAGTGGTTAGATCAAGTCCCCCGTGTGTAGAGGCCCCAGTCCTCAATGCGGAACTCACTGGTTGGAGCCCTGTAAACCTTTGCTGCATGTCTTCTCCCCCATGCTGATTCAACTGTAGGGGGAACATTGGTTGCTGTTAGCATGCATATGGTAAAACATGTTTTATTATTTGAGCTGGGAGAATCATATATAGATGTTGAATAAAATTAACCCAGAGAAGGGAACCTTGAGGACACCCAAAACAGTTTTTTGTTTGCCTAGTTGTATTTTTACCATCTGAAACCAAATTGTCCTTGTCTGTCAAATAAGATTGGAACAGTGCCAAATAATCCCACTTATTTTTCCTAGTCTATCAATATCTTATTATCAACTGTGTCGTAAAGAGCAAAACAAGTTTGAGATGCAATGATGTTAATATCTATATCACTCAAAACGTTTACCGATGCTGTGGGGTGGTGTAAATATCAGAAAGATTCTGTTGTAGAGCTATTTCCCTTTTAATACAAAAATAAAATTAAAAAATTGAAATTTATTTCCTCTGGCCTCAGGTTTAGTGAAATCCATTTTCAGGAAATGGAAGGAACATGGTACATGTGCAAATCTGCCAAGATCGGACCGTCAGCACAAACCTCAATCCAATAGAAACTTTGTAGCAGGACTTGAACAAACATGTTCTCAAGTGTTTCCAACACAACCTCACAGGACATGAAGAGTATCAAGGAATAATATAGTAATATTATGTAGCAAAATTACAAATGTCTGATTGAGACCTATCCACACAGACTCTGTTGTGATTGCAGCCAAAGACCATTGACTAAATACTGACTTGAAGGAGGTGAATATTAAAATAATCACCAGTTTAATTTTATATATTTTTATTTTTGTTAATTAAAAGCCACCTGTTGTTGCTCATTATCCAACTGTAAAAGCATTAAAAAAGGGTAAATCATCCAAGGGGGTGAATACTTTTTATAAGCATTATATTAAGGAGGGACAGCATATCTTATATGGCCATTAGAAACAGATAAAGAGCCTTTGTAGTTTACACTGAAATTCTCGATTTCTATTTAGCATTATAGCAGAAAAAAACTGTTCAAATTTTTTGAGAGAAAATAAAATTAAAAAGGGTCCTTTGTGAAACTGTCTGCATAAGGTTATAAGAAAATATATTTTGTTTTTAGCAACATAATCTGGGAGGAAATGTCACAGGTATCTTCTTTACGGTGTCTTCAAACAGTCTGAAAGTTGAAGAGAGCTCCAAATATGCATTTAGCTTATTTCCTGGACTTCAGACAGCTCTAATAAACCATGTCATTTTTGTTAGCGTTGGTCTGCATAATTGTTTGTTTTATATATCAATATAAACATCTATGTAACAAGAGAACCAGCATGATAAATAAAATATATTGCAAAGTAAGTAAAACTTCATTTATACAAGACCTTTCTAGAAGTAATCACAAAGTGCTTTACAAAAAACAAAAATAAAGAAAAACATGGTAAAAATCACAGTACATATAAAATTAGACAATCTGAGTAAAACTAAACAAAAGCAATTTAAAAAAGACAGGTTTGAAGATTCTTGTCAACAGAAATCTCTGAATCAACAGTTGTCAGGTTGAGAGGAAGGGAGCCACTAGCAAAGTCACCGTTAGGTTTTAAGCGTGTCGTCATTAGAACCAGCAGATGCTAATCACAGGATATTGAGGACCTGGTGGGACTGTAAGGTTGCAAAAGATCATGAATGTAAAAAGGTGGAAGATCGTATAAAGTTTGATATTGTATGTTAAAACCAGTAAAAACAGTAGGGGTGATGTGACCATATTGGGAAGAGCTTGTTAAAAGCTTTGCTGCAGCGTTCTGGATAGTCTGAAGGCGGCCCATGGATATTTTTACTTGAAAATGAAAAAAATTTACTGGTAATAATCGAGATGTGATGATATGAAAGCATGGATTATCATCTCTAACTCAGATTATGACTCATCTAGGCAATATCCTTCAAATGAGAAAAACAGGAACACACTAGCGGAGTATCATGTGCATCCAATTTGAAGTCAGGATCAAGAGTTACAGTATCCCAGGATTCTGCAGTGATGGCTTAACATATGGTGCAAGTGGGCCATGGCTCTTGATTATTTTAAGGAGGAATCTCTCAGGGGCAAAAAATCCTTGAATTAAAGAAATTTTTCATACATCCAACTCTTAACAGTCTCCAAGCATCTAATTAAAATCCGAATCTTTGATCGATCTAGTGATTTAAAAGAGATTTAAAAAATGGAAATAATCAGAATAACAGGGATAATAAATGTCTTTAAAAGAACCTAAAATATGATGGAGGGGAACCAGGTATAAAATAAACACTAAAGTCCCCAAAATGGAGCTTTGTGGCACTCCATAAAATGTAGAGGAGACTGAAATTTAGCAGCAGAAACAAAAACATTATCTTGCAGATAAGTAAGAGGAAAGCCATTTATTAATGATCAACAGACTGATTGAAGTTTGAGGTCAGGTCAAGCAGTGGGACGACAGAACACTACTATGGTATCAGGTATCAGGACTGACACCAATGTACTCGTATGGGTATCGGTAACTTAACAGATATCATGAACCGATATTTAAAATGTAGAAGCGCTGCTAGAATGTCCCAGAAAAATTTAATTTTTCAATTGAAATTTTATTTTTGTGATTTTTATGAATATTTTTTTTTTTTATCGAATTCACCATCATTTGTTGTAACAAGCAGAGTAGAAAATAAAAACTGTCTTCCAACTTATTGCATTTTTTTTGTTAGGTAGAAGTATCAGCATTGGTACTCGGTATCAACAAGTACACAGATCTAAATATCAGTATTGGATTGGTTTGAAAAAAGTGCTATCTCTACTCTGAGAACCGCTGTTTCAATGCTTCGCTTTTCATTTCAGGAAATTTTAGGAGAGAAAATTGGACATCTTGTGATTTTATTATAATCCATTGTCATTTTAGACTAAATTTGGCATAGAAAAAGTTAATTATAAATAAAAAAGTTATTAAATGTGTTGATTACTTTTTAATTACAATTGACACTAAAAGTAGTGATCCAAATTTTAGTAAAGGGGGCATTTATTTTTATTTTTTGGATGTCAGTGGAAAATCCAAACCACACATGAATCAGAATTTATCTAGCATGATCAGAACAACAGTTTTCATTAGTGGTGTCAGAACTGTCCTGATGAATCCAAAATGAATTCAATAAAAGAAGAATTGAAAGAAAACTATATCTAACACAGGCTATTATGAATACATATTGTTATGCAAAATAAAAAAAGGAATGCATTTATTTTAGGCCAGTCATTATAGCCTTTGGTGAAATAGGAGGAAAAAAAAGGTAGCCAAGCAAACAGTTCTGAGTGGAGACAGATTAATATGGAGGATGGTATCACCTCTCAGTATGATTAACTACTATCCTATTTACTGCTCTCCCTTTCAGCAAATCACTGCCATTTGTCTGGAAGAAGGAGGCTTAATGTCCTTTAATATCCGTTTGGCGCCACAACTTTCTCACTGCCCTCACTCAGCCTCCCGGGTTTGTCAATATTACTGCCCGTCTGGCCTTTTCTAAATTCTCTCACAGCACTCAACATTCTCTAGGACTTCAGATAACGCTCATCTGCTGGAATTAAGAAAGGCAAGGTAGTGTAACACAAATTCTTGGTATACTACTGCTTTTAGAGTGGAGAAAGGAAAAGAAAAATACGCAGTATATTTTGCATTTCACAGAGTGAGTTGTCAAACAGTTGTGGCAAAACAACATCCACAAAGTGGTCTTACTTTAATTGCAGACATGCAATGTGACTCTGTTTGAGGTGAAATTTTATAATGCTACCTTGGGGGGGTATTATGCAAAATTGACTTTTTGACATGTAAAATCCTGATAACATGTTATTTCCTCATTAAAAACATGCCACAAGTGTTGCTTTGACTTATGATGGAAATGATTTAATGTTATGTACTTTCTGTCCTTTGTAATCAACTGTGACTTGGTTTGCTTAATGTTGTAGTATCAGTTTGAATGACTAGTCTTATTTAGTGACGTTTTTACCCAGGACAGGGACAGAGAGTTTTTGATAATGATAGTCCATATACAGTGTTACCATGGAGATGATTCCTCAACCAGGCATCCTTAAAGATACACAATTCTCATCTTTCTAATCTAAGAGAAAGGTGCCACAAAGTCTCTGATTTTCATCTTGAGAGTTGTACTTTATCGAAAAGAATAGATAGACCAAGATTTCTAATAATAATATAAGCTTACTGTTGAAAGACCGAGACAGGTCAGTATTCCACATTTGCTGTGATGTGTTGCTGTCCTCCTGTACGATCAATTCAAAATATATTAAAACCTCCAAACGCTTAAACGAATCTGTCTCATTTATTAAGAGTCTGTAAAATCCGACTACAGAATCATCCACTTATGTTTGAATACTATTTGCATCTCTGCTCGTAGTTATTGGGGTGCTGAAATGCCTGCTCCCATCTATCTCCTCCTTTTCCACCCATCTCCTACCTGACGTAGCTTACTCAGCAGCCAAGCCGCTGCACCTTCAGTAGAGTAGCAGCTGCTATAGTAAGCTTAGGCTAATTGTAAGACTAAGAGTTTGGACTTCATCTTTGGAAACAATCCTAGGCTGAAAAGATCTGTTATCTTTGCCCAAATCACTTCAGAGAGGACTGCTTTCTTAACAAAAGCCTTTTTGATAGTGAATTAATTAAGCAGATTGGTTCTAAACGCGAGGCTACTCCATCAGAACTTGTACCGGTAAGAACTGTGGCTTGAGATTACTAACTCCGACTTCAAAACGTAGCTTTATATTTCTGTGCTTTTATGGTTGCAACGCAAAATGTAGCTACTTATTTGTGTGCTTTTGTGGTTGCATTGCAAAACGTAGCTTCATAGTTGTTTAAATGAATGGTTTTAGTACAAAAAGTAGCTTCATTTCTCTCTACATTTGTGATTTCCATGCAAGACTTAGCTTCATATATCTGTGGTTTTATGGTTTCAATGCAAAACATAGCTTCATTTAATTTCCTTCACTTCATTTCATTTCGCTTAAGGAAGCAACTGTTTGTGTCCTTCCATCTGGGAATACCTAATAGCCCATTTTGGAACATGTTATCGTTCTTCCAAAAAAAATGTATCCAAATATGGTAAAACTTTTAGAAAGGTTGTTAATCTGCTCGGGAGTGGAACAGCAAAGAAACAACTTTTGGTTTTTGTTTGGTCTTTCACAGTACACATAGAAAAACACTCAATAATTAGTTTTTTTGGAAGCTTTGCCAGGAGAAACCCCTCCCTTCAGCATGAACAGAACAATCTCTATAGGAAAATATGAGTAACACCATAGATAAGCCATGGATCAATTATACTTAAAAAGGGCTGAAAACAGCTAATGCTGACAAAAACACCTCCCACTAAGTATAATGCATGGTGTTGGTGGGCTGTTGATCTGGGCTTGGCTTGCTGCCACATGACGTCATTCACATCATTCAACAAAGAACAACTCTGTAAACCCAAATATTTTTGTCAGATAGAAGATCATTTATCTACAGCTCAAGCTTGACCCAAAGTGAGTTTGCAACACAACATGATTACACAGCAATGAGGGAATGCTGTAAAGTCAACAACACAATGCAGGCAACTGACTACTGTTGCTACTTGTTCATCCACAAGTAGTGAATCAAATCAAATCAAATCAAATCAAACTTTATTTATAAAGCGCTTTTCAAACAAAGAAAGTTACTCAAAGTGCTTTACAGATTTAAAATAACCCCAAAACCCCCCCTTCAAAAAATAAAATCATCAGTGCAAATACAACCCCCTCCCAACCCAACCCATCAACCATACTCACTCACACACACACTTAGAAGCTACAAAAAGCGGGCTGAGTACAGATGAGCCAGGAAATGCCATCATGGAGCCATCTGCATCAGCAGCAGCAGATCAACAGCAGCAGCCAAGGCTCCCACCCAGGGCGCCCAGAGGAGGGAGGGCTGGTACCCCCACCTCCACCCAAGCGCTACCTGGGGGGCACCCAGGCAGCCACAGCCGACCACCGCCCCCGATGCAGGGGGCTCCCCAGAGAGGAAACACTGGCAAGAAAGATTAAAATACATTAAAATATAAAGTTAATAAAATATAAAGTATATAAAGTATAAAACAATAAGTGTAAAACAAATAATAAAAATGCAAAGCAGATTAATAAATAAACAGTTAAAAGCTGAACTAAAAATTAAATCAGGTAAAACATGCTGAGCGATTAAAAATATATTAATAAATAATAATTAGTTAAAGGCTAAGCTAAAAAGGTGAGTCTTGAGTCTGCTCTTAAAAACATTAATGTTCTCTGCGGCCCTGAGGTCCTCTGGCAGCCTGTTCCAGAGGTGAGGGCCATAATAATGGAAAGACGCCTCACCATGAGTCTGTGTCCTGACTTTGGGGATGATAAGGAGACGGCTGCCAGAGGAGCGCAGAGACCGCGAGGGTTCATACGGTAAAAGCGTTTCTGACAGATACGAAGGCCCAAGACCATTAAGACACTTAAAGACAATTAAAAGAACCGATTTGTTACAGAATGTTACAAATTGAGCGCTTTATGCTTTCTGTTGGGTTACCTAAGATAAACTGATTGTAATGTATGTATGAATAAAGTAGTTTGAGATGACATGTTGTGAGTTTGCGCTGTATACACTGAACAAAACGAAAAGATCTGATACACTTTTTATATACTAAAAATACCCATTACTCTCAAATATTGTTCACAAATCTGTCTAATTCTGTGTTAGCGAACACTTCTCCTTTGCCAGGATAATCAATACCACCTTAACAGGTGTGGCTTATCAAGTTTCTGATTAGCCAGCATGAATATTGCAAATGTGTGGCTTTGGCTGGTCACAATAAAAGTAGACTCTGAAATATACAGTTGACAACAAATATACTAATAATATTATTATATTGACAAAAAATATACAATGGACATCATACAATGGACCAACAGAAGATCAGCAATATTTTGCCACCTCCATCCATCCATTTTCTGAACCGCTTAGTCCTCCAGGGGTCGCAAAGGCCTGGTGCCTATCTCCAGCTGTCAATGGGCGAGATGCAGGGTACACCCCGGACAGGTCGCCAGTCCATCACAGATTTTGCCACACTTTTTCTCTTTTATTATTCATTAATCGTTATGGCTGAGACCTGCATGGCTGCTAGGAAATGTTTCTTATTGTTGTGTACTTCAGGGGCTGCTGCAGAGCTGCATTATACAAACTGAATTACAGCCCTCGTTGTTACTGAGAGAAAAGGGGGAAGAGGGGTCTGCTCATTCTCAGCAGTGAAAGATGAGCAGGTGGCTGTAGCTTTCTTTCTGGGCTTTTTGGCGAACATGCCTGTCATTGTTTGGTTGGCAGAAACATTGTGTAAACTCGAATGTTTGGAAACTATCTTCTCCTTCATATGTTGGAGTTGGTCTGGTGTTGGGTTGGGATGAAGCAGAAATCGGCATAATAAACAACCCCAGAATTTAAATTCAAATTAACCTTAATTGCTGAGTTGTATGTTAAAAATTGAACAAATTGGAATGTCTTCTGATAGATTTGGAAAGCTCCCAAATTAATACATTCAAGGAGGTGGTTTACTTGGGTTTTTTTTGCTTGTGATTAAAAGTTATTGACAGATTTTAACAACATTTTCAGGAAATGTAAGCAGTAGGGCTGTGTTGAAAAAAAAAATTGGAAAATCGTTTCTGAATCAATTCTTTTAAAAAATTTACGAATTTAAACCATTCAAACATTTTCAAAATCTGTTTAATTGTTTAACATTATTTGCCCGTTTGTTAAATCTAAAATATGAATAAAAAATCCAGACAGCTGTTTTAAGGCGTAGTTCTGAAAGTGTTAACACAGTTTTTCTCTGGTAAACTGTTTCTCACCCATTGTTAAGTCGTTGAATTACAGGCATATAATTAAGATAACAGCTCAAATTAACGTTTTAATGAGCTGACCCATATCTATATCAAACTGGATCAGATTGAATCGACTTGGATGGGATCGGGATAATCGATTCTAACTGTTGAGAATCTGAATCGAATTGATTCTTGAAATTTTAAACGATACCAAGCCCTAGTCAGCAGTATCACAAGCAAGAAGTGATAAGAATTTGTGGGTGATCCTGTTAACAGTCTGGGGTCGGGGTGCTGAGGTGCCTGAGGTCTGTGCTCTGCGAGTTTCTAGTTTTCATGTGCAACACTAAGGGATAGTTTAAAAGAAAATACAATTCTGAATTGAATAAACTCTCTCAAAAACAAAACTAACTGCAATTAGGCGTCAAGCAAACTCAAATATGAAAGAACCTCCAAAAAAAACTAACCAGTTAGGCACCACATAAACCTACAGCAAAACTGACCCAGTCAAAGAAGCAACCATAGCTACTCTGAGGGAATGGCTTATGTTAAAGCATCGCCATCATTTAGAATGGCCTAGTCGAAGTCCAGATCTAATTCCATTTGAAAATATGTGACTAAATGTGAAAATGCATCTACATTTGCAAATCTGATAGAAAGATGGTTCTACAAAATATTTACTCATGGGCTGACTACAAAGGCCTTAAACACTTTTCAAATTTTATTTGTAAAACCTTTTCATAATTCTTCATCAGTTTCCATTAACTCACAAATATGCACATACGTGTGTTGGTCTATGACAAAAAAGTCCCCCAAAAATAGATTTTCTGGGTTATAGCATGACAAAAAGTAGAACATTTTGAGGGACATGAATACTTTTGCAAAACACTGTAAACTAAATATCATAAGAATCAAATCTGTATTGAAAGTGGATAGAGGTGGGGAAAGACATCTGGCAAAGAGTCACCTGGGACAGGACTTGAACCAGGGACAGCCACATTGAGGGCTAAGGTCTCTGCACATGGGGCACCTGCTGTAACCATTACACCACATGATTTTTAAAATTATTAAATGTCACCTGTAAATTTTCTAATAAGTTCTACTACAAGGTAAATCATCCTTATTTAATGAAATTGTCATGATGTATTATGCCTTTAAAGTGACAGTAAGTGCATTTAGGTCAAATATCCCATCTTCCCAGCATTGCTCCAATGATCAAATTATTTTCAAGATGGGACCATAAACATTCACAAGAACAATATGTTGTGTTAGTTTGAATGTTTTTTTGAAGAGCATTCAAACAGAACCTCTCCCAATATTACCACCACTTCTTTCACTGAGTTGTTTAGAAATGTGTTTATCTGCAGTATCGAACCTCAAAAGCCCTACAGAACAATTCTAATCCCTTCTAACCATTTCCTGCATCTGGCTTTTCCAAGTCAAATAAATAACTTAAGTAGAAAATATGTTAAATGTATTTTGCTCCCCACTATGAAATAACCCTTAGTTATTAACCAATATTTTATAGTAGCATGCTTGTGTGACCACAGGTGTGACACCTGATCTGTCGAGCATCTGCGTCTCTCTGGAAGTGGGGAGGAGCTCCTTAAATGGTCAGTCCAGCGTGTTTGGTTCTGTGGCTCGATGCTTATCAAATTGTGTTCCCGTTCCCACAGCTCCTGCAGGTCAAATGACTGAGAAGTGTGTACCTCACGGCTGCTAAGTGGTCTATCGATCAGTCAGCTGAGGCTGTGAACTGATGGACTGTGCCGCAGCAGACGAGAGCAGCGCTTGGCAGGATGGTAATGGCCCCATAATACAATGCATTCCTTTACAGATGAGAACCATGACCTGGTTTAGAGAAAGAGCCTCATTAGAGACCAGATTTAATGTTAATTGCAGCTCAAGTCCTCGTACACAGTTTTACATCGAGTAACTTGAAAAGGTACTCCAACCTTTTCATTTTTATGTTTTGTCATGCAAAAACCATCAACTCTATATCTTATAATAAAAAATGAAAAATTATACAGTTTAAATTTTTGTCTTTTAAAGAGGACATTTGAGAGGTGTGGAATGCATTGTATTCACCCCCTTTTACTGTAATATCCCTGCATAAATCCCATATATCCCTGCATCTGTGCAAGCAACTGCTCTTAATATTCACCTAAGTGGTATATAAAGTCCGATTGTGTAATCTCAGAATAAATACTACTGTTTTTCAAAGGCCTTTTAGGTTTACTTAAAGAGCAGCCAATAGAAAAGTTAGAAGGAACATAGTATGAGTGTGTAAGATAAAGTTGTGGAAATTAAAAAAAATAAAATCTAACATGGCACTGATTAAATCACAATTTTAAAACGGAAACAGTATGGAACAACTCCAAACATGGTAATCCCCTAAACAGAGAAGGCAGGGAAGGAGTATGTTACTCAAAGAGGCAGGCAAGAGGCACATGGTAACTTTGGAGGAGCTGCTGAGATCCTCAGCTCAGGTGAAGAAAATCTGGTGATCAGACCACTGTGTATGTATGTAGGTGTACTAGTGCACTATAGAAATGTGGCAAGAAAAGAAACCCCATTGTTAAATAAAAGACAGCGTCCTCTCTGAAGTCTGCCATACGCCATGTAGGAAGCAAGTGGCAGAAGGCGCTCAAGTTAAATGAGACAAAAAATTTACTTTTGACTCAACAAGCAAAAAATTAAAAAAAAATCACATCACCATAAACACAACATTTCTATAGTAAACATGGAGAGACAAAGATTTTAAAAACTTACAGCTAATCTACTATATATCATCTAGGCATATCTAAGCATAGAATGGCCCAGTTGTATTGACTGAATATAAACATACAACTTTTTCAGATCACAATTTCTAAATATTTTCACACAACTTTACATTTATGTGCTACTTTGCATTGCTCTGTCACATAAATTCAAACATACTTAAGTTTGAGGTTATATCATTACAAAGTCTCGAAAAAGCTCCAGATGCTGTGTGCTGAAAACATATCTAGAGTCAAACTGTATCTCAAATATATTTATCAGATATATAGGTGCAGGCTGTCTTTTTTTTTTATTCTATCTACACTAATATACAAAATCAATTAAATCACTTGATGTGATTTTGGATAAAAGTATGTTCAAAAGCTTTAGATTCACTTGGTGTTTGTAGTGAAGTACAGGGACAGAATGTATTTTAAACAGAATGTGACCAAGCAGAAACATCATGCAATACTTTCATGTTTTACTTTTTCCCCCACTGGTAAATCTGAGAGAAATTAGTTTTTTTACTAAACAAAGGAAGATAAAAAATTATGCTTTTTTTATCAAGAACTGTGAAGTAAAAGCACTGAAATTATTGGAAAATACATTGTGCCACCAATATGTTAAATTTTTTTCAAAGGTATCAAACACAATTTAAAGTATCAAATGTTGTGGATTTTTTTACTTATTTTACATAAAAATATTAGTACAAAACAACTATATTAAATAAAAGACTTGCTATGACTTGAAGCGGGTCACTTGGTAAGGTGGAATAGACAGAGGGATTACATCCTTTAATTGAAGTCAAATATGTGGATGCAGCCTGCCAAACATTTAAAAAAGTCACAGTAAAGGAGCTTAACCAGCTTCATAACAAATATCAAGGAACATTAAAGCCTTAAAACAATACAGAAACATACTAGGATAGATAACAGCGACTAAGGTGTAGGATGATTAACTAATTTGTGAAGGTAGATGGAGACACATAACAGGAATATACTGTAACTGAACATACTGAGCATTTCAAAATACAAGAGGAAGTTGGACTATACTTAAACATTGGAGATAAATACATAGAAGATAGATCATAGATAGGACATAAGTCCTTTAATAAGTTGAAACGTTTTCTTTAATGAAACCTGAAACAACTCCAATAGCAACAAAACAATGGGCTAAAAACAGAAAGTCCACTAAATAAGCATTTGTTCTGTTTAAATTATTTTATTTTACCAATCAACTCGCAGAAACACACTCACATACATTAAGAGCCAAATAAATTTGACATATTTACAAAACAAAATTTCTCTTACAAAACAGTATGACCCATATATAAAAAGATAAATATATTAATATATTTTCTCCCCCCCAAAAAAGTATACAGGTGGTAATTGGCACGTTCAGGAGACAGGCTTAATCACCAGGGTTGCATAATGTTTCCTATTAGTAAAATAGACGACTAAACCAGGCACATTCTGTAACACTCAGCATTAGACTGCTACAATATTTTTTAAAAACAATTCCAACCAGGGATCCAGCCCCTTTAGTCGCACAAGATATGTTTCTCTTAGAATTGATCACCCCATTCTGAAGATCACTTACAGTAACTTCCTAAAACCATCATTCAATTCACCTCGGATTGAATAGATCAAAATAGAGGTAAGCTTTAGTGCAATCAGCAAAAGAGCTATGACATTATATATATATATATATATATTATATATTATATATATATATATATATATATATATATATACACCATATATATATATATTTTAAAAAGATTAACTGGGTTATTATTAATGAGCAACATTGACACCTACTGGCTGAGCATCTTGAAAGCAGACATGATTCACACATTTACATAAACAAATTGCATGATAAAAACATCTCAACCTTAATCCCTTTGGTTGCAGTTCTTTCCAGCACATGGATGATTCTTCATCTATCCAAGCAGGTTCAGGATGGCAAGTGTGTTTATAAATAACCTGTTCTTCCTCAGAAACCTTTCCAGTTGTCCCAGAGACTTTGATCATTTCTTTGTTGAGTTTTGTCATCTCAGTTTCTCTTCTCATCCCCAGGAAGGAAGTAGGGGTTCTCGTGGCCTTCGACTAGATACGAGTAACGGGACGTGTTTTTACCTTTGAAGGTCTTCATCTCCTCCGGATTCAGATCATACGATCCTGACTGAAACGTCAGTGGAAATGAGGTGTTATTGTTTTTGAGCAGAAGTGACAGAACAGGTTTAGATCCAAACAAGCCTCACACACATATACTCAGTGCATTTACATGCAGCGAGAGAAAGTCCAATTATTGCCCCAGTCCGCTTAAAATCGTACTTTTGAAATACATATCTAAACCTTAGGCCCTGTTTAGATGGAGACAAAGTGGCTACAGTTTCAAAAACCGTGTCTGTAAAAATGGCACCAGAATAAAAAATAAAAAAAATGTGTCCATACAGTTCCACACAAACTGGTGATAAAGGACGAACTGTAAATCCTATTCTAGTATCCATAATATGGTCAGTATTTCTTTTTTTAGGACTGCAACACTGTGGGGCGCCATGTTTGTTTATTTTGTCAAATAGTTGTGCATGTGCGATACATATAGGAGTGGGGCGGTGACAACATCATCCACTCAGAAAAAATACCAAAGAGCTCATAATTATGGAGACAACTGAGCTGGCATTGTGAGATTTATCCACTTTGGGACACGATTTAAACTAGGGCTGCCACAAATGATTATTTTGATAATTGACTCATCACTAATTATTTTGTAGATTAGTCAACTAATCGAATCACGTGTGAAATGTATGTTATTGCGGACAAAAGCGCCTCCTGTAATGTGTGTTAGCTCGAAGTGTTATGTAGTATCTAAAATACTGACTTATAAGATGATAGCTCATTCAACATTTATGAACTATACAAAAAATAAAACATTAGTGGTAATCCATACATTCATACACGTGCTAGACATAGTGAAATTCCCATCACCACTGTTAGTGTTGCATCCATAAAATAATACAACAGTCTCTTCGGTCAGGAGCTTCATCAAAACTACTGAATGATCCTTATGGAAAGATCCTTCCGGCCCACAGCCATTTAACATGTCAAATCAGAGTAAACATCACATTCTGACAAAAAAAGTTTTTCAATGTTTCGTCGATGAACAGATCAGAAAGAATCGTGGCAGTCGTAATTTAAACGTGTTTCGTTTTTGGTGTCCTGGAATGCTGACTCTTTTAGATGAGACACCTATTCGATTAAATGTCTTTGCTGCTACACCTGGTTTCATCTCCATGTAAAGAGGGCCTTAGTCCGACTGAAGTCAAACAGAAGTGGACAAATCGGGATAAGGTACCCAGATAATATGATCGGCAAATCGAATTTCTCTGTATGTAAACAACAGTCAGGAGTAGCCGAGCTTTTGGCAGCATGGGAACTCTCCCTTCAGGAAGTGATGAGACAGTGGAGGCTGGAATAACTACAAAAAAACGAGCAGCAACAACAAGTGTAACACAATCAAACAGTGTAGTAGTTACAAAATGTACTGTCCTGCAGAGTTGCTGGTGTCAATTTCTTTGCTCATTGGAGAATATCCTCCTTTTACTTCATCTGCTTCAATGACTTGTCTGATTACTGCCAAAAGCTTGATTTAGATGTGCATGTAAACGTACTGACTGATAACACTACTGATTCCTTGCTATTCATGGAACTAAATAACCTACAAGTGGCCTGGAGAACAAAAGAAAATCCCTGATGAAGTTCCCCCATCAACCCGGAACACAATCACGATTAGGCATGCATTCTGTCTAAATTATCAGCAGAGTCTAAAAGCAAAGCCATACCTTACCTTTTTCCATCCTTTATGCTTCAGCTGAGAGCCCTAAAGCAACATACTGTAAGTCAGGCAAAGCAGGGAGCAGGGGTGGGTGCTAATGCTAGTAGCTCTGTGTTTGCTTTCTGGATGACTGGATATACGCTGCTGTGCATACGCTTTAAAAGATATCACATGTGTTTTTATTGTTTCAGTGTGAAAAAAGACAGAATGTGGATTTCGAGATCAAAAACCTCTAGAGTACGTCAGAACACAATACAAAAGCAGGTGCAGGATACACAATCTTTGTCAACCTGCAAATACAGTGGGGCAAAAAAAATATTTAACAGTCAACAGATTGTGCAAGTTGTCCCATTTAAGAGAGATGAGAGAGATCTATTATTTTCAGCCTAAGCAAACTTCAACTGTGAGAGACAGAATGTTTAAAAAAATCCAAGATATCACATAGCATGATTTTTAAAGAATTTATTTTTATAATGGTGAAGAAAACAAATATTTGGTCAGTAGCAAATTTTACCTCAGTACTTTGTAATGTACTGATTTAATGTACTTTGTAATGGTCAATTAGAGGTCAAACATTTGATGTAAGTCTTTCCCAGATCTACACACATGTAGATTTTTCTCTAAAGCAATTATGTTTTGGGGCTGTCACTGGAACACACAGACTTTCAACCCCCCACCACAAGTTATCTGTTGGATTGAGGTCTGGAGAACGACTTAGCCACTCCAGTATCTAGAAATAATATTTACAGTCACTGCTTTGTTTTCCTGGGTGGTGTGTTTGGGGAAATTGTCATGCTGGAAGATCCAGCCACATTTCATCTTCAATGCTCTCTCTGATGGAAGAGGTGTTTGCACAAAATCTCATGATACATGTCCCATTAATCCTTTCAATTAATATGAATCACTCGTCCTGTCCCCTTTGTAGAAAAGCTGCCCCAAAGCATAATGTTTCCACCACCATGCTTCACAGTAGGTATGGTGTTCTTTGGATGGAACTCAGCATTCTTCCCCTTCCAAAGAGTTCTTATCTGACCCCTTGACATTCTCCAAATCCTCCTCTGTAACCATAAGATCTCTGGCAAAGTTTAGAAGGGCCTGGAGATGTGCTGGCTTAAGCAGGCGGACCTTTAGAGTGCTGCAGGATTTTAATCAATAACAATGTAGTGTTACTAATTATAATTTTTTTTTACTGTAGTTCCAGCTTTATTCAGGTCATTGACCTCCATGTAGTTCTGGCCCATTTCATCACCATTCGCAAGATAATGTGTACATCACGAGGTAAGATCTTGCATAAAGCCCCCAGGACGAGGGAGTCAGTGATCTTGTATTAATTCCATTTTCTAATAACTGCTCCTACAGTTGATCTCTTCTCACTACGTTGTTTGCCAATTTTAGATTTGCTAATTCCAGTCGTGTTCAGGTGTACAGTCTTTTCCCTGGTGTCCTTGGACAGTTCTCTGGTCATGGTCATAGAGAAGGTTGGAGTCTGACTATTTGAAGGTGTGGACAGATGTTTCATACAGATAAGTTGCCATTAATAGGTAGGTAACAGGTAAATAGTGGAGGAGCTTCTTAAAAAGCTTCTTAAAAAGGAAATAACAGGTCTGTGAAGGACAACATTCTTGATTGTTTGTAGGTGCTAAATACTTATTTTCTGCAACATTATACCAATAAATTATTTTAAAAAATCATATTTGATATCCTGGATATTTGTTTTTACATTACAGACATCTCTCATCTTCTTAAAAGGGACAACTTGCACAAATGGTGACTTCTAAATATTTTTTTGCGCCACAGTATATTCAATTTCAAAACATAAATCGAGTTTGTGATGGTGAGGGTTAGTGGAATTGCTGTGATAATGGAGCAGCTAAAGTCTTATTTAAAAAAAGCAGCAAGACAGAGAGCTGAGTTAGGATGAAGTGTTTGAACTTACAATGCCATTGCTTTGTTGCTTTTTGTCCACTAGTGTGTTGGTGCCGCCCCCTTCTGTCATCTCTATGGAACCAGCTGAATCCCAGTTAGTGGTGGCACGCGGGATGGGGGTGATGTCAACAGGCCATGATTTGTTTAAGTCATCAGAGTATGGACTGGTGTTATGGTCAGGCTTGTTCCTTGAGCATCTCCTACTGATGAACAGAGAGAGAGAGCCGGGGATATCAAATGCATGGCTGGTGCTAATTTGATTCTTTTAATCCATTTTTAGTTTATAAACAGTTTCTGTTGTCTATGTTTTGGTTACAAGGAATCAGACATTCTTCTGATAATTTAAAGCAGCCAGTAGGATTTCTGAAGGTATTTTAAACTGTTTTTTGTATGTGGACATTGGCTGCTTTTTCACTATCGTTCACTTCACAACTTGATCATTTTAACATTGTTTGTTTATGAGGATGAATCAATACAGTAACGACAGTTAATGAATAGCAAAGTAAGATGACGCAACAGCCTTTGGAAAAAACTCGAGAAGGGAATGGTAAGTTTCAAGAGAGCAGTAAAGCAAAAACAATTACCAAACAGGTGAATTAATTTGCCGCTCTGGATAATTTTGTGACATAGAAAAAGGAACCCTTACAAGATTTCTACCACGTGACATTTATCCTGTTCAATAAATCTTAAAACAAACAAAAATAGCTGTAAGTTTCTTTTTGCATAAGTGTGTGAAACATTAAACTAGTACTGGGTTGGTGAGAGTCTATAAGCATCCCACATCTTGACTTAATGTTTGCCCAATCTTATCTACCACGTAAAGGTTCTCTAAATCTATTAGATTTCGAGGACTTTTCTTGTCCAAAGCTCTCTTCAGTTGAGGCAACAGATTTCCTATCAGTTAGTTCCAGACTCCAGGTAGGCCATTACAAAACTTTACTTCCATCCATGGTAAATAGCTTCTAATTGTATAGCGCTTTATTTAGTCCGTACGGACCTCAAAGCGCTTCACAATACATTAGGCGATTCACCCATTCCCACACACATTTACACACTGGTAATTGCAACCTAACAGCTGACAGCTCCTCTGGGTGAATCCCAAGCCCTTTCCTGGACAGCCAAGATATATAGTCTGTCCAGCATGTCCACCGGGTCTCTTCCAGTGTGACATGCTCTTACCACCTCACCAGGAAGGTGTCCAGGAGGCACCTCAACTGGCTTCTTTTGATATGGAGGAACAGCGGCTCAACTCTACCACGATAAACGAAGATCGCAAGCTATCTGAACCCAGACACTCTGCAGAGGAAGCTCATTTTAACTGCTTGTATCTGTGATCTTGTTCTTTCTGTATTTTTCTTCACTATTATTTACATTTTTTGAATGAATTACTTTGAGACAACTTTTGTTGTCAAAGTTATATATATAACCTTAGCTATAACTGAACTGAGCTATACATGAACTTAAGTGACAAACCAGTAAAGCAATTAATGGACAGCCACCATAGAATTTCTTTCATAAAAAAGATTCTGGTCAAAATGGATGAAAACTACTCAGATGAAACTGATTTGTGGGCCCGTATCAAAGAAAGGGAAGAAAAATCAAGAAGAAAATAGAAAATAGCTTCAATATAATAATAGCTACTGAGCAACACAATGTAGCATCCGGCTATTCTTGGAGAGAGTAATTCCTGCTGTTCTTACCAGCAGCAGTAACCCAGCAAAGCCAGAATGAGGATGAGGAGAACTCCTCCTAACACGCATGAGATGACCACCACTGCCAACAGGGACGCTGCAAAAACAAGTGATGCATTCATGAGCTTTCCACAAAAGGCTAAAGGTTCAGCTTCACACTTTCTATTCAGCCTTCATGATGCCACTTACAGTCATTGCAGTTGAAGCCAGCATACCCAAATGAACATCTGAAAGAAAACAGTCATATTTACAGCAGTATGTATTGCATTTAACAGTGAGCCCACCTGGGGGCACTAGTACTTTAACATCAACATGAAATCGTGTGTGAAGTGTGTATACTTACGGCAGGCATGTATCCCTAACTGCCTGCTGCCCACTTGGACAAGCTACAAAAAGAGAAACACAACAACTTAGTTGCCCAATTTCTTTTGCTAGAGAGCATAACAAGCTACAGATTTAGGCTTTCTACACTCGGCTGCACTCTGAAGGCAACACAAGGGCTATTACAAGCAAATACACAAAAGTACATTATGCATTTTCTTGGGGAAAAAAACTGTTAGCAGGATTCATTTGAAACATATCCAATTGTGGATCTCCTAACAGCTGATTTAATTTGTCACAACCCTGCACGCTCAGAGCCAAATCAGTGATTCCTCCTCATGTTCCCAGGGTAACATCCCAGTTAAAGAGAAATAGATTAGAGAGATAAATGAAGATCGGGTCAAGGGTCTGCATGGAGAAAAGGCTACAGCTCTTGACCTTGCCTTTGAGTTTTACTCCCTGTTGCTTCTTTCCCTCATTCCCACACAGAAGTATTTCAGTGAGAATAAGGGTTTTGTTACTCTTCTCTAGACTTAAATCAGCTAAAAACATTGAACTTTTTCCAATATTGCAGTCTGTACAGGAGTGTTTGTTAAAAGTCATAACATTTTGTCACATTACAATCACAAATTTTAATACATTTTATTTGGATTTAATGCAACAAGACATCCTGAAGTACTGCAAAATTTACGTAAAGAAAAAACGTATATGGTTTTAAAATTGTGCACATAACAAAATCTGTAAATGCAGTGCATATTTGTATTTAGTGCATATTTGTATCGTGAAAGCACTGCTGCCATGACCGCAAAGAGAAGTCTATAAAGTAGTGACTCAGGGGAGCTGGAAAAAAATGTCAATAAAAATATTTTAAACGTTGATTTGTAACACAAACCTTTATGCACATTTGATTTTTCTTATCCTTCACAGTTAGGTACTATGTGGTGTTAGTTGATAACATAAAATCCAAATAAAATAGTGGATATTTGTTTCTGTAATGTGTAAACATGGGAAAGTTAATGAGATGTGAATATTTTGTCAAGACCCTGTGTATATGAAACTTTAATAATATGGACACAAAATATGTCATAACATTTATGACACTAAATACATTTACCTTTGCAGCTGGTGCTGGAATAGATCATGGAGATGTAACCCTCTTTACAGGAGCAAGAAGATTTGCCGTTTACAGTTGTGCACTTTGTACTGAAGTTATCACAAGGTAATGGCTCCACCTTACACAGATCAGTTGCTAAAACCAAGAAAGTATCAAATAAATGTTTAAGAAAATACTCTAAAGTAATGTTATCTTCATGTATTTTCTCAGGAATTCTAAAGCATGCACACAGTTCTTGCCTGTATATGTGACATTGCCCAGAATTCCAGTGCCATTTCTTACAGCCTCTTTGATTATCTCATCAACAGACTCTTGAGTGGCAGGGCTGTCTACAAATATGTTATTTACACTTGCGATCACACTTCCAGGTCTGGAGAAATAGGAAAATTCACCAACAGAGTTGAGGTAGCATACTATATGCTATATACTATAAGTCTTTGTCCAGCAACAGAAAGTAAAAATACTCACTCAAGTTGAACAACCTCTGATCGTCTATATCCAGGCTTGTTTTTGAAGACATTTCTGAGCTACAGTGAATAAAATACAATGAGAAGACTAAGAATGAAACATGTATTAGAGCTGCTAAACTGCTTCATGATCTTACAACTCACCGCTGCTGAGATATTTGCTGCTGTCCTCTGAAAGATGCTGGAGGACCTGTTTCTCATTTGATCAGCAAATGTGAATGACAGGAAATGAAGCCTGCCTGGAAAAACTTGTGCTGTAAACACAATAAAAATGTAAAAACTTGTGTAAAAAGTGTAATCTCTGTTACCATATAGGCCTATTTTCAATTTTCAAACCGCATCTTTTATAGCACTTCTTACCAGGAACACAACGTTCGTTGAGTAGGTAGTTGCCAGAGAGACACTGGCAAGTGCCATTGAGACAGATACTTTCAACAGGACACTGGACAAAAGGACACACTGAGGAGGAGACATTTGAAAACAGTATATTTTAAACATTGTCTCTTGTTGCTTTTGGCTCACAAGTAAATGAAATTGTATTCTTAGTTCTGTTCAGATGACATTTATTACAAGGAGCTATGTTTAGTATAGGGTTTAAAAGGGAAGGAATATTTTTTTTCTACTGATCAAGATGACAAGATAAAGGTTTGGTTAGTGATTCCATTCCATGTGTGTCCCTCAAAGGTAAATAAACCCTACATATTGATTTATTTTAATATTTATTTTTATCTTATTAAATGGTTATGTAAAATGTTTGTCATAGATTCTGTAAGTTGTAAAATATTAGTAGTTCGGGGTTCTGCAAGCAGTTCTTCCAGTTCAATGTCAACATGGCTGGTGCTCATTTTAAAGGCATTGAAAGTTGCTGGAATATGATTACATGTCTGGAAACCAATGGTGCATAAATTACTGTAGACGTTATTTTAATCAGCATTTTCCTTTAATGTTCGAATGCATAAATGTGTCAGGTTTTGGTGTTTAAAGGACCCAAGAGCAGAAGCGCTTCTCGAGTGAGTAAGTTTACTTTTAATGAAAGCCAGTCCAAAATTAGGAAATGCAGAGATCAGAAATGTATGACATGAGCACAAGAAGATTAACATGAGGACAATCCAGAAAAGGACAGGGAACAAAATGTGGTTTAAATACACAAGTAAGGTAATCAGTGAGACAATCAGGGAAATGCAGAACAGCTGGGGAACATTGAGGAGGCACTGACTGATAAAGACAGGGAGAGACCTCACATTGTGACAAAATGGAAAAAATAAGTTCTAAGTCTGTATTGCTGAGAGTTGTTAGCACCACAATAATAGGCATGTTGTGCTGGACAAGTAATACACTTACCCCAGAACTCATGTAATTTCAAGATCAAATGCAGCATAGGTCTAATGTGTTGCATGTAGTTTCACGAACTGTTTCTTCATTGGAGCTGTGTTTTTGTGCTTAAACTCTAACATTTCTATGGACAGTCAGACAAAAAGGAAGTGGCACAAACCAATGACAGGAACTTCAGTGGGGGAGTTGCTGGTGATTCCGCCTGTTGTTTGAAGGGTGGTGAGAACCTCTGGGGTTCCATTGGTGGTGGTAAGGGTGATGCTGGGTGAATTTGTTGTTAAAGTAGTAGTAGTAGTGCTTTGTTCCAAAGAAACATTGGTCACTGGATTATCAAAAAATGAAAGCCAGTCAGTCCAACAACATTCAAAAGATGACATAGCCAATTTCTACACATCAAAAGACTAATAATACCTGTTGAGGTTGCAGGAGTAGAACTAGTTCTGGTAGTATTGTCAGCAGTGGGAGTGTTGCTACTGCCTGGGGAGGTGCTGGAAGGGGGAGGGCTGCTCGTAGGTGAAGAGGATGGAGTTCCTACTGTGAGTGTTGTGTTTTTGGTGACGCTGGAAGTAAAGACCGTGGAGGTCGATGCCGGAGTCACATATGTTTCAGCAGAGCTTGCTAATGTAGTAGCAGTTTGTTCTGAAGTAGTTGAATTTATAGTTGTGACATTGCTGGCATGTGGGGTGCTGGTGGTTAAAGCTGTGGTGTTCCCTATCTCTGTAATAGCTGTATGATTATTTGAGGTAACCATAGTTGGGCTGTTAGTGGTAGATGTGATTTGTGGACTTACAGTAGCATTGTCACTTGTAGTGGTTATTGTGGCATTGTTCGTAAATGTGACAAGTGCACCCGTAGTTTCTTCATTGGTTGTAGTTGTAATAGGCACGTGTTCAGTTGTGTAGTTGTTTGCAGTTGTCATTTCTGTATCATTGCCTAGTGGTGTATTTGTTACGCTCATAGTTGTGTAGTTGTCTGTTGGTGCAATCGATGCATTTGTAGTCATGTCATTGCCTGTCGATGTTATCGGATCCATTGTAGTTTTGACATCTATTGATGTGGTCAGATCAGCTGTTGTGTTGTTGCTTGTTGCTGTAGTCTGAACTTGTGTAGTCATGTTACTTATTGATGTGAACTGGGCATCTGTAGTAGTGCTGTTGCTTAACGTGGTGACTATACCTGGAGTATATGAATCATTGCTTGTAAGTGTGATCTGAGTATCTGTAGTTGTGTAATTATTTGTCGTGGTAACTCGAAAAGGTGTAGTGTTGTTGCTTGTCACTGTAATCTCAGTTTGTGTAGTCATGTTATTACTTGTTGTTGTGATCTGCACATCTGTAGTAGTGCTGTTGCTTAATGTGGTGACTATACCTTGAGTATATGAGTCGTTGCTTGTAAGTGTGATCTGAGTATCTGTAGTCGTGTAATTGTTTGTTGTGGTAACTGGAAAAGGTGTAGTGTTGTTACTTGTTGCTGTAATCTCAGTTTGTGTAGTCATGTTGTTACTTGTTGTTGTGATCTGGACATCTGTAGTAGTACTGTTGCTTAATGTGGTGACTATACCTTGAGTATATGAGTCGTTGCTTGTAGGTGTGATCTCAGAATCAATAGTCGTGTAATTGTTTGTCGTGGCAACTGGAAAAGATGTAGTGTTGTTGCTTGTCACTGTAATCTCAGTTTGTGTAGTCATGTTATTACTTGTTGTTGTGATCTGTACATCTGTAGTGGTGCTGTTGCTTAATGTGGTGACTATACCTTGAGTATATGTGTTGTTGCTTGTAAGTGTGGTCTCAGTATCAGTCGTCGTGTAATTGTTTGTTGAGGTATCTGGAAAAGGTGTAGTTTTATCGCTCGTCACTGTAATCACAGTTTGTGTATTCATGTTGTTACTTGTTGTGATCTGGACATCTGTAGTAGTGCTGTTGCTTAACATGGTGACTATACCTTGAGTAGTTGTGTTGTTGTTCGTAGGTGTGATTGAAGCACTTGTAGTCGTGTCATTGTATGCTGAAATGGTTGGAGCATCAACATTTTTTGTACTAATTGGAGAATGTGTCATTGTGATGTCTGTTGAGCTGACTGAAGCACTGGTAGTCAGAAAATTGCTTGTTGGGGTGGTTGGTGCATTTGTTGATGTGTTATTAATGGGTGCCATCGATGTGGTAATTTTGTCGGTTGGAGGAGGTCCAGCAGTTGCATTTGAAGTCTCATGAGAAGGTGAAGTATTTGTCTCTGGCCTTGCTACTGTTGTGGTTTCACCAGTTGTTGGAGCTGTAGAAGGTTCAGTCAGGTTTTTTGTGGTAATGCTTTCAGTACTGTTCCCTTTGGTTGCATCTGTAGTTGTTATCTCCAGTGGTGGACCTGATGATATCCCAGTTGTTTCTCTTGTGGTGTATTCAAAAGTTGTATTACCTACTTCTGTGGTTGGGAAATTTGTGGCAGTGTAGTGCCAATCGGTAACATTGTAAATAGTTGTGTTCACCTTAGGTGGCTCCATTGTTGTTTCCCCTGCAATTGAAAGAGAGATACAGTTTTGTTATCATTTTCGTAATTAGAGGAGGATACCCTGGATACCCACTGTGAGTAAATTCATTGAATAAAGAGCGAACACATTTTAACCAAAAATATATTACACACAAACTCCCAACTAAAGTTTATCAAAGGAGAACACCTGTTTTGTTTTTTTACACAAACTTTCTAATGTAATCTGTCTGTTGAGCTTGTTGCATTTTTGAGGTTAAGAGAATAGTAAATACCATCAATTGTCACTCAGGTACTTTTTACCTACTAAGCTATATTTATTCATGACAGACAGACAGACAGACAGACAGACAGACAGATAGATAGATAGATAGATAGATAGATAGATAGATAGATAGATAGATAATTTTAGTCTTTAAAATACCAAAATTTGTACATAACCTTATATTTTTGTCTGTCTGATGACATTATTTTAAAAATATAACATCAGACTTTAGTCTGTACTCAAATGTATTTTTTTACTCTTACTCAGCTACTTTTTACGTTTACTTGAGGAAACACGTTGAAGTGCTACTCTTACTATAGTAGAATTTTCTGCAGCAAAAGATCAACACAACATAATCCTGCCATCTCCAATTTTCTCTTTTTTCCCTCCTGATGTAACAAAGGTCATTATGAACAGCACTTCAGTTTAGATTGAGCAGATCCCAGGACATGTCTCCATCAATTTAAGTCTTTGTCATGGCGTACATTTGCTGGAATAAGGCTTTTTTATGCTGCTTTTGGAGTAATGGCTATTTTGTCTCTGTCCTTTCAGCGTATGTCAGCATATGACTCACTTTACTGTTTATAATGACATTCTGCGGTGTGTAGTGAATATGTACATTTTACACCAAAATATGTTCACCATTGTGACACAAAAGTGGCTCTTTCCTGAATAGTACGATAGGTAAGCATTCCCATGGTATTTGTACTTATAAAACGTATAAAATTGTTTGACCAGATGAGACCTGCTGAAAATAAAGCCTGACTAGTACGTTCTGATGACTTCCTTTGAGTAATGGTAGCTGCCTCAGATTTTTTCAGAATACTGAATAGTCTAGTACTTTTAGTCTGCTCTTGTTTTGTATTTATGGGGAAACAAAATGACTACCGGGACTGCTTGAGCTGCTCTCCGGCAGCAGGGGGTCTTTGATAATAGTGTTGCTTGCTTGTATCCTGTCCTCATCTGCATGAACTGAAGAATAGCATTTCAGAGGCCACAGAGAGGAACAGACAGCCAAGTTGACAACTTCATTTTCTCCAAGGAAGCGGCGAAAATATCAAGACTAATATCAGATCCTAAGCTTGATTTGATTATATTGACAGACTCCAAGGCTTTGCTTGAGCAAACATTTTTATCACTTAGTAACCGGTATTCAATTAGAGATGAAAAACCACACCCTGAAACATCACATTAATATGGGCATAGCACACAACTCTACCACTTGAAATAAATGTAATGTATTCTGAGTATCTATTCTACAATCAAGATAAAAGAAGAGCAAGTTAAAAAAGGGGAAACAATGAATTATGTGATGAGTTTAGAAGAGAGGTTTAGAATGGATATAAAGCAAACATAATGGCAAAGCATAGCATGGGATTGTTGCAGTAAAATACATGTATCAATCTGAGACAGGCTCTTTAGGATTAGGAGGTAAATACACGGGAATAGTCAGGGTGGATAACAAGAAATTGAGATTAATGCAAAACCTCTTAGATCCACTCTAGCTGATGATGCTTTGATTAGGCCCTTTTTATTCTCTCATAGATTCCCAAGAACCTATGTTTATCCATGAACATGAGTGTGTGTGTTAAGAATTTCATTGTGCAGTTTAGTGTAAGCATACCTTAGGTTATGTTTTACAGAAATGTGCTTTATCTGCTTTAAGAAGAAAAAAAATCCCATTTTAGCCATTCTCTAAATTCCTGAGTCAATCAATCAAGTAGATAACTTAGACGTCTGTGACACATTTTACTATAACAGTCCATGTCTATCATTTTTAGGAAGCATGCAGTAGAATTGTAAACAAAAAAATAAAATGAAAAATATAACTTTCAACAAATATCCTGTATTATTTATGTAAAGGAGAAGTCATTTTGTTAGGAGAGAACATGTAAAAACAACAGAGATACAATAACCAGTTTCCTAAGTGTGCACACCCTTAAACTAATACTTCACTGCAACTTTTTGTTCAGTTTGAGCATTTAGTCTTTGGGAGTTCACGTCTGCCATTAATTAAGTTTAATAGAATTAAGCTTAAATAAAGTTCAGCTGTAGTATGAGGATTTTGCCAATATTTTCACTTTTTTTCCTTTAAATAAAAGCAATATTTTGTAGAGAGTTTATGGCAGGGAATATTTCTTAGGCACTAAACTTTCAGTATTTACAAATTCTCCACAATATAAAAACCAGCAAAATACAAACTAATTAAATCAAATCAGTTTATTTATATTGCTCAAATTCACAACAGATCTCATCTCAAGGCATTTTACAAGGACATGCCACAATAAAAACAAAAGAGAAAGATTACCACAACTGGCTACTGATTAGGATATCAAAACACTGATATATCACAGTTATGTTAGGGGCCTTTTTTTAATTAAATTAATAATTGAACAAGAACTGATCAGGTAAACAAATACACATGCCATCATCATGTATACATATTTATACAACTATATATATGATACACAATTATATTTATCCATTAAACATCATAAATTCAATCAGTTACAAGCATGTCTCAAAGACATAGAAACCTGGATAATTGAATTTTCTACTTTTAAATTCAGACAAGACAGAAGTTTTTGTCTTTGGAAGCTTTAAAAAGGAAACTGATAATTAGATCACTTCATCTGGATGGCATTAAATTGGCCTCTGGTAATAGTGTAAGGAACCTTGGTGTATAATGTTTGACCAAGAAATTACATTTAAATCCCAAATTAAACAGGTTTCCAAAATTTATTCCTTGCACCTCTGGAATATTGCTAAAATTAGAAACATCTTGTCCATGATTGATGGTGAGAAACTAGTCCATGCATTTGTTTCTTCAAGGCTGGACTACTGTAATTCCTTATTATCAGGAAGTCCACAATATGCAATTAAAAGCCTTCAGTTGATCCAAAATGCTGCAGCAAGAGTTCTGATGAATATTAAAAAGAGAAATCACATTTCTCTCTTTTTAGCTTCTCTCCATTAGCTCCCTGTTAAATCCAAAATATAGTTTAAGATCCTCCTCCTTATGTATAAAGCCTTTAATAATCACGCTCCATCGTACATCAGAGATCTGATTGTTCCATATGTTCCTAACAGAGCACTTTGTTCTCAGACTGCAGGTCAAATGGTAGTTCCTAGGATTTCTAAAAGTAGAATGGGAAGCAGATCTTTTAGGTATCGGCCTCCTCTCCTGTGGAGCCAGTTCATAGTTTTCCCAGTTTTGAGGCAGATATCGGTACTCTGTCTATTTTTCAAGACTAGGCTTAAAATCCTCCTTTTTGATAAAGCTTATAGTTAGAAAGGCTTAGGTTATCCTGAGTTATTTCTGTAGTTATGCTGCTATAGGCTTAGACTGTTGGAGGACAGATTGACCACTTTTCTTCTCTCTTCTACTTTTCTCTTCTACTTCTCTCCAGATATATTTTTTCTGCTGTTATTGCGATTGTTAAACTTCTTTTCTCTCAGTGTTTTTCTCTCCATAAAAGCTACACCTGGTTTGGTATCCTGCTCAACTATAAAGTCCCCTGCTGGATGGAGAGCATCGGTCCAGATGATGCTCATAGTCACCGAGCATCCTCCATGCTGTCTCCTTCTCTGTCTTCTCAGACCTACAGATGGTCATGGAAGATGACAGCTTGTATTGAACCAGGTTTTGCCAGAGGTTTCTTCTTCCTCTCCACTGTCGCTACATGCTTGCTCAGGGATTGCTGAGGAATTGCCGTGGCTGGAGTCTGTGTGATCTGGCACAACCTCAAGTCAAGAGAATTGAATATATATATGCATTATATTGTTGAAAGATTTTCTTTACCGAACTGAAAAAGGACATATAAAACATATCTGTAAAGATCTTTCAGTTATTAAGGTTCAATCTGAGCTATTGAGCATTTTAATATGAAGCTAAAGTTGTGAGCCTGAAAGAATGAAAAAATGCAAACCTACAATGAGGATCATAAATGATTCAGGTAACCATCAGGGAAAGTCATGGCAAACATCATAAAAACCCGTGGGCCTATGTGGGGAAACAAGAGGAAGTGACAGACAAAAGGAGGGCAGAGAGATTGGATAAACAACAAAAATAAAAAATGTGTCTCTCTTCTCACTGACATTTTTAGATGGGGTCCCTTAAACTCACTGACAGGAAAATGTCTGCAGTAAATTAAGAACTTAGACCACAATACAAATAAGCTTCCACATCAAGGTAAAAAACTAAAACTAAAACATGATTTTCATTTATTTCCGCCACCTCACACTGTTAGCGGCAGATTTCAGTTTAAACCCAGGATTTCATTTTAACATGTGTTTTCTGACTGGAAAATAAATAACACGTTGGAGAGGCCCAGCCAGAATTAAAGCTGGATTTTGGAGAAATAATCTGTGGAGGGAGCCTAGTGGTTAGGGTGTTGGAAAGGAAGCCTTCCAACCTCAAAGGCTCAGAGCTCGAAATCAAAGAATAAAAATACCAGTGGAAACATTCAATATATTTCCATTGATTATTGAGGAGATTATAAAAAATTTTCAAAATGTCCGTCTAAATCTGCTCGGGGTATGAATAATTTGAGGCTTAACTGCATGTGATGATATGAAGTTATTCACTAAAAAGCAGATAGAAATCCAATGATAAAGCCAATGTGATAATGTTGAAACTGTGGCATAATTAAAAACACACTCTGCAATGCACGTCTAACTGAGTCCTGGCTTTAAGGATTTAAGCTACAGGCGGATAATCTCTTGCAGACACAAAAGAGATGACTGGGTCAGGCTGGGTGACAAGTGGGTCTAAGGTCGCTAAGTAAAAAGCCCCCTTAGGAAGATGAGGATCCTCAGAAGGGTCAGCTTTTCTACATTTTAATTGAGGATGTCTCAATACCAGTCATTAAAACCTGCCTCAACTCTCCTTTTCCTGATCTAAAAGAATAGAGTTGTATAGGAATGTTACAGACAAGATTTCTGTTCTCCCTCCTTTCAGATCGCTTACAGAAGAGACACGGTCCGGCTTTGGCCGCGCTGCTCATGTTCCAGCTCTGGACTGCAGCTTAGGGGATATTTATTCATGTGACACAATAGCACTCCTGTGAAGTACCTGCTCATGATCTGAACCTCCTGTTCCTCTTACACACACCCTCAACCTCCAACTAGCGCTGCCACTCCCAGAGAACAAATCCTAAATGGTTTTGATAACAGAAGCTGAATTTCTATGACCTGCATAGTTAGAAGACACCCTTTTTTGGTGCTGGCATCAAATATTTCCAGCAATATTTCTCAAGATGGGGGGAAACGTTCGGGCCTGAGTTAGTTTGCCAGCACATTCAGCTGGACTGCAGGAAGGAAGTAACAGATTAAAGTCTGCACACTGAGCAGGAGATGAAATTACATTTTTGTAACTTAATAATTGGGAGAAGGCTGAGCTCCAAAGGCAGGAGCCCAATAAAGACTGTTTTGTATAAGAAATTGTCCAACAGCTCACCGCTAATTACTGCACATATGTGTTGTCAAGTCTTGCAAACTGATTTATGATCTCCTGTTTTTTTTAAAGTAATACCCGCCTGAGGGGTCTTCTCATCAAAGAGAGGCATTGGACAACAGTTCAGCAGGAGGATAGAAAGGGAGCTTTTATTCCTAACATCCAGCTGAGTGCCCTGATCAGAGGACACACACAGAACGCCTCATACTGGGCAATATGCTTTTGTGGAAGCTTAGATTTAATAAACACATAATCACTGCAGAAAAGCAACCTTTCAAAAGAACAAGCTGTCTAACTTGCATGATTACATTTCCATAGTTCATTTTCCAATAGATAATACACTGTAAATGTATCTGTCCATGTTCCATACAATTAGTTAGTAGTTTTATTAATATCTATCCACTTAGTTTAATCAGTTTCAGTGTGTGTTTATTATTTTTATGTGTTTTTTATTTGATTGTTTGTTGCCCAAATAAAAAGGGCCCTATATAAAAAGTTTGAATGATAGATTGAGTATCATGCATATTCTGTAGTCAATGCCTCGAAGCAATCAGCCGGGCTTCCTTTGGTAGATAACGCTTTTATCAACTGCTCTCTCCCTCTATATATATATATCTATATCTATAGATATAGATAGATATAGATACAGATATATATATAATTAAGATGAGTTTAACTGTTTTGTAAATTGCACGAAGTAAGAAACCGGAACTGATTGGATTGTTTAAAAAATACATTTGGTTTTAAATCAATCAAACTGCATATGAATTGGACCATGATTACATCTGTTGTATTTTGGCCAAGCATAAATTAACCAAATTGGATTTATCATTAGATTTATGGAGATTTATGGACAATTAAGTTAAAGTTTAGTTTAGTTAAGTTAATTAAGTTAAGTTTGTTTCACAGTGATTAAAGCAAAGGACTAGAAGATCCCTGCTCCCCTATGCATTTACTGTACCACGACCTGATGCACAATCCTGAGACAAAAAGTACACATACTAAAAACATTTCTTTTGATGAATGTAAAGGATTTTCATCTTACATAGAATACCATTTATATTTTCATTTAAATAAAAGAATATTATTTAAAAACTGATTAATGGAAAATATGAAAGCGTGGATTACACCACTAATCTTCCAGTAAACAGCAAAAGAAACAGAGATAAAGACCACTAATGAAGATATTGCCATATTGTCATTTGACCTCTTTGAAATCTCAAGTTTGCATTTGTTGTGTCTTTCATGGTAAAAGTATTCATTACTTCATGTTGATCATGTTTTCTATGTTAATAGTTTTCTCTGATGGCTTAGAGAAACCTGGGATAAATAAATTTAAGATGTCTGACTCTTTAAATCTATTGGAGTGTCCAATGAGTATAGTTTCTTGATAACCCCCCAAGTTTATAATTTAAAGAAAGGGACCATGGAATCTCAATTAGACCTAAACTGCTTGATATTCAGCAGTAATGAACTGTCGGTTAGAAATTCAGCAAAAACAAACAACTACATCAACACTCATCAGTGTGGAGGTTGTTACGGTACGAACAAGACTTAAACATCAGCATTAAGTATACTAAATTTCAGCATCTGTGAAGTGCTTTAAAATTAAACTTAGAGAAGTACAGAGCTGTACAAAGTAATTTAAAAGCAAACTTTAAACAAGTGGTTGGGAAATGTCTGCTGTTTATTCAGGCTTTGAGAGAGATGAAGACTTATAATGGAAAAGGAAGGCTGAGCAAAGTCATCCTTAATTCTAATCTTTGTCTTTCATTGACCAAAATAAAAGTTGAATTCTCCCATAGGACAAAGAATCTCCCTTCATAGCTGAGATTTGAAGGCATTTCAGGGGAAGTTTTATTTTTTTATTCTTTTAAATATAGCCAACTAAAAGGATAAAAAAATGTTTAAAAAAGGATAAAACCACTGGATTTAAAATCTTTCCATAAAATATGAACATAACCCTAAATGAAAGAGGGCATTTGGCTGAAAAAAACATAAAATTAAAGTAAACTACTGCTCTTGGGAAGCAATGCTAGCAATTTCTGCAGTGCATTTAGGGTAACGATGTTTGATCGACTTGAAATGGTCAAATTTCTTTGTTACATATTTATTATTAAAATTTGTTTTAATTAAAATTCGCATTGTTTTAGTAAAAGTTATGGACCAACAAAGTATCATGCTTTTATTTGACAAAATTATTGAATCTGTCTAGAAGACAGGGGAGTGGCGGAGTCGCTACACCGCAGTTTTCTGGATAAAAGCGCCCGGTAACCTCTGTTAGCTTTGGTTAGGTCTGGATTAGCTGCGGGTTATCTTAATTAGCTTTTAGCTACATCAGCTCAGAGTGTCAATCATCCACCCCCCTCTTTGCCCATTTTGTATTTTCCAGGGTTGACGAGGTGCATGACTTGGCCAAGATGGCGGTGGTGGGAACAGCCCAGTTGGCTTCAATTCAGCTCTTCAGAAACCTACGGAACATACACTGAAGCTCTATCTCTATATACAGTCTATAAAGCAGCTCTTCACTCTTCATCTGGACTGTCATATAATTTTTCCTGACCTGGACTGCTGCTCGTCCTGATGTGGAAAAGTCGGTCTGATGCCTGACACAGAAATCCAACGTTTAATCTCGGTATGAAGAAGACGGTGATGATTATACGAGAAGCAGATTGTGTCATCCTACAGTTTTTCTTCGCTAATCAGGCAGTCTTTGATTTAAGCAGCTTCCCGAGCAGGAGGTGGTGGACAGAAATGACTGCTGTGCATGTGGACAAACAGACCTCTTTTACTGCAACTCGGAGGTAACAGATGGCTCCCTGGGGCAAGAGCTCGCCAGCAGGGCCTCTGCACATATCATATCCAATTAAAGCTCCGCCAGCACATGCTTTCCAATTACAGGACAAGATTTACTGTCCTGAATCAGGTCTAATCCAACAGGATGTTGCAGACACTCAGTGGCCGAGGGGAGGAGACTGGAGCAGAGACGGCAAAAAAGTGGAATGAAAGACAATATGACCCAGCAGTATGTGTGTGTGTGTGTGGGAGGGGTGAGGGGGGGGGGGGGGTGAGGAAGACAAAGCAGATACAAGGAAGCTCAATAGGTCAGTGGAACTAATATGATGACACAGAAAAACAAGGAGGAGGAAGTGTCTCACAGTTTTCCCATAAATAATCCTGAAAAATAACCAAAGATAACCTACAATGGGTGTATCTCATAATCATGGCCTGTTTTCAAATTTAAATTTTAATAAGAATGAAAATAATTCACTTTTTGGATTCTTGCTGCTCGTTACCGCCCCAGTAAGTTTTTTTACATACTGCTAACAGTATGAGCTCGTGATGACTGATGGGCCAAAACCAACACATATCAAGTCATGATACAGCGCATCTCTTTAAGTCTTCTGCTCCCCTAAACATGACATTTACTGTCGGGGGGTGGGGGGCTCCACAAAGTGTGGCGCCAGACTCAGAAAGGGAGGAGAACCCTCAGGAGGTGTCCTCATCTGGACCTATTTACTGCTCCTTCAGACTCGCACACCAAAGTGAGGTAGCTGTCATCTGGCCCAGCCTCGGCTGTTTAACACTTTGTATAGAAGCAACCTGGAGACACAGAAAGGAAACGCAGCCTGAGGATTTCCAGCCCATGGCTACGTCTGTGTTTTCATATAAGAAATGAACAAATAGAGACACGCTTTCAGAATAAAAGAAAATATAAAGTTACCGAAGGATTTGTAAGCTAAGACACAGACTGCACAATGAAGAGGACTTGAAACCTCCCCAAGCAGTTCAGTCTGACTGTCAAGAGGCCAGAGAGTGAACTGTGAGGGAAGCCGAGCTTCAGGAGAGCCGGCTGTTGTTTGACCGATGCCTCCTAACTGGCATCTGTCCACCCTCAGAGAGCTTTGAGTCATGCTGGAGGAGCAGTGAGTCAGATCCAGGACTATTTTTAGGGAATCCTGTCAAGAAATGTGTAGGTAGTACACCAAAAACAAACCAACACTCAGAAAAAAACTTCCTATTTTACTGTAAAACTTGTCTTAATTTATTAAACATTTTCTCAAACAAATGAGAACTTATTGAAACACAATATTATTGCACAGACATAAATAATTCCCCCGCTTGTGTGTTCACTTTCATTAGTAATTTGAAATAAGCCTATAGAAACCTCCGAAAGTTCTAGATTCCCAATTGGAAAAAAAAAGTTGTGTTTGTGACTAATTTTACATGTTTGGAAATTCAACTATTTACAAGACATTTGGAATTAAACATGTTTGCCAGCTTCTAATGTGAAATTGAAAAAAATCACCAATTAATGAAATGCTTTCTAGGAGAGAAAAATATACATTTGTCAATTTTAGTATTAAATGTTAGACCATTTTAACACTTGAATTGTTATTGATCTTTTTTTCTATTCTTCAAGTCCTCAACAGAATGTAACAGATAATATATGTTCGTAGCTTAGCAACAAAAAGTTATATAAATTGCCTTATGAAAGTAGATACCTTTACTTCAGTTTAAAATGGGTTAATGAGATGATGATGATAATAATAATATTAATAATATTGTAGGCTACGCATCAGAAAAATAGCCGAATGAAATGTATTCTAAACATTTCTGAAAAAATAAATAAAACAAACCCTGCTTTTGAATGAAATTGACATTACATATTAAATTAGTTTCTTCTACTTTGATTTTATGAAGTAAAACGTGTTACCTTGATGGATTTGACGTGTAATTGATCAGATTAATTGTTATAACTAATACCTAAAACAGCTCTGACTTCGTTTGAAGCACTGACACGAAAAAATTTTTTTATTATGTTTAAAAAACTTCACTTACCTTTGGCCACGGCCCCAAAGAGAAAAATCACAAGCAGGCAGCGTGGAGGCATGTTTCAGCTCTGCGGGGCTTTGTTTTAGTATCTACTTTGTAAGAGGACCTAATGCCTATGAGGCGCTTCGTGCGCCGCCGTGGGGAATATAACGGTGTTGTCCAAGCGGCGTCTCCTCCGGGCAACAGGTGGATCCTAGGAGGAAGTTGTAAAATGCCTCAGCGCCTCCGCTTATTGGCTGACGTTCATGAAGCTGTGAGTCTCCGCCTACAGCCACGGAGCAAAGATGTGGCTGTAAACCTGACATCAACAGGACAAATGAAGACGGCTTTAGAAGAGAGAAAAAAACGACAACTCTATTTTTAGCTCAGAGTTTGCATAAAAAGAAATGGGGTGACAACAGAGACTCTGCCCAAGGATAGATTAGGAGGGTTATAAACCTGAAGCTTTCTGTAAATCATTGAATCTTTTTGAAAGTACAGATAATATAGACACAAACAACAACAACAAACAGACAAAACAGAGAGGGTGCAGTTGGTAAGACTTCTGCCTTCAGCAAGGAGGTCCAGGGTTCCAATCCCAGCCTGGGTTCCTTCTACATGGAGTTCACATGTTCTCCCCATGCTTGTGTTGGTTATCTCTGGGTACTCCAGCCTCCTCCCAGAGTCCAAAATTATGACTGTTGAGTTTATTTATATAATTTCTAGTAACAATAGATGTAATCTAAAGGGACTTTACAGGAAAATATCATATATTGTATTATAATCAGTTTTTTTTTTATTCTATAAAGGAATCTAAAGAATCCCAGCAGATTGCATCAGGTCATTGTCTTAAGGTTGTGTACGGTTCATGCAGACTCCAACCCCAGCGTTCCCTCATAATGGGCAGGTTTTTCCTTGGTGAATTGCTCTCTCCAAAGGTATAAGTGTGTGTTTGCATTGTTGCTTGTTCTGTATGTCTATGTCTAGTACTGTCATGGACTGGTGACCTGTCACCAGAACAGCATATAACACAAGCAAAAGAAATTATCGGTCAATTAACCCCTAACAAATACCAGTATATTTGGGTATATTTTGCATGTACCTTTGTGTAGAAAGAGACTATGTCAATACATAGCTGCTCCAAAATGATACTTTAAAGGCGGCATTTGATTCACAGTATCAGATTTAACACCTTATTAAGGTGTAATAACACTGCAATATGTTGAATCCTGACCAAATTTTGGCGTATTTGTTATTATTATAAGAAAACACAAGACTCTTTGAAACCCATTTTGGACATTATTCTTTTAGTGGGACAAACACTTATAGTGACTCAAGTTAATTTGGGTAAATAAAATCCCAAACAGTTGCATAGAAAATGTTTTGTTATGGGAGATGAAGTTTTGGTTTTGAGACGCATTAGTAGATGTTCACCCAGACCACTGTTTATGTAAGAACCGTCACCAGCCATCAGGAGCTGTTGTTACATGAATGACTCACACACCATAAAAAATGATTTTTTTCTTCTTTTTTTTTACGATATAACAGAGACAGTGAACTTCAGACTTCTAAAAATGTTTTTGTTCTGATCCAGGACAAAAATGCTGCTCTCATTTTGTTTTGTAAATCTCCTCATCTTTTCCTCAAGGTAAAGGATCAACCTCAAATTTCTGTGTTTTATTATTTTATGTTGCCTGTAGCAAGTTTCTATTAGTTGTCCCACTACAGCTTCAACATGCGGTGAAACAGGAGGTCAACTTAGCTTTAAAATTAATTTGAGTTACTTCAATCCAAACACAGACGTGTGAACAATTAAAGAAAAGGCAAAGTAAATATGACCTTTTGGATATTGCATGTTCTTTTTGGTATGAAGCCCTATAAAGCACAGACTTATTCAGATGTAAAAAAAAAACAAAAAAAAACTGTTGTTACTGTGCACCATTAAATAGATTTAGCCATTCACATAAATCCGTTCTGTCAGGACAGAAGAAGAAACCCTTACATATGTTCCAATGTTATGCTACCACTTAGAGCAACTAATGAACAGACGTTCAACTTGCTTCAGATATGCTCAAGTTATTTGAAAGTTTTCTTTAAAACATTACAAACTTTTATTCCTTCTTATCATTTGGAGATTTTTTTAAAGGTATGTTTTGGATCTTGTTGCAGATATGCTATTTGTACCAATGGCATAATTTTAGATTGGCGAGATGAGTTAGAAATTTGCATCAGAACAGAAGCTTCTTTTCTGAGGAGGGGACCATATACAACATTAAACATAAATGTTGCCATTTGATGCATTGTACTAAAATCAGTTGTAAGCTAATTCACATCTACAGTGCACAAAAGAGCACAACTCCAACCAAAAGTAGGATAGAGGAAATACTACATTAAAATTGGCCTTTGGTGGTAGAGTATAACTACTAAACCATGCCTAAAACTATAAATGTAATGCATATTGGGATGGGAAAGTTTAGATTTAGTAAAAAGGAATCTGAGGAAATCAGCGACATGGTGGCCAGTCTCTACATTTGCTTCCTGTATGACCTCTGGTGTATTTTAAAATGTTATTGCTCACTTCTGATGTTTTAAATGGTTTAACACTTATTTACTGTCTTATTTGCATGATCTCCTTAACATTCATGTTCCTTTAAGAGTGAACAGATGTGTTGCCACAGTTAATTTGAAATAGCAATATGATTACTGACTACTGATTACTTCTTTCAAAAAGTAACTGTTATTTTATTGATTACCCCCATCTATGGTCATAAACTCTGGGACGTGATGAAAAGAACGAGATCCTGGATACAAGCAGCTGAAATGAGTTTCCTCTGCAGGTTGTTTGGGCTTTCCCTTAGTGATAGGGTGAGAAGCTCGGTCATCCGTGAGGGGCTTGGAGTAGAGCCACTACTCCTCCACTTCGAAAGGAGCCACTTAAAGTGGCTCAGGCATCTGATCAGGATGCCTCCTTGACGCCTCCTGGTGAGGTGTTCCGGGCACGTCAAGCCAGAACGAGGCCCAGAGAAAGACCCAGGATAATCTAGAGGGTCTAAGTCTCTCGACTGGCATGGGAAACGCCTCAGAATTCCTCCAAAAGAGTTGGCCCAAGTAGCCTGAGAGAGGGAAGTCTGGGTCTCTTTGCTCAAACTGCTGCCCTCGATCCCAGATAAAGGGATGGGGGGATGGATGTTGCTTGTTTTCCTACTGCTTTATTCACCGTTGAACCTGTGTCCCCAATCATTTTTTTTTCCTTAAGAAAATTACAAAAATATTTACGCACAGTGCCTTGGACAAATAAGTTTCATTTGATTACTTGTATGGCAATAGTAACATGTTATATTAGTCGTTACTGTGATATTGGAGTAATGCTGCTATCCAGTTGTCTCGTACACTCCGCGACCGTGTCGCTGTGTGCGAGAACGTGACGTAATTCCCCAGTTATAGCATTCCAGTTTGTCTTTGTGACAATCACTACACGCCGAGTCCGAAAGAACATGGACGCCATCAGGGCAGCAGCTGTCGTAGTGCTACAGGGGAGTTTCTAGTCATTGTTATTGTTAGCGATAATTGCAGACCAGCATGAAAAACAAAGTTTTACATTGTATTGCACTCAAAGCAAGACCATGCAGTGTATAAATTGCTGGCTGGATTAAAGCAGCAACGTAGCCAAGTGTGTAAGTGCATTTAAAAACGACATTGAAATGAGCAACATAGTACTAATAAAAAGAAAATACATATCAACTATGGGCACAGCTATCTTTGTTCTCGGAGTTGTCTGCTGTATTTGGTCTACTATCAAGAGCTCCGACTAGGAGCTCAAATATTCCGAGCTAAAGGGGGCGTGTCTTGGTGAGAGAAATGGGAAATATCCCATTTCTAACTCTGAAGAGTTAACTGGATCGCCTCTTAACGAGCTACTAAATAATACGTTACTGGCATCACTGCTAACCAGCTAGTTTTCTCCTCAATGTTCCGAGATCAAAGCTAAAACAACAAGGTGAGCAAGTGTTCGCGGTGGCTGCGTACTGACTGACTGTGGACTAGCTTGCTACCTGTTCATACCACTCAGGCTGTACAATTATTTACATTTCAGCTAACATAGTCTCTTTTCTCTGGTTTGTGGAAACCTAAACAGCTATTTTAATCCAAACTCTGTGTTTTACTTAACGTTCTGCTCACATTTTTTATGAATCTGCGATAAGTGTAGTTTTATGGCCACTCCAAAAGGATGCTTTTGTTGTCCTGTTTCTGAAGTTACATCTTGGTCAGATATTTGTCTTCCAAATGGACAACCCTATGCATGCTGACAAACTAGTTGCAAAGTGGTAAAAGGAGATCAGAGTCAATATTTTAGAGTGACCCTCACAAAGCCAGAAGAGTTAAAATGGTATGTCATGGTGTGGCCTCAATTACACTAGTTTCTGTTAGAAGTCTTACAGGCAATTCCAATTGAATAACAAGGAAATGCATTTGATTTCTTGCAAATTGTTGTATCACTTAATAAATAAACACACTTTTGTTTTTTAGAGGAAAAGTTTTGTCTGATTAAAAAAAAAAAAAAACACCCCATCAGGCTTGACTGATGGGGTGTTTCTGGACTGGAAGAAGAGAGGCCTATGTTACATTAAAGATATTTACATAGATAATAACTTTGCTTCCTTCCCTTTGCTCCAGGCGAAATATCACCTCCCTCAATCGCATTTTTATCGGTATTTACAAATCAGACATTTTGTAAGAGAACATGTTTCTGATTTCCCATTGAGACCACATGATTATAATTTTTACGATACATTTCTCTTACAACCAAGCTCTAAACATTTGATTTCCCGCTTTGTCACTGCTTTTGAGTCGCCAGTGAGTTCCAGTCATCTCAGGGATACATGGTCAAAAGAACTGGGTGTTCCACTCTCAGAGGAACTATGGGAGGAGAGCCTGTCCAGCATACAGAAGTGTTCTATAAATTCAAGATATCGGTTGATTCAATTTAAAGTCGTACATAGACTGCATTATTCCAAAATTAAACTTAACAGAATATTTGAATCCGTGTCTCCCATGTGTGATAGATGCAACACAGCCGAAGGTTCACTCTCACATTTATTCTGGTATTGCCCAGCACTGGACAGTTTTTGGAGCGACATATTCAGATGGTTCTCTAAGCAATATAAAATAAATATTCAACCAGACTGTAAATTGGCGATTTTTGGTTCCTCTGAAAGGACATCAACCCTCCCTTCCCACTGTAAGCAGGCTCTTAAAACAGGCATGGTAGCAGCCAAAAAATTAATCTTACTGAACTGGAAATCTCCATCATCCCCCTGCTTTAGGAGGTGGCTTAATGAAATGGTTTTTGTCTCAAGGATGGAACAGATTCGCCTGAGTAGAGGGAATGCACCTAAGTTCTATGAGAGAACATGGAAACCATTTTTAGCTTTGCTGGATGAGACTTAACGACCAATAATAAGAATAAGACTGCTTTGTGGTATTTGCAATTCAACTACGTTTCCTGTACTGTTGATATACTGATCAAGGCTCTGATCTTCCTCTCAGGTTTTTTTTTTTTTTTTTTTCTTTTTTTGGGGTGTGTGTGTTTTGTTTTGTTTTGTACTCTTACCCCTGATGGTATTTTAAGACGGAAGGCACTGGACGACTTTGCTTATAGTATATATCTTCATAACCTTTGTCTTTACTTCTTTTATTTCATTTAACAATGTCAGGTGGTGTATGCCTATTTTGTATGTAGGTTTTTGTGTTGTTTTTCTTTTTTCCTTCTATTTTGTTAAAGAAATGTAAAAAAGTGAAAATAAAATATTAAAAAAAAAAAAAAAAAAAAAAAAAAAAAAAAATTGTTTGTTTTTGGGATAAAAAGCTTATTTTTGGTTTTTCTGATCCTTTTTTCTCAATGAAGATGACGACTCTCAAAATCACAGTGACTCAGTTCTAAAAACAATAATTTCCTAAGAACAGATACTTAACCTAACCTTCAAACTTGTTATTTAGATAAGGCTCATGCTCTTTTGCTGCTCACAGCAAAATATAAAACCATATTATCCTGCCAGAGTAAGTTTGACAGCGTTCACTGCACATCTGTGTCACCTGTAATGTACTAAAATCAGCAAAATACTTTTTAACAGAGGTCATAAGATTCAACTACACTACTCTTTCTTAATGTATTTCTAAAAATTGCGTAAGATTTGATAAACAGCACTAGAAAGTTAATAATTACATATCCCTTTGTGTAATTCCGTATCAGAACCTCGTCACAAGCGCTCAAAAACTGTCAGTTGGAAAAAACGAAACAATGCGTGGTTAAACATAAATGTGCGGAATGGTCATCATTAAAAAGAGAAGTGTTCCAGTAGTTTAAACCTGGAAAGTATTTTCAGATTAATTCATTGTTCTCTGCTTTTGATGTGTGAGTATGAGAAAAGGACTATCCTCTCAGGTGTGGCATGTAATTGAAGCATCTTTGCCTTATGACAGAGTCGAGTCATTTTGGTATTTGATTGACAGCGGATGACACAGCAGCCTCTCTACTAAGTCATCGTATAACTTTGAATAAGCCCCAATTTCCTATCATTGTCAGGAATTGTGAATCTGGTTCCTTGTTTAGCTGTGCAAGAATGGTGAATCATGTTACTCAGGGAGTTACTTGGAATATACAGTTGAAACCAGAAATTTAAATTCCTTTTTTTTAAATGACACCTCACATTTTGTTCCTCACTGTCTGACTTTAAATCTTAACTAAACCTTTCCTCCATCAGGTGAGAACTACCAATTTTTCTATTTGCTAAATGCCAGAATAATGAGAAGCACATTGATAACAGCATAATTCTACTCTTTTCTATTTTTACCACCTTGCTCATATACACAATTTTCATGGACCTGAGACAACAGGTGTGCGATGGCCACCCCAAAATATTGACTTTGTTGTCTTTAAGCCACTTTCTAAGGAATTTGGTTTTGTGCTTAGAGGACGATGTGCTTACAGACCATGTTTTTTTTCCCCCTGGATTTTCTTTTCTCATTTTGTATACCTACGATGAAAAATTGCAGGCCTCTTTCATCTTTTATAGTGGGTGCACTTGCATAATTAGTGGCTGACTAAATACTTTTTTGACCCATTGTATATTGTCATTTGGAAACCCATTTATGCTCAATCTTTGAATTTTTAGCTGATGTACTCAGATATTGTATCGGTATTTGCGTGCAATGTTTTTTTCCTCTCGATGGGAATGTGAAGTGCTCCAGTCCTTTTTGCAGAAAACACCAACACATATTAATGCAGCTAGCCCAGTACTTCAATGTACTAAGCACTTTTATTTTTTTTATTTTATTTTTTTGTGGGGCTGAAACACATTTTGATTTAAAACAAATTCATGGGTGGGACACAGAATCAATCTTCTTTCAATGGTGTTTATCTTTGCAAATTATTAATTGAGCAGTTGAAAGTGGCCCTTTGGGGCATGTGGATATTGTGCCCAAAGATTAACCACTTATTAAGGTCAGCAGTTATTTTACTTTCTTTCCTGACAGGTTCATGATGTCACACAAGAAAGCTAAAAGTTTTATGTGTGGTATTTAACTACATCCACAGCTGTGCTGCTATTTAACTCAAATACTGTAAATTAACCAATCTGAAGCTTGCAAAGCTATGAAATTATCATTTGGGCAAGTTGTGTAAAGATATACTAATTGTGTTTGTAAACTTCTGAGTTTGAAGGGAGTGTTTTAATTAAACCTCAGAATTGATCTAATTTTTTATCCTGGTATGTAGAAAATAGTAATTGTTTTGGTAATCATATTGGACAAAAAATATATTTTTCTTTTAATTAATCATCAAACAGAGAAAAAATGATTATGCATTTTATTCATAGTGTAACTAAATATTTTATTTCAACTCTACGTTTACTAAATAGGTGAAGTACACAAGCAACAATAACTTGTAATATAGAGATTACATTTCTGAAAAATGACTAAGAGATGCATGAATAACTTTGTTATTGTGTAATCACGTTCACAGTGACATGGCGTCATCTCTCACTGTAGCGTTTTAGACCACTTCATTAATCCAGTCCCTTAGAAGTATTTTCTTGGCAAATCTTTCATCATGGCTCTATCTTCATCAAAGACATAACAAATATCCAGCAGAAGAGAAACGCAAACGCCTTAACCTCACTCATATCGCACGCAAATAGCTGCACACATTGCAACATATTTCAGTGCCTTGTGCTGCATTTTATCCTGCCAAACACAAAGACCTTTCTCTGTAGATACAATTGTGTCGTGTTACATGCCTGGAATCTGGGACAAAGGTTTACCTCGCTTAGAAAAAAACAAATCTTCAAGGATGTTTCCCAATAAACCTTCATTTTCCGTAGCTGAAAGTTTTCCCAGCTCTTGCAGAAAAACCCCCCCAATACAATAGTCAGAAACAAAGGGTACATTTTTAACTTGTTTGCATGAATTACTTTTTATGTTGACGTTTAATATATAATTAAAATTTAAAAAGCGATGCATGTTGTTGCCTGCTTCAATTGCTGATCTGTAAGGATATTAAATGAGAAATTTTACAACTTTACATCTGTACAGCAAGATGTAAGATCATTCACACTGAAATAAACCTTTTATCATAAAAAGAAATTCTTGGTCAATGTTTATTTTATGTCTCAACCTTTTAAAGCATGACAAATAAAATGGAGGATAAGCAATTACTCAAATCAGTGACCTTTTGTATATTGCAAATAGAGGATTTCTCTTATAACTATTTATTTTTCTTTAAACTATCAACTTTAGAGACGCCACCTTACACCTTATGGCTTCTTAGATGGAAAGTACAAATAAACTTAGGTGGCTATTTCCGTATGCAAAGGCCAACTGTAGCACAAATTCAGTATCAATGTGGCGCAGATGTAAAGGAAATTTTATTCCTACTTTTTAAATCCGTCCTTTTAAAGACAATCACTTGCCTCGCTGGTTTAGTTCTCAGTTTGGCTATTCCTAACAATGGTAGGAACTCATTGTGAATCAAGCTGAAATATAAACACTAAACAGGATTTAACTAGAACCAATGAATTTGTGATTCATCTAAAAAAAAGATAACAGAGGAAATAATTAGACGTTTTGGACCTGTCCAAAGGAGCTATAGTGAATACAGGGCTTTGAAAATGTATTTATTACATCCACAACTTTCAATATTTAATGGGATTTTCAGAGATAAGCAAACCAAAAACAAACACACTGTGCCCAATTATTGGTAAGAAGACGGGAATTAGTAAATTTACAAATAAAATCTAAAAAATGTGGTGTACATACTGTGGGGAGAACAAATATTTGATACTCTCACACTTACAAAGCATGTAGAGGTCTGTAATTTCCATCAAATGTACTCTTCAACTATGAGGGACAGAATCTAAACAAAAATGCAGAAAATCACAGTGGATGATAATAATTTTAAATTGATTAATTTAAATAATTAATTTCAATTTTATTGTATGACATAAGTGTTTAATTCAGACAAAGAGAACTCAATATTTGGTACAGAAATATCTTTGCAATTACAGAGATCAGACTTTTTCTGTAGTTCTTCACTAGGTTTGCGCACACTTGAGCAGGATTTTGGCCAATTCCTCCATACAGATCTTCTCCAGAGCGTTCAGCTTCCGGGGCTGTTGCTGGGCAACACGTATTTTTAGTTTTCTCCAAGGATTTTCTATTGGATTCAGGTCTAGAGACTGGCTAGGCCACTCCAGGACCTTGAGATGCTCTCACGGAGCCACTTCTTGGTTACCCTGGCTGTATTTCGGGCCATTGTCATGCTAGAAGACCCAGCCACGACCCATCTTCAATACTCTTACTGAGGGAAGGAGATTTTTGGCCAAGATCTCATGATACAAACATACGTGTGTTACTGATGGTTTTCTATGAGACTGAGGTCCCAGCTCTATTTAGGTTACTGACCAAGTCCTGCCGTGTAGTTCTGGGCTCATCCCTCACCATCCTCATGATCAATGAAGAAGCTCCAGACCAAGGGAGATTGACCGTCGTCTTGAACTTCTTCCATTTTCTAATTATTACACCAACCGTTGATGCCTTCTCACCAAGCTGGCTGCCTACTTTCCTGTAGCCCATCCCAGCCTTGTGGAGCTGTACAATTGTATTACTGATGTCCTTGCACAGCTCTCTGGTCTTGGTCATTGTGGAGAGGTTAGAGTTTGTTTGATTGTGTGGGCAGGTATCTTTTATACAGACAACGAGTTCAAACAGGTGCAGTTAATGCAGGTAATGAATGGAGAACAGGAAGGCTTATTAAAGAAGAACAGGTCTGTGGGAGCATAAATTACTTATTATTACTACTTACTACTTATGTCATGCAATGAAATGGAAATTTATGATTTAAAAATCATCCACTGTGATTCTCTGCATTTTTGTTTTAGATTCTGTCCCTCACAGTTGAAGAGTAAATTTGATACATATTACAGACCTCTACATGCTTTATAAGTGGAAAAACTTTTTAAAAATAAGCAGTGTATCAAATACTTGTTCTCCCCACTGTGTTTTCAGTCATCCTGGGACAATATTTTATAGAACCCCTTTTTACTGCCATTATAACTGCAGGTCTTTTGTGATATGTCTCTACTCAATTTGCACATGTAAAATATTTTTGCCCAATCTTTTTTGCAAAGAGCTTGCTATATTCAGCTCTGATAGCGCATTTCTGATGGTCTAATGTCTAACATTATAAACCTGTCCAAAAAGTTCAGTTTTGATGTAATCCAAAAAGAAAACCTTTTTACACATTTCTTATTATTTTGTTTTATTATTATTATTTTATATAATCTCCCCAGTGCTTGTGTGTGTTGGTCTACCACGTAAGATCCCAAAAACAAACACATTAAAGTTTGTGGGTACAGCATCACAAAATGTGAAAAATGTCCGAAGTAAGGCCTGTATACAAACAATGTTGAAAAGGAACTGTTACGCAGTGGGAAAAGAGGAAGAGGAACACAGACGAGGTTGGAGGGTTAGAGTAAGAGTGAGGCAGATTATGTACTGTGGTAGAACTTACATAAAGTAATGGAAAAATGACTTTCTACTGAATATAAATGTTCACATTCTCTACAAATTGACAAATTAAAATAGAAAAAACAAACATTTTTATGGTCATTTGAAACACAAGCTATTTCTTTCTTGCTGTTACTAGATTATTTGTCTCTCTATTTGCTTCATTTGGTTACAGAAGTGGCCTTTGACCCCCTTGCTCAGAGCCCATTGTACTGCACAGTTTTGATGTGTTTCAATGAAAGCACATGACTCAAATGAGCATATCACCATCTCAGCATGCCATCCAGTCTTGATGAGCGATTTATTTAAATCAGACATGAAGCAACAGGTAAACATCTAAAGGGAAATGCACACCAGTGTCAATAATATGGCCTTTATTATTTTTCCATTAAAACATCCTACATCTTTGAATTCCACTGGTGTCATTTTTATTTGATTGTCTATGTGATGGTAGGGAGGATGGGGTTAAATGGGTGGAATATGGAGGGGTTAATATTTAGGTAGGTGGACGGTGGGGTTGTTTTCCCGGGAAAATATGTGTATTTGTAAACTGCAGTTGTTAAATGGTTCCTTCTTCTTTGTTCTAAAACTTTGAATTACATATCAACTGAAGATTATTCAATCATGAAACACACTTTAGAAATTTTATGTAGCAAGTGCAATAAAATGTTTGCAATTACCTTTTCTGTACAATGTCTGATGATTTGTCCCTGCTGGACAAATCATGGACCACATAGCTGGACCACAGCATCCTGATGTGCATTTCAGGACAATGGGCCCTGAGGACCAGAGGTCAGGATTATTTATTTACAGTAAGGATCTTGCATAGATGTGGGAATTTATTTTTTTTCCCAGACAGTCACTAAATTGATGATTTATTTTCTTCATATTTTCATATAAAGCACCATCCATATATATTAGCACTTTTTGAAAGGGTTTTATTTTTTTAATCCTTGCAGTGGTATAATCTCACAATGAACAATAGAGAAAAAAATCAAACATTCATTTGAAAATATTTGAAATAATTACATCCCCTCTAACTATTCCTGTATAATAAATGTAACAATCATTTTTATGATTTATACTTTACATGGCTCTTTAATTGTAGAATTGTGCCAGTCATAGTTGCAGTTCTGTTTTGTTGTTTTGGTTCAGGCATAGCTTTTTTTGGGAATGTTTTCCCTCTGGTTTTAGTTGCTGTGCAGCTGTAAGGATTTGTAATCTTTTCTATATCTTATATTATTATTGTTAACTATTTATAATTTGCATTACTTTTTATACTTGCTTACTTTTATACCTGTCTATTTTGTTTAATACCTGTTTTGTGTGTGATTTCTGCATCTAAAAACTGTTGGAAATTCAATTTTTCTGAGTGAGTTATGCTGAAGGGATTAAGTGATAAAAATGAAATCTTACTTTTTTACTTTCAGACTGTGGTTCTGAAATATAAAGTGGCAATGTATTGTTTTTACAACCAGGAGTAGAAAATACTCTTGGTAAAAGCATGACAAATTCCTGAACTACTACTTCACAGATGCAGTGCAGGGCCAAAGAGCAGAGATAGAAGGAGGAAGTTCAAATCATCTCTTCCATCAATCATAATGGGTAAGGATAATATCCCCAACTCCACTGTCTCTCTGCCCAACTTCTTAATTATACAGCCAGAAAGATCTGAATAGGAGCTGCTAAAGCAAATTAGGTGGATTAGCAGTGCTTCCTAACAACTGATGGTGTAATCCAGGACATGCTACAGTGGGAAATATCTCTACTGCGCAGAAGTTGAGCTGTTAGCAGGTCATATAAATCATGTGAATACACTGTTGCTATATGACAGCCTTTTGGGGAGCCCAACTCTTCTCCCTTTCCAGATGGCCCATGGGTACCCTGGCCAAAAAAAATGTATGAAAGTCAATGGAATGATAAGTTATTTTCTGGTTTGCTTTTTCTTTTCCTGAATCAAACATATTCTGTACCTCAAATCAAATGATAACTCATGATGTGAATTTCAAGTGCATTTATCATGTTGTTTCTGATAGATTTGCTTACAAAACTTCGTAATTTAACTGACTACAAATCAGAAGTCGCATGTATGATGTCATTGAGCTAGCACAAGTTAGCACTTGAAACACTAACTGAGACCTTGTAGAGCTCGTCCCGCATGCTGGCTCTCACTCAACCGACTATTTCTTCCTGAGCACAGAAGCCACTTTCCACATGACCAAATTTAAAGTAGTTTTATAGGTTGTATGTGGAACATTTTAATTGAAAAAATACGTTTAAAAAATAATAAATCCACTGGGCTTTTAGACGGGTGCAGAATAAAAGTACAGTTCCTTAAAGGGGCTAAATCATGGTATTTTACAGCTTTCAACATCTGGGATAGACATATATATGATCAAATCTTACTGTTGGTGTTATAAGTTAATAATTTGTCCTGAAATTTAACTTGTTTTCTGGACTTAATGTTGGACCAGGAAGTAAGACACCTTGTTTCTTTATAATTCAGGAGGATTACTCAGACATGTGTGAATTAAGCCAAAAACCACTCTGGCAGGGTTTTTATTAGAAATTTACACTACCAGATGGTTGAAAACTCCAAAAACTTGATTTTACATGATATAAGCAATTAAAAAAAATATATATTTTAATTAAAATATAATAAAATGTTAATTTAAATCGGGTAAGACAATGGCGTTATGTTTACTTCTACCAGCCAGTAGTGACCAGTTGCAGGTTGACAGATACGGTCTCTATGATCCAACTATATGATCAGCGCTGCTTGGCTCACACTGGGAAGAATGATGGAGTCAGCAGGTCAAACGGCTTCTTTAAGAGCCCCGGAGATATTGTTATCTGTCTCAGGTGAGAAGTTATTGGAAAAGAACAGAAACTAGACTAGTTTTAGGTGAAGCCTACACTAGACTGACCCACATAAAACATTTCCCCGGCATCAAACAGACACGGAAACTGTGGCTTTCCTCCTGGATTGGTAAGCTAGTTCACTTGCTAACTTGGCAAACATTAGCTGTCAGTTAAATGCCCCTAAAAAACATTCCTCGCTGGACACAGTTCAGGTTGGTCACCGGATGTATCGGCAATGGACCAGGCAACAGCTGGAATTATGTTTTTGTTGTTGTAAGTACAACCTAGATAAAGTAGATGTCGCTATCCTGCTCATGTTCCATATACAACCTTTATGTTTAATGCTCCTTCCTTTGTCCTGGAAGGAGTCGAAACTGACTAAATACAGTGATTTTTCTTCTTCTTCCATTGTAGTCCACTACGTGTTATCACACAAAACCTAAAGTAACTTTTGTTGCTGGTTGAAAATTAGCGCTTTCTTTGTATCAAAGAATCATTTTTTTGTGATTCTGTTTCTCCGATACATATGCCACCCCTCTATTTGGGAAGAGTGAGGAAATGGATCCAGTAATGCAGCTACGGGTATAGAGTTGCCCATGTGTACAATATTTGAAACAATAGATACCTGGACTTGCATGGGTCTGGAATCAAAGGAAAGGTGAATATGTGCAAAACCATCACATAACCTCTAGAGACTTTGTCTTGCGACCATGCTCAGTGAAATGGTAAATATAATGTTCTTGTATGGAATTTTATCAAGTCCAAGAACTCCAAAGAGCTTTCCACTACAGTCAAACACCCATTCATACACACATTCTCACACTGATGGTGGTAAGCTACCGTAGCCTCAGGGACAATTCGACTGGTGGTTTGAACTGACCCTGAGGCAAAAGGATAAGACAGGTATAAAAAATATAACATTGTTGGGGCACCGTTTTTTCAGTTTGATTAATGTTACTGCAATAAAATACTACCTTATTGTTTGTCTTTTTTACACATATTAACCAGTGGTGTCAATAAATTGACAGGGCGTAGTCTGTCTTTCGGTGAGTAAAACATCAAAGTCGTTTACAAGTTTCGCTATAAAATAAGTCTGGTTTCTTCAGTGTACATGACTACAATGCTACCTGCCTGCAGTATAAAAAACCCAATTTATATTCATGCAATTATTCTTCAGCGATGGCTCATATTTCAACATCATCAAAGCTCACTCCTTCCCTCTATAACTGTTTTTCCCTGTTTGCTATCGCTCTGTGCACACAGCCCAATATGTGGCCATTTACCAGTGCTGAAGATAAGAACATCATTCACGTCACTCTGGGAGCAGCTAGAGCAAACAAAAGCGCAGACGCCGAGGACACAAAGATCACACACTGGGTTACACTAGGCATCTGCTGTGATGGGCCGAAGCAGCTCTTTCACACCGTTTTAACTGCTCTGTAGCCCAACAAAACAACGTCACATTCCTCAGGGTTACACCTTTTGGCTTTTTTATGGCACATTTTTTACATTTCTTTCAGGGACCAAAGTGAAATCCTTACTTATCAACAATGACGCATATGATGATGCTCAGAAAATCTGAGTCAAATTGCCAGAACATGAACATTTGTCACGTTAGAACAGAAAAGGTATGGTCATTTATTAACAGTACAGGGTTAGGCAGAGGCTGGGTGTGGACGAAAGTACAAAGAGAGCCTAAAAGTCCCCATTTTGATGTAATGCTGTCGTCAATCACAAATTTTAATCTGGGTCGGTTGTGAGGTAGCATAGTTCTCTTTTTTCTTAACAAGGAAGTGATTTAATTCCTCAAACAGAACATGAAAAACAAACTATACATCAAATCTCTCGTGTGACAGTTAAAGGTTGAAAGGAAGTAAAGAAATGAGGGCTTCAGGTTACAATTGATTGTGATCACTATAAAGTGTACAATTCTAACAAAAAATATTCTTGAACCAAGTCAGTTTTTGTTCAACTAAACAAAAAATACAGTGTTCAAAGTTTGATCAATACTAAACAGAATGGATTTGCAATACAAATGAACAAGTCTGCTTGGAGGCAGATGCACTCACTGTTCAAACAACTTTATGTACTCAAGTAAAACAGGGTTTTTAAAGTGTGGATCGGAAAACTTGTGTTTGCTTTACATGACCTGCTGTCAAATAAATAACTCATTCAATGCAAAAGAGAGGGTAAACCCATTTGGAGATAAGTTTCTTGTCAGTGTTTGCACTCTTTCCTGAAACATCGGCTCTTGGGTCACTTTTATGGGGTGTGATATGATTTTAAAAGAGCGCCTGAACTGTGGAATTCATTAACTTCCCGTTAAAAGAAGGAATGAAGACTTAAGCGTTTCCTATAATCTCTCAACTACAATACTGAGTAAAAAGAAAAATGTTTGAAGCTAATAATTCTTTAGGCTGTCTCCTTTTGGTTTCTTTTATGTACACTTTGAGTCCAGTTCCCACAACTTCAGTGGAGTTTTTTATTTGAATAATTTAGGAAACAATCAGCCAAAATAAGGCCCCTAAATTTAAAAGATTAATATTGTTTCGGAGTATGTTGCAACTACTAACCTAGAAAGACATTGCCATCTACCTAAAGTGACATGTCAGACAAGAACATCTATCAGAAAAGAAGAGGCCCATGGAAACTCTGGAGCAGATACATAGATCCACAGTTGAGTGGGATAATCTGTCGACAATTAGCAGTGTTCTTCTCAAACATAGTATTTGTGGATGAATGGCAGGAAGGAGGTCAAAAGAAGTCATGAATAGAATTTATCATGAACCATGTGGAAGACAATGTTTTTGTTAGATGTACTTTTGGCCCAAACTTTTTGCCCACATGCTATGTGTTGAAAAAACTAACAGCATATATTAGCATGAACATATCCTACCCATGGGGAAACATGGTGGTGGCAGCATCATGCTGTAGTGAAGCCTTTAACTAGTGACATAACTGGTTCAAGCTAATGCAATGATAAATAGAACTAAATATGGGGTGATTCTACTTGGAGACGGAACAAGTATTGGGACAGAATGTCGTTTTCAAGCAGGTGTCAGACAGGCCTGGTCAAAGTCCAGAAATCCAACTGAGAATATAGGGCAAGACAGAACATCAAAAAGCTCAATATTAGATTTCATTGCGTTCTTCTGATGCTGCAGTAAACACCACAGTTAAAACCCAAGGCAGTAACATGAGTAATGGAGACTACCGTCAGTCAGTACAACACTCAGTTGACATGGAGAGTGAACGCAGGCGCAGAGGAAACGTTGCTGGTCAGTCACATTGCTTGCTTAGTAAAGCCATCTAGAAAAGTTTTGATCTACCAAGGTCTAAATCTATCTATACTTCATTCTCCCAGACAATATGAACTTTTTTCTCCAGTATATATTTTAATAAAAATACATTTTTTGTTGAATTGTCTCATTTTTAAAGAGCTGTCTTCCAGAAACTATCTTTCTCTCATTTATGTCTTTTTTCCTTCACATATTGGCATTATAAAAAAAACATGCACCCCAAAGATTTCACCATGACGTTATTCACTAATCATGACTGTGCTGTCATGGTCAGGTAGAAGTACACACAAAAGAAATTGCCAAAATCCAACATTTTATTTTAAAAGACTTAGAGAACTACTCTTCAAGATCACTTTAAACATTTAAGTGTTTTTCCTGTTGAAAAGCTAAATATTAGACATTAGTAATGTCTCATGTTTAGTCTATTTTAAATGCTTTTTAGGCAAGGTTTAAAAGATTAACACGTGACGGAACTTGCAACAGTGAGGATTACAGTAGAACTTTTATCATTTTTATGAAGTATGTAGGCCTATTAAAGAGGTTACTCTGAACAATAAAATAAACTTTAAGTGATAGTAAATTTTTAAAAGAAAAAAGATTGCTCCGTTTAAAAAGGTTAATGGCTAACATTTAGGGATAAGAAGCAATAAATTATTTTGTCCATAGAATCGACACCATCTAGTGGCAGATGGATATAAAGCTCAGGCTACAACTTGACAGTTCTGTCACAGCCTCTTAAGCCTTTATAATAATACTGACATCCACATTAACACCCGAGATAATCGACACACCAACAACTTCATGGTAACAGCAGTTTTTATTATCATATCCACATTCAGTCACATTTTAATTCATCAGACTGTGAAATGTAAAAATTGGAGATGCCGGCTACAAAATTTGGCTTTGAAGGGATGAAACATTGTAAAATTTACATAATTATGTTGGGTTTAGTGTTTTGTAACAATGTTTGTAAATAAAAAGAAACAATACACTGATGGCAAATGGAGCTAAGAGATGCTTAAAAGGGTTGAACACTGGCTGGTATCAGCTACGTCATGGCGGTCACACAGGTGTCACGTACAAAAGACCCACCCCGAAAAAACGAACAAAAAAGCATTTAAATAGGTTCGTACAAAAACGTGACATTTTTAATACAGCATTTTTGCGACATACGCACTTCCACATTTTTGTCCCTGGTTTGCAGTGAAATGAGGTATACGTGAGGCTAGTTATCGTTCTCTACCTCAACATAGCATTATACTAGATTTCACAAAACAGCTTTACATTTTACACGCCATGTTCGATGATTGCTTAGAAAACAGTTCTGTTCATAAGTTCGAATAGGTCTATTTTGGTTTTATAGTTTATGAGATTATTTATTCATAATTATATAAATGAGCCAAACTTTACCGCAGTTGTACCCTTCTACTGTCACCATTTTGATCAGAAAGTAGACAACAGCAATTTCAAGGATTAGATGCAATCGGATGACTTTGATCAACTGAATTTGATTGAGCAGGAGTTTTGAATTGATGTAATTCAATTTGGAATAGGAATATACATTTCTGTATATGAACTGGACCTTTTTGCTGAGTCCCTTAAGAAGATACTTGTTCTCATTTTGAAATGTTTAAATAAACTCTATAAGTGACTCTTACATGTACAACCCCACTGCTGTATGAAGATGTGTGCAATATCAGGTTGCAATGAAACCACCAAAACCCATCAACATGCTTCTGACATAATTCTACCTGGATTTTAGACCATCCTTTTGGTATAATTGGTTTAGTTTGTTTCCATGTACCAGTTTCCTTGCACAATCGTAGCCTTTACGCAACATCATTTTCACAAGGGTTTTTCCTGGAGATTTTAAAGATAGCCTGTTCTATCCACTTTAAATCCAATTTCGTAGGTTTAAGATCATTGTCCTGTTGGAGGACCACTCGTTATCAAAGATATACATTACAATCATTATTAAGACTGGGAGAAAAAGCAGGTGCTAATTTCTTGGTCAGTTTATAGAGGTTTTAAACTGGCTTTTGTCTGCAGTGATGCTGGTGTTGAAGCAGCCTCCAGTTCATAACTAGCTTGAGCCCTGGTGGTAACTGGGTTTTTCATGAACATTCCTACCAGTATCCCACCATCTAAAGGGTGAACATTTTGTTGAGGTGGTTGAAGTTTGGACAGAACTGGTCTAAACAGGAAAAGTTTTCCTAAAAGACAGATCAAAACTGATTTAGATAAGGACAAAACAAACTAACATTAAGCGTCTGGAATGGCTCCCAACCTTAACTTGGCTGAAAATGTTTGGACTATGCTTAAAGCCAGGTGTTCACCAACAAAATTCATTTCTGATCAGAAAAGTGGTCATCAAGACTGAATCATGCCAGAAGTAAGTTAAAAAATAGAAAAACTAAGGGGTTTCTCTGCAGTTTGCAAAGGGAAATGAAGTCCTACATTTGTATTATTACTAGAAAATCAATGGGAAAATCATGTAACAAATTTCTGTATGTAAACTTCTGACCAGATGGGGCATAAATGGGCTCATTCAGATCAGCAGAGAGATGACATTTCCAGCAGTCAAGGTCAGCTGTTCCTATGAAAGCTTCCACAGTTATTGTTCTCCATACAAAAAAATGGGCATTTCAAGAAAATCTCAGCAAGAAAAGACAAATTTATTAGAACATATTTCTTCCACCTGCTTTTTTAAGGAATAGGCACCAGGATACTAAAGGGGTGATAATGTTCGAACAAAGTATCTAAATTTAAAAATTCAGCACATGGCTGTAGAAACATTTGATAATAAACATATTTTATCTTTAAAGTTAATAAAATCTGCGAAAGCCGCTAAGGTTGGTATCAAGATCAAGGCAACTAAAACTAGGGGTTGTAATTACGTTTACATTATCCCGATTAAATATTACGTTACTTTCAAAAGCCCACCCACAAGTCTAAGCTAAACCCTCCCCAATAGGTAAGAAAAAACATTTTGAACCCTACGGCTCTCCACATCCTTCATCCAAAGCAAAAGACCTTCCACACTTCACAATCAGCTCAACCCGTCTACATGTGTATGCCACAAATGCAACTGTGAAAGACTTGGGTAATTCCTCCTGTTAACTCTTGTTTCCAGGGGTACTTTAAAGAAATTGAGAAAGCAGCTCAAAGTGCTAATCGCACACTTTTAGATAAATAAGATGAAGAAGATCAGAACCGTAAAGTGAGAAAAAGGCCATTCTACTGCTGTCCAACAGCGACATCTATTGGCTTAGAGAAGACATCTCCAAAAAAATATAACCAGACTATTCAGCCCAAAAACCAGCACTTAGTCTTCCCTCTACTTCAAATGGCAGAACCCCAGAACACTTATTTTACATATTATATATATGTAGTCTTATAAATATATATATAGATACCCATAATTCTGGCCCATATTGAAGAAACAGGAGTTTCACATTGACATAAAAGTACCATAATCTCTATATAGCCAAGTAGAAAGTGTTTTCAGTGTTCAAGTGAGCTGGCAGCAGTCCGTTTTAGGTTACACTCATTCAACATGTAAGAAAAAAAAGTTTTCTCTTAAATCATAAACATGCACTTTTGAAAAATGTCCTCCGTGAGCTGCTTGTTTTCCACATTTTCCTGAGTAACACAATTGACAACATGATTTATTATTTCCTTTTTTGCCACTTCGATTCTTGGCCTTTCCCTGCCATCATTTCTTATTTTAAACACTTGTAGAGTTGAAACAGCTAACTGGGTGTGAAATCCATTGCTCTCGCTGAAAAGTTTTTTGAATTTCATAAATAAAGACCCGACCTACTGGCACCGCTATGACACCAATTAAAGGCATATCATAGACTCGAAATATCGGATACTTTCAAACAAATTGCATTTTGCAGAATGCCTTGCAGGCTTATTGCATGGAGAGGTGTAGGCATAAAGACAGAGCATCAGTGTAAATAAAATATAGATGTCACAAAAAATAAGATTAATAAAATAGGAGCAGAAAAGATTAAAATTCAACGATTTTCTCCCAAGTTTCATCTGTAGCTTTGGCTTGTTGGTGTTTTGGAACCTGTACTTACTGGCTCATTGACATCAGATAACAAGCTATACCCTGAGAAATCCGACACAGGCGTCCTTATCCTTTGATCTACCTCCCCACCAGAGTCAGTGCTGTAAGACAAACCATGAACATCAGATTTAAATTGGGAGCCAAACGCCTGGGCGAAGTTTTCTATCTGGTAGGAGGTCTTAGAGGAGTCCAGAGCGGCCAGATCCTGCGAGGGAACCAGAGGGTAGACAGCAGCAGAGTCGTTCTTAACCGCCGAGTGGTCCTTCTGGACATTCAGGTCGGATGGAGTGATCTGGTAGGATGAAGGAGGTGTGGAGGAGTGCTGTTTCTCCATCTGTTCGGTGAGCTCCTGAGACGGGGTAAGCTGCTGGTGTGAGGAGTCCTCCAGACTGCTCAGGTTGAAGCTGTGCTGTGGGGAGGAGCAGTTCAGCATCGCAAAGTGAGACTTTGGCACGGAAGGCGGCAGCAAAGGCGAAGCCGCTGGCTGGCCGAAGCCACACTCCAGATGGGATGCGCTGTAGATGTTCTTGTCAGCGTAGAGGGGATTTCCTGCGTGGGAACTGGTGAAAGGCCCTGAGGAGACCAGGGGGAAGCTGGCACTGTGGCTTGTGCGCTCCAACGCCTGCAGCAGGAAGCGGGAATACTCATGCATCAGTGAACACTTGTCTCCAGATGGGCTGGGGGCGTTGATGTCTGATCCATCCGCCGATGCGGGGCTGAGCTGCACATGCTGGTCACTGATGTCGAAGTGGATGTCGGGTTTCTGGGTGTAATGGTCAAGAAGGCTCTGCAGCACCTCATCTGTGATACCCGACTTTTCCAGGTTCAGAGGAACATCGCTGTCCATTACACCTGAAATCCCACACTGAAGAGAAGACGGCTGCGAGGACAAATGGACACTGACGTCATAGTCGCCGCCCCCGCCTCCGCCTGGCACTGTGACCCCGGAGGAGGCAGCATTGTTTGCTGCTTGAAGATAGCGGCGCTTCTTCACAAACTGCATGGCGTCGTCGTAGTTGCTGCTGGTGGATTCTACCTTGGCCTCGTTTGTCTCCATCAAGCCGAGGCCTCCTTGCTCCAGTGCTTCAGCCTTAACTTGACCCAGACTTGCTTTATTCAGACTCTTCCGATTAGCTTTCTTGAAGGCCATCTTAGGACCTTGGCCCTGGTGTCCCTGTTGCATGCTGAGTCCTGGCTCAGTAGAGGAAGACACTGTGGGACTCTCCACAGAGTACTCATAGATGCTGTAACCTCCAGACACAGCTCCGTGCATGTGCGACTCCTTCACACCTCCTCCGTCTCCCTTCTTCTTCTTGCGCTCCCCTGCCGCTGCAGAGCTTTTCGACTTTCCCTTTTTCTTACCAGTGCTCCCAACATTTCCCTGAGTAATTCCGTAGCTGCCCTGTCCCATGTCCACAAAACCCAGGTCCATCATCCCAGGATCCAGTCCCTTTTTAATGGCTTCTCCACAGGTTCTCTTGTGCTTAAGAAGTCTATCTGTTCTAGAAAAATACTGAAGAGGACAAACACTCCATGTCACCTTTATTAACACAAGACTGCGGTAATTCATGTTAAATACCTGGTCAAGACAAGGCTTTATTAGGGTCACAAACCTGCTGGCAGGTCTCACATCTGTATGGCTTTTCTCCGCTGTGCGTCCTCTTGTGTCTCTCCATGTGGTATTTCTGAATGAACCGCATGTTGCACTGGTCACAGCCGAATGGCTTCTCTCCTGAAAGAGGATGTGGTTAACGATCATTCACTGCTCTGAGCAACACACAGACTCAGAGAAAAACTTCGGGTAATGTGATAATCTCTGCTCATTACTTACCACTGTGGATTTTCTCATGCCGCTGGAGGAGATACTTCTGAATGAAACTCATGTTGCACTGACTGCATCTGAAGGGTCTTTCACCTTGTGTAAAGATCACAGAAAAACTATAAGCTATATAAACATACAAATTCATGGAAATTATAAATCAGAATATCATGGATTAAAAAATAAAAATGGCGGATGGGCCCACTGTCGGAACGTAAAGGGGTTAAAGTTGCGGAGGAATGTTGCAATACATTTTGAGTTTTACACATTAACTTTCAGCATGTGTTCTGGTAGAAAACAGCAGGATTTGTTCGGTACACTTGCATATTGAGCCGACAGGACTGTATTGAAAAAGACAATTCCGAATACATGTACTGGTACATAATCCTACTTCCTTTAAAACAGCACCGGTGCGAAAAAACTGGTGTGAAAATGCTGCACCGGCGAAAAAAATCCTGCCAGACTTATCAAGAATTCACAAATATTTATATATTTGGGTTTTGATGACGTTTCCATATTTTTTATAAACATCATATTCCAAATGTCAGAAGATAGTTAATATGGATGATTATGATTCATACTAAAAACAATGTGAACTGAACTCAAATGTGGAATCACTTCAATCAAAAATCATTTAAATCACTCCATGAATAATTTTATGAAGGCAGATCTCGGATGAGATATGAAAGAAGCTGAAAACGCTAACCTGTATGAATGAGGACGTGTCTGCGCAAGTGATACGAGCTTCTGAAGGACGCACTGCAGAGTTCACAGATGTGAGGCTTTGTTCCTGGAGACAGACCGCTACCATCTGCATCCATCACTGAATGCTATGGAACAATAAAGTGAAGCACAGATTATTTCAAATGGACAGTAAAATCACAGATTAATATGTAGCATCTCCTACTTACAGACGTATTTATACCTTTCAGAAGACCCCGCCTTTTTATGTTTGGTTAGTTTACAAAGTATTGAGCTAATAGTAAGCTACAGTGCAGAATTATTAAAAAGGTGACAGGAGACAACACTAGAAATAAAAAACTAAATAGGATAGGATTAAATAGGATTGATGAAACAAACAGAAAAACAGAAAGCAAACCTTTGCCTCACTTTTCTTCTTTCTAGGTTTACCCTCATGTCCATCACTGTTTGACCTCCGACCTTTCCTCCCGGTGGCCTCTTTTTCCAAATGATTTGACAGCTGTGAGGATGACAAAGGAACAGGGAGAGGGCCGTGAGAGCAAGCCACTACAAGAAAATCACTTTAAAGAAGGTTAAGGCTCTTCAGTGTAAAGCTATTAACAAAAAAAGTCTATATCTGGTTAATGCAAACAAAGAAAACATTGACAATATTTGAGACTCATTGTGGAAAATGGGAACAGAGTGGGCGGCGTAACCATCTCAAACTGATCGAGGCATTTAAAGCGAAAACAAGTCGATCTGTTTTCCGAAAAGTACTTTAATCCAGAGGGAGGGAGAACAGGTTGGTAACTCCCTTTCTTCCAATCATTACTCAGTTTGCACACTGCTGCTTGTTACCATACGGAGACTGAATGCACAAATATGGCCGCACCTGCTTATCCTAAAAGAAGAAAGAAAAAAAAAATTCAGTCAAATTTTAAGAGTGAAATCAGGAACAAGTCAAGTCACAAACAGAATCCAAGGTCTGACTTGGACCATTTAATAAAAAATCTTCCATTTACAAGAGGAGGATTGAAATAAACATTAGAAAGTACCAGTATAATGTTTTTTTAAATTAAAATGTATGCAAACTGCAAACAAGTTTTCACACTTTTGTTAAACTTGAAATTTGCATGTCATTTTAGAACAAAATTATAAAAACATTAATTTTTTTCAGTTAAAAAGACTTTTCATTTGAACACTGTATTTTTTCTCAAAACGCAGGTCTGATAGATCAGATATATTGTCTTTAAACACAACAACATAATTCTTCTTAAAAAAAAGAGAAAAAACAGCCTAAATAAAGACAATAATTGAATCTGTTGAATATTCATGCTTCGTGACCTCTGTTGGCTCACTATTGTTGCCAGAGTGTGGATGTGTATATTTCTGTTTGAATGAGCACAAAAGACGTCTGAAATGAAGTGCAAACTCAAACAAGACAGCTGCGGCCTCGCAAAGATGTTCCCATTCATGCTGCAGCCGGATGACATCACCCCTCTGCTCACAGAGAGAAACTGCTTTGCATCTGAAGCCTGCGGGAGATTTATGTCTCCATAAGTTATGTTTTACACAAGCTTCTGCGTGGCACCAAAATCATGCATCCCTGGCTCAGGGATAATTACATCACAAGACAAAGATTATTCTAAAATTAAACTTTTTGGATGGTTTGTAAGGTATCAGCTAAGACTGTGGCTCAAACAAAGACTGTAATGGCTCTTCAGCAGTATATAGGGGTGTCACGATTCTTAAAATCGTTGATTCGATTTGATTTTTGATTTTAGGGTCGTTTATGTTTATTTTACAGTATGACAAGTATGTGTCATTTTTAGACTAGTCTACGATCATTGGTTTTATTCATTAAAGGTTGTACAGCAAATCTTCTTTAAAAAGAAAAAAGTGATGCAATCTTTATTATTTTTATGTAATATATCACATTAGGCTTTAATGGTCAAACTGAAATAGTTTATTTACAATTAAAGTGTAAGAGTATTGTTTAAATAACAGACATGATTAGTAGCAGAGAATGGCTGCCATCTAGTGACTCTTTATAGTTACTGCAGAACGAGTGGAGAAACAATGCTCCAGATAGCTCATCGGACCAAGCAAAATGCAAAAAACAGTAGTCCACTTGTTTACAATAAAAACGTGGACTTAACTTGCCAGGAACTAAAAATTTGCTCTGATTTGAGAGTAGAAGGAGCAGCTTTAGCTCTGGTCCCCCTGCGTCATCTGTCCTAGCCGTGGTCGAGCTGTAGCTTAGCTATTTGCTACTTGCTAGCGTCAGCTAATGTGCTCCGTACATGTGTGCTCTGATCACAGGGGATGTGATACAGGCAGTTAAAATGTTACAAGATGTTGTTGTGACTTGTACGAGAACTTGTGAGAGTAACTTCTTAGGGAAAATGCAATGTAAGGTTCCTTGTGATGAGATGGTTGTCTGCTAACTGTTTCTATGGAGTCCCGAGTGGGACACACAGTATGTAAACATGGCAGGAGGTGAGCGCAATCCTCTTTTGGATTTCAACGTGCACGGTCATTACTTAATGTCGATCGATTTGGATACAAAATTGAGATCGTGACACCTCTAGCATTACTATTTTATATGATAGGTCTACTTTACCTCTGTTTTATAAAAACTGTTTATGATTTAAAAAAAAAAACCTGGTGTTACCTTTGTAGCCATTTTAGATTTGAACCTCTTAAAATTTTCGATTTTTTTAAATTCAACATTTCTGTAGAAAACAGCAGCACAATGCAACAATGAATAAGTTAATGCTGGTATAATATTTTTTATAAATACAAGTGAAGTTAATTGGCAAGAATCTGGCGGTACGATATGTATCACGATACAATGGGAAAGATACAATATACTGTGACGTCACGATGAGTAAGCCAATGTAGTGATTTTTAAAACTTAATTTAACTAGACAAAATCTTTCAGAGTATTCTAAACAATCCAATCTGTTTGTTTAATAACGCATCCAGTTTTAACACCCACCAACTAACAGTCATACTTTGAATTTTATGACAAAAATTACTATTATCAAATCATTATCAAATGCTTTAAAAAGTTTTTTTTTGCTTTGCTTCTTTCTAATATCCCTAATAAATACATTTACAAAATGCCATTTTTGTTTCAATATTTCAGAACATAAGTGGTTTTTATAACATCAAAAGCATCTGCTTTGCAACCAGAATTGTGAAAAAGCTGCAGATCATACAACAATGTGAAATGGAAAATGAGAGGATGAGAGTAATAATAACATACTTGTGTGCTCCCATTACCGCTTCAGCTCTGAAGTATTTGCAGTGCTGCAGCATCAGTCCATCGCGACCAAACAATCGGGATTCATTATTTAAAAATTAAACTAAGGTAAGCGCTCAACTGGAGTTTTGCCACCGATGGCGTTTGGTGCAGGAGTCAGCTCCTACTTGGTTCTATTGGTTAACCGGTTCAGTCAGGGTCAGTACAAAAATCCCACTAGGCTATTAATTTCATTTTATGGAGGACTGAAGCACATAGTGAGAGTTTTACCAATCAACCTGTATTGATTATGTCAGTATCAGCTATTTAATGAAAACCATAATCAGACTTCTCTATCATTCATGTAAAAATATAAAATCTAAAACAGAATGCTACAAGTTTATGGCAAAATGAGTAAAGCAGGGAGGGTTTTAATATAATATCAGCAAAAAAAGATAACCGAAACGTAAGAATGAAGGAAACAAGGAGAGAAGGAAGTAAGGTCACAAAGAAGGGCTAGAAAAAGAAAAAAATAGAAGGAAGGAAGGAAGGAAGGAAGGAAGGAAGGAAGGAAGGAAGGAAGGAAGGAAGGAAGGAAGAGCTGGATAGAAGAAATTCAGCAACAGTCAGGAAGGGAAAGAATACAGGATATAGTAGATTGAGGAAGGAGGGATAGATTGACATACTGGTAGACACAGAAGAAAGAAAAGCCACAAGGACAATAGCTAGAAGGACTGGACATTTCTAGGCATGTCCTGATTAGATTAAGATTCAGGACACTACAATACAATTATAAATCAATTACTGACATAACGTGGCACAGATGGTGCCGAGTGTAGCCACAAGAAACTGTCCAGGTGCCACAAAAACACGCTTCCAAGTTCAACCATCCTCAAAATAAGGTTTTTGATTAACTTCAAGCTAATGACATTGTAATATGATTCAGAATTTCCATGTGTGCATCTAGATGAATCACAAAACATACTTGTAAAATGAAGTGAACTATCAAACACTATGAACTGATATCCCTGTCAATAACAGAAGAAAAATCGACATGGGTTTTATTTTACCAGATGCACCTCGCTAGACAATGTCTCACTTCCTGTCTGGATAACATAATTTATTTAATTTCATGAAAATGCGCATGCGGCGCACGGAAAAAGTTTCCGGAATTCTCACATCTTGATCAGCAGCCCAGCCAGTGACAATTATCTGATTGGACTCCATGTCCCCACCCCCATCTTTGCGGAAGCTGAACGGAGTCCGGGCCGCATCTGTTACAAACTCTGTGTAAATAAGGCCTAATGCAAAAAACCTGCAAACTGTAACTGTTAAAGATCTCTCTAAAATGTCTGTCACTTATTTACACTTCACCATCAGAGTAGATTTAACTTTTGAAAGCAAAGCATTTTCTTTTCAGCGGCCCATCGGCAAGACTTACGTTGCCGACGTTCAGGTCGCACACCAACAGCTTCTGGTTGTTACCAACAGTCACCTCCAGCAGCTCCCCGCTCCTCCTCAGACCTCCAGGGTAGAGCGGCAGACGATAATCGTGCTCCGACTGCTTCTCCTGCTTGATGCCCATGGCGTGAACATAGTCTCCCACCGCCGCAGCGCCCCCCTGGTGGCCGCCCTGGGTGCCCATGCTGCAGTCGGGGGAGTCCCGCTCCTTCTTCAGGATCAGATCTTGCGGCGCAGGCGCCTGCATGACAGAGTGGGCCGACAGCCGGGTGAAGCTGGTCACCGGAGGGAGGTGGCTGAACATTATCATGCCGGCTCCAAAATTGGAGTCCATACTCCCGTTGGAGCGCAGGAATTCACTCCCTATTTTGTCTTGAATGATGTTCATGTTGAAGGCTGGTGGGCAGGAAGTCTAGGGGAAAGAAATTAATCAAAATATTACAACAGCTAATGTTTTTGGCAATAACAACACATTTCAGAGAGTATTGTGTGAAAAAAATCTATCTGTTGGCAAACAACCGCTCAAGAGCAGGTTAAGCTTGGTCTTCAGGAATCAGAGCCATGGCCTCTGATCTAACAACTAGGTGCTTAGTCGGATTAAACTGGCGTTTTGTGGGTCAACAAAGAGCTGCCGACTGGAACAAGAAAACAAGGTGAAGAAGAGGGGGAGCTGAAATCTGTCAGGTGGAAGAAAGTGTTTATGTCGGGGCCTTTTGGCCTAAAACAAAGTCAACGCAACCGCGTTTCACAGGCAGCACGAGACGAGGAACAACGGGGTCGAAACCGCGTGTTAATCTTCATGAGAGGACTGTCTGACCCAGTCATCCTATTTGTAGCAGCTTATCTGTCAATGAGAGTGAACACAGACTGCATTAGAACCACTGTTTACGAGATTTTGCAGCGACAGCATAAACAAGCTGTTCTGTAATACATCTGAATGAGAGCTGGAACACACATCTGTAGATGTAGCGTTCACGTCCAAATGAAATGTACTACTTGGATTTCTTTTACGTATGAAGAAACATTAAGAGGTTCATAGGAAAAATAAGTGATGTAATAATAAAAAAGGGGGTTTACAGTGTTGCTATGGTTGCAGACTTACCATTTCATTTCTCAGTACACAGATTTACAAAATATTAACAAAGAATGCTTGGACTACAGTCAGGCTTGTTATCATTTGTATCCCTGTGTACTCAAAAATAAGTGCAGGGAACAATACATCTGTAAATCCAAGCACAAATAACTCTAAAACGTAATATATTAAATGTTTATCCTTACCAAAATAACTCAAGTTTCCTTTTATTAAGACATAAACTCTGTTAGAAAATTGGGGCCGATGATATTATGACTCTTATTACATTAACATATGTCCTATGCGACATACTCTTACTAAAATATCACTTGCACCTATACTTAGAAATTCAGCTTTTCGTCTAATTAAGATGCTACATAAGTTTTATGGGTGTATAAGCCATTTCTATCTGTTTTTTCAGCATTCTAGTATAACGAAGCCAACTCCTGAAATACGTTTGAAAAAATTCTGAATTCAGTTTGATAATAAATAACAGATCGCAGTGAAGAAGAAAATTGTTATATAGGCTAACTTGATTTTATCCCCATATGACCCTACAAGAGCGCTGTCTTCTTTATTAGCGATTCCAGTTTTATTTTTTACTCATCTCTTTTCCGTTTTAAATGTATTTACACAAGTGAAGGTAAATATTATAAATACTTAAGGAAACTGACTAGAATTGTAACAAACATAGTTATAAATTGCTGTTTTTAAAAGAACTGGAGTAGAGGTTTCAGAACATACACACACAGCAAAAAGCAGTGATATAGTAATAGCAGTAGAAGATGTAAACGTATTAAAAAATATGATTCGTTGATTTTCAACTGAAATTAGTCTGAAATTAAAATTCAGTAAGACTGCCTGTCTAATGCCTTCATCTATAGGGGCTGCATTAGCCACACCGCCTGCTCCAAAACACGTTTGTAGAAAAGGAAAAGCAAACAATCCTGTATTAAATTCCACGAAACTTGTATTTCCTTTGGTGTATTACAGTAGATGAGCTTAGTGGTGGTAACACAGCAGAAAGTGAACCAGCAGGCTCACTGGATGTGAATTAGCTACCGTGCTAACCGTTTCGGCTGATCAGTTCCGCGGGGCCCTTCTTTGTGATGCCAATAATTAATATGGCCAGGCGATACGAGCAGCTCATCTGCTTGTAAAGACGAAAAGGAACTGATAAAACTACGACTAAAATCAGCCCAATCAGACAAAGAAATTTAATCACATTATAAATAGTAATTTTGTTACTTTCGCGTTACAGATAAGCATTTTAATTAGTGCAGGAACTTAAAGCATTAAGAAAGCTGAAGAATATAGAGTGAAAGCAGGTTTGGGCTTAAAACCAACAAAACGGTGGAAGAATCAACTTTATGTGTATTTTATTAGGTATATGACGGTTTTCTGGGCTCTAAGTGATGGAGCGACACATGTAGGACTAGCAGAAAACAAAACGGCCCAACTAAACTCAGCGAACAATGATGCTCGTCCCGACAGACCGATAGAGCGGCTAACTTAGCAAGAGCTAACCCCCCTTCCCCTCAGCGCTAAATGCTCTGCCTCGTCCCGTTAATAATGGAGTTATAACCCACAGCAGCCAAAAAAATTACCTAATATACACTTATCTTACCGGTGCAGGACCATGACCCGCTTCTGTGGTCCTCTTCGTTCACCTTAAACCGTTCCGTTTTAATTTCTACAGCGCAAATATTGTTCTCCTGCTGCAGCTGGTTTCTTCCATCTTGGCCCGCGCAGAGCATTCTGGGTGCAGTATGCTGGAGCGTCCTGAGCAAAACCAGAAAATCGCTCTGGTTTTGTTCAGCCAACAGTTTTTGCTCAATTTTTCTTTCTTTCTTTTTTCTTTTTTTTTTTTACCAATCACTGTACTATTTTACATTAAGAATGGGTGATACATTTTTGTTCCAGCTATTATATCAATGCGAATAAAAAAAATAAAGACACAAAAATCGCAACAACCAACTTCTAGATAATCTTTACACATGGTTTATGAAGACGAAGGTTTCAGAATGCAAAATAAAATAAAAAAAGTTACATTATTGTGTAAACGTCTCGAATCACCACTCCTTACTTCCTAGCTCTCTTCAAAAGAGCTAAACTTTCATACAATATTTTACGGTGATCATAATTTCTTCTTTTGCATTTGCAGTCTCAAAGTCTATCATGATTTTCTTGGCTCATTTTATAATTTTCCGCCTAAATCTGGCAAACAGGGACGTTTTACTAAATTAGAACATTAACAAAAAGTTAACTGATTTCAGTAACCAAACAAAAAAAGTTTAACTCATAGATTTATTACGTACAAAATTCAGCTTCTTTGAAAGTTGAGTGGAAGGAAAAAGTGTGGCGGAAAAGGTGCTCATGCAACATGGATAAGTAGCCTTGATAGACTTGTAAGAAAAGCTTAGCAAGGTAAGGAATCGTGTTTTAAGCGTCACCTCAAGTAGACATGTCCAGATACGTCTGTGTGGTGACAACTGTTCAACATGCATACATCAGGACTATGCCCTATGGAACAGCTGTGACATTCCCATAGATAAGCTACAAAGGAGAAATATGAGTCAGTTTTCCCTACATCAGTTTTTGTAGCTTTCAGATGAGTTTCATTTTCACATAAATATCCCAAAGGAATCTTGGTAAAAACAGATTCATATTCCAATAACCAAAATACATATCTACATTCCAAACAAAGAACGACTTAAAAATAAGACCAGAGAAACATTTCTGAAGGTTGGTCTCCATAAGATGCCAGGAGGGATTGTGTCCTACTTTTGTTCTCTAAATCTCTGTGATGTATTGGCTGCTGCTTGCTGCTTCAAACTTTCAGCTCCTTTGGACGCTTTTCAGAAGGACTGAAGTCTGCAGATTGGATAATTCTCTGCACAAGCTTAATGTAAATAATCTTTAGTCACTCCTCTTCTGCCTAATGTGTTTCAATCATTATCATACTGGAGGACCACTCAAAAAAAAAAAACTTGCTGGGTAACATAATAAATTATGAAAATCATTTCCACCCAACTGATTTTGGTTTATTTACCAATAACGAATTTTGTTAAAGTAAATTAAATGTAAACATGGTGGGTCAACCTAATACATTTGACTTGCTATGAGGCTCAAAGATAAAAAGCAGGGGATGAGACTCAAACTCAGAAAAGGGCCTTTGTTTTCTGAACACCTGCACTAACCACTTTGCTACACAACAATTCAGAAAGCTTCTTTATAATAACAAATATCACTTAATTTCCAGTGTTACCTAAACATCATTATGATGTTTCAGTAGTACAATTCTGTCACTTTTTTCACGAAAAAAGGGAATTGGTAGGTCTTTATTATATTATAATCATGTTTAGACAACAATGGAAACGAAGTCATGTCTATTATTGTACATATAATTTTTCTGAGTTAGTCTTCTGAATCAGTTGGGTGGAAATTATTTACATAACTTTATTATGTTCACCAAGCAAGTTTTTTTTTGAGTGAAGATCCATCTTTAATGTTCTGACTGAGAGAAGATACATCCACGATTTCACAGTAAATGGCTCCAACATTGGCTACTGACTATTTAGATGTTAGCTGAAAATCCGTAGTTAGGCTTGTACACATTCTTTACAAACCAGAAGGGTTTTAATACGCTGTTATTTATCTTTCTTAATTTATCCATCTCTTGGCCGGTGACTGCTGGAGACAGGCATCAATACCCAAACAACCCTCCAAGGATAAGTAATATAGACAATGGATGGATGGATATTTATCTATCTTGGTGAATGTATATTCTGTGGTAACTGAGCAGAATGCAATGCCTTTCAATAATATTCATACCACATGGTTTTCTTTTACAATTTGATAGATTAAAACCACAAATTTCCAAGTGTCTAACATAGAGCTAACATGTGGAATGGGGAGGAAATTATACTGTTTTCCAAACATTTCACAAACAAAAATCTGAAAAGTGTGTTGTGCATTTGTAGTTAGCCCCCTGTTACTTTGAAACCCACAAATACAAGCTAACTGCAACAATTTGTCTTCAGAAGACATCTAATTCTAGGAAACACAAATCCATATTTGTATTGTTCCGTGGAGACTTTGGAGGTTTGATAGAGAACTTTAGCGGAGAAGTCATCATGAAGACAAAGGAGCATGGCAGACAGGTCAGTGAACACGTTGTGGAGAATTTTAATTCAGGGTTAATTCATAAAACCATATCCGAAGTTTCGAATATCTCACAGAACCCTGTTTAATTCATTATCTGATGCAACTGCAAATGTACAGAAATGTGGTTGTTCCTTGATGCACTTAGGCCAGGCAAAAAAAAAAATTAAAAAATTAAAAAACCCCTTAGGCCCCAGGTAATTCTTGCGTAGCAGTAGAGAGCCACAGCTGAGTTGGGGGAAATCTGATGACATGGGATCAATAATCCTTGATTCCACAAATCTGGGCTTATAAATAACCAGAAAGAAGAAATAATTTATTGAAGAAAGTCATAAGATCACCTGTCTGCAGTTTTGCTAGAAGCCTGCCGAGAAAAACAGCATGTGGAAGGAAGTGCTCAGGTCAGATCATTGTGTGGCCTACAAGCAAAATGCAATGTGTGACAGAAAACTAAAACTGTACATATGTCTAAAGAATGTAACATGACTGGTTAAAACTGCCTTCAGATCGTTAACAAGCACAGTGTAGCTCTTGGCTCATTCATTCCTTTTCATTGAACATCCTTCATACAAGACAAGATCTCAGTCAAAATATTACAACAGCAGAACCTCCACCTTCTCACCAAGCTTCTTGTTTATGATAAAGGAGCCCATTCCAGTCTTTGGCAGATCAAGTGTCTTGTCCTGATGTTTTTTGACAACTAATGGGTCTTCCCCATGAATGTAGAATGGAGGAAATTGATTTTGGGTGGCACGCTGATTTCCACACTCTATAATATCAACTGATATTGACTGTTAGCCATATGGGCATGTAGCTAATCTGTGAGAGCCTGAATCATGGCTTATTCATATGGGGAGGAAGCACTTATTTCACTAAATGACAAATAATTTTGATCTTTCAGAATGTTCTACGCATAATTACTTTCCCCTTAGGTGTAGCTAGAAATACTGTCCCAATTCCTTACTTACCTGATATTTCCAAATAAAAAAAGATACGGTTTTGTGATCTCCCCTGTCATGCTAATTTGGATTTCTCTGTCTGGGAAAGCGTGATAGTTTTCCACATAACAGATGGCAGTTCTGGCTGCCCGCACTCTAATCCTCAAATCTCAGGGGAATCGTAGCTGTGCATGAGCTCCCTCTGTTCGCAGGGCCGTGCAGAGTCATTTAGACGGGCAGGTGCTGAAGGTTAAAAAAGGGGCAAATGAAACAAAATCTTAAAATGTCTTAGAACAATAACTTATAGTGTATCATCCTGAATAACAACAACCAATATTCATCAAGAACGTAATAGAACGCAACATAAAATATCAATATCATCAGTTGGGAACAATGCAAAGTAAAAGCAGCCTATTTTTTATCTGATTTGGTTCCATTTTGCTGTTGAGACGCTGTTACTGGGCTGTGTTGATCAAAGACCATAGGCAATAAAAAGACCATAAGTATGGAATACTGAAGTGCTCAAAATTAAATCAATAAATAAAACATTGTGAAATAAATGTTTATACAAGAAAACAATAGACAAATATATACTGTGATGGTGAAATTGTGAAAAAAATAATCTCAGGTCCCCCTCTCTCACTCTGATTGGCAGATGTACTCATTCAAATGAAAAATGTTCTTTTAAAATCAGTCACTGGGGAAAAAACAAAACAAAAAACATAATGAAGTAAAAGCTAACTTTGTGAAAAAAATTTTTGAAATAAAAACTGATAGAAGCAAATTTAAATGGCTAAAAATAAAACCTACTACAAAAGAAAAAAATACAGTTAAATTATGGATACTTTGTCTATCAATAAATACATTTTCAAAGGAAAATTAAAAATATTTCATACTAACATCAAAGAATTTTATATGATGTCGGACTCAGGCCACTTCTGTGTTGGGAAGGGGTGCACTATAATTTCCTTTTTGTTTGGGTATATTTTTTTTTAAAACATTCTTAGCCATAATTTGATTGTGAAATAATCTAGTGAAATTGAGGATCACAACTGCCTCTTGGTAGATTTTTTCCCCACACATTGTTTTCTCTTTTCATGTAAAAAAGACAGCTAGGTGTTGGAGTTTATATTTATGTAAATAAAATATTTATATATGCCTGATTTAGACCACAGGATCTTCCTGTCAAACCGCTACAAAAGAAAATCACGACAAGGATCAAACAGGAACGGATAAAAAGTTAATTATGTGGTGTCAATTTTGGGTACAATTTGTAACCTGAGTCTGAAACAAGGGCAGCAGAGTCAAACTATTCATAACACCCATCCAACATTGTGTCAGCTCTTCTCCTTTATCATAACTTCTACATATTTCATTACACATTAGCTGCATAAGAAAAGGTTTTTCCTGCTGTATTAAAATACTCTGAACAGGATTTCTTGCAGGGCTATTGCATCACTTTGGGTCATTACGGAAATTAAAATTTGAACTAAGTCTGTTATTAATATTCCATGCTGGGGTCAAATTTGAATGATGATTTTTCACAGATGCAGATTAACACTTTTTCTATCTTTAAAGATGAGATTTTTGATGGAATTAATATATTCTAAAAATATAAAGTGTTTGCTCCTAAACAAATTTGTATTTCTCTTTCATCAGTCATGTTATTTTGCTTTCATTTGAGTATCATAGTAAGTAGGGCCAAAAATATCTAGCAACTTTTTAGTTAAATCATTAAAAGTGGCTAAATTAACAAATGGCTTCGGAAGAAAGTTCTGGCTTTTGTTGCTTGTTATAGACTTAAAACATTGTGTACACCGATGAAATAGAAGACAAGATATCCAGAAAGTGAGGAAAATGTACGCCTTTCTTTTATCAAGGCAACATTTAATAAATAGACTGTTTTTCAAACAATAATTTGTTCTTTACTTGAATTTATTATATATATATATATATATATATTGGGAAAACTAAATTGTTACCCCTGATCACATTCAACTTGGCAATTTTGTCTGCTGGGGTAAACAGTGTGGATACGAATTGTTTAGATCCAAGCATATTCATGTGATAAAAGGACCAATTCAAAGTGCAGACATAAATTCAACCAGAAATCTTTTGCGCAGCTTGAACATATCTGTTTAAATCTTATGCATCCAATTTGACTGATTGTTTACAAAGAATACAAACCTTTTTCATCTCTTGAAGTTCTGGGCTGGTGAGACATACTCCATAAGACTTGCAGCAAAAGGTGTCTCTACAGAATCAGGAGGAGTGAATTTCTACACATGCTACACTTTTCTGAATTTTATTTGCTAAAAAAAACATATTTATCACAATTCACAATTATGCTCTACTTGACGGTGATTTTTCACATATATAAACAAATTACGTTGAGGGCTGTTGTACTGGGACAAAATGTAAGAAAGAGCATTCAGTACCTTTGCAAGGTACTGCATCACATAACTCTTCTTGGTATATATTTATTTCTAAATGTGTGAGGGATTTCAAAGAGCTATAAAATAAAGTCTAGAAATATTACAATGTAATCAACTAAATAGCCATTGTAATACAATATTACTCAAATGTGCTTCATGAAAAAATAACTTGAGGATACTATTAACAAAGGAATAAAAGTCATCTATATGAAAATAGGAAAGAGTACAGCACGACTGATAAGTAGAGAGACATAAACTGTGAAGAAGGGACATGCTTACTTATCTATTTCTGCAGCAAAATACATGAAAGATATCAGTTAAAGCTGAAAGAGAGACCAGCATTTACAGAAACCCTGATCCAGCAAGCTTTATCACCAAGTCCTCAAACTAAACAAAGCAGTCGCTCACATCTATCTATCTATCTATCTATCTATCTATCTATCTACAGAGCTTACAATCTTTTTGTTTGCACAAAATACCGCAGCAATTTCCTAACAATGTGAATCTGTTCACAACTTTTTGCTAATAAAACTTTGATTCTGTTTTAATAATACATTGTCTAAATGAATCTCCCTAAAATAAAACTTGAGAAAACAACTTTGTCTACACTTCTTTGCATAAGTATTCATACCCCAGGAACTTCTTTGCATGTCATCATATTACAATTGCAAGGAGAGACAGGCTAAGGATGTCATCCTGTGTCTAAATCATTCAGTCTGACAACCTGGTTTTATACTCACCATCACTCCCCCTAAGATTCCATTAAGTCAAACCCTAAAGTGAGAAAGTTGAGCATTTATTGTCCCTATCATCGGTTGGGAAGAACAGATCCAAAAAGGAACTTGATCCATCAGTGTTTTCCTGACACCCTCTTAGGGCCAAATTGCCCCACTCTTTTCTGGTGGATTTTAACTTAGCTGAAGGTATCTGAACTGTACTGACCTTTTGATTGCCCATTCATGATTACCCATTTACAATGTTGTCATGTACAAGACCAGCACAAAGTTGCACCTAACTGTAAGGTGGATACATTTTTTATTTTTATTTTATTTCACCGTCTTAAAATTAAAACCTGAAAAGAACAATATTCATTTGTATGCACTGCCTCAAAGTCAACTACACCTGCAGTTATTTTGAGATATGTTTCGACTGGATTTGTTCTTCAAGACTGACATTTTGACCATTGTTCTTTGAAATCAGCTACAGTTCAATCAAACTGGAGAGAGGGCAATGATTTAAAATGCTTGTTACAAATTCTTAATAAGCCATATCAGTATTGCAAGTGTGCATGCTCACGAATGCAGCTTGGACCCCCGGTCAAGGCTTTTGAACCCCAAACAAACCCCCGGCTCGACTGTAAACAGTGTATGCATGCATGCGTTTTCGTTAATACGGAGCTTATTAAAGCCTCTTAAAGGCTTTTTTTGGTGGATTTTTCAAAATATGCCTGGTACTCATTGTGTTGTAGTTGGCTGTGGAGACCACAGTTACCACATTGAATGGTGGACAATGCAAAATGCACCAATGTATGAATGATACCGACCCTTGTACTGAACCACCATTTATTTTTATATACATTACATACGGAAAAGAAAGGTTCCGAATCGTTTCTGTTGATTGTCTAGATCTAACAGTTTTTGTTTTAGTAGCATAGTCATTAGACCGCAGGTGTCGCATAGCCTACTGCTGGAAGTCGATTTAAGGGATTAATGTTTAGAGCAACACAGCCTTAACTGGGCTATTAATGCTTCTAACAAGTAAAAATCTCATTAAAAAAATACAAATTGTAAGGGTTTAAAAACAAAATGGGAGCTAATAAGCTATGTGCTAACTACTAGCCATAGTGCATATATTTAACAAGCAAGAAATACCTGCGGTAGGATGATACAGCAGATCTTGACTCCATGAGATCTGGGATGAAAAGTAGCGGAGACCACTTCTGCATGACAACATTCCCTTCTTCCCAGCCATCTATAAGAGTTTGTGGGTCTGGGATTGTCACTCCATCGAATGTCAACAATATAATCGGTATAATCAGCCTGGAATACGCCACTTTCCTTTTATTTCGTCATAACAATCAGTAGTTTCTGCACACACTGGTGAACATAATTCTTTCTTATGCTTCGCCGACACAGACAGCCCTCTACGGCAAATATATGTTTTAAGTTAATTGACTTTCCACTGTTCAAAATCATAAAATTTGCAGCTTTCCCTATCTATATGTATGTTTACTTCTGCCAGTTTGGGGTCCAAAAACCCAGAATGGATTGCGCGCCACACAATACCAAGATGGCTTGTTGGATTTGGGTCCAAACATTTGTATGAGGTTCTGACACAGGAATATGTTGATCTAAACCAGGGGTGTCAAACTTCAGACCCTAACACCTGGTTTCCAACTAATTTCACTCATATCTTTGTTCAAACAAACCTGAATAAAATAATTATGTAATTAGTGCTTGCTGCACTCTGCAGAACTTGATTGCCCCCTGGGGAGGTAGTTCAGGCATTTTATTCAGGAACGTAGGACCAGTGATACAGTGAAACATCGGCCATGGAGGATAGGTCCGACTTCAAGGGTCACCTTCCTGCTGGTAGGGGTCTTGTGCAGCCTCTAACCTTCCAGGTTTTCCTTATATTTATCTCCATCCACCTTCACATCAACTCTGACCAGCTCCCATGACGAAATAAAATCCAAAACCATGATGGTGTCACCATCATTGTAAAAGTGAGAAATCTTCTTCACACTCAAGGGTTACTTGTGGACTGCCACAGGGTTCTATTCTTGGACCAATTCTCTTCACACTTTCAATTGGTAAAGTAATTACAAGGCATGGTATGTATTTCCACAGTTATGGCGATGATACACACCTGTAAAACCAGGGGTGTCAAACTTCAGGCCCTGACACCTGGTTTCCAACTAATTTCACTCATATCTTTGTTCAAACACACCTAAATCAAATAATTATGTAATTAGTGCTTGCTGCACTCTGCAGAACTTGATTGCCCCCTGGGGAGGTAGTTCAGGCATTTTATTCCGGAACGTAGGACCAGTGATACAGTGAAACAACGGCCATAGAGGATAGGTCCGACTTCAAGGGTCACCGTCCTGCTGGTAGGGGTCTTGTGCAGCCTCTAACCTTCCAGGTTTTCCTTATATTTATCTCCATCCACCTTCACATCAACTCTGACCAGCTCCCATGACGAAATAAAATCCAAAACCATGATGGTGTCACCATCATTGTAAAAGTGAGAAATCTTCTTCACACTCAAGGGTTACTTGTGGACTGCCACAGGGTTCTATTCTTGGACCAATTCTCTTCACGCTTCCAATTGGTAAAGTAATTACAAGGCATGGTATGGATTTCCACAGTTATGGCGATGATACACAACTGTATTTATCCATAAATCCTGATGAATCCAATCAGCTAGGGAGATTACAGTATTGTCTAAAAGACATAAAATCCTGGATGACTAAACTTTTTCATTTTAAATTCAGACAAGACATAACTTGTTGTCTTAGGAACAGAAGCTTTACAAAAGGCAACTGCTAAGTCAATCACTTTATCTAGATTGCATTAAATTGACCTTTGGTAATACAGTAAAAAACCTTGGTGTAATTTTGACCAAGAAATTACATCTAAATCCCATATTGAAAAGGTTTTCAAGATTTCTTTCACCTCTAGAATATTGCTATAATCAGAAACATCCTGTCCAGGAGTGATGCTGAGAAACTAGTCCGTGCGTTTGTTATTTCAAGGCTGGAAAATTGTAATTCCTTATTATCAGGGAGTCCACAAAATACAATTTAAACCCTTCACCTGATCCAAAATGTTCCAGCAGGTGTTTTGGTGAATATTAAAAAGAGCGATCACATTTCTCCTGTTTTGGCTTCTCTCCATTGGCTCCCTGTTAAATCCAGAATAGAGTTTAAGATCCTCCTCCTTACTTATAAAGCCCTTAATAATCGCGCTCCATCGTATATCAGAAATCTGATTGTTCAATATGTTCCTAACTGAGAACTTCACTCTTAGACTGCAGGTTTAATGGTAGTTCCTAGGATTTTCAAATGTAGTATGGGAGGCAGATCTTTTAGTTATCAGGGTCCTCTCCTGTGGAATCAGCTCCCAGTTTTAGTCCATGAGGCAGATACTCTGTCTGTTTTAAGACTAGGCTTAAAACCTTCCTTTTTTATTAAGCTTATAGTTAGAATGGCTTAGGTTATCCTGAGCTATTTTTGTAGTTATGCTCCTATCGGCTTACACTATTGGAGGACCACTTTTCTTCACTCTTCTGCTTTTGTCCTCTACTACTCTCCAGATGTATTTTTTGATGTCATTGCGATTGTTAACCTTGTTTTCTCTGTGTTTTTCTCTCCATAGAAGCTTCACCTGATCTGGTATCCTGCTCAGCTACAATGCCCTGCTGGATGGGGAGCATCGATTCGGATGATGCTCCCAGTGACTGAACATCTTCCATGTTCTGTTATAAACTTTTTTTGTTTCTTTAATATATAAAGTACTCTTACATCAGTTATTTTGTTCTTTTTGTGTCTCTTTGTCTTCTCAAAACCCCAGACAGTCGTGGCAGATGACCATTTGTACTGAGCCAGGTTCTGCTGGAGGTTTCTTTCTGTAAAAGGGGAGTTTTTCCTCTCCACTGTCACTACATGCTTGCTCAGCATGAGGGATTACTGAAAGATTACTGTGGTTGGAGTCTGCATTGTTCTGGGCACAACCTCATGTCAATGACTCAGTCTGCTGGGATTCTTTACATAGAACACCTTTAACGGATTGGAATGTAAATGACTTTTCCTTAAAGTGCCTTGTGATGGCATATGCTGTGAATTGGCACTTTATAAATAAACTAAACTGAATTGAATTATTAGTGTCCTGTGTTAGATTTTTGCCACACATATTTTCAGTAACAAATGAATTTAAGAATCAACTTACCAGAGGGCCTTTCTTCCACATTTTTGCCCTGTCCATTACATGGCTTTCTGGCCAACTTAAAACAAGAATTCGTAAGACTTTTCTTCAACAATAGTTTTCTTAGTCACTTCTCCAAAAAGGTCAGATTAGTGGAGAACAATACTTATAGTTGTTCTGACAACATATTCTCCCACCTGAGCCGTGCATCTTTGCAGTTTCTCTAGAACCTCTTGGCTCTTTGTCTGATAAATACTCTCATTTTTGGCTAGTTTAAGTGGATGGCAATGTTTTTCCAGATTTAATTTGGGTAATATCTTTTCATTATTAGATTATGGACTGAACAGAGGTCTGTGAGATGTTCAAAAGTTAGAATACCATTGTATGACAAAACTCTGCTTTAAACATACAGTAATCACAACCTTTTTGGTCTTTATTCTGTTCATTCATGTTCCCTAACAAACTTCTGAGGATTTGGTTGGATTTAAACTGAGATTAAATTGTAAACATCTGTTCTTTTACATAAATGTTAATTGACTTCTGTAGATATCTCTTCTGTAGATATCTTGGATGTTTATTAGGGGAAATTAAAGTACAAGGAGCTAGATACAAATGCACTCCAAACTTTCACCCCCAATGGTGTAAACAGTTTTGCAAAGATTTTAAATGCAAGTGGATTGTCCATCCAGCAGATGGCACAGTTTGACTTAGTCCTATGATCCCTCCAATAACAAATATTAAAATGTATTAGAACATTTATTAAAAGAGGAGTAGCGCCATGAGATACATTATTCCCTTTCCATGGGGATCCTCTATTACAGGTGAGCAGGCAGCAGAAGGCAGTCGTAAACAGACTATTACAGGGTAGAAAACGCCCCCAGTAAAAAAAAAACACACACACCCTCTGTCAAACAAACACATGCTCACATAGTTAATAAGGTGTCAATCGATCTCTAAGCATAACAGTAAAGCATTGCATTAAGGCAAACATAAGGTACAATGTATGTAACTGCATATTATATACACACATATAAACTATGCACTGCACAATTTAAAAAGTGGGTTAAAAAGAAAATAGAAAAAAAAAGAAAGAAACAACTAAAAAGTAGAAAACTGAACTGATCAATAAATTCATTTTTAGTCATTCAACAAAAAAAAAAAACAAAAAAAAAAACAGAAATCAATACGAGTACAACAATTCCTAGTATTTGTTTGCATCTTCCATAGATCATAACTCCAATGGAAAAGGAATTAATAAATTAAATCGTGTTCTTTTTTTCTGGAGTAACCTTTGATCTATTAACTGACAAGCTGAACTAGAGTCAAACTGCCCACCCATCCTATTGTGTAACTCTCTCCTCCTCTTTTCCTGCCCCTTTCTCTACATCTCTCATACTCTCTCTTCTCTGCTTAACCATAATATTCCACCACAACCAGTGGATAGTTGACGGCTCCCGTGCAGCTGAGCGACGCTCCAATCAGAGCACACAGACGCTGAGCAGAGCGCACAGAGAAAAGACCGGTGGTGTCATATGAAACAACTAAGACGACAGTGGAGATTTTTTGTTATCCACCACCTACTGTGTAATGAAAACAAAGAGACAGTAGTGTTTTTTAGTTTGTTTTTTAATTTGTGTATTTCCCAGGATTCGCTGTGCGCACTGAAGTGGCCATGGCGCATTTTACGCACTGCAGGTAACCAATTTGTTGGTGACCAAAACTTTAAACACATGATGGATTAAAGTGCAATTGTTGGTCTAGTTACTCCAGCCGGGCTGACATGGCAGCACTTCGGAGGAAATTTGGAGAAGACTACCAGGTGGTCAACACCAACCGGGCAACCACTTTTTCTGCCCCGGTCAAGAAGAAACGCCAACGCTTCGTGGAGAAGAACGGCCGCTGCAACGTGCAGCACGGAAACCTCGGTGGGGAGACCAGCAGGTACCTATCCGACCTGTTCACCACCCTGGTGGACCTGAAGTGGCGCTGGAACCTGCTCATCTTCATCCTTACCTACACCATCGCTTGGCTCGTCATGGCATCGATGTGGTGGATCATTGCATACATCAGGGGGGACATAAATCACGGCCACGATTCGTCCTACACCCCCTGCGTGGCAAACGTTTACAACTTCCCTTCAGCATTCCTCTTCTTCATCGAGACCGAGGCCACCATCGGTTACGGCTACCGATACATCACCGAGAAGTGCCCGGAGGGGATCATCCTTTTCCTGTTCCAGTCGCTGCTGGGTTCCATAGTGGACGCCTTCCTCATCGGCTGCATGTTCATCAAAATGTCCCAGCCTAAGAAACGCGCAGAGACGCTCATGTTCAGCCAGGACGCGGTGATTTCCCAAAGAGACGGCAGACTCTGCCTCATGTTCCGAGTAGGCAACCTGCGCAACAGCCACATGGTGTCCGCGCAGATCAGGTGCAAACTTATAAAGGTAAGAAGAATTTCCTTCAGTGCTAAAACTAAGTGAAACATTATTATTATTATTATTATTATTATTATTATTATTATTATTATTAGTATTATTAGTAGTATTGGTATTATTATTATTATTATTATTATTATTATTATTATTATTATACAACGCAGTACAGACGTGACAAAGTCAAACATTGCACTGCAGTAAAAATCACCAAACTATTATTTTCTGTGATCGTTCTTAAATTTTAATTAAAATCTTTTCAAAAAACTGTTTTTCGGAACATTTGTCTGACTGTGTATCTGAAGAGTCCTGATTATATTTGGCATTTTTGGAGAAAAAGTGGCAGCTTCAAATACAGATCAAAGGTTAAAATTATCATTGTTTGATCCTCAGCTGCATAAAAAACTGGTCCAGCTACACATCTACACCGTGTTTAACAAAGCAGGCTTAAGGTAGAATTACCATAATCCCCTTGTAGCTGCAGGATGGCTGAGGTTGGCTGTCAGATCTATAGGTGGGTAAACCTCAAACCACCAGGATAGGAGAGAAAAAGCGCTTATTTTCTGTTTAAAGAGCTGCAGCATTGACAGTTGCCTCAATTTCCACCCAAACAATTGAGAACCTTCATGTTAATGTGAGTAAAAGTGACAGGGAAAGTAAGGGAATCTCACCTTCCCTTGGATGTTAGCTTCTTTGGAAACCGTTAAAAATAAGTTTAAAGGAAAAGAACAACCCTACTGATGAAGAACTTAGATGTTCTTATTATTTTATTGCTGACAGCTAATGAACCTCACACTCTGAAAAAGAGCAGCAATGCAGAAAATTACATCACAAACAGCAGTTAGGTTCGCTGGCTCTTCTTTTAATTATCACCAAAGAGCGCCTTTCAGCCACATCCATGTTCTGTGAGCAAAATGGACCATAAAGAAGACAAACTGCATTAGCGATGTGCTTGGAGCTTGTTTATGTCTGTGTTCTCTTCCACACACACAGCGTTGGTCAGCTTAATGATGCATGCAGGCAGGCCGAGAGTAGGAGCCAGGGAACACCGAGCTGCTCCACACTGAGGAGAATGGAGGAGGGTAACAGATCTAGAAGCAGGAAGGAGAGTCAAAACTGTGCCAGAAATTTCCTGTGCAGTTAAGTTAATATGCATGCTTTAAACTGTGTAATAAACATCTAAATATTCTTGTGAAATTTAAAACTGATGAAGCAAAAATATTAGATGCCATACTTTATAAACCTTTAAACCCTGTGAAAAACAAAAAAAAAACAGTAAACATAGCAAGCACTGTGCACTTACTTTTGCTCCCGGGCTTTGGGTTCTAACCTTGATTTTTCCGCTTCAAAGACTTTTACCCTTACCACAGCTCTGCCAGAGCACAAATCATCAAAAAGACCCAGATCAGTTGAGTCACTGGGGAAACAAATGCATTGTTTAGAATGCAAATACCTTAAAATATTATATGCCACATAAGTTGCTTGGATAAATGAAAAAATCCTTTTAAGCTGGGTGCTGGAAGTGCAGTTCCTTCTTGGAGATATTGGTGGTGCTATTGAGCTACAGCTCTGTCTCATTCAGGGCTCTAAGGAAGATAGTAAAAGGTAAAGGCAATGCCTCAAAGCATTTTGAGATGTCATCAAACTTTGACTACAGCTTGTTCTTAAACCGTTGGATAAAATAACAGCTTATAAACTCCTCTAATATTCAAAATAATGTCAAATATGAACATGCTTCAGAGAGTTATTGGTTCTGATTTGAGCTCAGTGTTGACTTCAAACTGTGGAACTAACTGAACGTGCAGCACTGTGCAGAGGTTTAAACCAAAACCAACATCATTATACCTTGCCTGCAAGGAACCAAACCTGCTTGGTGTATTTTAGACGGAAGGCAACGGAAGGCATGTCACTTTTACTGTTTAGAGCAGATGGGCATCCTCAATCTATCTATGGGAAGTAAAGTCAAGTCCAGCAAAGACCTCACAGTAAACCTGAGAATGGCATCGTTACCTCTAGGGATGCACCAATACGTACTGGTATCGGACCAATACTGTTCTAATGTACTTGTATCAGTATCGGTTAAAGTTAATAGGTATCATTCCGTTACCTAAAATGTGGAAGCTCTGCTATAATTTCACAGAATTTTTTTTTTTTTTTTCACTTGAAATGTTAGTTTTGTAGTCATTGTTATTGTTATCTTTAGAAATGTGAATAAATATCATTCATGTGACAGGCTGCAGGTAACATGATTCAAATCCAGTTTAAAAAAGGTTCTGTTGACATCCCTTGAGTTTAGAAAGCTACAAGTGAATTTCAGTCAAGTTGAATTGTTTCAAAAAGTAATATATTTCAGATGAATCACACACATAGACTCAGGTTATCAAGCATTTATTTCTGCTAATTAAGATTTTCCACCTAAAGCTAATGAACACATGACATGATTTTTATCTTTTTTTTTCTTTTAATCTAATTGACCATCATTTGTTGTAGCAAGCAGAGAACAAAATAAAATTGCATGTTGTTGTGTGGTAGAAGTATTTGCATTGGTACTCGGTGTCCTCATGTACTCAGATCTAAGTATTGGCAACATATCAGTTTGAAAAAAAATTGTATTATTGCATCCCTAATTAATGTCTGTGCCACATAGACACAGAGTTGCTCCCGGTGAGAGGCGCCGAGCTGGGGTGGGCATACTTGTTGCCCCCCATCTCGGCGCCTGTACGTTGGGGTTTACCCCGGTGAGTGAGAGGGTAGCCTCCCTCCGCCTACGGGTGGGGGGACGGGTGCTGACTATTGTTTGTGCTTATGCACCGAACAGTAGATCAGACTACCCACCCTTCTTGGAGTCCTTGGAGGGGGTGCTGGAGAGTGCTCCTTCTGGAGACTCCCTCATTCTCCTGGGAGACTTCAACGCTCACGTTGGCAATGACAGTGAGACCTGGAGAGGCGTGGTTGGGCGGTATGGCCCCCCCGATCTGAACCCGAGCGGTGTTTTGTTGTTGGACTTCTGTGCTCGTCATGGATTGTCCATAACGAACACCATGTTCAAGCATAAGGGTGTTCATGTGTGCACTTGGCACCAGGACACCCTAGGCCGCGGCTCGATGATCGACCTGGTTGTCGTTTCATCTGACCTGCGGCCGCATGTTTTGGACACTCGGGTGAAGAGAGGGGCGGAGCTATCCACCGACCACTACCTGGTGGTGAGTTGGCTCCGGTGGTGGGGGAAGACGCCGGACAGACCTGGTAGGCCCAAACGTGTTGTGAGGGTCTGCTGGGAACGTCTGGCGGAGTCTCCTGTCAGAAGGGGTTTCAACTCTCACCTCCGACAGGACTTCAAACACGTCCCGGGGGAGGCGGGGGACATTGAGTCCGAATGGGCCATGTTCCGTGCCTCCATTGTCGAAGCGGCTGACCGTAGTTGTGGCCGCAAGGTAGTTGGTGCCTGTCGTGGCGGCAACCCTCGAACCCGCTGGTGGACACCGGCGGTGAGGGATGCTGTCAAGCTGAAGAAGGAGTCCTATCGGGCCTTCTTGGCCTGTGGGACTCCGGAAGCAGCTGATAGGTACCGGCAGGCCAAGCGGAGTGCGGCTCGGATGGTCGCTGAGGCAAAAACTCGGGCGTGGGAGGAGTTTGGAGAGACCATGGAGAACGACTTCCGTATGGCTTCGAAGCGATTCTGGTCCACCATCCGGCGTCTCAGGGGGGGGAAGCGGTCTGCCGCCAACACTGTTTACAGTGGGGGCGGTGTGCTGCTGACCTCAACGCGGGACGTTTTGGGTCGGTGGATGGAATACTTCGAAGACCTCCTCAATCCCACCGACACGCCTTCCTGTTTGGAAGCAGAGTCTGGGGACTCTGGGACGGACTCTCCAATCTCTGGGGCTGAAGTCGCCGAGGTTGTTAAAAAGCTCCTCGGTGGTAAGGCTCCGGGGGTGGATGAGATTCGGCCGGAGTTCCTCAAGGCTCTGGATGTTGTAGGGCTGTGTTGGTTGACGCGGCTCTGCAATATTGCGTGGACATCGGGGGCAGTTCCCTTGGATTGGCAGACCGGGGTGGTGGTCCCCCTCTTTAAAAAGGGGGACCACAGAGTGTGTTCCAACTACAGGGGGATCACACTTCTGAGCCTCCCTGGTAAGGTCTATTCAGGGGTTCTGGAGAGGAGGGTACGACGGATAGTCGAACCTCGGATCCAGGAGGAACAATGCGGTTTTCGTCCTGGCCGTGGAACACTGGACCAGCTCTACACCCTCGGCAGGGTCCTGGAGGGTGCGTGGGAGTTCGCCCAACCAGTCTACATGTGCTTTGTGGACTTGGAGAAGGCGTTCGACCGTGTCCCTCGGGGTGTCCTGTGGGGGGTACTCCGGGAGTATGGGGTACCAGGCCCTCTGATACGGGCTGTTAGGTCCCTATATGACCGGTGTCAGAGTCTGGTTCGCATTGCCGGCAGTAAGTCGGACTCGTTTCCAGTGAGAGTTGGACTCCGCCAAGGTTGCCCTTTATCACCGATCCTGTTCATAACGTTTATGGACAGGATTTCTAGGTGCAGCCAAGGTGTTGAGGGGATCCGTTTTGGTGACCTCAGGATCGGGTCTCTGCTTTTCGCAGATGATGTGGTCTTGTTGGCTTCGTCTGAACGTGATCTACAGCTCTCGTTGGAGCGGTTCGCAGCCGAGTGTGAAGCGGCTGGGATGAGGATCAGCACCTCCAAATCCGAGACCATGGTCTTGAGTCGGAAAAGGGTAGGGTGCTCTCTTCGGGTTGGGGATGAGGTCCTTCCTCAAGTGGAGGAGTTTAGGTATCTGGGGGTCTTGTTCACGAATGAGGGAAAAATGGAGCGGGAGATCGATGGACGGATTGGTAGGGCGTCTGCAGTCATGCGGGCGCTGTACCGGTCTGTCGTGGTGAAGAGAGAGCTGAGTCGAAAGGCGAAGCTCTCGATTTACCGGTCGATCTACGTTCCTACCCTCATCTATGGTCACGAACGCTGGGTGGTGACCGAAAGAACGAGATCGCGGATACAGGCGGCTGAAATGAGTTTCCTCCGTAGGGTGGCTGGGCTCTCCCTTAGAGATAGGGTGAGAAGCTCGGTCATCCGGAGGGAGCTCAGAGTAGAGCCGCTGCTCCTCCACATCGAGAGGAGCCAGTTGAGGTGGCTCGGGCATCTAGTCAGGATGCCTCCTGGACGCCTCCCTGGTGAGGTGTTCCGGGCATGTCCCACCGGGAGGAGACCCAGGGGAAGACCCAGGACCCGTTGGAGAGATTATGTCTCCCAGCTGGCCTGGGAACGCCTCGGGATTCCTCCCGAGGAGCTGGCCCAAGTGGCCGGGGAGAGGCAAGTCTGGGTCTCCTTGCTTAGGCTACTGCCCCCGCGACCCGACCCCGGATAAGCGGAGGAAGATGGATGGATGGATGGATCCCTAATTACCTCTGCAAAAAATGTTGTGTTTTTGCTTGTTTTTCTGTTAGTTAGCAATATAACTGAAAAAAAGTTATTAACAGATATTCATTAAATGTTCTGGAAATTTCTACAATCGGACGTAATTCGATTCGGATTAGGACAGAGCGCAGGACAGTGCTGCTTTGGTTGAGCTGTGCACTCTCCCAGTGCTTTTCTTGTTCATCATTTGAATGATACTCATGGTCCAGCATTTGTAGCTTCACCTATTTGCATATTTTTATTTGAATGTGGCTCGAAATTATTTATGGAAAATTTGACCTATCGTGGATTTGTTTCTAAAAAATTCTGAAATAATGCAGTTTAGAGAGCTGAAATATCAAAACAAACTGTACTCTACAAACTATTGGCTGCCATTTGCAAAACAGCCAGTCCAGAAGCACAATTCATTTTCCTTTGTAATAATTAGCTCTATTCCTAAGAGTGGAGGTGGTAAAGACTAGAATGTAGCTTTTGCTGTAGTTTCAAGAGAGTTATATTGTGCATATTAACGCATTTCCAGGTATTTTTGGTGTTTGCGCTATTAAAATAAGCAGTGTTTTTACAGGGTTAATACTTGAGGATTTTAGCTACTCATGTGTGGCTGTGGTCCCTAACCCCAGGAAAACCAGGGCCCAATGTAATAGCATTTTATAAATCACAATAAATATATTTCAGATGAATCACACACATAGACTCAGGTTATCAAGCATTTATTTCTGCTAATTAAGATTTTCCACCTAAAGCTAATGAACACATGACATTTATCATTAGAATGATACACCAGACCAATAAAAACAATTAGAATTCACTCATAAAAATGACTCATTGGATTAACAGAATTAAAATGATGGCAGTTTTTACATCCTATAAATATAAGCTGGTTCAACCAATTTCTATTAAATTACATTGTCTAGATGTATGTGAATTGTGTTGAACCCGCATATATTTATTGGATGGAAAAACTGCCATCGTTTAAATTCTCTTAATAATTTTATTGAGTGTACAGACATGTGGGGTTAATGAAAAATATTGCTTAATTCCTTCTTAAAGTTAATCTGACAAACGAGGCTCATTAGAATGCATATCCCAATTTACTGTACTTACATGTCTGAATGATTGGTCGCCTGAACAAAAACATTAGTCTGAGCATTTCTACTGGACTGAAAATGTGTCGAAGATAAACCGAAAATAATTACTTATTACTAAATAGAAGAGTGTAAAATGATTATGTCCTTCAAATTTTTATTCTTCCTTTAGTCATGTTTATTCTTCAGTTTAAAACATTTAATCTTAACACTGTGTTTAGAAGTTGAGCAGACACTGTATGAGCTAGGGAGTATTGCAAAACTATATTAAACAAAAATTACAGCTTCATTAAAACAAACATTTTTTCTTACATGAAATGATCAAAACCAAGCTATCAGTTTTACCAAATTAATTGAAAATATGGCGGTTGCAAAGCATGTGATTACTCTACATGTCAGCAAAGATAATACAACACTCAAATGTGAAATGTGGATATGGCAGACACAAGTGCTACTGTGTAGGATAAAAGCAGCAGTCTTTCACCACTCTGCAATCCATAGACCCACTGACCTTCTTTGGTTTGAAGTGGGCCGATGGCCATCTGCCTACACCTGCATGCTGTTTTGGTTATCCCTTTTCTCCTTGGTGATGCCCAGGATGCCCGAGTAATACTTGTTGGCTCAAACTGCACACTTATTTGCAGAGCTGGGCAGCAATCTGCAGGTCAGCTGACCTGCAAGAGAGACGAGTTGGGGGAGACATTTTGCCAAAGTGTTTTCTAGACCAAATAAAACAAAAATATACTGTATTTATCCTAAAACAACCAAAGTTTCTCTTGTCCGGACAGTTTATATTTCACTCTTGAGAAGATTGTTTGTTCAACACCTCCTAAAATTATTCAACCTTTTCTGTATTTTGTCATATTAAAATCACAAAGTATTTCATAGGGATCTGGTGTTATTGATCAACACAAAGTAACAAGTAGATCTGTTTCTGTGGCTTCATTATTGAGTCCGTTTTTGTAGATGATGTGGTCCTGTTGGCTTCATCGTAACCCGATCTACAGCTTTTGCTGGGGCGGTTCGCAGCCAAATGTGAAGTGGCTGGGATGAGAATCAGTACCTCCAAATGCAAGACCATGGTCTTAAGCTAGAAAATGGTAGAGTGTCTTATTTGGGTTGGGCAAGAGGTCCTTCTCCAAGTGGAGGAGTTTAAGTAGAATGTTCTGGTTTTTTAGGTTTAATGTCCTTTCTACGGCATGGGGATGACTTTATGGCTCTATTACAAATGAAATATCTTACATTGATAGCAATAAGAAATTAGATCAAACACAAAAAACTGATCATTTCAGCACAAAGTTATGATATTGTCAAGTCTTCTTGTTTACAAATGAGGGAAAAATGGAGTGGCAGATGAATAAGTGAATTGGTCGGGTGTCAGCAGTTATGCGGGCATTGTACCGGTCTGTCCTGGGAAATATAGAGCAGAGTCGAAAGGTGAAGCGCTCGATTTACTGGTCAATCTTTGTTCCAAGCCTTCTGTATGGTCACAAACTCTGGGTGGTGACCAAAAGAACAAGCTCACGATTAAAGTTTTTCGCTGGCCTGGGAATGTCTTGGGATTCCTCCCGAGGACCTGGTCGATGTGGCTGGGGAGAGGGAATCTTTTTGCTGAAGTTCTGTCAGTCTGACCCAACCTCAGATAAATGGAAGATGGATGGAGGGATGGATTCTATTTCAGACATAACTGAAATATTCTCATAGTTTCTTTCTCAATAAGAACAGTTCCAACTGCATGATTGACTGAGAACAGGAAAGACATCAATTAGTCAACTTTAAAGCCCAAAATAATTTTAAATCTGTGCTTTTCATTGCTTTCTTATTTAAACTCCACACATTTGTTTTCTTGCAAGAATTCAGACAACTTCTGCACAGTGTGCCTTCCCTGCTCATATCTATACAAGGCATCTAATGCTCAGAATGCAGGTTTTATTTTGGCAACAGGTGTTAAGCCTACAGTTTTTTCCCCATTTAAGTATTTTTAAGTCTGCAAAAGCTTGATTCTCCCTAGTCTATGGATGTTTTCCTCCTACACACCTGTTCAAACACACAAAGGGTCTGCACGAACCTTAGTATCTCAACAGTTAAACTCAAAGACAAAACTCAAATGCTGTTTTACTCCTGATTTTAGGAGCCTTGGCAGGATATTCAATGACATTTTGGCCCAACTATCTGCTGCTAAAGCCTAGTTTATACTTCTTTGTGAACAAGTTTGCACCCATACGCACACATATAGAAGGACACATTTTCCTTTTTATACTTCTCCATTGGTATGTCAGTGTTACAAAGCAATTTACTGTCTGAAAAACGAGGGTGCACATCTTTTCTGCCTGGTCTGCCTAACATTGCAATTATGTTTCCAATTGATTACATTTTATTTACTTAAGCATATGAGCGCATTTATGCTTAAGGAGCAATGGCCGACAAATAGTGGGTTTTAATGGAGCTGGAAAGCTTTTTACTAGAAGTGCAGCTCTCAGAATACTCATGTAAACAAACAAATTAGGGGTGGAGCCAAACTCAAATATGGTATGCAGAAAAGGCACAATTATTATGCTTTTTATGAGTATTTATTTCTAAAAAATACTTTATGAAATATTCTTATTCAAGAGCAAGCAAAAGATCTAATATGACCTGACCCAGGAAGTGAGTCACTGCAGAGAAAAACCCATGTACACATCTTTGCACTGCTGGGTCATGATTTTTACACCTATATTGAATTTTACTCGAATAGAAACACCCCCCACACACTTTCTTGCTCCGGCATCTCTATGATGGTGTATGGACAATAACCACCAAACACTGACAACAACATCACTCTAAGGGTAACTAAGGAGCACGGCTACATTTGGAATACAAACTATAATGTACATCTGAGATCTTCTACAATTAACACCAACATGCACTACCCATAAGTCTTTGCAAAATACAACTGTCACCAAACTGTTATTTTATTTTTATTTTTAAAGGCTTTGTGGCCACAGTGGTCTGTATTTTGGTATCTTTTCAATGAAGTTCCCATTAAATGTTCATTGTTGGATCAACCAATATTGCAAAGATATTGCAAAGATCAACCAATAATGCATATCTATAAATGTTAAAATGTATAATAATGTAAATTAGAAGTGTAACGTGAAAAAAAAATATTTTTATGCCTATTTTGAATTTTCCTAGAATACAAATACCGGCTACGTTTCACACCCCTAAAACAAATGCACCACTCTGGTTTGTTGTTCTCTACACCTCCTGGTGTTCAACTCACCACAAGACCACCAAATTGGTCTTGCAATATAAAGCATCAAGTGGGCAAAAGCTGCATTGACTACATTGACTCCTTATCACATCAACTATTGATACTTTCTGGTGAAAAGATCTGGGGCTGATGTTGACTGACCAATCACAGATGTGCGCTCTTTGTTGAGTTCACAAAGTCCATAAAGAAAAGGATTATACTTCTTATTCCCAGCACCATGCATTAGCATCTATTTTTTAATATTGGAAGAACAAAAGCCTCCACAGCAATTTTATGTTAGACTTCTTACATAAAGTTTTAGTAGTAGTTAATGAGGCAAAGGCTAGGATTTGTTATGATCTTTTGGAGCATTGAATATGAAGTTATCCGAGTCTTAGTGTGCAACACAACAGCTGCCTAACTACACCTTTGTTTTTCACCAAGTCATACACACTAGATATTCAAGAACTGTAACTTCTTCAGCAACAATAGTATCAAAGTTTCTGAGGGATTAGAAGGCTAACCAGATTTAAAGTCTTTGCAGTAGACAGAGGTGCTATGTAGTTAATTTGGTTCAGGCTAAATTACATTTATTTGTACCCTTTTTATGAAATAAGATATTCAGCAAACCTTTCTATAATTTAATCTGCTATTACAATATCATAAAAAATGTTTTTCTTGATAAAAAACACACCCAAAAATGATTATTATGAAATATTGTTTTATTAATTATTTATACTTTGAAGTTAAACTAGAACAGTGAGTCATAGTATTATCTATGGGAAAGAGTAAGTCCAGGATTAATAGATAAAAATAAGTATAATAAATCCATTTCTCTTAGTCACGTTTTTTAAAGGAAATTTGGAAAAACATGGGTATATAACTTCAAATAAGGGAAATCTGTGTCAATATTCATCAGTCAGGAAACTGTAGTAAGAAAATAATTACTTACTTTAACCTGCTTACCTTTACAATCAGATATAGTTAAAGATACAGTGAACCTCTAGTATTCATGAAGCACATGATCTGCAGCTGCCCATAGCTAAAATTAACAAATTCTTATAACCCTTCTAAAATGCTTATAGCTATATGTTATGATAGTTCAAACACCTAACTTGGTCTGTAATAATATCCACAGTGTAAACTGTCTTAACACAATCACACAGGCTAATTTCCTTGATTTTCCTTAGACTAAAGAAAATATTGGCGCTCCTGAATTAGCAGCTTTGCGAAAAACAGCCAACAGTATGTTGCCAGGTATTTCAGCTTACAAAGCTGCATTTTCTTTTTAATATTTTAGATATACTCATGAAAAAAAATCCATGAATAGGAAGATTTTCTGCAAATAACTTTGAGTCACATTCTACAGAAAAATCTGTGAATAGACGGGGATCGACTGATGAGACCTTTGACAAAAAAGGATGGGTAGGGACCTAGATTTTTGGCCACCACACGAATGAGGGGTATGCTATTAGATGTACAACGATCTGCAAAGTTTACTGTTCACTGCAACAAAAAGAGGTGTCTTGTGGTAATATCAGTGCCCAGACCTAAACTAATTAGTAAACCCGTTGGCTGACCTGAACAGAAGAATGCAGAAGAGAGTACCCTGAGATATCCAGTGAAATAGTTTAAAGAGGAAGATCTGCAAATAAAAAAAATCTAAAGAGATGATCTAACATTGTGAGCTGCGGGAAATAACTAGAGTTGGTGTACAGTTTTTGTTAAACCCACCCTCCTTTGTTTGCAAGGATTTTGACTGATCATGGTCTGACACTTGATGTGCAATCATTCCCTTCATTTGTAAATATTCAAATCCTAGCATCTTTTATGAACATGAAGAAAACCTTCTACATTTCTATTTACATGCAAATATATCAGCCTTTTTCTCCAACACTAATGTGTAGATCTAGGGCTTTTTCTACACCATCCACCTACCAGAAAAACTAGAGAGTTTATTATAACGTTCTCTGAGGTTTGGGATGGAAATCTTCTCCTTTGTTAAAACAGCAAGTCAGATTCAAAGCAAACAAAATACATTTGACAAGCTTGACTATCTCTGAATCTCTATGGGGGGTTGTTGCACATAGCCAAAAGGGCCTTGTGTGAGGAACTTCAACTATCAGTATTTGCATAAAGCCATCCATCGTCTAAATCTTAAGTGACAAAGACAGAAAATGAAATGCAGAACCTCCCAAAGCTATCCCGAGCTTAGGGGAATGACGCTAAAAAGGATTCAGCAGCCAGGAAGGGGCAAACATTTGAACACTCCGTACCAGCATCGAAGGTTTTCTCCAACTAAAAGGGGAGCATTTCACTAAATTGCACCAATGAAAGAAAAAAACTTGGTGTTTTCTGGCAAACTTGTTTACTCACCCTTCTTCCACAGATTATGTCCCAGTTTCGAACAAACACAGAGCAGGGTAAAATTCCCTGGGAGGTCATAATGATACTACGCCCTGAGTAATATGTCTGCAGGACACGTGAAGCTTGGATAGGAGAAAAAGACCTTGACTAACACTAGCTATGAATGCATTCCTGTGCCTGTTTTTGCCTGGTCTGTGTGTGTGAGAGGGACAGAGAAAAAGCGTGATGGAAAAATATCAGTAACACCTGGGCCAGGCAAACCAGTACAAGCCTGAAAAACAATTTGTTTGCTCGAATCATCTCACACTGGTTTTTGGACATAAGCTTGCAATACTCAAATGGCTACGGATGTGTCTCCCCGAAAAAAATAATGCTGCAACTGCTAATGCCATTCATTTTAATCTATGGCACGAAACAATAAAGTAACTTTGAAGATAAAAGTGACCCAGCAAACACTAGCAAGGGTAACCTAATAAAGATTACGTGTAAATAAATGTAGAAAAATTTAGCTTTTACAAAAAATGGCAATTTTGCCAACTTAAAATATTTAATACATTTTATGTAGACCAGATAAAAACAGCAGAACCACTCCCGGGGGGACCTCGTACATCTTATTTTCACCAGCGTTGTTTAGGTTCAAACTTCGTACTTGTTTAACCTCAAACTACATTTATTGAAGTTAGTTCATTAAACGAGTAACCTACGAAGACAAGTTTAGGGTAATACTGCCTAAACTGAGGTCATACTTTCCATTTGAGTCAATGTTTTGGTTAAAAGTGAACCTTCCCATTTTGGGGGTTGCAAGCTTTGTATAAAGTTTATCATTGTAATTATAAAGCAGAATTATTAACATCCAAACATTTTTTCCGAACATGAAAACAGTGAATAGTATGCTTATATGTTAAGTGCTTAAAAACTAATATTTTACCTTTTTAAAATGCTGCTGACACTTTTGTTTTTTACCATACAGAATGAACAAAAAATACAAAAAATGACAGTGTGTGACAATTGATTCTTGCAAGACTTAACTTCATGAATAAAAATGTCATAGTTTAGAAGGGAGCAGAGATGGGATAAATGTATAGCTGTGTGGGAGATGATAAAGAAGCTGTGAGCGGTGCAGGGGTGGAGATTTGTGTGTGGGAGGATGGCTCGTGCATGAATTCAGAAACACTTTCTGGTAAAAAGATAAAAAAAGGAAAAGAAAAGTGAAGCACCAGGTTGGGCTCTCCAGAATAAAAGAATGGTATACAAATGATTGGAATTACAAGCATCGGAATTGCAGCATCGTAGAGAGAGTGAAAGTGTCTGGCAGTTGTTCATGGACCAGAAATTCAGACAAACAAGTGTTTATTGTCTTGAGACAGTTGGACACTCCTGCTACTGCCTGATAATCCTGAATCTTTACTATCCGAATCCTTTCTGCACTGTTGTCATGCCTGCATAGGGATGTGAATCTTACGTCTCCCGATTCATTTTTGATTCCGATTCTTGGGATGACTATTCGATTCAGAGGCAATTCTCGATTCTAATCAAATTTTTTCTTCTTAATCAATACTCTTTGTAACAGGAATGAGGGCGAATTTCCAGATAAACTATTATCTTCTATGAACTGGAATATATTCAATTATAAAGCTGCACAGCAGTCAGCATATTTGCAGCATTATATATAACAATAACCCTATCTGTGATGGGTAGATTCGATTCATTTGCTACAGTGTGGAACATCACATTCACATTAGTGGCTGTGTGGCTTTGGTGCATCACTCGTGTTTGTAATACACACAACTCAATCTGCCAAGTGTATGTGATGTAGTGAGCTGTGAATGTAATGTTGAGGATTGTACGTTTGTAGGTTTTTCAGTTTATAGCAATGGTGCTACAGAGGTTGCTGTTGTTTTAAGATTCGAAACTGTAGCGTTTTGGATAGATCCAGAATCTTGTTAATTAGGTATCGAGATTCAGACACGAAATGCTTTTTTTCCAACACCCCTACTGCATAATAAAATTACAGTTTAAGATATAAATTAGTGTTCAACTATTTCTTTTCTGATTTTAATTGCTTTTTTTCATATAGATGGTTTAAAATGCAGTGTAATGCAAGCTTAATTTCTATAAAAACAATGATATTTTTCCCCTCCTAAAATCTGATCATTTTTTCTTTTGATCAACTTCAAATTAAATTAAACAGCATTTTTATCTTTATTCTGTTATGTATCTCACTTTCTCCGTTATGTCTCTTTATTCTCCCTCTCCAATCTTGGTCCTCGTTGTTATCCTCCAGTCTCGTCAGACCCCTGAAGGAGAGTTCTTGCCACTGGACCAGTGTGAGCTGGATGTTGGCTTCGGGACAGGTGCAGACCAACTCTTCCTGGTGTCCCCTCTCACCATCTGCCATGAAATAAACCCCAAAAGCCCGTTTTTTGACTTATCCCAGCGCTCCCTCATGAACGAACAATTTGAGATTGTCGTTATCCTCGAGGGCATCGTGGAGACTACCGGTGAGAAAGCTGTTCCCATTCCCACTTTTCTGGTGCCATTGATTCCTATCTCCAGTATTCTCACACAGAGTTAAATTAGCCAATTCTTTTGTTTTTAATACTAAAACAGAAGGGAAGAGAGAGAGAAGGAACAACAAGTGGATGAGTGCCTGATTGAATTATGAGGAATATGTGATTACTCCGTTATGAGTTTAAGCCCGCTATATGCATAATAAATGCCTGTGGTCACATAAGTGTGCGTCACTCTGATGAATGGGCTGAGTTTTCGTGGCTCTGCTGCATCTTTTCTAATGACAGTTAGAAGCAGGAGTTGTTGTACAGCCCACTGACTGCAGAGAAAATGCACAACGCCGATCCCCCTGCTGCGTATTTAACAAAACAATTCCTCCCTCCAGTTCAATGCAAATAAATTCATCTTTCCTCTTCAAATCTTTCTCTATCCGTCCCTCATATGCTGCGCTCTATCTGTTTACTATTGTAGTGACGTTTCAGGTTTTTTCTTCAGCCTGTGAACGCTGTTGCTGAACTGACCAATCAAAGGCATACACTCTCCGTTGACAGAGATGGATAGTTAGAAAAATGACCTCTACTCCGTCCGTCGATGCGAAGGTGACGGAGAGCTCTTGCGTCAATGGGTAATGGTGCTGCGTCAGTCCGTCTCCGTCAAAACGGAGTAGTATGAACTAGGCTTAACTGACTCCGTCAACAAAGAGTGTATGCTTGTGAATGGTCAGCTTAGCAACAGCTAGAGATGGTTTGACCAGAGTGGTGCTCTATAGTCGCTGTAATCAGTAGTGAATGCAGCGTTTGGGCACTACATGCTTTATAATAAATGGATAATTTATGTAATCTGGTCTTTTGGCGATTTTGAACACAAGGAGGTGTAGGAAAACAACAAAAAAAGGCTGCTGTGTTTGTTTCCCTGCGTTAATGGTATATCCAATCAGCTGTACTTCTAGTAAAAAGCTTTACAGCTTAATAAAACTTACTTTCTGTCGTCCAATGCGCCTTGAGGGGGAAAATGCGTTCACAGGCTGAAGAAAAAACCTGAAACTACACTGTGATAGTAAGCAGATAGTAGGCATAGCCGCAATGAAAAGTTAGCACACCCTGCTGTCCTGATCGAGAACTGCTTTGCAACGCTGAAAAATCAATGGAGAATGGAGAGAAAGAAACAGAGAAACATGAATGAATACCGGAAACAGCCTGACGATTCACATCATAGTGCTGCTAAGGAGGTGTTGAAGGAAATATGTTGAACTACAAAAAACACACAGAGAGCGCAGACCTCTGACAGGGCCACTAATCCCCCCCCTCCATCCGCAGGTTTTGATCTATTTCTTACTTTCAGTATTTTTCCAATAAAATGTCTATTAACTGAGACATTCGTCTAGGTTCATGCTGTCACTGTGCTTTCCCAGGAGAGTGAGGAGATTTGCACATGCGCTATTAACTTCTTCCTCGTCAAACATTAGCAGAGGTGCTGCACAAAATCAGCTGTCTGTGAGCTCTCTGAGATGAGAGGGGAGTCCGAGATGGCACTGCTGGTCAGTGGATGGAGAAGTAGGTTATGTCGGATAAACCCCCAAATTTAATCAGTTGTTCCTGTTCCCATTGTGGACATTTCCTTAAAATGACCTCAGAATCTGTCAAAATATTAACAGATAGACATACAGACTAGGTCAATTACTCAAACTCTGCTGTTCTTGACAATTTTCTTCCTAATCCAGACATTTACAATTGTTAGCAAACAGTACAAAGCTTAAAGGCTTTCTTATTAATTTATATAATAAAGGCAATCAAATAAAATCCAGATCTGACTTTTTTACGAAAAAAAAAAAACATTTCTGACTATCATCTTGTGTGTTTGGATTTCACACATGCATTCAAGGCACAAATAATGACAAATTAACAACCACAACAAAGGTTTATCGTTGGAAAATAAATATAAATAGAAACATAACACAAATAACCATACAGATGAATATACATTTAAGCCCAAAATCATTCATATGGTAGATTTGGGTTTAAAGTAATCTTTTAAGTTTTACCAATGTGCTTTTGCAGTTTTGAAGTGGCCCCATAAGTGTTTTGATATAAATCTGAAAAAGAATCTCAAGACAGAGCAAATATTAGGATGATGGCAAAGAAGCCTTGTAGCTATAGACACTGTGATCCCCTCATCAAAAATAAATTGTCAGAAGTACCACTGGGAACATGAAAAATATGTAGGGTTCAACTGCTGCAATGCTAACTTCACACATGCATTTTTCTATGTAAATGAAATAATTACTCCTATTAAATAGATTTTTTTTTATCTTTTGAGAGATTCCTTTATTATTTCTTTTGTGAAAAAAGAAAATGGTTAAATAGAAATATTGTCATGTCAAAATTTGCCAGAAACATGAATAATTCTGGGCTTTACTGTATTTTAGTTGGACTGAGTGCTTTGCACCTCAATTCTAACACCATACAATAGTGGGGTGTCTCTTTACTCCAGTTTTGTCCAAAAAGGCTGTGATGAAGTCTATTAATTTCTTGTCTATCAAACAGAGCTGCAGACTTAATAGTTCCAAAGCTGCTAACATCAAAGTGGAATGGATGAAGAACATATTTTAAATGAAAATGTATCATCTATCAGCAGATGATACATTTCATTAGGTCCTTTGATAAAAGTGAGAAATCAAATTTAACATAAATAGCAGAGTGAAATCATAATACTAAATTGAAGCACAAGCCTATGAAAAATAAAAACAAACTAGTTAAATATTTGTTCCTGCCGGAACAATATAAGCCAGGATTTGATACTGTACTTCAGCTAAAACTGAAGATAGACCTCAGAACTTTGGTTCATGCATCCCAGGGCTAAGACTTTCTAAAAGCTGCTGCCAGGAATGTTCACATAAACCTTCTTCTGGGATGTCCGGCTTGCTGTATGCCAAGTATTTGTTTTGCTGGGGGCGCTTGTTTTTTGAAGCAAGATGCAGTGAAAATTATCCAGGTGGGTGGGTAGCCATATGATGCCTGAGAGATGAAGATAAAATAGCATGCCTGTTAGGCACAAAACCCACAAGCTTCCAATGTTCTGGTATTGCTGTTGTCATGTATGTTGACAAAAAAATAAACACACACACAAAAAATCCCAGCCCTCTTCAAATAACTGAAAAGTGCTTGGAAATTAACACAGCACTTATTGTTGTAATCAGAGCCAAGACTTTAGGCTAAATTATTTTAAAAGAGTGACCTTTGGAGGTAATGGTTTTGGTAGATGAAGTGGAGTGAGCCGGGAATAGAATTGGGCTATGACATAACGCTGCTACCTTCGTCCCTCAGAGGTACATAATAATACTCCTACTCTTCCTCTAACCGCGGTGCTCAAGAGAAGTTCAGACTGTAGCACAGAAATTACAGTTGTGTGCTTATTGATCATGAAGCACCTTCATAAAATTTCTACTCCTAAATAAAATTAATATCTGGGAGTTCTTACAGTGCTTGTAAGTTTTTCTTTGCACATTTACTCATTTTTGGATCTAGATTTCCTTTTACTGTAAAACTGTATATCCCAGCCTTCAATGCTTTGATAGGCAACTCTCAGCTGCTGTTAATGTACTGTAAATAGTCATCTTTTTTCCTCCATCTAAACTAGTTTTAAGAACCAGCTGTGCAATATGATAGGTACAAAGACAGGACAGAACGTGAGAGGTAAAATCAATTGAAGATTTAAATAAAAGTGTTCCTTCAGAAAGAGTGGAACAGTAGTATTGATCAAGATTGCAAGACATTTTTGTGTGTGTGGTTAAACACTTATGAGACACTATATCCTACTCCTGGCTTCTTGCAGCTTCAACAAGGCATTCTCATATCAGCCAGTAGATGAAAAGTTACTTGCAAAAATATTCCTTCCCGTTTAGCTACTTTCAGATTTTGGCACATTAAAAACAAAACCTGCTTATCTTTCTTCTTTAAGGGACTTTATTTGATAGACCAACAAAAAATAGCGAATACGCGATAGGTGGAAGAAAAATCAAGCATGGTTTTATTTATTGAAATCTGAAAAGTGTGTCATGCATATCCATTCATCCTCGGGTAAATTTTGTATCACCTTATGCTTCAATTACAACACCAAGTCTTTCATAGCATTTTTCTAATAACTTTGCGGATGTAAAGACTGAAATTACTGCTTTCAGGTAAGGACTTTGACTGGGCCACTCCACTGTGTCGATATGCTTTCATCTAAAACAGCCCATTGTATCTCTGACTGAATGTTAAAGGGTCACATTCATGCTGGTAGGTAAACTTCCAACCCAGTCTTAAGCCATTTGTATCCCCCAATAGATTTTTTTCCAGGGTTGCCTTGTAACTAAGCTTCATCCCCTTCAACTATGATCAGCTGCTGGTCCCTACTGAAGAAAACATCTAAACAGTATGATGCTACCATCACCATATTTCAGGGTGCGGATGGTAGGTCCAGGGTTATGTGCAATCATATTTTTCCACCTCACAGTTGTTTACATGTGTAGATGTCACCTCTGTGTTTTTTAGATTAAACCAGAAACTTTTATTTATTTATTTCCATTACAAAATACATATGTAGCATCACTGTGGTTGCTGCTAAAAAATAAATCTTTAGTTTTGCCACCATGCCGACAACAAATACAAAGACGCTTTAATTTCCTCCATATCTGGGAACAGCTCACTCCTGTGAGCTCATAAACCCTGATGACCATATTTGAGTGGCTGCTGATTAAAGTTATCCAGGTTTTTACCGGCTGTGATCAAAACAAACACAATGCATGCTAATCACAATCCTAATTTACACTGGTAGCAGAAAGGTAGATAATTTCATAACACTGTTGCATAAACTGCAGCTACCCTACTTAACACTGCATACTGGAAACATTTCACTGATTCCAACTGTATACAAATGCACAAAAATGTACAAAAATGCTTTGTTTCTCACGACGTCATTCTTGTTATTCAATGGCAGTACATTTGACAGGCACTCTTACCAGAAATACATTGTTGTAATATGTTGTAAGAGCTTTATATTTGCTTTATTGAACTATGAAATCCATTAAAAAGCTTTAGAAATGTGTTTTCATGTGGTTAATTCGAAGTGTGACTGCAGAAGCAGTACTGATCCTGTGTTCTAGAGGAACAAATGGATAAAAAGTGCATTCTTCCATTGAAGCCAATTAGGACTTAATTTGGACCTTATTTAATGGAAGTCATTAAGATAATTACTCATCTATTACTGTTTTTTTAGGAATGACCTGCCAAGCACGAACGTCATACACTGAAGATGAGGTTCTATGGGGGCATCGCTTTCTGCCTGTGATGTCTCTGGAGGAAGGATTCTTCAGAGTGGACTACTCTCAATTCCACAGTACATTTGAGGTACCAACACCACCATATAGTGTTAAAGAGCAGGAAGAGAAAAACTCATTGCCTTCACCTGTGTCCACTCCCACCCCCGCACTGACTGAGAGCCACGGTGGCCGGCGCGACCGGGTGTTTTCTGTGGATTGCATCAACACTTCAGAGGAGAGGGGCCGTCCGGGAGGAGCTGGCGGTCGACTGCCGAGCAAGCTGCAGCGGATGAGCTCATCGGGAAAGGAGGATTTGCAGAGGAAAGTGCTTTTGCTCACCTCCCAGCATACAGAGAAGGCCTGCAGTACAGGAGACCTCCCCATGAAGCTTCAGAGGCTCAGTTCCTCACCCAGCCCAGGAGCGCAAAATCGGCTGCAACTCAAGTCACTGAAGGTGGGCTTTGAGCCCATGACACAGTCAACAGGTGACCTATACCAGCGCAGCCCACCAGCTACGCTGTCGCCCACTCCAGTGCCCATGCACAGCCCCATTCTTTCAGCTGGAGGAAGGTTGGAGGACAATCTTCCACCAAAACTTCGGAAAATGAATGCTGACCGCTAAAAGCTAGACAAGGACATAAGAAGATATGAGCATATGAAAACACAAATAGCAATTGTAGTCGGATTAATGGGGAAAGAAAGATTCAAAGCCAATATGTGAATTTTTTTTCTTGAGAATGAACTTTAACTGGAATTACTGTGATTTTATTTATTTTATTTTCATTAAAAATGGAATAGATGCAGACTCTAGATGCATATTTACTGGATCATTTTGAGAAGGTTTGTGCATGTCTACGATAAATCACAGTTTTATTTATGCACTGCTATACTCAATAGTCAATCTTAGTTTTAATCAACTATAAATTATAATAAAATGAATATAGATGCAGTTTCATATTCTCTGCCTCTTTTGATTCCTGTTATACTAACTAGAACCAGCTTCATCATTAGGGTGAAAGCTGAATCTTCAATTTAACAGTTATTGAAAAGAGCCACTAAGCTTTGGTACAAGACCATCAGGTATTTATCCTTAACTGAAACATATATGCATACATAGTGAAACGTTTATGCAGCAAGAATTAAATAACTGCAGCACAATCACAGAAAGATGCACGAGGGTAATAAAAAATTGTAAAAAAGATAGTTGAGCGTACAACTTTTATTGAAATATAAATTTTTTTGTATTCTAAAAAATAAGATTGTGATGTTTTTCCACTTTAGAATTAGAATCAAATTTATTGGATGTGATTGTGTGCAAAACTGAGGAATTTAACTTTATAAATAAATAAACCTTATAAGAAATATAAGCTAGAGAAACTACTTCTGAAAAAAAAATACATAAGTATAATTTTTTCTCTTTTTTTGTAAATACTGAAGATTATAAAAGTGCAGATATACTTATAAGGGGACATACATAATATGCAACAAAGAAGTACAAGTTTGCAAAGCAATTAGAAAAAGGATGAATATGAATCTGTACAAGGGTACAAAAAATTTCACAGATTCATAACCCCGAAATGTTTCTTCCAAATTTGGGTAAAGCCAGGGCTAAAGCTGGTGCAGGAGGGCTGTCATGATGCCCACAGAAACTGAAGGAGCTACAGACATTTCCAACAAATACTAGTTGGGTTCTGAAGGTGACATCACTCTCTTTTTTTTGTGTCTTTTTTTAAGTTCTATACGGGCAGGATTCCTGATAGTGACCGCAAAATGCGTGCAGTGCAAAAAATTGCGCGAGTGGGTTGTCCTTAATTTGCGGGTGATTTACTAAGATTGCGTGAGCAATTCTTATCAGGCGCAAGTAACACTATTCAAATGAGGAGTTTGTGGCTGCTAATGCGAGCTACACCATGGTTAGCGGGAGGATAAATATGCACATGGATTCATGATGCCTCTTTGGCACAAAAAAAACGGGTGGGGGGGTGGGGGGGTGGAATGTTTTGAATTCAGTTTTTCGTCTGTTAGTAATAAATGTTATTCATGGGCTGTAATCGTATTGCAGGGTTAGACTGATTAAAACTGCATCATGTTCACAACTAGGTCCCTGAAATGTCCTTATTCTACTAATATTGAAATGCATTACACTTTATCATGGCCTCAATTGAATTTCAAGTTGCAGTAGAAAAAAAAAGGAATCTTGAAAATATGTAATCTGAAATGTCTTAATTTTGATTTTAAAATGTCAAATATAATGCCAATTGCCAATTTATTAATTGGACTCCAGGAAGGTTAACCACGACAACTCACTGTGCGCCAAGCGCATCTTCACCAGGTGGAGACGTGATGAGCGCGCAGTCAGTTATGATGTGTCTTTGGGGGGAAAACAGATCAATATTTTAGGTTTATGGCCATTAGAGTGTTAATTACTCGTAGGTTATATTGTGTGTGAATAACTTTTTTCGTTTGTCAATAATAAACTTATGTTGAATGTGGTAGTGCAAAATTAAGACATGCTTTTCAGAAGTGCTAAAAATAGATGCTAAAATAGCCGGCAGAAACATTTTTATGCTTAGTAAATCACACTGTGCCCGGAACGCCTACTTCTTTGCCTATTCTCCTCCCAAAACTTTGCATCTTCTTACAGAAATGCCCAGATTACATATTCATCAAGGGCAAAAGCACTAAATGGATTGCGTGCCTCTTGCTGCTGGTTTAACAGACGCAATGCGTTCTCGGCCGTGTTGATAGATCAACCTCTCCCTGTTTCTGCGACGCTGTGCGGTTTGCGCAGGTTTTAACAAGCGCAAACCGTTGATAAATCAGGCCCTAAACAAAACAAGGCCATTCTCACACTAAAACACAGTGGTGATAGCATCACGGCACAGGATTACTCTTATTAGTTTAGTTGTTTTTATCACGGTGGACGAAACAGCTAAAAACTTTAAAGCTCTGGTAAGAAACTTAAAGGTAGATCATCAGCATCACAAAGTTTAAGATTATCAAATTCTACAAGATCCTGCTAAAACCTTGGATAGCCGAGCGAAAAACTAGCAATAAACCTTACACAAAATCTTTGGGGTCACCTAAAGATTCCTTTTGAAAAGAGATGCCGTTACAATCTAATTGATTTAGATATTTTTTGTAAGGTAGAAAAGCTAATTTTGTCATGATAAAAGATTTTGACCAAAGATTACTGGGTGCTGGTATGAAATCAACACTTACCACAGTATTAGGGTGTGCAGGTTATTATAGTATTTTTTCCCCAATACATTTTAATTGTTTATTGTACAAGATATTTGTCACAGCAAAGGTTGATAGGGTTTTTCTGGGGTTTTTTTTATATCATCGAATACTATCCAAATAAATTGAGCACATACTCCTAGTTTTCAACCAAAGCCTTTGTCTTTCAGTTTTTCAGCACAGTGTGTTTACAGCAGTTAGAAAGAGAACACATGGTACATTATAATGCTGTGTATACGCAACACTACAGAACCCTCCCAGGTGCCAATCTGGGGTCAACATATCTCAAGTATCATCAGGACCTCGGCTTTCATTTTACTACATCAAAACAAAGAAAAATCAATGACAGAGAGTGTTTCCTCTATTTTGCCGGTCCACACAAACACAGAGCAACCCAGCACCCACACTACCATTGTTTGTCCATTGCTTCAAGCACCCACTCACTTCCCACTGAGTCTAAACTGCTTCCTATAGTCGTCCTGTGATCTGGCTGCAAACAAAGGCTGATGGGTTTGGTTGCTCACATGGTTTATCCGCTTTCTACGGAATCCCTAAGGAGACATGGGAAAAAAGTTGGTTTCTGGTGAACACCAGATAATATCTCATGCTCACCACACACATTGTTGTGCATAAAAAAGGGCATCTGTTTCTTTTTAAAATTACTATAATTATAAACTTGTGTATGGTTACATGCTAATAACAATTGCTATTAATTATTGATTTATAAGTATATTGTATTCGTCCGTTTGACGTTTCACTACAAAATGGAGTGCAATGTATATCGTATCTTTATTTAATCAATACGCAAGGCAAGGTAATGTTATTTGTGTGGCACACTTTCAACAACAAGGTAATTCAAGATGTTTTACATGATTGGTAAAGACACAAACAAAACATATGATAAAAGCATGGAAAATAGACATTGCAATTAAATTTAAAACATGAAAAGCATAAAAAATACATTAGCAAAAGCAAAAAAGCAGCAATTAAGTGTAATAATCGCTTACTTAAAGGCAGTTCGAAACAGATAAGTTTTAAGTTTTGGTTTAAAGCACCTCAGTATTTGAGCAGCTTTGCAGTCATCAGGAAGTTTGTTCCAGATAGGGGGAGCTTAGAAAGTGAAAGCTTCTCCGCGTTTGTTACAGATTCTACGGATTATTAGTAATTTAGAGTTGGACGACCTGAGTGGTCTGCTGGGTTGGTATAGTGACAGCAGGTCTTCAATATATTTTGGCGCTAAACCATTCAATGATTTAAAATAGAAGAAGTATTTTGAAGTATGTTCTCTGAGCTACAGGGAGCCAGTGTAAGAGCCAGTTTTACAACTGGGGTGATGTGCTGTACTTTCCTGGTTCTAGTGAGGATGCGAGCAGCAGAGTTCTGCATCAGCTGCAGCTGTTTAGTAGACTTTTTAGGTAAACCTGTGAGGATGCTGTTGCAGTAATCAAGGTGGCTAAAGATAAAGGCATGGAATAATTTTTCAAGCTCCTGTTGCGACATTAGTCCTTTAAACCTATAAATGTTTTTCAGATGATAGGACGCTGACTTGTTATTGCATTTATGTGACCCTGGAGGTTCCGGTCTGAGTCCATTATTACACCTAGATCAGTAGTTTCTAGCTTGATTAACTGAAGTTGTGTGCTGACTCTTGCTCATTCCTCTTTTGGCCTAAAATAATTACTTATTATTTATGTTAACTAATCTTGTTGGGTGTTATAACCTGGGTTAGTGGGGGGATGTAGAAATTTAACAGATGGTTTCCAGGACGGAGCCTTTGGGGACCCCATATGTGATTTCTGTTTGTTCTGATGAGAAATTGTCCATTGTCACAAATCATTTTCTGTTTCTGAGGTAAGACTCAAACCAGCTAAGTACTGTACCAGAGAGTCTGACCCAGCTCTCCAGTTGTTCCAGTAGTGTTTTATTATCAACAGTGCCAAACGCTGCAATGAGTTCCAACAGAACCAGCACTGTGGTTCTGCCAAAGTCTGTCGTTATGTGGATGTCATTGAAAGCTTTGACGTGGGAGAGTCTTACAGACAGAAATTATCAAAGCAGTCGGTCATTGTTAGGAATTTATACAGTTGTTAAAACACATATTTTTCAGTAATCGTACTGGTGAATGGGAGATTAGAGATTGGCCTGTCTTTCTGCATTAATGTGTTGTCCAGGTTGTTATTCTTCAGTAGGGGTTTGATAACTAGTGTTTTGAAGGCCTGGGGGAAGAAACCTGACAGGAGGGATGAGAGCTATTTGAATCAGATCGGACTTAATGACAGGGAATACTTTCTTTAGAAAAGCTATGGGTAAAATATAGAGGCAGCAAGAGGAGGAGCTTAGTTATTTGATAATTTCATCATGGTGTGATTAGTTTAGTTTTTTGAATTCAGAAATGTTCTGGACATTTCTGAACCTGAACATGTTTTTACATGGGATGACACTGGTAGTGGGTTTGGTGCTGCTTTGCAGAATGTCTTTTAATTTTTCAGTAAAAAAGTTGTCAAATTCATTGCAAGCCCTGGTGCAGTGTAGTTCAGGAGATGCTGTCACTGGAGGATTAGTTAATCTTTCAGCTGTTGTGAATAATGTAATGGTAATATGAAGATGAGTGTCATGGACATGGACGCTGGACATAATGCTGGCTGGTTACGGGAACACTTTGTTATTGCAACTACAACCTCAACACACTAGATGTCGCTTTGGTGCCCATGTTCCATATTCAACCTTTAATGCAGCTGTATTCTGCAGCAAATAATTACTAAACACTAAAAAAAACTAATCTTGACATAATGTTTCCACTACACAGCATAATGGAGTAACCACCTGATCAAACTCTGTTTCCTGAAAGTTATAGACTCTGGAACCCAGTCAAAGTACAAAAACCTATTCAACAAAAATAGTGATGCAGTAAAACCTTTTTTTCACTTAATTAAGCCTTCTCTGTTGCTGTGTGGAGCTGCTGTGTCAGTCACCTTTTTTACATCCCCCTCCACTCCCTCCGACTCCTGAATGTAACTCACTCACTCCGATAAGGTTATACGGGGAGTTAGACGCCTAATGTCATCGACTCAACACGAGCATTTACGCCCCATTTAAGGTCCCATGATGCAAAATCCCATACCAACCTGTGCATATACTGGGCATGCGTGAAAAGACGCACGAAACACCGACAGATGCGTATAACCTATGTCGCTGCTGGTGCCTCCATAGCACAGTACATATCCGTTTATCCCACCGAAGAGAACAATGGCTGCTCAGAAGAACAGATATTTTTTGGTGTGGACCGACGAAGAGGTCAACTGGTTACTCAAAGTAGCACAAGATTATAAAGCTGTTGTCTTTGTCTGTAGTGTTTCGTTGTTGTCATCCACATGGAACAATGCATTTAATTGACATCAGTTCCTTTCATTATCCGGGGAAGCTGTCCGGACCTGCTCATTAGCTGTTTAATTAAGAATTAGACGTTCTTACCCAACTAATAATTATCCGGCCACAAACCTTAAACAACGCCAGGTTAGTGTGGACAATAGTGGGGTGTAGACTAAATAATTCTACGTTTAAGGCATTATTCGGACAAGTGTGGACATGGCTTAAGTACCACACTCCCAATCTAATTTGCTCCAAGAGCAACACCAAGAGGATGTCCCTGTTGTTTGCTGCCCCACCCTGCAGAAAGGACATACTGGGAAACTCTAGGGGATTGTTCCACTAAACAGTTATATGGTTAAACCAATGCATATAATCTAATAAAAATGCAAGGAAACCCCAAATCAACAGAGGTAATTGCAGGATAGGCAGTCCCTTTGCTTCTCAATAATGTTTCTCTAAATGTCTGAACTCAACAACATTCAAGATTAAAGAACTTAAAACTATTTGGTCTGTAACACAATCATGCATCACACCATATTATTAATCACACGTCATGATGTCAAGGAAAAACTTTACTCCGTTAGATAGGGGAGTGAGGTCCCAAGTTGAAAAATTTTTGTTTATAATACAATTACAGGACAGACTTTAATTTATGTGAACAAGATGTGAAATAAACTCAAAATGTCATAACACTATTGCCACTCATTGTGATGCATGGACTAGTTATAAACTAATGCTTGAGTTCTGATCTGTAAATCTTCTCAAAGTGGCACTTTTGCCCCCTCAGTCTGTTTAAACCAACAGCAGGGCAGAGTTTCGATGGCTCAATTTGTATCATTTTTCTGGCAACCCAGCCACAGCCTGGCATGTTTTTAGACCGTATCTATAATGACCCTGACGCTGATGTTTCTCTGGTTAAAAATATCTTGATCATGAATACTTAATAGCCAGACAGGGCATGGAGAGGCTCATTAGGGGCCCATCTTGCTGACTTCTTTGCACCGTCCCAACACTCAAATTTGCCTCTGTCCCATTAATATTTGCTCCCTATAATAAAGGTGTTTGAATTGCCTCTAAAAGAAAAACACATTCTTCTCATCTTTGTAAAATAAAAAAAGAGTAAATCAATTTCTGCCATCAAAATTATTCAGAAATGTTTAGAAGTAAATCTGACTCTTTTAATCTATGATAAATCACTTCATTCTGTTGGGATGCACCATTTATGATGCTTATTAGGCCTCTTGTGTCTAAATGGGAAATGAGCCTCACCGAGCTACGTTACTGAGACAAAGACACACACATGACTGGGGCAAATAAAGACAGAAGCTGTCAATCAAATAAGACAAGCCACTTCTTTCCATCACAACTCAAACAGCAAAACTGTATCCTCTTTCCCCTGAAGCATTCAGAGCAAAACCTTCACACAAAATGTGTGAGATCACTAAGTTTGTGTGTATGTAAGGAGATCATCGTGTTCTTTTTTGCCCTTCTCTGCTCACCATCACTGAGCAAATTTAAATACAACATTTTAATTGTAGGCATCTATTTGTGTCTGAGGATTGCTGTATGCAGATGAGCTATTGATCTGGATTCCAGATACTTTGCGGTTTCTTCTTCATTGCTGATTTATTTTCCCTTGTTCATACAAAAGAGCTGTGTGGCTATCAGCAAAAGGTGGAAAACTTCAGGAGAAGAATGTACTGTATTTTCTACTCAAATATATTATTAGAATATTAGAAATATGTATTAAGAAATATATTTTATGTATTAATATTTCAACATCAAAACTATAAATATTGAGTGCTGGAGAAGTAAGAGCCCTCTGAAGACCACCAAATTATTACTCTCCTTAATCAGGCTAAGTATCCCAGCACTAATCAATACCCATCTCACTGTTGCAACCCAACCCATGACCTTCAGCACAACACAATGCTCAGAGGCTTGAATAATCACTTGAACCTGCAGGTGTTAAGAGATATTGGAAGATTTGAGGTCTGTCTAAAGCTCAGAGAGAACTTCAGTGCAAACTTAGTACAATGTCATTCTGTGCCTGCAGAAATACAATCATATCTTTGAACTGTATTACTACAGAAGCAAAAAAACAACACAAACACACTGACAAAGCCATTCAGTGTGTAGGTAAAATCAATATATTGTAATCAATTTAATTTTTCAACACTTGAGAGCCCCAGAGAACATTGTCTAATGTATTTTTAATTATATATTTTATTATAGGTCAACTACCACTGATATATCTCCTGCCATTTGTTTTATGTTTTTAATACATATCACATTTAACACATTTCAGGATCAACTCACTATCTTGGAATAAAAAATCTTGGGCTTTCTCTTATGTGGGCTGATGCTAAAGTTTTCATGGACTGGTCAGAGAACTTGAAGGATTACGGATGATGCTGGTATCATGTCATGGCTACAACTGCCTCCACCCAGTCTGCTCTACCTGAGCTCCAGAAACATATAAGGGGAGCTGTAAGGGCACACGTCCAAATAATGCTGAGAGTGGGCTGTGCTGGTTGCTGGGAGACAGCAAGAGTTTGCCTGCTTTTCTTTCTTTAGCTAAAAGTAAGCGTAAAAATGATTTATCACGGTGGTGCAGTGATTCAAACAAACAACGTAAAGCCTTGATATTATTGGTTTACAGCAATCATCTTCTTACAAATTCTCTCATGCTGCTGATATAAATATTAGAAACTGATGCTACACAGAACTAAACTATGGCCACGGTGTACCTTGAATTAAAAAAAGAGGTTCTTAGTCTATACTTTAATAGAAAAAAATAAAATTAGATAGTCAAGTACATTTATTAGAATGCCATCTGTATTTATGATCAAAGCATAAAATTTGCATGTATATTTGATCCAAAAAATTAGGGGAAAAAAAAAGTAGAATGGGAGAAACATTGGAAGATGAAAAAAAGATTGTATGTTGCATATTGACCCTAATGTATTTATCTTTTTGTAATATTTGTAACAATCTGATCACATGTGGGATTTGAAGTGTAATACAATTGGAGGCGAGGTAATTAATTAAAGCTCAAGCCTTGAGCATCACGAAGACATCATATAAACACAATTATGCTGCACACTATAAACAAAACCAATGACACGTTAATATCTCATAGACAGGCCCAAAGGAGTAATGTGAAATGCTTGGCAACAAACTGCATGTGTGGCTATATTCTGAGTGCTTTTAGAAACTCGTGAAATTTCTGTCCATTTTTCAAAGCATTAGAAAAGAAAATGCTTCCTGTCAGGAGTGATTCAACGCGCTGCCAAATCATCATTAAATTTCGGCGAACTTTTGAGTGAATATTGAAGAATGAAAATTATGAAAAAGAGTCATGGCTTTCTTCCTTGCATCCTTCATCTATTTACTCATTTTCCGCCCTGTCCCCATCTTTTCATTTCTTGCTGTCGTCATCAAGCAGGTTGCTGTTTTACTGCTGAACTCCTGGCTACATTATGCCTATCAAGCAGTTTTTCTGCTCAGAACCAATCACTTGCCTCACACTTATGTCTTCCGTGAAATTGTACTTGTCACATGCAGGCGTGTGGATTGACAAAATACGATCGCGGAGAATCAAACGCACACACATTTTGACATCAGAGGTTCGGCTACACCTTCCTCAATGGTTTTCCCACATTTCAGTTCCTCACACCTTGGCTTTCAGCAAAACAGAGGAAAACTTTGACAGAGATGTTACTCAAAATCCTTGTGCAGTCACTGACTTTTTAATCATGCTCTTTTTAGAGAACTCTCAATCATTCTCTTCCTGCAGTGAGTTTGTGTGCGTGTGTGTGTGTGTGTGGGGGGGTTAATAAGAGTAGTGTGACAGTGATGTGAGAAGTGAATGAATGGTAAGAGAATGAAAAGAGACCCCATTATAACGCGCTGCCGATCTTTGGCTCCATTAGAAAGAACAAAATGACCCTCATCACCCTGTCCTCCCTCGAGACGTAATTGGGTTTTTCAGGAGGAAAATTTCTTGGGACTTAAATTGCATTTATTTTGTCCACTCCTAGCACTGCCCCGATCAGCCCAGCCTGGCAGCCGGCAGTCCCCAAGGCATTATGGGAAATAATCCACGCTGTCACACTCTAATGATCATGCTGCATAGCTCCACGGCTAGATGGAGAGTAATAACATTAATTATGTAGCAATGGGTGTCGCTAAATTACAGATGAAGCTAATTTTTGGGATGCAAGCAGGATGAGGTTGTGAAATTATAAAGGAAGCAGTAAATGACATATTGTGGTCATCTGGTTTGTCAGATTGCTTTTGTCCACTAGTAATACCTGGAAAAGAGGTGTTGATAACAAATTGCTCTTATAGAAGGATTTAATCAGGCAAGGTAATAGCAAAGGTGGCCATCAATAGGTGGTTTCAACTTTGGATAGAAGGACCCAATTCATAAGAGACCTATGCTGTTTTTAGATGTGGTTCTTTTTTTAATAAGTAAGAGAGATTGTAGTGGTTTTAATAATGGTTGGGGGTGTTCTAAAACTACTTAAAATTGTTTGGTCAGAATACTCTGAGGTTGGAATAAGGTTTCAACAAGACATTTTTGTTCTGGAAGGAATATCCTTTTTTTATCAGCTATAGATTCTCAAGGCTGGACACATCCAAAAACTGTGGAGGACATATGGGAGTTTCCTAAACATTAGGTTCAAAATTCACAGACCTGTATGAACATATATTAAAAAGAAAAAATACCATACTGTGCCAAAGGTTAAAAATTAAGGTGGGGATATCAGACCAATTACGTGTTTTCCCATTTAACAGCTCTACCTGTGGATCAGGATCCAATTAAACTGTCCTACTGCCCCATAGTTTTTGGATAGATCTCTACCCTCCTTTATATGATTTGTCCCTGTTTTTTGCAGTGGAGAGGAAATTATATCCCAAAGACTATAAGATACTGGTTCGTCAAAAGTGGAAAAGTACCTTTTCAAGACTTTGGAACTATAGGGAGCCACATTGCGAGTTATTATTAGAGTCTTAATATAGAAAACATTAAAAAGCAGTGAACCTTCTTAGGAATGGCAAACCTTGTAAAGTTACAACAAGAACACAATAACATAAACAAATTAGCCCCAAAGATGTATGGGGTTTGGGCGTTTTACCCAGAGTACTATGATCCAGTCCAGTTATTAACCTATATAAAATTCAAACCCGGTTGTAATACAGGACAATTAACAAGTTGATCATTACAACTAAAGCAGTATTGGTCCTCTTGTAAGTAAAACTTTTGGGAAATTGTTTTAAGAGCACTCAAATAAAAATGTATTTAAACTCTAAAAAAACTGACTCAGTGAAAGGCGATGGAAGAGGAGTTAATAATTTACAGGTCAGTTGTGTTTCTGTGAACTAACACTGTTATCCCTGTACGTGCACACATAACCACCCTTTGTGGTAGAATATGTGTACAAGGTGTTAAAACAAGATAAAAACAAACCCTTAATTTGCTAATAAATCAGTCATGCTCAGTGAACCTGTCTCACTTGCATTCTCCTTCCTCTTATCATCAGAGTTTTTCTCCTCTGCTTCCTATCGTGGAGATCGCCATGGCTGATGCTGGCTCTTCTCTCTGTTAGCTCGCCTTTGATATGCAAAATTTGCCCCCTGCCTGCCCGCCATCCCACTCGACCCACTAAACACTGGTTGCACAGCTTGCTCCTAATCTCCATCACACTGTGTGTCTTTTAAAATCGGCCAAACGCAGCAGAGCCTTCTACACAAAGGAAGAACGCAAGCTCGGCTTGAACATCTGCTTGTCTGTCAGCCTACCCATTCGCATGTTAAAGGAGCTCCGGACATTTTACAGCCGCCTTCCCCCACAGCTTAATTAAAGCAAATCGGCACCTTCAAAGGGAAGTCAACAGGAGCAAGACCACAGGTTCTCCGTCTGATAAACAAAACGACCACAATGTGAATCCAATGCTCGGAGAAAACAACTTTTTTCAGTAAACCCAACAAGTGCCTAAGTATGGCACAAATTAAATTATTGTCTGATAGTTTAATCTAGGGCTGGGTATCGACTCAAATTTCAAGAATTGATTGGATTCTGATTCTCAAGAGTTAGAATTGATTGTCATGATCCGATCCGATTCATTCTGATCCATTTCGATATAGATAAGGGACAGTGCTATTAAACATTTTTTTTTGCTGTTTCTGCTGTAATTGCCTGTGCCTATAATTCAATGACTTAACACTGGCCCTGCATCCGAATACCCCTACTACGCCTACTACATAGTAGGCGAAAAGCAGTATGTGAGCGATGTAGTAGATCCGAATCTCCAGTATGGATCAGAGTAGTAGGAATAAAGTTCCCGGATCTGTACTACCGCCACACTAAGCAGCCAGTGTGCGTTATTCTATCCCACAATGTAGCAGAAGCCCCAAAATCGTAGAAGAAGAGTGACCTCGGCTACCAAGGAACTATCAACCATTGACAACACCACAATTACAACGTACAAATGTAAAAGTGTAGCGATGTTACTGATTAGTTTAATTGTTTTTTGACAACTGATTAAACATTTATGTTGATAAGTTAATTTTTAACGGGACCGCAGGTGATGTAACGTAACGTAAAGATCCGGTAAAATACTGGAGCGGTACGTCCAATTTCATGCCCACTACTTGCTATGCGGTATGTACTGCATCAATGGGCAAGTAGTAGCTACTATGTAGCATGTAGTACATACTAAAGCCTAGTTTATGCTTCTGCGTTTTGAGGGAGACGGATTGACGCAACGCCATTATCCGTCAACGCAAGGGCTCTCCGTCACCTACGCAAGAATGCCCGGAGTAGAGGCCCAAATTTTAACTATCTGTCTTTGTCGACGGAGAGCATATGCATCTGATTGGTCAGTTTCAGTAACAGCCACAGATTGCATCGCCAGAACGGGGCTCTATAGTCGCTGTAGTCAGTAGTTAATGCAGCCTTTGGCCACCATATGCTTTATATTGAAAAAATAACTAATCTAAAGTGTTCCTTTGGCGATTTTGAACAGAAGGTGTAGGAAAACAAAAAAAATGGCTGCTGTGTTTTGTTTCCATGTGTTTCTAGAGAATTCTATAATCTGCACTTCTAGTAAAAAGCTTTACAGCTTAATCAAAACGTACTTTATGTCGTTCATTGCTCCTTGAGGAAGAATGCGTTCACAAGCCTAGAAAAAGACAGAAGCGGTGCTGTGTGATAGTAGGCAGAGACGCCATAAAAAGTTAGCACCACCTGCTGTCCTGGTTCCACAACGCTGAAAAAAACAATAGAGAATGGAGTGGAAGAGCGTCAATACGTCTCCAGCCTATTTTATGCTTCTCCGACCGCAAATTTGCACTCAGACGCAGACGTATTGACGGTGACGTTTTCCGTTTATAATACTCTGCTCTTCCACTCCAGTCTCTATTGTTTTATCAGCGTTGCTCAACCAGGACAGCAGGGGGTGCTAACTTTTCATGCCATCTCGGCCTACTATCACACAGCGCCGCTTCTGTTTTTTTCTAGGCTTGTGAACGTATTTCTTCTTCAAGGAGCAATGAACGACAAAGTGAGTTTTGATTAAGCTGTAAAGCTTTTTACTAGAAGTGCAGCTCATAGAATATTCTAGAAACACGTGGAAACAAACACAGCACCCATTTTCGTTGTTTTCCTACACCTCCTTGTGTTCAAAATCACCAAAAGAACAGATTAGATAACTTATCATTTCAATATAAAGCATATAGTGGCCAAATGCTGCATTAACTACTGATTGCAACGACTATAGAGCCCCGTTCTGGTGAAGCGATCTCTGTTTGTTGCTGAAACTTACCAATCAGATGCATACGGTCTCCATTGACGGAGACAAATAGTTAAAATTCAGACTCAGGGGATGACCTCTAAGTTTCCTGTGTGTCCGAGTTCCTGTGTTTCTCAGGCCTCTCCCTGGCAAAGAGAAAATAAATTATTTTGCATACTTTATCTCCTGTCTCACTGAGTCGTTTGTGTGTCTGCACTAGAGTCAGAAAGCTAAAACTATGACAGTTTTATAATATTATGTGAGCTGCACTTCTAGTACAATGCTTTCCAGCTCAATCAAAACATACTTTATGTCATCCATTGCTCCTTGAAGGGGGAATGTGTTCACAAGCTGAAGAAAATACACTCAAGCTAACCAGAAACTACACTGCAATGATAGACAAACCCGCCATAAATAGTCAGCACCCCCTGCTGTCCTGGTGGGAAATTGCTTTGCAACACTGACACAGCAATGAAGAACTATAAACAAAAAACATCTCTGTCAATACGTCTGGGTGCAAACTAGCTGACGAAGAAGTATGAACAAGGCTTAAAACTTATTCACTCTTTCGTACTATTATGAAATTTAACATGCAAAAAAAGTCTGTAGAGATGGAGATTAATTTCTTGCCTTCTCCTTTTTCATGTTGTCCTTGTAAAAATTATCACAGGTATCATATAAACTGTTAGATTCTTCACTTCAAGGATTAAATTCTTGTCATCCATGATATGAACCAAGAAATTAGGCCAACAGACCAACTGACTTCAACCTTGGTGTCACATATAGTAATGGTTTTGCTCTAGGTTTATTTTGTAGCCAAGCAATCAGAAATCTGCATGTGTCCTTTATTTTTGAAACTTTCCAGTACTGTAAAAAAACGAAACTGCAGCGTAAATTTAGGAGAGGACCACAAGACAGCGCTTCTGAGATGCGTCCGATTCGCACTACTTTGCACACAGTGGAAATGGTCCTATTGGCGACAATCCACTGTATGTTACACTTCACGGACGTTATGCGGCATTTACATCTCCAGTGAAAGTAGGAGTTACTCGAATTTTGTCAGTAGTCTGACTAATAACTTAAAACAGAAAAGGAGTCTTTATCCTCGTTCACAATACACTCACAAATACAAAGTATTGAATGGCGTGCATTCAACTCTGCAGGGCTAGGTGGCAAGATGCGTCCTTTCATACTGGCATTCTTACATTTGGACTAAAGATCAACCAGTCAGTAAATAAATTCTGGCACCATTGAAACAGGATATGCACAATGAGTAAAGAGATGGATGACAATACCGCTGCAGCACAGTATATTTCCTGAGAATTTTTGTTGCGCCAATGAATGTTAAATCATGAAGGACGGCGTAACATAAGAACAATGTGCATAGATTGGAATTTACACATAGCTATATTGTCAAAGGAGGTATGTATAGATTATGTACAAAATAAAAGGCTAGTACAAACAATAACAAGCATGGTTACTTCAATTGAAAGAAAAGGCCAGAAGCCTAACTAAAATTTTGTAACTAGTGGGAACAAAAGGAGGTGGGGAACGTTCCACTAAACATGGTCTACTGGAGGAGAACCATATTTGATTTACTACAAATACGAAAAGGGAACCAAGATATAATAATATAACCAGTGAACAGCCAATACAACAAACTCTAAAGTTTAGCTCAGTTTGACTTTAGCCGGTCTAAGGTGAAAACATGCATTTCAAAAGTTGGACTCCAATCCGACTAAGGCAATAATTCAAGGCAGCTCCTTATTACAGAGTGTATAATTTTTTACATATTATTTGTATTGATACATCAATAAATGAGACTTCTGCATGTGAACATGATAAAAAAAAATATGGTTCGGAGAGTTGGTGGCATAACCCTCAGAAACTTGCATACCCCTCAGAAAGTAAGAATTTCCACACTTGGGTAGAGTGATGGACATGAAATTGAGGGGAGATGGCTTTTTAAACTTTTCAGATTGATGAGCAGAAGCAAGTTCACCTCGTAAGTCTTTGCTGCTGACTTTCCCCTGTTGTAGATTTCACCTGTATGCTCCACAGCAACTGTCAAAACTCTTGCTTTTATGGAGGTGGTCAAATCGGACTGACTGGCAGCCCATTGTTGCTACCTTATTTCTCATATCTTACAGAAGCAACATGTGCAGACTGCTCTTTACACACCGAGCTGCTCCATTTTGCTTTCATCACTGGAGCTGTATATTTTTGTTTCTGTATCTGTACAAATCAGGGTAGATTTACATTTTATTCATTGGTAAAGACCTAACTATTTTTACATTGTAATTTGGTAGACTTTACAGCAGGTCTGGACAGTGGTGAGAGTAAAACACTTAGAAAGTGGTCCAAAGACTCAAGTTCTGGTGTGAAATCAAACATGAGGGGCTTCAGAGTCGTGCTTCTGTGATTCCGACACATCCACTTTTCTGCTCTGCCTTGTCGTGACTCAGCCTTTAGTCCAGTGAAGTGAGACAGAAACCTGCCAACCGTTTAGATCCAAGCCACAAAGATTTAGTTAAATCCAGCCAGGAAAGACAGGGGACATCCAAGAGAAAAGCTGAACTACCCTTTCATGTCATCTTTCTGCTCTTAGATTTTCATGTGACACAGTGTCACATCATGTCAGTAAAATGTTTTATATGACTTGGTGACACAGTTGAATGTTTGATATTTTAATGAGGTTTTCCTACTGGGTCACATCCTGTCAGCACGTTTGCAGAACCCCCCCCAAACCCCAACTATGTTTTATCTTCACATATATATCTAATATAATATCTAATCTAGTACACATAGGAAGATTGACAATAGAGTGCTTTCTTGGTAAAAAGTAAAAAAAAGCATTATTAATCAATTTAATCTCTACAATCCTAAACTTACACCGAACATCCTCAAACAGGGAGAATTCCATTGGAACATTTATAGCAGTCATGTCAAAGGTCTTGATATGACAGGTGTTAGTCACACACTCTGCTATACAACCATCCATCCAATTCAGGGTCACGGGGCAGCTGGAGCCTATCCCAGCAATTATCAGGCGTTAGGCAGGGTACACCCTGAACAGGATGCCAGTCTGTTGCAGGGCCAACACAGAGAGACAGACAACCATTCACACTCACATTCATTCCTAGGGACAATTTAGAGTGTATTCAATTCACCTATCATGCATGTTTTTGGACTGAGGAGGAAGCCGGAGTACCCGGAGAGAACCCACGCATACACGGGGAGAACATGCAAACTCCATGCAGAAAGACCCTGGGCTGGGATACGAACCCACGACCTTCTTGCTGCAAGGCAACAGCGCTAACCACTGCGCCACCGTGCAGCCCTGCTATACAACCAATATTCCCTAAATTTCCTCCACTTTGTTGTCAGAGACTCACAGTATTACCTGGCTGGAGTTCTAAATCCAAAAGCAAAAAATACTACACGCAAGTATTTAAGTCTCATTCAGTAAGGTGATACCCCTCACTGGATTTCAAGTGTCTCCTTGATTGTACACTAAATTATGCATTCATTAAAACCTATTCATAGATTCAAATCAACATAATGTCCTTTGGCTAAAGCAAGGATAAAAATCTGAGACGAGCAAAGATTTGGTAGGTGATTCTGATATAATTCTTATTGTGTAAGGAGCAATTTTAAATCATGATATATTGTAGTCCTCCTGAATGTCCCAATTAGTATTTGAGGGAATGGATACTTGGGATTTCCTTCTCTAGTCAGTTGGAGATAGGTATTTAGAACAGTGGATGCATGAAGGTTAAAGGCAGTTTGAAATGTTTGCAAAGTGTTATACAGAGGTCTATAATATGGAAGTAATTTTAATTCAACATAAAATACAGGAAATTAACCAGGAAAACAAAAAAATATGCAAAAAAAAAATGCACCAACAACAGAAACTGAGAAAAGAAAGCAGAAAATATAACAGAAATGAGAGAAAATACAATACAAACTCATCGACTGACTTCCTTTTCTACCTAATTCACATGCAACATGATTAGAAATGTATACATATTATTCTGCATGGACAAAGTTTGGAAAAATGTGCTTGAGGACAAAGAGATTTCATAACAAACCAAAAAACAAAGGCTTCCTTTGATATTCATGTTTTAATGTGTCAGATGAATGAGAAAACACTGCTGATGCACAAGACAACTGATTAAATCCTCCAGCTGCTCAAAGCTCACAAAGATAAAGAATGGAAATATAATAATTGACTTTCCTTTAATTTACCAACCAATTTCTTTCTTTTACAATTCTCTTCCTGTGGTCTCATAATTGTGTGGTACAACCACTCTGCAAATTTTGGGTGTTTTTCCTCAAACAAGAAAGCATTTGCTGCCTGACAGATGAACAGATGGTTCTCCAGATGATACTTTTTTTTTTTTTCCACCAGCCCATGACAGACACATATTAGAAGGGAGACAAATACACAATAATTTGAATACACACTCACACTCACATGGACAAACACCTGCCCTAAAAGATAATGATCTCCTAAAGAAAACAAAAACTGGTCTGTTTAAACTGGAAACAGGAAACACCCGAATATACCTTATTTAAGTTTGAAATAATCATGTAAAAAAATGTTAATAAATATGTATTCTTGTAATTAAATGCCAGCTACAGTATGGTGAGACAGAAGCAGAATAAATGTGGACCCCGGAGCAGCTTTGTGTGCTGAGAAAGCTGATTTTCTCACTACCAAGTAGTGTTCCTGTCAAAATACTGGAAACAGCTCAGAGAGACATGACCAGGAGTCTGGGTAAAATGTGATTAGGCTCATGGATGTTTTTTTTTAAAAAGCTCACTGAATTTTTCACGCAAAAAAAGATTAAACATACATCATGCATTCTTGAAAAACATTTAAAAAAGAGGTTTGTGCAAGAAAAATAAAGTTACACATGCCTCATGATTGTTGCCAGAGCGAGAAAAGGGGTTTCATTTCAATTTATTTAGCAACAGATTGTTTTGACAAGACATGACTTGTTGTATTGTGCAGCCATTACGTGATAAATTCATTATGAAACATCTAGGAGACAGAAAGCGTAATCAGGGTTAATAAAAGCCTCTGTAGGAGGCCATTTGAGCAGATTTATGTATATTAGTGTTAATCTTTGGTTGGGATGCCTTGACAGACACCAGTAATGAATGTTGTATAAGTAGGACTGCTGTCAGCTTGCATATGACGCAGTTTACGACAACTTCAAAGACAAACAAAATGAAACATTCATTTTAAAATATTGGTTTATAGATTTCACTTGACTTTAAAATAGTGTGATAAGATGGACATTTTCATTGGTTTTCAGTAACCGATTACCTTTTTTTAAAATGGTATTAAATAATTAAATTGACTAAATGTTAATGCTGTACTATCAGTGTTTATAAAAAAAACAGTTTTTTTACAGTTTTACTGCTTGCCTTTTTGAGTCACTCCTCCTTGGCAGCAATCTTCCAGATAATTTAAGACATTTAGAATCTTAAGTGTTCCTCTTTTCTAATGGTTGATCTCCACTCAGTTTTGCAATAAACTGCTTGTCAAAGAACACCATGAATGCATTCAATCTGTGACACAAACCAAGAATCCATTTCTACAGTTATGAGGTCACAAAACCAACATGAAAGTGTGACAGAAATGTCCAAGTTGATGTTATATAACAGGTGTAAAGATGTCAAGAGCAGTCTGAAGGCAGGTCATGGTGATCTTTGATTCTGATTCCTTCGCCACAGGTTCTGCCAGATTGTCACGTTACGCACAAACACAAAATGCGTTTCCTCCTTCTGTCTCCCTTTCTCTTTATGACATTATTCTTTGCTACCTACATAGATGTCTGATGAAAGACTAATGTCTGACTGCACAGCTTTTTGTCGAATAAACAGGAAAACCTGAAACAAATAAAAAAGGACATATTTTTCTTAGTTTTGACAATTTGATCAGTTATAAGTAGAATGAGCTGAAATGTTTATCGGAACAAAACCTCTGTGCAAAATGCATTGTATTTTAAATGGCATAAGGCTTAACAGTTTTGAATTTAAACGGCACAAATGCAAATTAGCAATTTGCAACATTAAAAAAAACTCAAATTTCACAGTACGTTTACTTGCACATCTAAATTGAGCTTTTGGCAGTAATCGGACTAATCGCTTAGCCAGAGCTGACCGTTGAGTCCCAGTTTACATGTCACTCGAAAAAAAGGTCATTATTAAATGAAGTGCATTCTACTCTGCAACAGTAGGTGGCAGCTTAGGCCCTTTCGCACTGACATTCTCCTGTTGGGCTCGAGTCACATAGATAGTGAACAAATGCTAACATCAGTGAAGTAGGCAGAGTAAAAGCAGGAAATTGACACCAAGCAAAGAATTTGACATTTTTTAAGTACTGTACTGTTCAATTGTGTTATACTTGTATGTGCTGCTCAGTCTGTTGTTGCTGTCCCCGCCTCCCGGTCTCCTTCCCAAGTGGTAGCGCCAAGGCTTCTAAAAGTTCAGTTACTGGTGACGTCATTTAAATGCAGAGAAATGTAATTCTCAATTTGCCTAATCTGGGTACATCAGACCGATTTCTCAAACTCTGTTTAGTTCAACTTAAGTCGAGCTAAGGTGTATACATGCATTTCAAAAAGATTTCACTCAGACTAATGCAATAATTCAAATTTATCTTGTTGCGTGTAATCACACTGACAGTATGTTTACATGCAGTAAAACAAACCCAGATTATTGCCTTACCCCCTCCCTTCCACCAGACGCGTAAATGTGTAATAAAACAGACTAGTTTTATTCACGAAAGCAGCTGTGCGTCCCTTCCCACCTGGTAGTGGGAGATCATGGAGTCATAGGAGAATAGCAGGTGCATTTTTTTTTTTTTTTTTTTTTTTGCAATTGCATAACTTAAAGTGAAGCATGCAGGACGAAATAAACTTAATTAGTTGTTCATCAGTAGTATAAACTCACCATCCACTCCCAGAACTGCATATATTTCAGTCCATGCCTTCTCCTTTTTCATGTTGTCCTTATAAAAATTATCACTGGCATCAAATAAACTGGGTGATTCTCCACTTCAAGACTTAACTACTGTTCACCCATGATAAAAATTAACAAATTAGAGCCACAGACGGACTGACCTCAACCCTGGTGTCACATATAGTGATGTTTTGTTTTTTTTAATAGTCAAGTATAGCTAATGCTGTGTAAATTTAGGAGAGAGTCGCGACACACTTCTGGGACGCGTCCAATTCGAGCTGCTTCGTGGTGGAAACTGTCCCATTGACTTTAATGGGGGCTATCAACCGCTTCACTGACATTATGCTCCAGCAGAGCCATTTACTCTGAAAGCATGGCAGCAAGAATAACAACATGGGTACAGAACAACACCACAGCAATGAGTGTAACACATTCAAATAGTAAAGGACATACAAAATATACTAGGTTGTGGCATTGTGTCCATTTCTTCGCTCATTGTGCACATCCTGCTTTTAAACCATCTGCTTCACTGCTGCCAATATTTGTTTAGCATGTGTGACTCTAGTCCCAAAGAAGGTCAGCATGAAAGGTTGCCAGACTCCACCTAGCGTTGCAGAGTCTAAAGAACTTCATTTAATAATTTGATTTTCTGAGCGATATGCAACTGTGATAAAACTCCCTTTCTTCTTAAGCAATTAATTTGATTATTGCCAAAATTTGATTTAGATGTGCAAGTAAGCGTACTGAGTGTTTCATATTTTACGTATTAATTTCTGCTTAACAAAATAACCAGACTGAGACCGTAAATTAAACTCTGCAGAATAATTCTGCAACAGAAAAATGCACATAAGCATAAAAAAGATGAATGCAGAAAATGTATTATTCCAGGTTAAATTACAGTGTATAGAAAGTATCAAAATACGCCACAATTGAGGAAAATATAAACAAATTTTAGGGAAAAATCATTTTTGAGCCACATGGGAAACAGGTTGAGTTAAAGATGCTCAGGTGATCAAATTCACTCCTTGTAAGTTATTCTTAATTTTTTTGATGACAGGAATAATAAACTTAAATAAACAAAAATAAATGTGTCTCAATGTCTCTAATTACCTCAACTTCAAGAGCCAGCTATCCCTCACAGCTTGTAGTATAAGAATCCGTGTACTAAATATTATAAGACAAAGTGTTGGAAGGCAACAATGTTTCTCTTTTGTTACCATCTCTGTTAATATTTTTATATATATAATATATATATATATATATATATATATATATATCAAAGCAGTTGCAATCTGACAGCAAAATAGTAAAAGGTACCGACTTTTGCCACACTTCAAGAACTAATTTGCACGCTATATATAATTACTGCTATTCACTTTGTCATCAGATGCTGAGAGGGAGCAAATAATTTGATTAACATGATTTTTTGTAAAAAAAGAATCGTTCAAGAATGTTTACATGACTGTAACCATCTGGGCATTGCCACAGTACAGAAAATAAATGCCAGCAGCTGGAGTAGAAAAGACAGTGCTGTCCAGAGACAGTCTGAGAAGTGATCTAAATCTTTCAACAGGATGATGAAGTTCTAAAACAAAAATACATACAATTCTAAATGAATCCTGATAGAGCATGTAAAGTCAATGTAATGTCAAAATTCTAATTGATGTTTTACATGTGTTAAAATTCTAGCTAAGGTAGATTATGGCAACTTTACCACACCAGAAATAATATTTTTTTTATTAACTACTGCAGTATTTTTGCAAGGTTCCTACGTACTTCCCTGTTTCATTTCTCAGTTCTCTTCTTAAAGGCAAAGCAATTGTTTTGCGGCACATTAAAGCTTTTTCAAGCATTTGCCGTATTTACAGTTATATAGTTTTAACAGGAAGACTGAAGACAAATGTTTTTAAACCAAACGTGCAAAACATTAAGGTAACAAAATCGTCAATGGTAAGTTTAAATATGGTTAATATTTCAAAATATTACAAGTTTGGATGTTCTGGAAAGGGCCAGCCAAAGTCCTGACTTGAATTTGATAAAGAGTCTGTGGATAGAGTTAAAGATTAGGGTAATAGCTTGGAGGACTGCCAATCACAAAGAGTTGGAGTTCAACATTAGAGATAAGTCAAGAAAACCTAATTGGAAGCATGCAAAAAGACAGTCAGCACTAAAAGAAAGAGGCATAATTGCTGAAATACTAGCCATTTTCCCTAGATTATTTAGAAAGGTATAAATAATTTGACATCAAATTTTTTTATATGTAGATATTCTTCAAAACATACTACTTTCACATTGATTTTATATATTTTAAAAGCAAAGGTGTCAAGTAACAAAGTACAAAGACTTCTAGGTTACATTAAAAGTAATTTGCTAGATATATGAATCATTTTGGGCTCAACTTTACTATGGATGTGAACGAAGCAGTTTGTGCTAGCAACCTCAACAATAGCTCAACAGAATTGTATTGTGGTAATTCAGTATAGAGCTACATTTTAAAGTAGTTTGAAGGCAAGTCTTTGATAGTACATTATTGAATGATAGACTAGTTTATCTGATGTTTTTCATTGGAAATGCAAATGCAAATCATAAAAAACTATTTTTTTGGACTCAACACAATCATCTTCCAAATATCAATGAAGGCAAATTTATAATCTGAAGAAACCAATAGTAATTTTCTTAAAATATTGACAGGTGTAACCCAGAAGACGCTTAACATTAACTGAACAGGATGTTTCATTGATCCAAGGGTCTAAAACATTATGCACAGGATTCTATGCATTTGCTTTTCTATGTCTGGAGACATGATTGTGAATATCTCAGTCTCATTAGTGCATGAGCTTGTTTTAAACAGTTGGCTTTAAAAAATCATTTTACTCTCGTCTATTCTTAGTTTCCCTGCCTCAATCTTAATACTTGCACTCCTCCACCTGTGACAGAGACAGACCTTGGACCTGGAGGAAACCTTTTTCCATCCAAAATCCATCGAGTCTGTCTCAGATAGGTCACTCTCATTTGAACCATTTCACACTCATTCACAGAGTATGAACAAATGTAACAAGAAAAAAAAAAAAAAAATTCCAATGGAAAAAAAATTTTCATTTATTTTTAATTAATAATTTACAAAAATTAATTAAACATATTTCTTTTAACTCAAAGTACAGTTTTGCTGAAACAGCAAAATTATATAAATAAAACAATAAATGTATCTGATGGAGAAATCACTCATCTGTGGAAAACAGAGGATATGAGAAAGAAATAGCTCTTTCCAAAATAGAAGCAATACTACACCCTGACTCCCTAAATACATTTTTTCAACATCTGAAATGTTCAAACAAGGTATAGAATCAGGTGCTAACCGCTTGTCTAAATGACTCAAGTAAATTTTTGAACATTGTTGTTGTTGTTTTTGTCTGCTTCCACTTGTCTTTGCACCAGGTTGATGTCTGCATATATCTATCTGTCATATTTGTTGTGTTCCCACCAATGTATTTAAGCATTTTGTGCCAGATCTGATATAGGCTACCATTGTACTTTTTTGCCCACAACACACTTACTATCAGGGTCACGTTTCAAGTGAAAACCAAAATACGTCTAACTGCTGGATCTGAATGATGGTGGTGAAACTTCAATGGGGAAAGTAAGTCTCCTCCCCTTCTGTTCGCCTATGGGTCCCCTGGCTGAAAAAAGTAATTAACGGAAGTCAGTGGAGCGATAAGGTGATTTTCTGGTCCGATTTGTCTTGCAGCCCGAGTTACACATACGTAGTACCTCAATTTAAATGATAACAAACGATGTGAATCTTTATTTGATTTTAAAAATTTGCAATTAAAATGCCTACAAATCAGAAGTCGCATATATGACGTCCGGGGCTAACGCTAGCAAACTCTAGCTAGCACTTGAAACACTCACCAAAACCTTTTAGAGGTTTTCCTTCATGCTGGCTATCACTAAATTGACTAATTCTCCCCATGAATAGCTGTCACATGGCCAGATTCATAGTGGTTTTCTCCGCCCTTAATGCTCCTCCTTCATCCTGCAGGATAAGGCCCTTCGTCTCCTCCTAACTTCAGCCGGTTAAAAATCAGTGTTTTCTCTGCATCAGAATGTGTCTTTAAAATTCGCAGACATATGTTCGATCCACAGCACATTTCAAACGGGATCATAAAAATAACTAAAATAAGTAATACTTCAGATGATGATAAAATTGAATAAATTGACTGAGTTTATTTTGATTTGTCAGCAATTATTAGATAGCATTTGAGCCATTAACTTTACTTTATGGAGGAATGAAAGGACGACACCGCTAGATCCGCTCAGCTTCTTTGATCAACACCAACTGAACTACAGAACAACGGTAAGTCAGAGAAATTGCAAAATTCGCGCCACAACCGACTTGAACATTTTTGAATACAAACATAAACATTTTTAAATACAAACATCCCTTCGTCTAGGTGTGAGTGGAGCCCCCTGGTGGTCCGCCACAACTTAATCATTTCTCATGTGTGCTCTGAGATGTGTCATTTTTATTTTTGTATTGAGAAGGTCTTGTGATTTGTAACTAGGAAAGAGTGGTGACCAGAGGTCATAGTCAGTGCTGGTGCCGAACAGATATTGGGGCCAAAAGGTGTTTCCTCTATCTATGATGTGATAGATAGAGGAAACACTCTTCAGCTTAACACTGATCAATTTGCTGTTTATAAAAGAGATTGTGGGCCTTAATAGGACATTGTGTGATCGCTTCAAAATTGTACTGTACTCTCCTTGCAGGCAAGTAAATCCTATTCTGAATCATGACTCTTCTGTGATAATTTAACAAAGAATAATTGCATAAATGTACATAAATGAAAGGTTCAACTTTTCCTAAATTTGTCTACATGCCAAAATACAGTGAGTTTTCAAAAATACAAATAAAAAATACAATGTTCCACCCTGCATTCTATTATCAATGAGAAAGCGCAGGCTTATTTTCAAGTAATGCTGTGTGGAGAAAAACTCAAACCTAAACATACGCCTCTGAACAGTGATAGATCTGCAGCTTTCAGAAGATCAAAGGCTTTGGCCCAAAATTATGGCATCAAAGTTTATTAAATGTTATTTTCAGACAGCTCAAAGTGCAGCATGATAGGTGCTGGACATCAAAGAGAGCAACAATAAAATAGCTATAACCCCCCGTCATTTAAAAAAAGGAAAAATGACTACGTCTGCTGTCTAAACTACAGCATGTCAATGTAATTGTTAATCGACAATTAAATGAAATTGAAGGGACTTGGAGTGAATTTAAGACAATTGGTTTTTTTTCACATACATAGCAGGAACTTAAAGGGAAGCTATAAGTGACACTGAAGCAGTAAGCAAAGGTTTAAAAGCTTGACTTAATGTTAAGAAAATATTCCCCTTTTTATTACACTGCAATTTTTGTGTCAACATGGGAGTTGATGCAATTAGCTTATACTATCTGATTACATAACTAAATGAGATCAATCTAACAAATACACGGATAAAACACAAAATTTTGTCTTGTGACATTTTTGTAGAGTACCTTCTTACCTGGTAGCATATCTTCTTTACCGTACTTCCATGAGATGCAACATATGGTGGGGCTTTTGTCCACTTGAATGTGAACTAAATAAGCACTACTGCTCTTCCACCCGTGGCTGCAAGTTGTCAGTTAGCTACAACAAGTCTGGCGGAGGCAGGTATATTTTCTTTATCTGTCTTGTTCAAGCAAGCAATGTTTTAAAATAAATGAGAAAATATGAGAACAAGCATATTTAACCAAACCTGTGCTGCTGGTTTGATACTGGTGCACATCCAGATTTTCTCTCGCCTAAGTAAAAATGACAAAATGTTACCTGAAGTTAAACAAATTCAGAAGAGCAGTATTATAAATATAACTATGATAATATTTAATTAGCTGTAATGCCTTATCGAGATATATAATGGTTGCAATGGAACTTGTTCAATGAATAATGGGCTGAAGGTAATTTTAGGGTTAAATCTGCTGCCCAGGTACATATTAACAGGTGGCAATAGAAAGTTGGAGTCTAACAACTTTTTGATTACCAGATCTCTACTCTTCTCACTTAGCTTCAAGCAATATTTTCGATATTAAAGATGTAAAATTTTTATGTACTAAACAACATGCACACTTTTGAAAATATACTGCTAGAGAAAGGAATTGTATATGGCAAAAAATAATTTTATTTAAAAAAAATATCAGAAACTGGCTAGAACCACAACAAGTTTGTAATGTGAATGCATATTTAAACAAAAGGTCAATAGTTTCAGTTGGTACAATAGAAATGGTGAACATACATAATGAATTTGCTGCTAGTTACATTTTTGATGGAGAGAAATTAGGCAAAAAGAGTATAAATATGGAAAAACTTAAATTATGGTTTATTATTTGAAGTTTTCAGATAATTGACACTAGAGATTAGCACAAAACCAGAACATAACACTTTGAAGGCAGTATATTAAATTGTAGGATGGATGAAGACAGAGCTGCACAGGCATAACTACCAACAAAGTTACCATCGTAAAAAGCTTAAATATATCATTATTTATTTGAAATGGAATTTTTGCCAGACTCATGGGTTTCTTTCTATATGCATTTTTTAGGTTTGTATAAAGTTATACAGAAAAAAACAAGCTCAGTGAGACAAGAATAAGATGTCAGAAGGTAAAACTACAGCTATCCATCATCCTGCTCTGGCAGCTTGTCTCTTCATATCTTTTTTTAAATTGTGTGCTCATTTCACTTAACATCAGTTAAATAAGAACTGAATGATTCTGATGTGTATTTGGGTCAAGAGTAGGCACTGACGAGTCTGATGTGATCAGTGAACGCTCAAAAGAGAAACATTCACCAGATACTCAACTGGGGCAAAGCAACTGGGAAGTCTTGTGTGTACCTAATGTTAGCCAGTTTTTTTTTCCAGCTTTCAGAAAGATTCCTAGACTCAGTCTCAAATTTTAGAAGGGCATTTAGCTTCATAAGTCATTGCATTTTAAGAACCTTACAATTACGTTTTTTAATATCCAATAAAAAATGTTTAAAAATAAATTTCCCAAAAAATATTAAGGATGACAAACAAAATATTATTTTGATGAAAACTTCTTTATTAAGCTTGGTTTGTCCAGAAATCAGTTGAGAACGGTACTAAACATTACACCAATCACATGCCATTGTGAGTGATTAAAGAAAATCAGCAAATAACCAGATGGTTCTTACTTAAATTTGTCGAGCTTTTCAAACAAAATAATTTCAGCATGGGTATTTTTATTTTTTTGCTTCTATAAATTTTTAAAACAGAGTTGACTGTTTGGCCAAGTATATAAATCTGTATGTTTGCCCAGAAGTATTGACATTTCATTTTCTGAAATTACAGGCTTGATGCATTATTATCAAGGGTGTTAGTTAATTTTTAAAAAGGCAAAGAACAATAACCATACACTTGAGTGTGGTTTGAAGCTTGCTGGGCACAATTATTATCATACTTTAAGTGTTACTTTGTTTATCATTATAATAGTTGAAAGCCAAAGGATTCTAGCTTTGTTTTTCGAATGGCAGACATTAAAATCTACATATAGCACAAAGAACAATGATGGCAAATATGTATTCACTCTAGAAGAATATGCGCAACAATAAAATGTGTTCCCTTTGCAACCTTTGCCGTTGTTGCCCGTTCTGTGCGGAGAAACTTCAGCTTTAACTTATGGTTCAGAGTCCTGCAATAGAATGGGTGCCTGCAGCTAATCCGTGAAAAGTATGTGAAAAGAGCCCAATAGAATATGTCTCATCATTTCACTGATGGCAGAACGTTCTCACTGTCTATCCATCGAGCACTGCTAAACAGACTTTTCTGTGGCTGGATTTGCGACAAAGTAACAGAGAATCAAGTTAAAACTAGGGGCTGTGGACAATATTTAGTTTCTGCACACTGTAAACCCAGATTTGGTTCTTGTTAAACTTCTGAGTGATCATTTCTTATACTGTTGTGTTTTGTAAAAACCTGCTGTCATTACCAAACAACATTAATTTATTGTACCATTTAGCTGAAAAATTAATTGAACTAATCAGGTTTAGTAGTGATAACTGGCAGGCACGTGCACAGGTAGGGCTCAACCTGTGCAGAGCACATGCCCTTCTTGCTGTTACACTCCGAAGTGACCTTTTTTTTGGTATTTTTCTTTTTCTTTTTTTTTTTATCAATGCTATTGGTCACCCTTTACGTCTGTCTGTGTGTTTTACAAATATTTAGCAAATGAAAGTTCATAAAACGAGCCTGTGTAAATCTTATTCGATCCTCAAGCTGTCAGTAAGCTGATAACTCCGCCCCCTATACTCATTGAATCAACTGAAGTTTCTCAGCAGCCGCACTGTAGACAAAAGCTGAGCTGAACAAAGTTTTGCGAAGGGTAAATAAATATCTTGTTGTTTGAATAAGTAGTACTACTAAACATTATGTCTACAAAGGCTTATATTTTATTTATTTGATGTCTGACTGACTCACTGACTGAGACATGTGGGACATCGCCTGAGAGAGAGGGCTAGCATTTGCCATCTAGTCATATAGCCAATACATAGCTAACACTTAAATAGCATGTGCATACAGTAGCATCTATTATAAAATTTGATTTTGGCCAAATTCATTTTACCACAGGAAAAACTGAGCGCTCCGTCTATATAGCTACAAAAACTAGTTTGTAACCTGTAGATGAAAATGTAATGTGATACCGGCAGCGGCAGGTGCCATCGCCGTTTTAATGACGGACAAAAAGAAATATTTAAAAAATCACATTTTCACACATTCGCTGGTCAAAAACTATATATTTATAAGTAATACAACAACATATAATTTGTTTTTACCATCGGAAAATCATAACAGGTGCACCCCCACGTCTTTCGTACTGGACCTTACACAAAGCGACGAGTGATCCTCGTCACCTTGATAACATATATTTCTAAGAAATTTCTTCTTTGATTGCTTATGATTGCTGATAGACTTAATTTATTAACATTTAGGCTAATCATTTTTTGTTATACTCTCCGCTCGTCCTCACATGTATAAAATGTAGTAAAACATGGTTTTACAACACTAGTGTTGTAGTAGTAACTAAAAAATTACAGTAGATCACTGTGAAATCTTTATATTTTATCATGCAGAATGTAATTCATGATTCATTCTAAGGCTTCATTTATTTGATCCAAAATACAGCAAAAAGGTAATATTGTCTAATATTTTTTACAATTTTAAATAATTGTTTTCTATTTCAATATATTTTTAAATGTAATTTATTTTTTTGATCAAAGCTGAATTTTCAGCATCATTACTCCAGTTCAGTACTCTTCATGATCCTTCAGAAATGCTTTTCATTGCAACTGTACTTTTCACACAATATTTATTTATTTTTTCATTGCTGGCTTATTTTAGGGAAAGTGTAGTGAACAAGAAACCTTCAATAGACCAACATCCCTGGTCCACCACAGCATAAAATTTTCGCCAGGTAGGCGGATACATGTTTGGATATGTTATAGGCTATAATATGGCTATACTTTCTTATAATCTGGAATTGAGTTGGACATTATTACTTAAATTATATTTCAAAAAAGTTTGTCAAAAATACTTGACTGATTGCTCATCTTCCCCTCTTTTCAATGTCATTCATAATCATGTTAACCAAATAATACAAATTAGCTTATTAAACCAAACAATAGATAAACAAGAGAATATATATAATTATTTTCTTTGCAAAGTTCATAAAAAAAGTGCACAAAGTTCAATAAAAAAGATTTTGATTTCTGTTTGGTTTTATAAGCTAATTTGTATTATTTGGTTAACATGTTTATGTATGAGTCAACTATTTTTTTCTCTCTATAAATGCAATTTAAAAAAAGAGGGGGTACACAAGAGCAATTCACAAACACAGGACCCTACAAATAATGGTAAATGGACTGAACTTATATAGCGCTTTTCTAGTCTTACTGACCACTCAAAGCGCTTTACATTGAAGCCACATTCACCCATTCACACTCGCATTCATACACCGACACTCAACATGGCTTAGTAGGACAATGTAGAATTTGGGGGTTAAGTGCCTTGCCCAGGGGCACATTGACATGTGACTGGAGGAAGCTGGAATTACACCTACGACCCTCCGATTGCAAGCCAACTACTCTACCACTGGGCCACAGACGCCCAATTTATGACAAAAAAACTATTTTTTTGTACTTACATAAATTTTGATTAGTTGGTGGTTGCAGTGCAATGCCCCATAAAGAGAGAAATAAGAAAAAGAAGGAGAGGGAGCGACAGCAGGCAGCCAAGGGTAGCAGCTCACTTACTTCATGGATCAGGCCAGTTTGTAGCAGGGAAGAAGAAAAGGAAGGAAGTAGTAATTCAGATGTAGAGAGAGAAGCGATAGATGATGTACAAGAATTTGCTGGTGAACAAGATACAAGCGCCTCTGCAGGAGAGTTACCAGAAAGACATGCAAGAGAAGAAAGCCAGTATTGAACTGCTAGTGTAGATCAGGAGAATGTGATGGAGACCCGTGCGGGGGAATTACCTCCAGACGAAACAAGAGAAGAAAGCCAGTATGGAACTGCTGCAGATAAAGAGGATGTAATTGCTGTGATTGATATATTCAAATGTGTGAGAAAGTCGGACCTTGCCAGCCTGTTATGACATTCCCAAAAAACACAGATGGACGTTTTTTCCAGAGAAGATGGTACACGGATCGCCCATGGTTGGAGTATTCACCTAAAAATGATGCCATGTACTGTTTTAGCTGTCGCATTGTTATAAGAGAAGAAAAATTCAAGAACAAAACAGCCTGGAAGACAGTAGGCATAGATACACGGAGGAGTGCCACTGGAAAGATTAAAGAGCATGCCAGCACAGAGGCCCATATGATGAGTATGATGAGATAGAACATGTACTCCAAAAAAGCTCTACAAGCTGCTTTTGATCAGGGGTGCCGCCAGAAATTCTGGGCCCTATGGAAACAAAAATTTCTGGGCCCCCTACATTTTTTACAGATAAAATGTAAGCCAATAAACATGCCCTGTATACTTTAAAAAAGATACTTAGCACATTGCATAGTTAAAATGTCTGATGAGTAAAAGCCTACAAAAACAAGAAAAAGCTATGGAAATATGTACTTGTTTACATAAAAGGAGAATATTTATTATCTCAATTGCAATTGCAAACACAACAGAACATAATGTACACATATTGACATATACTTTACGTGAACAAGCTTTAACTGGGTCCAACTGCTCAATCAGGAAACATCAGCTACAACTAACCCATAATTAAATCAGTCCAAGACTAAAACTAGGCCAAAAGGGCTCAAAATCAAGACACACCAGGAGTAATGCCAGGCCTAAACCAGTCCAGGACTAAACAAGTACTGAACCAGACATAAACTGTTTGTTATCCAGGTATAACAAGTTATGTTCAACATCACTTTATAATGGCCCAGCGGCGTGCCTTTCTGCTGGCAAAATCATGTATCAAATCATCAAAGTTCAGCTTTCTTGCCAGTTTGCTTTCAATGGACAGTATGGCAAGGTGACAAAGTCTGTCCTGCAACATAGCAGACCTAAGATAATTTTTAATCAGTTTGAGCTTACTGAATGCTCTCTCGCCACCTGCATTGTTGAATAATATGAAATAGATAACTATACAACACAAGAAAAAAATTAGACAATCCAAAACTGTATTTTTTTTGTATAGTTTTCTTAATATAAAATATTAAATATCTATTCTGTAAACTAATTATAGCCAATGGTTACCACAGACACATTTTTATTCCACTTTATATTATTTTTTCAAGGGGCATTTTATTCATATTAAGAACGTCAAGTTTGACAGCATCGATCGTAGCAGCAGCACTGTCACTTCACAGAACACACGGCAAACTGATTTTGTAATTTTTGAAGCGTGTAGATTACTTTTTGTTTAGTAAAGTTATCATCATGTGGAGAACACAGTAGATAAGACGTGCTTAGAGCTTTCAATCTTCGTGAAGTTTTGCGCTCAGGCTCACCTTGTTTGGCTGAGACGGGGACGGGGGCCGCGGGGGAAGGAAGACGTGGGTGTGCAGCGGCCGCTGAATCTGTGTCTACGAGACATGATAACCCGGAGACAGCAGAGATGTTATTATTGTTGGATGTAAATCATAATTCAGTAATTATTTTACTAAGCTAGCTAGATAAAAGCAGGTCATGTAGCAACAAAAATAAGTAAGTGAAAGTTTTGGAATACAGGAATAGGGCAAGCTACCTTTCTTTTTGAAAAACTGTGTGACATACTGTCGACTTCGGCGTTCTCGGTCTTCTCTTTCCTTCTTTTCTTTCCGTTTTTGATGCCCTGACTTTTGATGTGACATGCCTGCGTGTGTCACTATCTGCACTGCATCATAACAAATGCAATAAGCAAGAGACGTTACGCTAGCGAGTGTAGCTCGGACAGCGCAGGTGGAATGAACCATTGTGAGGGGGGTGTGACTTAAACAGTAAATACATTATTTGTTTGTTAAATATTAAATCTATGGTCAAAACGGACAAAATACACATTAAGTGTATGAAGGGCCCTAGCACATTTAACGTATGTATAAAAAAGAGAAAAGAAATAAGAAAAGAAAAAGAGGGTCTGCTCTTCTGGGCCCTTCATCAGCCTGGGCCCTTAGAATCGTCCTAACCTTCCACCCCTTTACGGCGCCCATGCTTTTGATACATCGGATATTCAGGGGAGAGCAACACGAGAGAGAGAAAGACAAAGGAACAGGGAAATCCTAACACGTTTGATTGATATTACCTTGTATCGGGCAAGCTTTTAGAGGAGATGATGAGTCGTACTCAAGTGCAAACCAAGGCAACTTTCTTGAACTTGTGAAAACATTGGCCCTGTGTGATAGCATAATGAAGCTGCATTTGGATGAGACCTACTAGATGAGACCACAGATGTCTCTCACAAAGGACAAGTTTCCTTTGTAGTTCGGTACGTAAGTGACATGGAAATTAAGGAGCGTTTTCTCTAGGTCTGCACTGTTGAGTCCACAACAGGAAAATAGTTGGAAAATGTTGTCATCTCTCCACTTCAGGAAAATGGACTTGACTTGAAGAACATCAGGGGCCAATGATAGGATGGGGCTGCAAACATGAGTGGAATGCACAAAGATCTACAATCCCGGCTACGTACACTCAATGAAAAGGCTCTTTATGTTCATTGCCAGGCACACTGCTTGAATCTGGTCCCGGTTGAGAGTGCAAAGTCAAATGTCTTTGTGAAAATGTTCTCCTTTGTGGAAAAACTGTATGTTTTCTGCACCTGCTCCACAAAGAGGCATGCATTTTTAAAATGCCAGCAGTCTTTGTATCTTGGTCAGCGTGCTGTTGAGCTGCAGAAGTTGTCCGACACTCGGTGGGCCTGCCGAGAAAGATGCCTGACAGCCCTCAGTAAAGTTCTGAAAGCTTTAATCGAGATGCTGACAGACATCATTGAGTCAGACTCACCTGACACAGCTGCTGGAGATGCAAAGATGTACCTGAAGGCTATCGACTTTGAATTCCTTGTTTTCTAAGAAATCACCACCCCAGTGTTCCAGGTAACTGGAGTGGCCTCTGATCCTCTGCAACAAAAAGATCTGATCTCTCCACTGCCTACATAGTAACTGATGGTGTGCTGGACACAGTTAAGAATCTGAGGTCTGAGGAGGAATTTAAAACAATATTCCAGCAAGCCATTGAAAAGGCAGAAGATGCAGGTATCGAAATTCCCACAGTACGTCCTGGCCAGGAAAGGAAAAGGGGAGTGCCAGCACGATACCTGCATAATACCACAGCTGCTCAAGACAGCCATACTTTCCAAACTGTTGAGGAGTTCTACCAGGCCAAGGTGTTCTTCACTTTCCTGGATACAATCACAGAGGAACTCAGAAAAAGATTTAAAGTAGATGGGACGATGCCAACAGGGAAAATACTGCAGTCATTCCACAGCCTGACAGTTCATGACAACTGGGTGGGCACACCAAACCCAGAGGCTTTCCAAGCCATGCACACACTTTGTGACTTTTACGGTGTTGAGGAGGAAAAGCAACTGAAGACAGAGCTGAAGGTTTACCATACCACCTTCAAGTCAAGTGGCATGAAGAGTATGCTTTCCACTCTAAAAGAAACCAGTGGCCAGCACGTTTTCCCTACACTGGTAGAAATGCTTAAAGTATATGCCACCCTACCTGTATCAACTGCAACTGTGGAAAGATACCTTTCAAAAATGAGGTTAATTAAGAACAAACTCCGAAGCCTCTGCTCAGAGGAGAGACTCTCAGATCTTCTCCTCATAGCCATAGAGAGGGACATCCCAGTGGATCACAGTGAAGTCATAAACATCTTTAAGCACATGGCAGAGAAGATCCTAGAGGATAATAGTCATTACTTTCTCTTGATTCCTTTCTCTTGTAAAAGAATCTCTCTTACTGTCTAAAACATAGTAAATGTTTAAAAAACATAGCCATCCTATACAATAGCAAATATATTTTAAAGTATATTTGCAAAATATTTGCAAAAAAACAAACATATGTTCCTTTCCAGATACCGTATTTGGAGAATCAATCAATCTTGGCAAAAAATAATTAAAAAGTCATCACACAGAAGGAAATCTGCTTACATTTAGGATTTATTTAGCATCTCAAAGGGAAATATTTTCAGGAATAAACCCCCAGAATGCAATGCTTTAAAAAAGTAACAGATGTGGAATGGCTCTCCGGTGTCTACAGCATACTTTCATATCTCCACTCAGATTCTTTAATAAGACAGGTTTGAATCATGAGACTTTATTTACGTTTGAATATTCACCTTTATGAAACTAACCAATCCCTGTGTTTTGATTCTTGTTAAATAAAAACCAACTGTTCATTCAGAGTAAACTACACTGTCTTCCATTTGTTTGTTTTGTTTTACCTATAGACCAATTATAGAAAAGTTCAGCACAAAAAACATTGAGCAGAACTGAACCTTTCATCCTGCATAAACCAAATTTACTCAACAAACTCATGAAAAGCCTAATACTAATATGTAAATGTTAATCATATTCATTCAGTACAAACACGCACTTCACCTGCTAAAGATGACGATCAGTCAGTTTCTGAGAGACAAGCACTAATGGACAAGGTTAATGTAGCCAGTTATCCTTGATGTGTTTGTGTAGGAGTCATTGATGCTTTATCCTCTTCTTAGTTTCTGCTTGGCTCATGCTTTCAGACTCTCAGGCTGCTAGATAACCTGTATCAAACCATCTGAGACTGCCACAGTTTGACCTTAGAGCTAAGAATAACAGAAAGGTTCTCACCAACTGTTTGCTCTGAGTGAAGTAGAAAGGAGTGAAGCAAAGAAGCACTTGTGCAAAATGAAAATCTTTTTGAAAATTTTGTTTTTGGAATTTATTTATACATGTTTCTAATTATTTGTTCTCCAAATGGTTGTGCCTCACTGCAAGAACAGGATGCTGCATTATGCAGCAGGTTTTATACCACAAGTGCAGCTGGAGCAAATAAACAACTTGTAAAATGTGAGTTTAGTTGCAAGATTTTAAACTTTCACATCTGAAAACTGTCCCATTAGGGTAAACTTAAAAAAAAAAAAAAAAAATTACCTTCTGCTCTACATTAGCAAATCAGTTTTTTTGACCTTGAATTGAATAATTCCATGAGCTACTTTAGTGTGATGTTCTCATAAGACAAATGTATAACTTTATGGTGGAGTTTACACTCTTGACAGATAGAATGGTGATAGACTGAGAGATAACACGGCTGCAGAGCAAACTACAGACCTCTATGTCAATAACTCCACATTGTAAATGTGACTGCAATGTAAAATGTTTTTAAAAAACATCACAACCCCTAACCTGGCAAAAGCCAGATTTATGTGTACCCCACCCTGTGGCGAGTATACACATCAATCCGGAACTGCTCCCATAGAAAGCGTCTGAAAAAGGGAGGGCCATCTGGTATATTATTTTGAGCTGATAGGAGGATGCGCCAGCACCTGTCCGCCTTTCATGACTTGTTTAAGCCATTTGTCTTTAGAAAAGTACACACATCTTTACCATTAATAAATGCACAAAGTGCTTCCTTTTGCTTATGTTTCAGTGAACCAATGGTCTTTAGTTCTCCCAAAACAGATTCAATAACCACTCCTACGTGTCCACTGGCGCGACCATGTTTGTTTTGCTTTGCCTGGGCCCTTGGTGCTATTGTCATACCTTAACACCTGCCCATCCGCCTGCCCCAAAGCACAATGCTTCCAAACGATTGGTCCACAACACCAGTGGAGCTGAGTTGGACGGTTTAGTTGGAGCAGTACAAGGTGGATTTTTGTGGGTTTGGAAAACTCAAAAGCTCACAAGAATCCTGCTTGCAGCACAAGGTTGTACAACCTCAATTTCCTTCCCAAAAATCGGCACTATCCTCTTAACAAAAAATCTTCCCTCTTATTTTAATGATGTTCATAACATCTAAAAGTTTAAAAATCCATCTATCCATTTCTTGTCAATACCAACTTGTCCTTATAGGGTCACAGGGGGATTGGGGTCTATCTAAAGTCTGTTGGTGAGACACTTTCCACCTCCCATAATGCTTAGCGACTTTTTTGATCTTCTTGTTTCTAACATTATTTTTACTTGAACACATAAACAGCATCAAAACAGTGACATGAAACATTTGCAGTTACAAGTTCTGGATTGCAATTTTACATTTATATTAGAAATTAAATGTTTATATTTGTTTTGTTTTTTTTCAGAACAGTTTTTATTTACATTATATATTTAGCTTGGTGTTCTGTACCAAGCAGAGTCTAACTTAATAAATATTGCTTGTCATTGATGCAGAATATTTTATAGACTGAGGGATCTTGGCTGCCACAAAATTCCCAGAATAAACCCATAGGAGCCAAGATTTGGAAAATATTCACCCAATGGACCAGAATGGATATCCACAAACCCAGTCCATCTGGAGAAGCTGTTGAGGTATGACAAAAAGGGATAAACATGATCAGACTGTGGGCTTGTCTGTCCATCGTTCACCTCTCTGACAAACTGGTATCTTAGCACCCTCTGCGTCTCCGAGCATCGCACCCCCACAGAGGAATCAGCTGTCAACACTCCCACCAGTGACAGCTTTGTAATACGTGTGAACGCTCTTAAAAGCAATCTCTCTTCATCCCTTGATGCCGTCAAGAGTCAACAAATAACACAACCAACGTCAAAGGCATGAGATAGTTTCAATTTATCAGACTGCTAACTTCAGCTCCTCTGATTTAACCTGTAACTAACCTGATACGCTTTAAGAAGGTCATAATTTCTTGTAACTTAATGCTGAGATTTAGTTTACACAGCCTTGTTTAGACTGCAACTTTTCTAATGAAGAACTATTAAAGTCTATTTTTTTCAGCTTGTTTAAATTTCCCCTAAACCGCAGCAGTCTTGGAGGATAATTTATATTTCATTTTTATATTGGATGTGTGGAAGATCATAATTATTCAGAAAGACCTTTCACGCTTTGATGGAGGGGTAAAGCTGTAAATAAATTCAGTTTAAATATGATCACTCCCAAGCTGCTTCTGTGCTATAACTCCCATCAACAAATCTCTACTCAGTCAGAAGATTCCACCACTATTAATGCAAAATTCACCCCACATTAACATTAATGGACTTTTCATTATAAGGAAATAATAAAGAGCCCACTTGTGATCCATACCTAATTTACTAGCCTCCATGTTTCCAAAAGGGACAAAAAAGAGAGAATGAAAAAGCAGTATGTTAAAAAGTGCTGTAAGTCAATGTTTGTGAATAATCCCATGGGAATATTTTCCCACCCCTGGCAAAATGTAAGGGTGTGTGTACACTTAAAGTTCCTCACTGAGAGTAGCCCATGCAGCACTCACTACTGTGTGAGGACTTCACACGTTTATGAAGAGGCAAACAAGATGTGAACGGGGTGAAAAGTGAGAAGGTTGAGCTGCTGCGATGTGCTGTCACAGAAACAGTTGCCCTGGGACATCAGCAGCTCTATTTGGACACAGCAAAAGCTGTTTAACTCTATCTGAACACATGAAACAGTTTATTCAGAAGCAAAAGGTCAGCTTTGCACATTGTAGCCTGTCAGCACTGCCCCTACAGACTGCAGGTCGTGATATTATAACCAAGCCAACTTGCCCAGAGGTGTAAGTTCCAGCCAATATCCTCTTAGGCTCAGAGTGCATAAAGGTTTCATTAGAGGTTTGGAATATTAACAAATAATGCTTGCTTTCCTCAGCATCTAAACTGGGAGCAGAACAGATTGATCTTAAATCATAACTGAAGAAATTGCATTGGAACGCAGATGGCTAAATGGCATTTATGATAATGCTAACTAGCATGCTATCACTAGTCTCAAAAGTACCAGAAAGAAAAATGTGTTAAAATTAAAAAAATTACTTACAATGCAAATATGAGCTAGCTAATGGTGACGAACATGCTATAAAATAACTGAACACAAACTAGCAGGCTAAATTAAGTACAAAAAGTACAAAAAGTTTAAAAGCGGCAGAAGTATTTGAATGGCTGAAATACTATAATGTACAGTAAAGGGTGTTAAGTTTACTTGGACAATATTGAACTCTACATAGGTGTTTGAAACCCGAAGTTTTCCTAAAATGTCTGAAGACCTCACTATTTCAATGGAGGGAATTAAAAATTTAAATGGTAAAAAAAAGTGTTGTCGTAAAAGACACTAAAAGTCATAACAATAATGTTCTGAATGAGCTGAGCATTTTGATACGGGACTGGTTACAATTTGTTGAAAATCAAGGAAGGTGTTAGCAGACAAAAACGTCCTGAATCATCTAAAGAACATCGCCAGAGACCACCCCATGCTCTCTAGGGCCAATGTGGAGACACTAATGCATGCTTTTATCACCAGTAGAACCGGTTACTGTAATGCTGTTTTCTGGTCTTACCAAAAAGACTACCTCAGGCTTACAGCTTCTACAAAATTCAGCAGCATGTGTCCTGACGAAGACCAGGAGGCGGGAGTACATTACACCGATCTTAAAATCACAGCATTTGCTCCCTGTACGTTATAGGATCGATTTTAGGGTTGCTTTGGTGATTTTTAAGTGTCTTAGTGGTCTTGGGCCTTCTTATCTTTCAGAAATGGTTTTACTGCATGAACCTTCATGGTCTTTGTGCTCCTCTGGCAGCTTTCTTATCCCAAAAGGCAGGAAAACACACCCACGGTGAGGCGTCATTTCCGTATTATGGCCGTCACCTCTGCAACAGGCTGCTGGAGGACCTCAGGGTCGCAGAGAATGGTCATGGTTTTATTGATCAGTGTTTTACTACTTGGTCCTGTATTTATCCCATTAATTAATTAATGGGGATAGGGGGTATAAATGTGTTCATGCTTAAACTTGTGTGTGTGTATGTGGAGGGGGGGTAATTTTTCACTCAAAGTTCACTCAAAGGATCACTCGAAGGATCACTATTCACACAATTATGAAAGCACAGATCCTCAAATGCTGTTTCTGTCATCTTCGTTTGTTGGAGCAAAAATTAATTGTGCGAGTACTATAAAATATAAAAGACATAAATCATAAGTGTGTTATTAAGTGAAAAGATAGATTATTGCGTTGCCAATTTAGTCTTGGACCTCTGTATTTCTTATATTCATAGGAGTACCCCCAATATATATATATATAAAAAACATTGGATTTTAATATCAAATTGGTCCAATGAGAATGTAAGAATATTAAAATGAAAAAACTCACCAGTTATCAATGCTTCACTGGAAAACGTTGTGTAGATAAAACATTTGTGCATTGCTTGTCAGGATAAAAACTTTTTTTTATTGGATGAGTATGTTGTTGGGGATGTTAAACAAAAATATGATATTTGGCTATTAATAGTCAAAGACTGTTTATGGCAGTCAATAAAATTAATAATTTATGTAAAATTATTATCATTCGGGGCACCTCCTGGTTCTACCAGGAACTATTTTTATAGCCAAATTTCTATATCTGTCTCATAATACTGAAGGAATGAATTCTTAACGTCTATTGGTCATACACCTTGCAATATGTGTGTGTTGAACAAGAAATGACAACTGTTACTTTCCAACGCAAGATTTATTTACACAAAGGAAAACATTATCACTCAAACTATTAATTATAGAAAAACTACTGATTAAAATAAATGAAGAGTTAAAATAAAAGGAACACAAAATATGAATGTGAAAATGAGAAACCCTGAATTCTGATTTATGTTTCTGCGTACAGATCAGACCCAGGATTCAATTTGCAGATGCTGAAGGGGAAAGATGAATTAGTTTCACTAATTACAAGAGAAAAATCAAAACATTCTTTGAATAAAGAGATGTTTGTTAAAGATTATCTGGATCAGAGTAATTAACCATTGGGAAATTACTTCTATTCATGAACTGGTCACCGAAGTAAACAGTTTAGTTCCAGTATTTGATTAAAAAAACCCAAATTCAAACACGGTTAATAAGATTAGTTTCTGTTCTTAAACAATCTATTTAAACCGAATTCTGTTTGAACAGTTATTAGCAACCTTTGTTATGAAGTGTTGGCCTGAGCGAACACGTGAGCTTGTTGGCTTTCAGGTAGCACTCTGCAAACCATTGCCGTTGGCTGCTCTGCTTTGTGACCGCATACCATGGAGGCCGCCATTGCTCCTCCATTGCTTTAGTACCTCCATTTGGCTGCTAGGCCCCCATTGAAAATCATTGGACTTTAGACACGTTAAAAACAACTTTTTTTTTTTAAAGTTTCTATGGCTACATATTCTTCCTGAGATAACGCTGGGCTCGTCAAAAAAATAGGCACCAGGCTGGTTTTCGTAAGATAATTTTTTGAAATCTTGCATAATTAATGAGGTGGTCGGACTTTGATTGACAGGCTGTTTCGTTGGACTTTAATTATAGTAACGCTACATTTTAATAATTATTTCAAATTACTAGTTCTTACCTTTTGAGGTTTGATAAATACGAAAACCGTCAGAGGAACGCAGATATGGAAGCAGTCAGGCATGGGGCTATTATCCTTTAGCTTAGCTAGCCACGTTTAGCATCAGAGCTAAAGATGCGGGAGCAGAATGGGCCCAATTACAACCGAACTACACGCCCCGCGAGGGCAGAGTCTACAGTGAAGATCCCGCCCCTATGCCCTTTTTAGGAACATGCTTCGTCAGCGCTGGGGAGGATGAGTCTGTGAATCCGCCATGAATTCCCCCATGAAAGTGTGTCATTCTGGTAAACGTTGAGGAGTGAGGAGGCACTGTCTATTCTTTTTTACAGTCTATGTCTGCAACGCACGTGGGGCGCTTGGAGTGACTCAGACACATTTATTAAACATTAAACAACAGGAAAATTTTGATTCTGATTGAGTAGCTCAAGAAGCAGGATTTTAAAAAACGACTCTTCGTCGGGAGAAAGTCACAAAATGTCAAAAAACACTGATTAAAGTTTAGGCCGAAAGGCCTCTGTTACCCGAAGTTGGCAGATGAAACAATTCAACACCACAAAAAGGGGAAAACCTTAAAGAAATTAATCTTAATTTGCCTCTGCCCAAACAGACCTCATGAACGTTTAAAGTCCTCCGAGTTGCTGCACAGCGATGAGGGGTTTAGGGGGATGAGACGACGTTAGCCTAGCGGCTAACAATGGCTCCGATCTGGTTAGCTGCAGTGAGCTCCTGGCTTGCTGCTCCGTCCATCTGCGTCTGGCTCTAGCTGCGTGGCAATTGGCCCCCGGCATCCACTTTTTACAGTACCTCTTTGGCAACTTTCCAGCACGGCAATTCTTGTCTGCTCTGTGGCGGCTAGTGATGTTATGATGTGAGTCGAGGCTACGGAGCGTGTGTCGAGCAGTGGAGGGGGCGTTTCCGCAAAGCGCGTATCGAGGCCTGTTTCATTTAGGGGAGGAGCCGAAAACGATGACGTGTGAAGCCCCGCCGGCAGCTGTACCATTTGACCACTTCGGGAAGCGGTTCGGCATTTACTTGGTGGTTTGACTGCAATAAAAACCACTCAGGCTCAATTCAAAATGTGTTGGAGATTTGCAGTCAGTTTGGAATTTGGACAGATTTTTAATAGTTTTGATAGGAGAGTCTAGTTCGAGTTTATATAGTTTTTAAATAGATTTGTGAGTAAAGAAACAGACAATTTAAAGGTTTAGGAGAGTGGGACATATCTCGGGAGCTCCTGCGTAACCACAATGCTGTGCAACGCAAGACCTGCCAGTGGCAGGCTGCCACACATGCTGTGTTTTTGGGCGCTGCACAGGAGAAGTTAAATGGACCTACGCTCGTTCGTGCACCTCAAAAGATCGGATGATTCTATTTTGGGTTGCGCATGTAATTCACTTGAGCTGCGCATCACGCGCAGGATGTGTGGCCACTGTCAGTTATCCTCAATGAAAGCTTAGTGAAAACGTAGACGAAAAATAAACGCATTGAACGGTCAAAACATTTACACATACGCGGGATGTGTGTCCCAGGAGACAGAGATCATGAAGCCAGCTAGGAAGAGGAGGATTTTACCTGTGTGTGAACATTTTAAACTGATAACTCCTGATAAGGTAACCTCATTAAGTTTTTTCTAAGTTTTTTAACTTAGGGCGCTTTCACATGGTACGGGAGTCCGTACTCGGGTACGGTATTTGGTCAAAATCCACTTATTTCGTACCATGTGAACACAGACTGTACCGTGCCAGAATACGGCCAGAGAGACCTGCCTTGGAGGTAGTATCCGAGTCCAGGTACGAGCGGCCACGTACCATGTGAACACAACCCGTACTCTGGCCGTACTCAAGACAATAGACGCGCTCCATGCGGAAATGACGACACCGCCGGCCGAAATTACAGAATCACCTCGCGACCATACAAATACCAAAACAACGCTATTCAAGCATCCCACAGCAACACAGCAGGTTACAAAACGGCGGGTTTACTACAACACTCACCCTGTAGATGGCTTCAGGTAGCAGCTGACCAGTAGACCAGTTTGTTTACATTCTAGGCTATCGCTCGTTTTATGACGTCGGTACTTCTCACTCCCTTGTTTGTTGGAGAACTAAGACTTATTTGTATACCGCCACCTGTTGTTTATTTGTAGTAAAAGACTGGATCGCAATACGGGCAGAGATCCGTGACATGTGAACAGAAAAAAATTGCATTTTCTCTGGCCGTTTTCTGGTACGGCCACACATGTGAAAACGGCCTTAGTCATTCCCAAGAGCCATAGCAGACTTACAACTTTAATGCATCACACATTAAGTGGCTAAGATCTACAGCTGCCTGTAATTATGTATCTGGCCAGTAGGGGGGTTTGAGTTTGCACGAAGCCCCGTGAGCATAACCCTTTCTTGAACCAATTGGCTGAAGTGGTTCAATGCCTCAAGGGGCTTCATCTCACAATCACTAGTGGCGGCAACTTGATGCGGCTTCTGCTGGTTCTGGCCTGGCACATGTGGCTTCCACTCATTCAGTCTTGCAGCCTGTCGGTGGCCTAAAACTCAAAGAGGTAGCATCGGGCTCTGGGAAAAATGTCTTTGTTTGTCAATGTTTAAGATTCACCTGGAATGGTCTTTGGGTTCCTTTGGAGAAAGTTTCTGCCAGAAACTTTGGACTTCCTTCACTAGCGAAGGAGGATGGATGGAGATTTTAAACCCTTCTGTTGCCCCCGCCAGAGGTAGATTTAGAAGGGAGGTAAACAGGAAGGGGAGGTCCTATTTATAGTTTCACTTGGTCCACTTCCAGCGGAAGAGAGCAGCACAGCGCCCCCGATGGCTGTGTGTGACCCAACAATGATATGCATTGGTATAGAAAAAACCCCAGCTTGCCATGGTTGATTTTTCTAAATAAAAAAAATTTGATAATTTTCAATTTTTTTAAAGGAGACATAACTATTTTTACACTATTTAAAAAGGGTCTATGAGTTCCAGAAAACATGTTTCTGAATTTGTTTGCTGAAAATGGCTTGTAGGAAACAATTCTTAACAACCTCTATTCCCTCTGTTTCAGTCCTTTTCAGATTGTACCGTTTCTGCTGCTCATTACATATTACATGAGTTGCTGTTAACTTGGCCACGCCCAACACTTCAAGAATCATTGCTCACACCTCACTCATCACCTGGTACCACTACGTTACAGTTACAGACATGGCTGCAGTAGTTCAACCAAACAAAAAAAAAAGTTCAACCCACAAGTTTGAACCAAAATCTGCTCCCATAGGAGGGGATTCTCCGGAAGAACCTGAGACTCAGATTTCAGAAAGATACTTCTGAATGGTTATTTTAAAAATTAATATAAGTTAAAAGAACATATTTACCTGCTTACCTGGCTCTCCGATATCTTCCTCCAAATAAGCTCCGTTATCTTCCTGAGACTTCGGTTCAAAAGCCTTTCAGCTCAATCTAGCGGACTCCAGCTCTAGCATTGCGGAGACCCCACTCTTTGAGCTCCGTGCGGCAACACGTCCTCAGTCTTCCCTGACCTTACCACCAACATTTTATCCTCGAAACAAAATTCAATCCATGCCTCTCTTCTATCCTCCTCGACTGGGACCCGATAAAGTGTTTTAAGCTCTTTTGACCAGCCAAAAACTGAACATTTTGCATGGTGCTTCAACATGGTGTTTCTTAATCTGAACCAGTGCTTTCCAATCTGTAAAAAAATAGTGGATGTCTGATAAGTCACTGCTGTACCTGGTGGGTGGAGACAGTGCTCTGAGGGTGTGTGAATATTCAAATGTTTTGTGTTATGACGTAGAAAGACATCCAGATTTTGAGCGGCTCACTGATAAACTGAAGGCAGGATGAATTCATTTATGGTTTTTTTTTTCAACTTTGGATGCGTGTGTATGCACCCAAGACACACAAAAACACCTCAAATCACAGAAAAAGTGATTTTTTTTTCATCATATGTCCCTTTAAAGATTATCTTAGAACTTAATATTCTAGGGCTGGGCCTTCTTGTCAAACCTGTGGTCAAAAGAGGTGACTCTTGAAAATAATAATAAACATCAACTGCCTTTCTGTCGGTGTACCCAAGGGCAGCTGTGGCTACAACATAGCTTGCCATCACCAGTGTTTCAATGGGTGAATGACTGTATGTAGAGTAAAGTGTTTTGTGGTCCGTGGGGACTAAGTAAAGTGCTATACAAATACAGGCCATTTACCATTTTACTATTTCTGGTTGGCTTAACCTTACATCTCCAGCTGTCAAAGGGCCTGGACAGGTCGCGAGTCCATCACAGGGCCACACAAAGACAGACAGGACAAACAACCATGCACGCACACACTCACACCTAAGGACAATTTAGAGTGATCAATTAACCTGACAGTCATGCACGAGGAGAACATGCACAAAGACCTTGGGCCTGAGTACCCCGAACCCACAACCTTCTTGCTGCAAGGCAACAGTGCTAAGCACTGCGCCACCGTGCAGCCCGTGTTTCACCATAATCTTTTTAATTTTATGAAGAATCCTTCTTTGTATCATTATCCCCAGTTGTTCCACAGGTGTCTCTAGAACAGAACCAGCCTTCTTTATCAGATTGTTGAGCCGTTTTAAGTCCCTGGCTCTGATGCTGCTACCCTAACAGATGATGGACGAAGAGATGACAGTCTCCACAACAGACTTGTAGAAGATTTGCAGCATCTTGCTGCAAACCTTGAAGGACCTCAGCTTCCTCAAAAAGTACAGTCTGCTCTGTCCCTTTTTGTAGATGGCTTCACTGTTGATTCTCCAGTCCAGTCTGATGTCCAGGTGCACTCCGAGGTATTTGTACTCCTCAACCACTTCCACCTCTTCTCCCTTGATAGAAACAGTCTTTGACTTATCCCTGTTTCTTCTGAAATCTACAACCATCTCCATTGTTTTGTTCACATTCAAGTTATGATAACTGATTATTTAAATTAATTTTCAAAAAAATAAAAATATTTAAAAAAAGATGTTTAAAGGCTTTAAACATCAGTCTCAGTGTAAATAATCTACATAATGCATTTAACTTAGTCAAAACAGCTACTGAAACAAAAGAATTGTTTCTAATATTTCCATTTATTGATGACTTCATATTAAAGTGACCAATAAATGAGATGTTTTGATTTAAAATATCTTATCGCACTATTTATGTTAATATCAGAGAATAATATTATTTTTAAAAAGCTATAGTTAAAGCTCAAACCATTCTGTAGATTTTTCACAGTTTTTCTCTATTTTTGTGAAAGGTCCTAACCCCTCTGGGAGTATGGTGTTTTCACATACAAATTATATATTTATAGTTAATTTGTTTGCGGCCCCCTCTGGCCTACCCTCGATCTAGCATACAAACTATCTAATACAGAGAACTCCATTAAAAAACAAGATGTGTTGTCATTCCCACTGCTCTCACTTTGTCTCCATATATTATGTCTCCTTACATCATGACAGCAAAGCCACACAAAAATAGGGGAGCTATATTACATTTTGACTTGCTCTGACACGGCACTGTGGCGTGCCGTCCTCATGCAAGTCAGGAGCTGCAGGAAAGGATGTGGGGCACAAAATCAATTTCCTTTGTTGCCTCATCCGCACCGGCTGTTCTTCTCGACCCAATGAAAGTATAATTTACCCCAACCATGACTCTTCAACTAAATAAAACTCCACAAAGTGTTTTACTATACATGAACTCACTCAATCATTTCAAAAAGAAGATTAGCTACAGAAAAGACTTTATGACAATTTCAGAGAAAACAATACTTAAAAGGAAGAGAAGATGGGGCATTCTGGGTTTGCTCCTTGTTTCAAAAGCTTTCTGTTTGAGACAATCAAGATATATCAGATAAATTTAGACTGAATTTCAAAAAGTCTGAAACAGCAAAAGGGTAGAATTAAAAGAATAAGTCACAAGAAAGGGCTCTGAAATAAATAACACTTAAGAATGGTAACTTTACAAATGTAATACTGTGCAAATCATCTACCTCTCACACTTATTTTTATGTGATAGGACAGGCAATGATATCTGCAGGAATGACAGCGGAGCCGAAAATGAAATTGAGTGAGTGGAGACAAAGGTGTAAATGAAAACTTGACAACTACATTGTAAGAGCCTGGTCTGAATTCTCCTGAAGCTATAGACGTCTTTGTTCGACTTCTGACCCCTCTGCAGGGAATTCAACATGTCGCTGAGCTCCACAGATATGAGGAGGAAGAAAATGACAGCTCTCAAATGTGTTTGCCGTCACATAACCACTCGACTCTCTGATAGACAGGAAAAGTGGACAGAAATGAGAATGGACAGAGAAGATTGATCACTAAGGTTGTAGGGATAAAAAGACAGGATCGGTCCAGCTTCTGAGTGGTAACGCTAACAGAGGCTAATGTTCAAAACACCTCCCATAGCTCTCCAGTCTGTTTGCTCCAACTCCTTCCACGTTTTTTGGTTTAGACCACCTCTCTGTTGTGGTCCTCCATCGTGCAATGTACGGACCACAGTGTGGTGTTAGTGTAGGTAAGAAATGTGTGCCGTCTGTACTGGTTTCAAGAATACTGTGTATTCACACTGATCGCAGATCTACATAGCTGTCGACCTCTGAGGTACGGTATGAATCAGTAATCTTCTTCTTGACCTTACAAACCTCCTGCTGTTTGAACAGCCCCACCTCAGCGCCACTGGTAAATGTTGGCATTAGCATTTTGGCATTTCCACTGTTTAACCATTTTGCATAATTTGATTTGTGCTGTGCAGCAGCTCAAATGTTGCTTGGATACTTTGAAACCTAAAAAATAAGGGAAAAAGTAGAACAACTGTAGAAGTATATGGGTAGAAATCTTAGATGTCAAGAACATCCTTAGTGGATATTCTCAAAATACTCCCTGCCCTTTTCAGGGGGTCAAAATCTCACTTTTCACTGATCTCATTACAGTCAGTGGCATTTCATTAGCAAGGCTCCATCATAAAACACCATTATCTCGCCATCAGATTTTTTGTTCTTTACAGCTTCTCTGGCAGGCTATTAATGATGGCGAATAAAATCCTAAAGGAATGGCAGTCGAAGAAGAGGAAAGTAGATAGGACAAATGTGATGAAGGAAGAGGAAGATACAGTAGAGATTTTTAAAGCTTAAAAAAGTAAGAAATAAATAAGTAGGAAAGTTTAGCATTGCCATGTTTGGACATGGAAGGTCAAAATAGTCCAACTTCCTGTAAATCTGTATCCATATTTTTCTTTAACTTAGCTCTTAGATCTTTACAATAAAAATGTAAAACTTATTGGTTTATTCCCACCTACTTCTCTTCATTTCAAAGTAAAAGTTGTTTATGTTTGATCTACATTGGTATTTTCTGCAATCTAAGCAGCAATGGTCAGTAAGGACTCCTCCTGTGTATGCAGGGGAAAAATACATTTATTCCCCAAGTCTTAGGTATTGAATATTGGAACTAGCAGCAGTAATTAGATGAAGTATGACAAAGGTCTTCATAGCATTAAATTAGGGTTATCCTGCTATGATTTATTGGACTTGATTTAAACATTTGATGGTTAAATTAGCTGTATAATGCCTTCTTGATAACGTTTGATCAGTACAATCTTCTAACCTACAGATGGAGATTTGCAAAGCTGAAAAGGAAACACTTAATTTGAAACCATGATTTATTTTTGCTGGATTTGTGTGAAGCGTTTCTGGGATGCCGTGTGTGCTGTCACAGACAGGCTGAAGAGGCTCTCAGCTGCCGGCTGTCAGTTAAGTGACAGCTAATCTTTGAAGGCTTTGAAGTGTAAAAAACGGCAGAGCTCTATTACACTGTAGTACTTAACTAAACATTTCGAATGAAGTCAAAGAGTTTTACAGATTAATTGAGAAAATGAAGCTGTACAGTTAATAATTATTCAATGATCCAAAAATCTCACCCAGGAAAGGACGTTAGCAGAGTGACTTGTTTGTGAATATTTTTTGCCTCTCAATGACATAACCTGCACTTTTACAGCAGTGTAACAAGGTTTCCTGATGAGACCTCCTTCACGTTTCCATGATTTTCTCTGAATTATGAGTCTTTGATTTTTATGTTGACAGCAGCATGGCTTTGAAAACTGTTGTTTTTTTCTTATAAAAAAAAACTGTCAGAACGTGTTGCTTCGAGTATGGCTTCAATGGGCTTTGTACATATTTGACTCGTAAAATTTTTATTACATTTTATTTTTCATTTACTGATATCGGTTTATCATAGGTAATGCACAAATGTCAGCAAGTAGGGGCAACCAACTGCATAATGGAGCACCCAGGTTGTGAGCCAATTGTGCTGCAGGCAGTTCATGGCACCTGCTAAGGAGGTGTGGCCGAGACCACATTTGTTATATACCCCACCATGGCTGGACTGCTGTAGTAACTAATCAAAGCCTACGTCAGAAACCCGAGATGTTAGCAATGCAGGATTCCAATTCTAGTGAATTCCAGTGCAGTGTAATTGTTGAACCAACTGGGGCACTAAACTAACGGCTTTTGGTACAGATTTAATAGTTTCAATAAAATTTACTAAAATACATAAAATAATGACCAGACATGTAGATAGTGCTATTATAGACTCATTTATACGGTTTATCAACAAACAAACAAAAGTTGATTTTGGGGTGAGTTGCACTTTGATGTACAAAATCAACCTAATCATCTGAAGTCCATTTGGACAACCAGACACCATTTACCATTTTCTCCAAAAAAAGATTTTTTTTACAGAGAATTAAAGCTCTGAATAAAAACACTTGCTGATGTGACAGTGTGGAGGTCCTGTCACTATGGCTCCGTTTGATCATGTGCCCTGGCTGCTTGGCCACAGGGATTCCCCTTGGCTGACTGGTTAGCGCACATGACTTTCACCTGGGAGTCGTGGGATCAAATCCTGCCCAGGCCCCTCGTTGTGTACCATGCCACATTTGGCGTTGCTGGCAGGATCCACGTGATACTGGTAATAAGTCCATGGATTCAAAAATGGTGGCACCCTGCGTGGAAGCACGAGGACGTGCTTGTGATAAGAGGGGGAGAGATGTGACAGTGTGGAGGTCCTGTCACTATGGCTCCGTTTGATCATGTGCCCTGGCTGCTTGGCCACAGGGATTCCCTTTGGCTGACTGGTTAGCGCACATGACTTTTACCTGGGAGTCGCGGGATCAAATCCTGCCCAGGCCCTCGTTGTGTACCATGCCACACTACCATGGAAAGGGACACTCGCCAACAATTCCAGCAGAAAGCATGCTGGCAACGGACTTTAGTATTTAAAGCCAAGGTTTACGCTGTGGCGTTTAGCAAGTAGAATGTTTACTTTATTAAACACAAACAGTTTTAAGAATACTGAAGACTTCCTAATAGAGGTAAGCTAAGCATATTTAAAGACAAACTACAAGTCAAAGGGATGAATCACTCTTTGTAGAACTGGTTCAGTCTTAAGCAGAAAATAACATTGTTCTAGCAATAAAAAAACTAAAATAACTTAATACTGTCAAAAGCTCATTTGAAATCATACTTCAAAAAAGGGAACCCTACACTGCCCTGTACCGCAATATTTCTGTCAACATTCAGGCTGTTTTCCAGGTTCCTCACCGAATCACTCTAGTTGTCCCTCATTGGCAATTACAAACTCCTGATGATCTTTCACCTCCAGCAAAGACTAGCGAGAGAAGATGATAGACATCATTTGGTGATTAGTTTTCATCCATCTATGTGTAGTTACAGGTGCAGGCAGAGCTGCTGTATCTAACCCCATCAATGCCATATTAGCATCTGTGGCTGAGTGGGACCCAACAACAGGCTAAACTAATGATGGAACAGATGGAAAAGACAGTACCCACCAGGAGATTATAATTAGTCAAGGGTTTGGGAGGTGCTGTACTCATCACAACCAATACAAATAAAACATAAACTGATGTCTAACACGAATATGAAATGGTAAGACCTCAGATTTTTACTGACAATTTCTAATATTAGTAAGCACATATGTTTTAGAATAGTATGTATAAAAAATAAAGTCTCAGCCTGAGACATTTAAGATGCTAAATGTTTTTTCTCGTCTGAGCAGTGAAGACAAAAAAAGTTAAATTCCCCTTAAACATTCTGTTATCTTGCGTACAGTGAAGCATAACAGTGTTAAAACCAAAAGCTCGAGAGCTAGTAGAGCTTGAAGGATAAACTATTTTTGAATGCCGATGCTTTTCCTTGCAGTTTAACCAACTTGTGTCAGTTTAACATCTCCTGTAATAATATTATGGCTCGATGATGAAAAAGCTTTAGTGTCCTTGCATCCAAACCCCAGATCAGCTTCATTTTAAGTACCCTGCTAAATCCTTGAGTCATTTCTTCAACGCATTCAGACTTTTCAGTCTTTTAAAGTGGTCTTGCTAAATCCATATACTACATTCAGTGCCGTATTAAAGGAAAACTGTGATTCATCAGGTGTGATGTACAGTGGACTTTTTAATTAATTGGCAGAGGTTTTGATGGGAAGACCAGAAGAAACTCTTCTCATAAATGAAGATTATGGGAAATACAACAATATTAGAAATATAAAAGTATGGGAAATTACGCTACTCAACTTTACTGTCCATTACGATCTAGGGGTCTGGATTATAGCTGGTCCCAATTCACTCAATAATTATGAAAACTGCTAAAGGCTGCGTTAAAGAAATCCAAAATAAAGTAAACAGTTAAGAGGAAAATGTCTGTTGATTAAACTGTTTGACCTTATTTAGCTTTTGTTTTTCTTCATTTCACAACTGTTTTTGAGTTACACACAAAGCAATAGCAAGCTGATAAAGCCTGCACTGTGAAAAAGAGGAGTAGTTCGGCTGGGCATCAGAAACACGCAAGTAAGCTACCACAGTGGTATTTAGATAAAAAGCGAAAACTAAAACTGTGCTACATGATCCATTGGTTTTATCAAACAGAAAAGCAACATTTATTCTTATTGAATATCGATTGTTGTTTTGTTTTTATTAAACAATGGATTAAAACAATGTTGCCTTAAATGGAATAGTTTCAGCTCCACAAACTCAACTCCATAAATATTCATATTTTTCACAATGGTAAGTAGTTAAGTAAAACAAACCACAGACTAAAAACTGAGCTACATATCAAGACATTTTTAGACTTTTTTTATTCTATATTTCCAGTGTTGTTGTTGAGGTACGATAAGCACACATTTTTAAGCCCCTGTGGGTTGTTAAAATCAGGCAAACAAAAGAATGAAATAAACAGTACCAACAGGAGTAATGATAGCAGCTGCCTAGATGGAAGGAAACTGTGTTTATCAAAGCCTCTGCAGAATTCTGGAGTTTTCCGAACAGAGATCAACACACATCCAGACCAAATCTATAGTACTAACTTTTATTATGCAAGTTCCTAGTGTATAACAGCTATATTTTTACAATTTAATTTACGTATAAGTAGGCTACAGTTGAAGCAATAGTTTACATGCATAACCCATTCACTGAAGCTAAATCAGAAACAACTTCTTTTGTTTTAGGTCAATTAGAACCACCATAAATTAATTCTATATGTTAAATGCCTCAATAATGTGGACAAGAATATGTCAGAGATTTAAATATTAAATCAAACTTTATAAAGTGCTTTTCCTACAAAAATTGCAACTCAAAATGCTTTACAGATTAAAAACGACCCCACTTAAACCACATTCCCATCCCTCCACCACAGATTTTGAAGCATGATCAGTCATACCCCGCTTCCCCCAACCCAACTTCCAGGCTCGCTCACACTCAACAACAACATTAAAGGACATCAGGCCAAGTACAGATGAGATGAAAAAAATGAGGAAATTCCATCAAAGAATCCATCTTCACCAGCAGTAGCACATCAACAGCCGCAGCTAAGGCACTGACCTGGGGCACCCAGAGCAGGCAAGACACAGACCTCCACCCATGCGCTACCTGGAGAGCACCCAGGCAACCACTGCCGACTACTGCTCCCAAGGTAGAGGGCTCCCACAAGGAAACACTGGAAGGAAGATTAAAAAGACTAAACTGTGAATAAATATAATAAGGCTAAGTAGTAAAACACTGATCAAATATAAGGGAGTAAAACATGTAGAGCAACTGAACATACAATAAATCATAATCAGCTAAAAGCTAAGGTTTAATGTCTTTAAAATAAAAAGTTTACATACAGAATGATTTTCACTAAAGAACGAGGGAAAGCCCAGATGTTGATGTCATGGCTTCGAAAATGTATAGGTTATCCGACACCTTTGAGTTAGCTAGAGGCACAGCAGTGAATGCATTTTACGGTTTCTAGTTTGACATGAATAGAAAGTCAAAAGGCATCAGCTAAGATATCAGGAAAACAATTGTGATGCTGCGTAAGTCTTGTTCATCCTTGGGAACGATTTCAAGAATCTTGAAAAGCATCTGTTCAAACAATTATATGCAAGTATAAATAAGCTGGGAATTGTCCAACCATCATAGAGCTCAGGTAGGAGACTGGTTCTGTGTCAGAGATAGGTTTGAAATGTGCAAATGTGAACCCATTACAAAGGCCAAAAATCTTGTAAAGAGGCTGGCTAGACTTTGTAAGAGAGTTATTATCCATTAGGAAAAATTTAGTCATTGCTACAAAAGAAACTATTTGAAAATGCACAAAGGGACAAAGGCCTTCCTTTTTGGAGACGTGTTGTGGTCAGATGAATCTAATGTGACCATTGTTATATTAGGAGCGAAAAGGCAGACACTTGTAAACCTGGGAACACCCTCTTAACTGTGAAGTATGGGTGTACGCAGCATCATGTTGCAAGGCAGATTACAAGAGAGGCTGGTGCAGTTCATAAACTACATGGTATGAGGAAATAACATTATGTGGAAATATTGAAGCAACATCTGAATAGATCAGAGAGGAGGTTATAGCAAATTGGTCTCCCACATCAACAATGACCCAAAACATACAAATAAAATGGTCAAAAAGCGGCTTAAAAGGACAAAAAAAATGTTTTGTATGCAATAGTGTCAACTGCAACAGCACCAGCATTATTAAAGGTAGCAAGCTTGCAGCTACCTTTAATAGACAGTAAGACCAGGAAAAGTCCATCGATCCTTTTCCACATTCCTTTCTAGGAGGTAAAACAACAAACACTAACACTATATAGCGTATTCTGGATGACCTTAAGGCAGTCGAAGGCCAGAAGGGATATAAGGCCCCATAAGTGAGTGCTTGGCCAGCCTTGGGTTCGCCTCCCAGTCCCTAACAAGCCTCCAAGGTTCATCCAAGGGACCAAAAATATGATCGGCATGCATAACTTGCATGCACTGAAATGCAATGTTCTACCAAACACCACATTTAGTTCTTTAGTTCTACTATTTCAAAAATACTGGGATAACTACTGCAATTTTATATAGCCTACTGATCAAAATATTAAAAGAAGGTTAGGGAAAAAAGAAATCACACCAGGCAGGTTGCTGATGCGTATGGAATTGGTGAACGGGTGATTTGTATCGAAACAAACACTTCTTTGTTGGCCAAAGTACCTTATAAATGAAACTGTAAAACAAAAACCCTAAGCCAGATGAGTAAACAATACCTTGATAATTGACTCCATTGTTTCCCATAAAATGAGAAATGAAAAGCAAATTAGAGGTAAACCTTCAGCAATGAATGGCAGTGTAAATGATTGTCTTTATTAGAAACAGAAAATAAAATGTGTTCAAGCATAATTGCATTTTCTATGTTAATATTAAAACATAACACAGCATTGAAAATAAATAGAAACAATACCAAATGGATAACAGAAACTCTTTTGAAATGTATAATCAATAACAGGGGTTTAACACAACTTTTTATATAAGATGAAGGGTTTACACAATTTCCTTTAATAGCCAATTTCACTTATTTATAAATTTCATATTACCTGTTTATCCATCCATCCATCCATCCATGGATGGATATTACCTGTTTATTGTATTGAAATATACGTTAGGTAAAAAAGAAAATACAAGGATAGAAAGATACAACTTTAGATAATTTTTATTATAAAATAGAATTATCGGTTCATGCTGACTCAAAAACAGCAGATTGTACTTAACATCTGCCGGAAACGGGTGAAGGTAATGAGATCAAATAATAAAAAAGTGCAGTGATTTACTCTTTGTCAGAGTGAAGTCAGTGTGAAGCAGAAATAAAGTGATGTTGGGAATGAAATTGGATTGGGACTGAGGGGCAGCAGAGGGGATAGGGACTGTGGAAAGTGAATGCAAATGAAAGACATGGATATAGATAGAGAGAAAGTGAGTCCAGAGTACCAAAAGACAAACAGACCCTCCTGAACAGTGAGGCGGATGTGTGAACAGGCAATCAACAGAAGATTAGCAGATGTCACCTCGTCCACTCGGCCCTGCCATGACATGTTATCTGAATGAGGCAATTAAAAGCGACCGCTGAGGGAGGAGAGTATCTGTGGAATCACTTTGACACATTTAAACTGCGGGTTCAGCTACACAGATTTTTTTTTTCATTGCAACAATGTGCATGTTTGCTGAATCTGGAAGAGCAATCTAAATCACTGTCAGCAATTTAGACAGGTACCGTCAGCTTCTTTACAGCAGGTACCATTTTGGATTCAAAAAGTGACAATGGCTATGCTTACATGCAGCCAATATTCGGGTTAAGGTCGCTACTCTGGTTTCTGCAACATTCAGAATGACCCGTTTATATGTGTGAGCAGAGAGAGTTACTCCTCTATACATATTTGTAGTTATTCGGCATATCCCGATGTCTTCTGAAAGACATGTCTTAATTTTGCGCGACCACATTCTACATACGTTTATTATTGACAAACAAAAAATGTCTTACACACACAACATAACTTATTGGTAATTAACACTCTAATGGCCATGAACCTTACAGTTATATAAATATTTACCTGTTTTTCCCCCAAAGACGCATCATAACCCATTGCGCTCTCAGCGCGTCTCCACCCGTTGAAGATGTGCTGAGCGCACAGTGAGTTATGATCCTCAGGCATACTCATTTGTTTCCTCCGTAGTAGTTAACCTTCATTGGTTCCAATTAATAAAATGTAGTAAGCATGTACAATACTTCAATTATAATTTTCATTATATATGGCATTTCAAAAACAAAATTCTGGCATTTCAGATTTTATATTTTCAAGATTACTTTTTTTTTCTCCTGCAACTTGACATTTAAAAGCCTTGATAAAGTGTGGTGCATTTAAACAACGTGGACATCTTAGTGACCTAGTTCCAGAAATGCTGGACGTCTGAGTGTATTAGGATGGAGCAGAGAGCAGCACATGCACACCACACACATGAAGTTTATTACTGACATACCAGAAACTTAATTCACAACATTCTAATACTAATTAACTCTGTAACAGCCATGTGGTCAAACTCAAGTCTGCTCGCTTTTTCCCTTTGTAAAAGATAGATAGCTAAAGTTTGTAAAGTTCCTCCTTTCATGGACATTCAAAGCTTGTTGCCCAATTTGGGATGGCTGAGAGCCACAATGATAAAGAGATGTTTGCAGTCTGAAGTCTAAATAAAAGTCTAACCAACTACAGCAATACTTTTTTTCACTCTGTAGAGTTTCAGCTGGTGTTTGTATCATTAAATATTATTTGATATTTCTTTTATCAGACATCAGCTTTAGAATTGAGGCACCCATTTGAAATCTGAAAAGAAAAACTGTACTGCAGGGCTTTCCCATTACTAGCATTGGAGAAACAAGAAATAACAGGATGTACCTTACCATTCTGATTATAACCCAAGCAGCAATATTACAAAAGCCAAAGCCATTCTTTATCTCAAACATCCAGGGTGAAATCAAAACATGATTTTTAAAATGTACTGGATTTCATCTTAGAATACAGATGAGCTTGCTTCATTTCTGTCTCTCTCCTTCAAAACAAGTTGTTCAGGACATGTTTTTGCAGTTTAACATACTGATATATTATCTATTACACACCAACAAATGAAATATAGTGGAGATGATGAGGATGTAAATCCCAGTGGACATAATGAGCAGAAATGTCAGTAAAGGTCACAAGTGGAGCAACATAAGCACTCTTACTCTGCTAAAGACGCCTGCATGGATCGAAACATAGGCAGCTGAGCAGAATGCATAATAAATACGCTGCTTGATATTTCCGCACAAGCACAGCCATGATATAATAACTTTTTATGGATGAAAGCAGCTTCCTCATGTAGGGAACACAGTAATTATGATACCAGCACTGAGGCGGTAAAGAGGGTGAATATAACCGTTGGAGTCCGTTGTTTATGTTTTGACTGAGAGGGCTATTAACGTCCTTCTGCAACTGGACATGCATACAGAAATTGATGTGACATATTCAATTAAAAGTTACAAAGAAAGATGAAACCTTTGTGTCCAAAGTTTTATGCTAAACTTGTGCACATTTCTAAATCTAAAACTTGCACAGATATAGAGTGTGGAAAAGGTTATTAGTCTTTTTTGAAAGCAGGATTTATTGTTCCCGTTTAATCACTAGAATATGGTGCCTGAACTATATTCGCATATTCTGCTGACATAGGAATGTGGCTTCGCTAATTAAATTAGTGTGGTGTGTGGTAATAGATGTTTATTAAATAATATAATCCCATTCATCTTTGGGTCTGACATTTTTGACAGGAGAAATTACAAAACAATGTACTGGAACGTTGCACAGGTACAAAAGATGTATAAGCTGCTGTAGCTCTCAGAAATTTGCAATTCAAATTTAACAATCAGGGTTCGAGAGGGTTATTCAGGTACTTCACAATCAAGAAAACATGGCTTTCGAGAAAAAGTGCTTGTAGGATACTCCAGTGGACCGATTATACTTTGCATTAAAATATCATTCACCATTTATCAAAAAACACAAGTACTCAGTAAATTTAGTTTTTTTTTAAAGAAAGAGACTAAACCATTGAGAAGTCACTTAGGAATGTGTTGCAATTCTTAACGAGTCAAATCTTCATTTTCATTCTTGAATTATTCAGAGGGCTTTAAATTAACTATATACCACTTTCCACTGAAGACGACAGCCATGTTTTTAATCAGCAGGGCATTGGCAAGGTTGTTTTTGTAGACATATGCAAAAATTACTCACTGAATAAATACAAAAAGTGTTTGACAATTTAGGTGTTCAGGTCTGCTTTAAAGAAATCACTACCTATAACAAATGAGAAGTTTCAATTTTTTAATAAGTAAATAAGATCTATTGCAAGCATAAGGAATAGTATCAAATTAACAGTGCAATAAAAAGTTGTGATGACGTGTTCTCTTTACGCTTTATTGTCACACTTAATGTTTCAGATAATCAAATATTTGTCAATAAGGCAAAATGTTTTTCTAAAGGAGATTCAAAATGACAGAACAGTAAAAGTTCAATAAAACAACTGAACAAAACACATTGAGATAAAATGTGTTTCACGTATGATAATTAGCACTATTAAAAACAAAATATTCTGGTAAACAGGAACTAACAGCCCAAGAATCTCAATGGGTTTTTAAAACGGTCCTAAAATGATAAACTTTTCAAGTGCAGATTGTTCCATAGGTTATGTATCATGATCTTAAAACTCTGAATGGAGATACAGCAGTTCAGACAAATATGGTGGTGCCACACTATATAGCTTAAATACAAGCGATACAATTCTTAAATGGGGTCTTGAAATTACCTGAAAATTAGTGTAGAGACACCACCATATGCTTGTTACATACATAAGAACAAGTGTCTCTGTAACAAAAATCCAAAATACATCCCAGTCATATACTCTGCAGCATAGGTTTATTCATTTTTATGAACCTTCGTCATATTCATGAGGAAAACTAGAGTTAGAGTTCCAACAATATTAACTTTGATTAGACAGATACACATTGGTAGATTATTGTTCAACTACAAACCTGACATTTGTAGTTGCAGCTGTTCACATTCAACTGTGATTTTATTCCCATTTAATACAGTAGGTTTGAAAAAAGATATTGAATAACTTGGTGGGTCAGGAACTGGATCCAAGAAACCTCCCTTTGAGGGGTTGCGGCGAAGGACCCAGAACCAGTTTGAGGGACAAGATATCCCTTATGCCCTGGAAAGACATTTCACTCAGTCAGAATGAGCTGGAGAGGGGCATTGGGGAGAGTAATCTTTAGGTTTCATTACTAGAACTGATACCACTAAATTCAGATTCTAGATAAAAAGAAGTGGGTGGGTAGGTGGATGAATGGAAGGTAATGGAGGGTACTTACTACTACTACACCAACAAGCCCCCACCTAATTCAGTAGCCCCTGACACCTTTGTGAAACAGTCCTAACCACTGACCATTATTAACAACCTGAAGCACAGAGATACTGATAATGTTAAACCATATGAAAGACAAGAGGAACTGATAAATGCTCCATATTCATTTTTGTTGAATCAAAAATGAACTATTATCCTCACAGTTTTATTATCTTGTTCATTGAGGTAAGAGGTTTTGCTTCTTCTGATAATGACCTTTTCATATATTAAGAAACCACAGTTTACAGCAGAGCGGCTGTTGTAAGCTTGCATTTCAATCAGCTCTCAATTAATCTTTTAGGATTGCAGTGTATGTTTAATTATTTAAAAAGTCATTGTTGTTGAACATAAAACTTAATGTACTTCGTTATTCACAATAAAAATACACCTTCCTTTAAACTACTCTAAAATGTCCTTCATTCTCTCACACAAGTGGACCAATATCCGGCAGCAGTGGATGGATTTGACTCCCTTCTACTGATCCTGAGGAGGCAGTGAAGCTGGAAAACCATTACTCTGCTTTTATCACCCAAGTCTTCGTTCACTGACTGCAGTGTCAGTCCACTTTGAAAACAGCCCTGCTATCTGTTCATCTTTGAGTAGATTTCAAATTGCAATCCCTATCCATCTTAGATTGTGGTGTATGTGGTATTCATGGTGCTGCTCTGGCGAAGTGCAGAAAAATGGACTTCACCCAGAGGAAGACAATTAAAAAAAGAAACCGCTCGCTGTGTTAACGATGTTGATGAGTGGACTGGAACAATTAAGCTCTATGCTTGAGTGGTTATGGCTGTTTAAAATGTGCAAATTAGAAGCAGCTTTTTAAACGTGAACATCAAAATATATCCTGAATCTGTGTGACATGTGAGCTGTGTTTGCAGAGGTGGTGCTTCTGGCAATTGAGGCCAATATGGCAATATGTTGACCGTTTGTTTACTCCGTCATTGGACAGCTCTCCACGCTGTCCGACTACACTATTGTCTTAGGCGGCATACACAAACACACAATGCTCTTTTCTTCCTTCCATCGCCATCGTCACAGGCACAGCAGCCACAGGAGAAAGAGAGGGGAGAGAGTCTACAGGAAATTAGGAGTGTGACAAGATAAAACCTAGCATTCATCTGATACTGTTCCCAAGCAACCAGAAAGAGCAGTAGAGTGATGTAAAAAAAAAACGAACATCTTTGAAATGCAACGCAGTGATATGGAGGCCCATCCCACTTAACTTCAGCTCCAAGACAACCCAAGCATCCTACATTTATTTCCCCATAACTCGTAAATGTAAGATTATCTATCAAGTTTCCTTTGGCATAGACAGGCCGCCGAGTCGATATTTCACTATCACTCTGCACAACACTGCCGGGGAGATGCACCTATCGAACAATGTGCTTTTATGGGTTTCCACATCACCATGTCCTGATAAAGTGTTATTAAAGTAGCTGCTTTAGCCAAGAGAGTCACAAAGAAACTCATAAAAACTTACCCGGTTAAATAAACGCAGGTCATTTCTAACTTACCTGAGATAATAAAACTGTCAAATAAAAATAAAGTAAGGGTGGGGAAAATGATAAAAGAAGCTTAATATTTCATTGGGTTTTTGTTAAGATCCACAGCTGACAGAAAAAGTGCAGTGCAAGAACATTTCTTAAATTGCATTCCTTTTCTCAGTATTGTAAAACATACAATTTTATAATTAGATGATTAAATTAGTTACAGTACTGCCTCCCTAAGTGCATCTAACAGGTAAGAGAGCACAGGTGCAGACTGGCTCCAGAAAACCAGAAAAAAAGCTCTTTCCCCAAATTTGTCCATCATCTTATTTAGATGTTCAACTACCGTTGAAAAATATATCAAGTCACTGTTAAGATTGCAGAATCAGTGTGTAAAACATCAGAATATAAAAGGACTGTTTGGTTGCTATAACTGGTAGGACACTATAATTCATGTGGTAGGTATTCACATGTCACATACTGACTGCTTATGGCCAGTAGGAGGGACTCTTAAAGGGTTATACTTCCTTCAAAGAATATAGCTCCTTAGTGGCTGACATTGCTGGAGTTTAAGGTAGTGCATTTAAATATTTTCCTGATATTGTGCAACCCTCTTTTAATACTACATGGCAAAAAAACGACAAAAAACCCGTTGTGGTTTGAAAACGAACTGTCAAACGTCAAAGTTTTCAATGACATCCGCATAAATACAGACAGCGGTAAAACCACAGTGTTGGTTCTATTGGACCTCAGTGCAGCATTTGACACTGTTGATCATAAAATATTACTGGAACGATTAGAGAGCTGAGTCGGACTCCCTGGTACAGCTCTTCAATGGTTTGAATCTTACCTTAAAAAATAGGAAGTTCTTAGTGTCCATCGGAAATTTCTTATCAGAACAAACAGAAATCACATTTGGGGTCCCCCAGGGCTCCATACTGGGCCCCGTCCTGTTCAATATTTACATGCTCCCACTAACCAAGATTATAGCAGCCAATCAGATTAGCTACCATAACTATGTAGACGATACACAGCTATACATTACATTGTCACCAGGTGACTTTGATTCTATCCAGACCTTAAATGGATGTGTGATCGAGAAATTTATTATTATGATTAATCCTTTAGTATTATTAACACTGAGAGCAGAGGAGCCAGACAACAGGTGTTGAGTTCGAGGTTAGAGAAGACATCACTGCCTGAGAAAATATTGATTCTTCTTACATACTTAGTTTTGAGAGTTTCTCTTATTGTGTTACATATAACCCAAGCTATTGCCATTATTTTGTATATGTCAAAAGTCACTTATTCACAGCTAAAGAGCCAGATGTCTTCATCCGGAGATATCCCCACCCTGAGGTTAATAGTTGTGTCTTCAAATTGATAGAGGCAAGGTTGCTGAACTTTATAAATACAGTAAGCGTTAATTTTATAAATAGCATTGAACAAATCAACAAACTGGATGTCCCATAACTTTCTCCAGCTAAACAGAAACAAAACAGAAGTAATTATTTTTGGACCTAAGGAAGAACGATCCAAAGTCAACACACAGCTTCAGCTAATACAACTAAAAACGACTCATCAGGCTCGTAATCTAGGTGTAATAATGGACTCAGACCTGAACCTCCAGGGTCACATTAAGGCAATAACAAGGTCAGCTTTCTATCATCTGAAGAACATTTCTAGGATTAAAGGACTGAGGTCACAGTAGGACCGTGAAAAACGGATCCATGCGTTTATCTTTAGTCGGATTGATGCAGCTGATCCAGAACGCTGCTGCTCGTGTTCTCACTAGAACCAGGAAAGTAGAACACATCACTCCAGTTCTAAAGGCTTTACAGTGGCTCCCTGTAGCTCAGAGAATAGACTTTAAAATACTCCTACTTGTTTGTAAATCATTGAACGGTTTAGCACCAAAGTACATTGAAGATCTGCTGTCACTATATCAACCCAGCAGACCACTAAGGTCCTCCAACTCTAGCCTGCTAATCGTCCCTAAAATCAGAAGTAAACAGAGAGGCAGCTTTCAGCTTTTATGCTCCACAAATGTGGGATAAACTTCCAGACGAATGCAAAAACGCTGAATCGCTAGGCTCTTTTAAATAAAAGATAAAAACTCTACTATTCAGAGCTGCATTTGAATCTTAAATTGTGCTTTCTGATCACTTTTTGTTTTGTTTTGTTTACCCGATTGTGTTTTATCTGTTTTAATCTGTTTTAATTGCATAAATTTGTTCCTTAAATTATTTCTTATTGTTGTGGTTTAATTTATATTCTTACTTTTTTATTTCATTTTTAAGTGATTGTGTATTAATTACATTAATTTGTTCCTTAGATTATATTTTCTTACTGATTGATTACTGTTAAACTTATATGTTATGTTTGTAATCCTGTGGTTTCATTATCACTGAATCATGTAAAGAACCTTGAATTGCCTTGTGTTGAAAGTGTGCTATACAAATAAAATTGCCTTGCCTTACCTTGCCTAAAAAAAAAACAGCTGAACTCACCCAAGTAAAGTAATTTTTTGGTTTCTTTCCAGAACAAAATTTATATTTCTTTTCTACTGAAATAACCTGTACTCAAATTGCATTCTTCTAGTTCATCTACACTTACAGTGGTAAATGTAAAGTCAGGACATTTAACAAACAGACTGACATGTGGAAAGACATTTTTTTAAATACATTTGGCAGAGTAGCTGTGAAATTACTGTGATAATTAGCCTCAAAGTCTATTTTGTGCCAGACATATGTTTTTTCTCAGCCACTTATATTCTCTTTTCACTTGAGCAGATGCTCCCTGACTCTGCCTACTGCTCTGCTCTTTTTAAATAAATACTTCTTTCAAATATAGGGACAGCAATAGTTGGCACAAGTTCTGCACATGAATGAGTGTTTATACCCAGAGTGAACTGACTAGTAAGGGATGTAAAACAAGTAACATTAGTATTGTTAATCACCTTAGTATGATATATTGACATGTATTAGGTAGTCATCATTTAGCTACATTATATGCATGCAACAACATAACTCAACTTACAGCTTGTTTGGAAAAACAACTGGATCGGCTGTTGAACATGCTGCTGAGCAGCACCTGTAACGGCTGAAAACACATGTCCCACAAGTACTCTCCGTCTGTTACACCAATGACCAGTATGACAGATGCCCTAATGAGCTATAGGACAGAATGTCCATTTACAAATCAAGCACCACCAAACTTTACCATCTGCAATCATGGAGCAGGACAGTTCAGCAACCAGGCCACCAGGAAATGTCCTGGTTCTCCCAACGTTCAATCAGCGTCTGGTTGAGTCTAGTTTACCATATTTGGAGAATTGCTTTCAATCATTCCTTAAATAGAAATTGCTTAAACTAATTAGAATTTGTGTACAATTGAACTGAAATGACTTTTCTAGTAAAGTGCCTTGAGATGATATATGTTATGAGGTGGGGCTACATAAATAACTGAAATGAATAGAGCTGATGAAGTTTCCAAATGATCAATTTTCTTTTCTACTTTTGTAAAGTACAAACAGGAAAACAAGTGACAGGTTAATGAGACATTTATTTTGTTTCAAGACATTTGACAGAAGAAGTATGTGCTGATTTCTCAAGAGTGATTAATAATAATATTTTTTGGTAATGAGAAATACATTCAAATGTAGATGTTAGATTAAGTTCCTCAGTGTGTAGTAGCAGATATCATAATCAATCTAAACTATCTTGACATGATGATACTCAGTACTTTAACCATCCCTGCAAGTGAAAGCACAAATAGATTAATCCTGGAATGATCACCGTTGTCAAAAAAAAATTAAAAATCTACACATATATATATATATATATATATAAATCATAAAAAAAGATATATATATATATATATATATATATATATATATATATATATAAATCATAAAAAATATATATATATATATATATATATATTTATTATCTTATGATTATCCTTGATCACAGTGTGGCTCAGAAATACATCCCATGAAAATGACTATAAGCACGCAGTGTGCATGCACCTCATGGTCCTTCAGCCCTATTCACAGCCTGAATGTAACCTCAATTACACACAGAGCAACAGAAAATTGTGCTTCATTATTTGTTCCAACGTGTTGAACCAGACAATGCTACTAGTGCAAACAGAGGGTTGATCTAAAAATAACCCATAAATAACATACATTTGCAGCAACAACAATTCACTACACTATGAGGCTTTTTGATGTGACTTATACTTTATGCTTTTAAATTCAGGAAATCAATGTATTAAAAAAATAAAAACCTGGTTTAAAAGAGCCATTTGTGAGTAAGAGCGTCATGTGCTCCAAATGAAGAGCTCAATGGTGTGATGACCAAACCTTTCCAGTCCCTGAATTTGAGGGCAATGCATCTAAATTTGTGACAAGTGTTTATACAGAGCTTCGTAATTTTCCGCCGAGCTTCCTTGCCTCAACACAGACATAGTTACCAAAACTATCACAGATTTCTGCAAGTATCTTTCATAGAAAACATTGTCTGAAAGCATGCCTTTTGATGCAGTTACATAACACATCATATTAAACATGTTCTTTTCCAGCAAATTGATGTAAAACTGAGGGCAAGAATATTTCCAAATGTAGATCCGGGACACAGGGTGTGCACCATCACCCTGCTGTTTCCACCCATAGTTTGTGCACTTTTAGTAATGAGTCATTTCTCCCATTATGACAGCTAAGGCTATCAAAGCTAGTAACTTAAAAAAAAATTCTAAATGAAAAACAGTATAACTGCAGGAAGTGTGGCTGGAATTGTGGCATACAGTTCAGTTTACCAGTAATAGAAAATATTATAGTGCGTACATAATGTATATTCTAGGTATGAGTGATGCATTTTCACACAGGGTTGATCATTTTGAACCCATGTTTACAATGTCCTATTTTAATGTTTACAGCAAATATTTTACATTAAATAGCAACAGAGAAAATAAAATGGAAATTGATGTAAAAATAGTTAATGGCTTCATTTATTAGGATTCAGTGGTTGAGTACTAGGGTAGTGGGTGTGTTTGCTCCTACCACTTTGCGGGGTGAGGCTGCCAAGAGCTGCACCAGGTGTTCCTCATCAGCATGGCTGCATAAAAGTGGAGTGGCATCCTGACAGAGGGGTAAGAGGCTGTATTAGTTACTCTGCTCAGGCCGTTCTTGAAAGCAGTGTCGTTTCTGAACGAGTTCGTTGAAGGAGCATTCATGAACTCGTTCATATATGTGGTGAACGTTAACGTCCTGTATTTTGGTCTGATCAAAATTATACTGCTCTTCCAGTTAAATTTTTAAGTGATGCCAGATTTCCATCAAGCATTCCAGACAAAAAAAAATGGACTAAAACCATGTTTGTTAAACTAGGGGAAACATCAAATTTGGCAACACCAGTCATCGAGTCACAAAGCGCATGTGTGATGTATGCAGGATGATCCAGATGGATTTTATTTTGGTTTTCCCATGGTTTTCTTCCCCCATTTTTATTCACCCAGTGTTCCTACCTGGACACAGTCCTGGGCATTCCTCTTCCTCTGCCAACCGTTGGAGGGCCCCGCATTGAAACTCAAGCCTCCTCCTTGGAAGTTTGTAAGCTTTGCCTGCCGGGGTCTCAACAAGCTACTGCGGATATCAAAAACGTCAACACAAACTTGAAACTGCACACTAAAATAAAGCACCTGGCTAGCTTTTCAAGGTACGTATGTGCAAGTCTCGAAATAAAATCAAAAGACATAGTGACGATGTACCAAACAGATCGTCTATCACTCAAAACCAAACGGTGTACAGTATCACCAACTCCATTGTCTTCATCTCCCAGCCGCAGCTGGACAACTTGGTGTTGCAGTATATGGTTGAAGAAATGCAGCCTTTAAAAAAATTGGAATCTCCAGGTTTCATTAACTTTATTCAGGAATTGCAACCTTACTTAAAGAGTCAGCAAGTCTTTTCTCATCTTTTTAAGGATAAACTATATTAGGTAAAAGCAGCTGCTGGGTAGATGTGTGGATTGAATAGGTGGCAACAATTGAAAAATGCCAGTATTCTGAGTAATAGCTTGCCGCAACATAATGGTAAAAAAAACAACTATGAACTAGTTCATTTTAATTCACGTGTTTTAGTTTTAGTTCAAATGTTTGAACTGAACTTTGAACTAGGTTTACAGTGGCGGTGATGTGCTGCTGACCTCAACACGAGACATCTTTGGTCGGTGGTTGGAATACTTCGAAGAACTCCTCAATCCCACCGACACGACTTTCTGTTTGGAAGCAGGGTCTGGGGACTTTGGGACGGGCTCTCCAATCTCTGGTGCTGAGGTCACCAAGGTTGTTAAAAAGCTCCTTGGTGGCAGGGCTCCGGGGTGGATGAGATTCGCCCGGAGTTCCTCAAGGCTGTGGATAGGGCTGTGTTGATTAACGTGGCTCTGCAATATTGCATGGACATCGGGGGCAGTTCCCTTGGATTGGATGACCGGGGTGGTAGTCCCCCTCTTTAAAAAGGTGGACCACAGAATGTGTTCCAACTACAGGGGGATCACAGTCCTGAGCCTCCCTGGTAATGTCTACTCAGGGGTTCTGGAGAGGAGGGTCCGAGAGATAGTCAAACTTCAGATTCAGGAGGAACAATGCGGTTTTCATCCTGGCCGTGGAACACTGGACTAGCTCTACACCCTCAGCAGGGTCCTGGAGGGTGCTTGGGAGTTCGCCCAACTGGTCTACATGTGTTTTGACCGGAGTTTGGTGTGCATTGCCGGCAGTAAGTTGGATTCGTTTCCATTGAGAGTTGGACTCCACCAAGGTTGCCCTTTGTCACCAATCCTGTTCTTAACATTTATGGACAGGATTTCTAGGTGCAACCAAGGTGTTGAGGGGATCAGTTTTGGTGGCCTCAAGATCGGGTCTCTGTCGGGACCACTGCTGCGGGGCTAGGGCCAGTCGAGCAGCAGCAGAGGGATAAATAAACACCCCGGCTCCTCGCCCAGTTTGTGCCATGAAGGTCCAAACGTTGCCCCACCGTCACACCAACTAACAAGCTGAGCAGAGTTCCATCTGTCTGCTATTAGTAAAAGTTTATATGTGAGCGGCGCGGGACGTGCTTTGGTGGAGACATTACCAGGTCTGGGTGTCCAGGTGAGGAAGCTGTTTTGCGGCCACAACCTTTTAAGAGCGTTCCTGTCTAAATAGTTTAACGTCTTTATAATTTTTTTTATATCTGTCTCTGTATAGAAAACAGCTGTCATGCAGCTCAGGCTGATTAGCCACGGTGTTTATCAGTTCACATGTCCTGCTGACTCCATTCAGTCACGGCATCACTGACACCCCTCTGCTGATTGGTTGTTATGGTGCGATTTGAAGCTGTAGTTGAGATTTCTCTGAGTTCTGCGGCAGACATAAAATGCAGCGTGTATTTTAGGTCCCGCCTGAAACGCTTTAGCTGCAATACTTGGTCATGTAAATCAGGCAGAAAAGCTTTTTCGCAACGCAAATCTTCTTCTGACGTGTCGCGGCATCCCAAGTCTCTGGTCGCGTCTATTGCGTTTGGTGTGTAAACACCGTTTGAGTCCAGAAACAGTTATTTAACATTATAACAGTTTCAAGAAGTGAACAAAGTGGGAACAGCCAGCACACTTTTGTATTCAAATTCCAGTCTGCCAAATCAGCAAGCAGAGAGACATGAAAAACTGAGCATATAGATATCTTTAATCAAGAAAGAATAAAAAGAAATCTTTGTTCACCTATTTAAGTTCACCTCAATTGCATGCAAATTACACAGCTCTGATGTGTTTTTTTATCTTGTACACAGAAGCAGAGAACCACTAAATAGGGGATAGAACAAAAAAAACAACTGAAAATGTAGGTCCCCGTAGGACCGGTGTCAGAGTTTGGTTCGTATTGCCAGCACTAAGTAAGGCTCATTTTCAGTGAGTTGGACTCCGCCATGATTACCCTCTGTCACAGATTCTGTTCCCAACCTTTATGGAAAGGATTTCTAGTAACAACCCAGGTGTTGAGGGGATTCATTTTGGTGTTTTCCGAATCAGTTCTCTGTTTTTTGTACATGTTTCATCAGAATGTGAGCTAGCTTTTACCGCAGTAGTTAGCAGCCGAGTGACTCAGCTGAGATGAGAATCAGTACCTCCAAATATTGAGCCAGAAAATAGTAGAGTAACTTATCCAGGTTGAGGAGGAGGTCCTGCCCCAAGCGAAGGAGTTTAAGTATCTGAGGGTCTTGTTCATGAATGTGGGGAAAAGCAAGCAAGCGATCGATGGAGTGGTGATGGTGCTATACAGGTCTGTCGTGGTGAAGAGGGAGTTAAAGCGAAGCTCTTGATTTACTGTACAATCTACATTTCTACCCTCATCATTGGTCACAAGCTCTGGGTAATGACCGAAAGAACAAAATCCCAGATCCAAGCGGCTGAAATTAGTTCCCTCTGCAGGGTATCTGGACTTTCCCTTAGAGATAGGATGAGAAGCTAGGTTATCAAGGGGGCTCAGAGTGGAGCTGCTGCTCCTCCACTTTGAGAGGACTCATTGTGGAGGAGTTGAGTCCTCTTGGGCATCTGGTCAGGATGCAGCCCAGACACATTACTGCTGAGGAGTTCAAAACTTGTCCCACTGGGAGGAAACCGAGAGGAAGACCAAGGACATGCTGGACAGTCTGACAATCAAGACCCAAATAATACAAAGGAACTACCAAAAGAAATCCTAAAAAAAAAAAGAAATCTAAAACACAGCTACTGAGATGAACACTGTGGAGCAGTAACTTGTAGCTTTTTTTCTTCCATGTATAAAATCATTTTGAGTAAACTTGTATTTAAACCTGCTGAACCGGCTGAATAGAGTTAGCTTTTTGTGCTTGCCGGATTTTTGTTAAAACATAGCCAGAATGCTAGATAGGATGTTCACTCCAGTGGAGCTCCTGTGGCCTCTAAAGCAACCTGGAGGCCAATGCAAGTAAACATGAGACAGACTGTGGCTGAGCACTTAATATGCCACTACATTTACAGCAGCAACAGACAGAAAATTCTAATTACTGCAGCCTGTGTTTAAAAAAAGTCCCAAGTGTCAATTCCAATTGTGACAACATGAGAGAGCAGTTGGGAAGAAAAGCTGGAGAATGTCTGCACCTGTTGTCATAGAAAAGCACATTAATTCTAAAATCGAGTGTTGATTCAAAAGTGCTTCACAGCACACAGCTGTAAATCACTCAACATCACGTATGGGATCTTTTTCTCCAAATGATGATAGACTAATCTTACATATGAAAAGGTAAATCGTGTTTTACAAGCTTTATAAGGGATTTTAAAGAAAGAAAACCTTCAAATTTTTTCCCCGTTCTGATCTTCTTAAAGATTGCTTGAAAATGTTTTGGACAATTAAATTGATTAGTGGTGAAGCTCCACTTGGAGATCCTCTTTTTCACAGGGAAGTAAACGTCTGTGATGCACTTACCAAAAGGGCATGAGCAAATTAAAAAAGATCACAAACCTGCTGGAGCTAAACAGAAGCACCAAGCTGCACCGCACTTCCCTAAGACCACAACCTAAATCATAAGTTTCCAATAAGGAAAATTTGACAGTCTGCCAGAGCTGCAGTTTCAGAGGGACACTTAGATGTTTCACTTAACACTTCCTGCCACCAACAAAGTGACAAGAGGAGCGTTTATGAGAAGTGCGACTAATAATTACAGCCATCAAAAGCTCAGCAGCATTTATATCCGACTGCAACAAATATCCGCCGTCATCCATAATGCCATCATTAGAACGAAACAAGCCTGAGGATAAAATGGGCATTTTCTGTACAATCAGGAATCCATCACTGAAAAACTAATTTAACACATTATAAAGCTTTTAAATTCTATGTCTGTATTAATCTTGATCTGCATGGTGTCGCGCTCACCATCGGGTGTCATAACATTAAATAGCTGTAAATCACTCAACATCACGTATGGGATCTTTTTCTCCAAATGATGCCTTTTTGCCTATCTAAACAATGTTTTACCTCTCCTAATCATTCCATATATGTTTAAGCATTCAATCTAGCTGATGTAGTCCATCTGTGAGACACAGACTCCTGCGAATGATGGGATGCACGGAATTCACAATGACATTCGATTCAGTCAGAATCATTCCCAAAAACAGAATACTTAAAGAGCAACTATCGGATTAAAAAAAATAAATACAGAAACACCTTTTTCTGGCAGAATGAGGGACGCACAAGGGGAGGGGGCTGGGGAGCATCAACATTTCCTTGCCAGTTTCAAGAGTTCAAAAATTATAAGTGAATTTGCATAATCAACAGAATTTTTAAAAGTGGTTCAAATACCGTTATTATATCAACAAAGTCACAACAGTTACAAGGTGCTGTTCTGTCAGCAGAAACAATTAACTAAGCTCAGATTTTTTTTTTATGTTATCTAACTCACCGACATAAAGTTATCAATCAAGACATGTCAAAGTGAAATTTATTTAATACATAAAAAATGGAAATTATATTGGTAATTCCCACCATCATGCCCAACATAGAATAACACTACAACTTAATAAGTTAATATATAAATACATACTCAAACAACTAGATAAGCTCTACAAATGTACATTTAAAATGCTCATTGTGCTGCCTGACTGCTTGTGGCATATGTGCTATCCAAACAAGCATGGAAAGGGTGTTCCACGCTTGTTTGTTCAAGTGAACAAAGAACCCATTTTGATTGGTCATTTGAATATTTGCCTTTTGCATATAGCTCACTTAGCATGCGCATAGTAGGCTTTTTGCCCTTGCAAGGCAAAAGATATCAAACCCGCTTGATTTTCACCTCAATGCCTCATGAGGCAGAAAACTCACTTAAAATTAAGCACAGACAGCAACAGGGGTGGAGCCATACCCGAATACAGTATTCGGAAAGGCACACATTTGTTCTAACGAATGCTTATTTCTAACAAATCTTTAAGAAATATTTGTAATCAGCAGCAAGAAAAAGGTTATGTCAAAAATCTGCATTTGCTCATGAGATCCCAGTGCATTCCCCCCTGATGAGTAAGTGAGTGACAGACATTCAGGTGTCTGGGATTGGTGGGTAGGTGACTGACACAGCTGTTCCACACAGCACCAGAGAGGGGAAGAAGAAGCAAAAGCTCTCAACTATATGACTATGTTGAATAAATTTTTGTACCTTAACTGGGTTCTGCAAGCAGTTTATAACCTTCAGGAAGCAGAGTTTAGTCGAGAGATTATTCAATGACACTGCATTAAGGTCTGCAGTTGGGTGCTCTCAGGTTTTGTCTGTTACGTATCTCTGTTTGTTCGGTAATTTAGACAATATGCTGTTGATAGAGTAATGTCAATGTTCAATTAAAAGGGTTAAAACAAGGCTCCAGTCATTAACTCAGCGTACACTCCCCACATAGATTTAGGGAAACAAATAGAAAAGAGTGTGTCTGCTGCTGAGCCATCTCTTGGTCATCCACCACTCCAAAAAAACAGAATCAAGTTCTGTGTGGAGTGCATTTTACAGTCAGTGCTGCAGATAGAACTGATATGCATGTACAAAAGTCAAATCAGCAAAGTCATCAAAGATCTGTCAACATTGCTATGCATAATCACATGCACTTAAAGATTCCTCTCCTGGTACCCTCCACAAGCATCAAATCATCCTCACAGCCATGTCCTACCTCTGTTGGTCTCTTTTCAGAGACATTCCTGTTACATGCTCATTGCTGGATTTACAGACGTGGACAAATTGTTGGTACCCTTCATTAAATAAAAGAAAAACTCATAATGGTCACAGAAATAACTTTAATCTGACAAAAGTAATAATAAATAAAAATTATATAAATGTTGACCAATGAAAGTCAGACATTGCTTTTCATCCATGCTTCAACAGAATTATTTAAAAAATAAATGTATGAAACAGGCCTGGACAAAAATGATGGTACCCACAACTTAATACTTTTTACACCCACACCGACGTGTGGGTGTAAAAACATTAACCAATATTGCATATCTATAATTAATATAATAGATAATGAAAGCGGAAGTGTAACACAATTACCAACTGCTTTGCACACCCCTAGACAGCAAGCTATCTGCTGAGCAAACGGCCTCGAATGACTTTTACCTTGGCAGATTGCCCTCAAACGCAGCAGGCTTTAGGCTCCCCACCATAGCCAAATTCAAATTTAAGTGCACTGTAGAGTGTCAACTTTAACAGGGCACTGTTAAAGTGCCCTGTTATTATTTGAGAGAATAATGATATTTGTACTAAAATACCAAATATAATGATCAGACATGTAGACAGCACTATTAGACACTTATTTGTACAGTTTATCAGCAAAACAAGTTGATCTAGGAATCAACTGATCTTTTAAAAACAAACATTTTAATGTATTTTTTGCATTGGTAAATCACCTATATTTGTAAATTGCTTTACTTAGTCCCTAGACACCCCACTTCACACTACATTCAGTCATCAATAACAGTCAGAGCCAGAGCTCGAACCAGCAATCTTCTGATTATAAGATGAACTCCCAACTCCACAATCACCCCTAATAATATATCACTGATCACTGCAACATTCTGCAGTGTTCTCAACTGGTTACTTCTCTTATTTGTTGTTTTCCGATGTTACAAAACAAGTCACATCATTTATTCTACAAAATATTCAAAAGCTATTTTTCTTACATGGTCATTGCTCAGAACATGCACCTTGTTTTTCCATTGGTGTCTAAATACTTGGAGATAAAGTTTTCCATCATTTCAGAACAAAGTAAAATTCTGTGCTTCACAGATAGACACTTTTTAGATGTTTAAGTAAATAATATTTTAGTGACCCTTTTTATAATCACTTGATTTCCTCTCCTGTTTTGCATCTTGACAACTCATATCTAATTTGTGGTTCTGCTTCACAGGAACAGGCACACCTGTTAATGTTATGCTTTTCCAAGTGATTATACAAAGGCCATGATTCTGACTCACAGCATCATCACATCAACATCCCCCACTTCTATTAGAGTTCAAGAAGGAAATTGCAGGAAACATTGGGTACTTGTCGATGCGACGGTTGGGCACACAGTGTTAACAGAGGATAAGTCACATGTGAAAAACCCACTCTGGAGTTAAACATATGCAAACAAATGCTTGTGAAGAGCCAACTATCCCTAAACCCAGAAACCCAGCCTACATCACAGTCACAATAATGTTTCAGACAAGAGAAAACACCTGTACTATTCCCTGGCATGTCAGCAGAAAAACAAACTGTTTTGGATAATACCATTCATACAAATCCAAACGTCAACAACTTACATTGCTGTGAGAGAATCACTAGTCTGAGAGGAGGGTGGGGTGGAGGAACATGTATATCTGCTGCTTTTATATCTTTATTGCTTAAAAGACATTTGACATACACAAGAGTAATGACCATTTAACATTAAAACATGGCCTACATGTCAATTTTTGAGTTTTAGATCTGTCGTTAGTTCACCCCGTTGTCAACTTAATTAACGCTCATTTATTCCTTGTACTTTGCTTAGCAGTCTTTGCTTTTGCTCAGAGTTTTTCCCTTGTTTGTGCATTTCCTCCCCAGCTCCCTTCATGTTCATTTACCTCCTTTCGTCAGCCTACCCGTCTGGTCTCTACTCCCATTCACACACTGTTCAACCAATCAACCACCTGTTCTGTCTATTTTCTTCCAGTTCGTCATACTGTTTTTACCTTCAAAGCCACCAGTACGTTTTTGGAGTTTTCTCTTCATTAACAAGTTAGTTTGACCTCCTTTTCCAATATCCAAATAGGACTCAACATACACAATGACTTTTTTGTGGAACCAAAACAAGTCTTTAATTGTATAAAAAAATAGCCACTTTTTCTATATCCAACCGTCTTATATAACTGGATGCTGGGAATGAATTAAGCATATAGCCTATAAATATTCAACTAGAGTTACATATGCCACAAGATCCCAAGTATTTGGTAGAGCTGCACAGTGCTTTGAGATAATTAATCAAATATCAGTGCTGTTAAATATATTTCAGATAGTATATATCATTTAGAATCAGAATCAGAATCACCTTTAATGGCCAAGTATGACACATACAAGAAATTTGACTCTGGCAACTTTTCTCTCCAGTACAGAACTTAAATAAGTGAAATAAAAAAGGAAATATAAATAAATTCAAATAAAGGATAATATATACACCAAACCGGGGTTGTTGTACAGTAAGTATATACAGCAGTGCAGAGTTTTAGTTTATTGTTCATGTGAATGGACTCACACTCTGTGACTAGAGCGTTTATGGATAATAGAAAATAGAAAAATGCATACATGCAATTACAGCTGTTTATTATTATCTAGTTCTATAAATATAATCCTGAAAAAAGATAAGACATTCATGCCTATGATGTATACTTCATTTTTTAAACTATTTTTAAAAAGCAAATGTAAGATTTTCTATAATATTTAACCCAAGGTTTTTAACATCAGATCTATGAGATTGCATTTTTCTTACCACTGTTTGCAATTAAAATTAGAATATATGCATGCCGAGTTTCCGGAACTCTTACGCATCTTTCCTTTTCCCTCCGGAAGTCATGTGGTTTTTGCTTTTATGAACCTTGACCTCAACATTAGTATGCGAAAGTCTGTACATCCGGCACAGCCACAGGCAGTCAGACAGGCATGCACAAAGACAGGCTGTCAACTCTGATCAGCTGTTGTTCATCTGTGATTCAACAGTTGGATGCAGAACCACAGGGGCTAAGAGGAGAGGAAGGTGAAAAAGGGCAAGCTGGGTGTTGGGTAACATGCTGGGTTTGAACCTCTTTATGCGTTTTCATCCAGAGCTCCACATGAGCCTCCCACTGGGCCTGAAGCCACAGTGAATGGCAAAGCGACAGGAAGTCCCCAGTAAGATGGGTAATGGGAGGTTGGATTAAGAAGTACTGCTCTGTCACCTCCCCATAGGATCTTGATGACTTTGACAAACCAGTGTTGCTCATTTCCAGCCTGATTCAGCACCATTCTCATCACATCAATTTTTGATTGTACACCAACATCTGTATCTTGGTGTGCATTTTTCCTAGTTTAACTATTGCTCAAAGTTTCATTTGAACTTCTGGGTTCTTTTGAGTCACCCTGGAGACTTCTAGGATGAAGGAAAAAGGGCATCAATAAAAAGAAAAGATATTTAAATTGAATAATTGCTCAATTTAATGTTTAAAAAAACTGATACATTCTGATAAGCTAAACCTTAAAGCTAAACACAGTTTAGCAATCAAAACTTTCTTATGACATTACGTATGAATATACAACAAAAATATAAAACACAACATTTTGTCTTTGCTCCCATTCTTTAAAGGAGATGAACCAAACCAATTTAGCTCAAGATCAACATTATTTAAAGAGCACATAAAAATGCTGCACATTCTCCCTATGGGTTAATAGCAAATTTCTTCTTTCCACTAAAAGGTCTCATTTACTCACCTTTTCAATAAATTAGATGCATCTAGTTTATATACAACACAAAAATATAAACTCACTTGTTTTTGCTCCCATTTTTTATTAAATGAACTCAGATCTGAAACATTTTCTACATACACAAAATAACCATTTCTCTCAAATATTGTTCAGAAATCTGTGATAGTGAGCACTTCTCCTTCGCTGAGATAATCTATCCCACCTCACAGGTAACAAAGATGCTGATTACACAGCATGATTATTGCATTAGTTTGCCTTAGACTGATCACAATAAAAGGCCACTCTGAAATGTTCAGTTATATCACAGCAACGCCACAGATGCCGCAGGTTTTGAGGTAGCTTACAATTTGCGTACTGACAGCAGGAATGTCCACCAGCGCCATTGCTCATGAACTGAATGTTCATTTCTCTACCATAGGCTGTCTCCAATGGCATTTCTGAGAATTTGGCAGTACATTCAACCAGCCTCACATCTGTATACAACGTGTAACTACACCAGCCCAGGACATCCAGCATGTTCATCTACAAAATTTGCATAACCAAAGGATTTCTGCACAGTCAGAAACCGTCTCAGGAAGCTTATCTGCATGCTTGCTGGCCTCATCGGGATCCCAACCTGACTCCAGTTCTTCGTCTTAACCAACTTGAGTGGGCAAATGATCACATACGATGGCGTCTAGCACATAAGAGGGGTCTTCTCTTCACAGATAAATCACGGTTTACGCTGTTCAGGGCAGATGGCAGACAGCATGTGTGGCGACGTGTGGGTGAGCGGCTTTCGGATGTCAATGTTGTGGATCGAGTGGCCCATGGTGGTGGTGGGGTTATGGTATGAGCAGGCGTACATTACGGACGAAGAACACAGGTGCAGTTTATTTACGGCATTTTGAATGCACAGAGATACCGTGGTGTGATGCTGAGGCCCATTGTATTACCATACATCCAACAACATCACCTCATGTTGCAGTATAATAAAGCATGGCCCCATGTTGCAAGGATCTGTACACTATTCTTGGAAGCCGAAAACATCCCAGTTCTTGCAGGACCAGCATACTCAGTGGACATGTCACACATTAAGCAATTTTGTATGGAGACACAACAGCTAAGAGGAATGGGCCAAAATGTTTACCCCAACAGAAAAAAGTCTGGTAAATGTACCCTGAAGTTCTAAGAGTAGAATATTTAATCCAAATTACAATGCAGCCAAAGCCAATTGATAGAATTTGATCTCAGTATAAATCCAGCTGTTGTAATGTCTTAAGACAAATTGAAACAGGTAGTGAGTAATCAGCGCCATGGTGACAAAGTAACACAGCAGAAAGGTAATAACTGATAATTGTTATCTGTAATAAAATCCAACTGATGCCAGCATACCTTAAAAGCAGTCTGAAGAATTCCATGTTCATTATAATCACTTTTTACAATGCTAGTTTCATAAACCATCAAAAAAATAAACATTTAAAATACGATAAACTGTATAAGGTTGTGAAATGAAGAAGCCTCTTTGGCTTGGTTTTATGTTTTGGGGAAAAAAAGGATATTTCATCATTGTTATGTCTTTTTATTGAAAATTTAAGAATGTTTAATTTCTTCTATTAAAATGTAAACAGCAACAAGTCATTTGAGATTAATGCAAATAGTTAACCACTTTACAGCTACAAGTCAGAGGGAGATTAGATGCTTCTGTTGCCATGTAGGAAGGCAATACTCATCCTTGGTGAAAGTGGTCTCACACATCTCTGCTCCGTCCCTCCTGCTGGTTTAATTATCGCAACACATTGGGTTATTTGTGAGGAAGCAGTGGAAAATTTTACACCCAGCAGGGAGATCAGCATTGAAGCCTGAGTGTAAAGTCTCAAATCATTGATACAAGTGTCTTTTTCCAAAGCCATGCTCTCAGATTTTCCACAATTTTAATTTTTATTTAGACATATAAATATGATAAAAATAATTAGCTCCATATATTATTAAAAAATGTAATATTATATAGGCAGAAGTAATGAATTGAAACATCTGTCAAAAAAATATGTCCAACATATGCTTGCCTATTACTGAATAATATTTAATTTATTCTATGGACTTCATGGTTTAGACAGTAAACTCAGGAGTATTCATTGGTTCTCAAATTAAATGCATGTTCCAGAGCATATATATATATATCTATATATATATATATAGATATATATATAAGCATTAGAGAACAGGGCAGCATTTTGGCACAAGGTCAAGTGTAACTGAAATAAAGTTTGACATGCATGGAGCATCACACTCATTCTGCTTAAAGTTAAATCAGAATGAAGTACATCAGATTGAAGGCTGAGATTTGCGCATTTATATCCTTTTTAGAAAATCTCTAAGTCTGAAAAAAATAATCAAAATATGTTATCATATCAGATTTAAAAACACTTTTTGACCCAGAATGAGCCTTTCGAGTCCTGCCTTCTTAAACCGGAAGGCACTGCAATACATGAATAACGGTCTCAACTTATACACACTTCGTAGCCATAAAAACATAATTAGATTGCTTTATGACAGGAATATGTCAAACGTATGGGTGGCCATTCACTGGCAAAACCAGAATAGGATGTAGTGAACACTTTAACAAAGATTCTCTATGGGGAAATGTGAGCGAGCCCAACAGAAGTAAACAGACAATGAGAGGAGAATTTTCCTCACCCAGTAAAAACATTTTCACACACCCCCCACCCCCCATTATAAAAAAAAAATGGATTCAGCAGAAGGAAGGGACAATCTAAAGATGAGCAGTTAAGACACGACATAAGCAATGTGACAGCCAGAGCAGATTGTTGATGCCATCATATCAAGTGGACTGAGGACCTAAATGCAGGAAGAAGCATCTTGAAGAGATTTTGATTAAAAAGAAAAAAATAACCAAAATTTACAGGATTACCAGGAGTGCAAAAAAATAAACCATTGGATGGGGAGCAACGACGACAAACTAGCAGATACATGACAGAACCAATTAGCTTTTTTATTTCTTTGGCTGCCCTCTGGTCTGGCGCATCTCAGGCCCGACATCCAAGGGAGGCTTTTTTTACCCGGGGTGGTGGTGCCGTGTGTCGTCTGTCGGCCAAGTGTGGGTTCCTTCCTGTTTTGTGGCGGGGAACCCTTGTCACCCGGTCCCTGGTTGGGGCCCTGCTGAGGGGCGGGGCGCCCCTGATCCCTGTGACCTCTGGGTCCTGGGCCGGGCCCGCCCTGGCGTAGCCTGTAACCGGCGGAGCCTGTGGGCTCATCACTGCGACCTCCCGGGCCCCAACATTATGGCTGCTAGGTATTCCCCTTGTGCTTCCATCTGCTCCTCTCTTGGAGGCGGTCAGTACAGGGTGACATGGGAATCAATTGTCGCTCCCGTCCCGATCCCAAAAAAATACTCCCGTCACGTCCCCATCACGTGACAGCCCCCCCAAAATAATCTTGTCCCGAAAAAATCCCGAGAGAAAAACTCCTGTCCCGACCAGAATCCCGTAGATTAGTAATTAACCTCCTATGGCACTCGCTCCCCCCGCCCCCCTTTAAACCATAGCGTAGCACAGTATCAAAGATCATCTATTTAGCTTTATCTGCCATCTTTAACCATATCCTGCATTCTCGTTGTTTGGCCACCTTACCACATCATGAATGGACTCGACTCGTCTGACTACCAAACTATTAATGCTGCGTTCGAGAGCCCATCCAAACCAGTGGGACTTCTCCTATCTGAAATGTTCTAGCTCCCACTTCTAAGCGTTCGAGGCAATCGAAGTGGAATGCAAACAGAAAATATGGACGACCGCCGTGCTAAACAGATAGTCGCTTTTTTTATGAAGAGGTATGCTAACAGATAATAACGACATTCACACCATAATATGAAAAACAAGTTGTGTTAAAATTACAGTGTCTAAAACAACACTACAAGCAGAGAAGTACAGTTTATAGCCTATTCGTTCAAGTTTTACCTCTCATGTGAGACTCCGTGGGCGCCGCCAGTATCCTCCGACTTAATTTTGATGAAGTCAGGGTACGTCGAACTACCCCGAGTTCGCAGGTAGGAGGTTCCACTTCGACAGGCATTCCAGAGCACTTTTCCTATTTGGAGGAAGGATAAGTCCCATGTCCCACCGGTTTTTATGGGATCTCGAACGCAGCATAAGATACATGCAAGTCGGATATCATATGCTTACCAGTTTATCCAGGTGGTGTAGCAACAACGTAGCAGTTTCAGTTTTGGTGCGTGCAGTGTAGTAGACCCGATGGAATTCAACTAAAGATAGATGTAAAAAAAATAATAATAATTCTAATTTACGGTTTCCCGTCCGATCCCGTGGATTATTTCCTGTCCCGTCCCGATCACGTTACCAACAGTGAAATTGACTCCTGTCCCACGGGAATCCTGCAGGAATCCCGTGGCCCATAGGAATCCCGAAAAATTGTCACCCTCTAGCGGTCAGTCCTGTGTTGGCCCACCTGTGGCTCCTGCGCTCTGGGGAGCTCTGGACGTATACATTTCCGACCTCCTTCTTGTCTGCATCAATTGCTGTAGGATGCATTTACGGCTCCTTTCACCAGCTATCAATCACTTGCATGGGGAAACTATAATTACACCTGCATGCTCACACACACACATAGGTGTGGGGACATTGGTGTGCACGGACATAATCTTGAGCTGAGGTTATCATCTACAGATAGAGGTACCAGGACCTTACCAACAACATTAGTGTTGTGTTTATTAATCCATTTTGTGTGTAGCGAATGTGTAGTTCTTAGTTCATATTACTGGATCTATTTTGTTAATGTTGTTCTGTTCTATTGGTACTTTTTGTTTGTTTTGTTTTTCCCACTTCTCTGCCGTCCAACAAAGATGGAGGACATGGATTTTTTTCTTGTATTCTTTGTTTGCCTCCCTATCTTGTATCATCAGTTCACACTCCTACCTGTCCTGTTTCTCTTCTTCTTCATCTTCTTTCTTTCTTCCTTCTTGTTATCTCTATTTCGTGTCCATAACTTCAAGAAATTAAAACCACAGTAAAAAAAAACAATGATCTTAAACACTCTGAGGAGGGATTAGGAAATGACTGAAAAAGCTTGAGAACCTGATTACTGGCAAATGGATGCAGGTGAGGGGAAGAAAGGGGTGGAGACATCAACTGGGCTGGGGAGCAGAATGACAAGAAGAAAACAGGAAAGACTAAAAAGACAATCATCCTAAGTGAGAAATTACAAACCCAGCCGAAGATGAAATATCTGAGGAGAAACTATCTAAAAAAAAAAAACACAGACTGATAAACTAAGGAAACCTAAATAAAAGGTAAAACATGAAACCAAAAGGAAAACATCTAAAAGCAGGAAGGAGAAAAATATGGAAACAAAGTAGTGTCAAAATCAGAAGGCAAAAAAAGTTCTAAAGTAAAACATTACCAAGATAACAAAAGATAACAAAAACCTTAATTCCTAACAGAGGCAGTAAAAAAAAAACAGCCAGACGACAGAAATGAATGCTGGTGTTGTTTGTGAGCATAAAGTTAATCAGGAATGTTTTTTTAACTGGGCTCTTCAGTTTTTTTATTGTCATCTGCCAGTGCATTCCATCTGTAGATGTTAAAACATCACTGAAAGAACAAAATCAATAATTGAGAAAAGTAAAACTTGTTTATAGCATGTATTTGGAAAGCTGAGGTCTCCAACCACAGAAACATGGTTCATCAAGTACTGAGCCACAAAGACAAAAATGTACATGTTTTGTCATTTTAATTGTATATGTAATGAGACAGAGTGGTTTTGTTTAAAAAAAAAATTCAATCAGAAGCACACATCTGTGTGGTAGGTGGCTTACCAAACCTAGTCGAGACTAAGGATGAGTACTGACATAAACTGTAGTAACCAGACCGAAAAGCAACTCACATTTCAGTGCTTTATTTCGGTTTCTGTTCTTCTGGAGATGTGAAACACTGGATTCTGGGCATGCCATCAGCCAAGAGTCATTCTCTATATCACCAGAAAAGGCTAACATGGCTATCTTTTTGCAAAAAACCTGACAAAAAAAAAACGGGGTGTCAAAATTAACACACTAACGGGGGTCGATTAATTCCTAGAATTAACTGAATTTTATTACGCAATTAACGTATACACAGAACACCACCCTGTTTATGATTCAGCCTGCAACACATCAGCTCTCCTTCCTAACCTGCCAAACTATGAATTGCTGTGCAGCAGCATGTGTGTGTGCCTAAGTGACATATGAATATATTATTATTGGCATATTGGGTTGATATGATTATAAGTTCATACGTTTTCGGTGGGAGTTTACCTTACCATCCGTTTAACAAGTCAGCTCACTATGCATTGTACCGTATTTTAGTTTATCTATGGATGTTGGTTGACTGTATAGCTTCAGTACATTTCATTGTGAGTTACCTCTACTTAAAAATGTGTGTTATTCCATTAAGTTGATGTTTTCTGACTTTGAATTTCATTAGTGGAAGTAGCTGTGTACATCTTCACAATAATAGCATTCATTTCCTGATGTGATAAACCGAGGAATCTGTTGAGTGTTCACTTATGGGAAAATGGTAAATTGCGACATTTGATTTATGTGATGTTTAACACAGACTGGTTTTATCGAAATGTTACGTTTATTCATATATTTTGGTCAATTCTACCTGTATTTGTTATTGTTTTTCATATGACGTTGTTAATGTGATTGTCGACTTCAGAACAAAAATTAAATTGATTTCTTCTATGTTTAATTTATAAAAGAGCAACAGCATCTGGATTTGTCCTTTATTTACACTGAAAACTGTAATCATCATTTAGGAATGATGATTAATTCACAGGTACCCTGTGATTAATTAGATCCAAAAAAAATTACCGTTTGACAGACCTACCAAAAATAAAAAAATTTGGGTTTTTGGATGAAGTTTGTGGCCTGCACAGTGATGCAGTGGTTAGAGCTGTTGCCTTGCAGCAAGAAGGTTGTGGGTTCGTATCCCAGCCTTTCCGCAGGGAGTTTGCATGTTCTCCTTGCATGTGTGGGTTCCCTCCTGGTACTGGGTGTGTGCGTGCATGGTTGTTTGTCCTGTCTGTCTCTATGTGGCCTGTGATGGACTGGTGACCTGTCCAGGGTGTACCCCGCCTCTCGCCCGTTGACAGCTAGATATAGTCACCAGCCCCCCTGCAACCCCTTGAGGAATAAGCGGTTCAGAAAATGGATGGATGAGGTTTGTATGTTTTCCACTCTGTAAGCACAGTTTCGAGCTCTGTTTAAGCATCAGCAAATACCGGTTTGACATCGGAAACCTAAACGAAACCCCATCCATAGTCCCCTGCTGGATGGGGAACATCGGTCCAAATGATGCTCAAAAGTGACCGAGCATCCTCCAAGCTGTCTCTTCTCTGTCTTCTCAGACCCCCAGACGGTCGTGGCAGATGGCCGCTTGTACTGAGCCTGGTTATGCTGGAGGTTTCTTTCTGTTAAAGGGGAGTTTTTCCTCTCCACTGTCGCCACATGCTTGCTCAGTATGAGGGATTGCAAAAGGAATAGCTGTGGTTGTACTCTGCATGATCCGGGCACAACCTCACGTGGATGACTCATCGCAACCTGCTGGGATTCCTTACATAGAAAACTTTTAACTGATTGGAATGTTTGTATAATTGTACTGAAATTATTTTTGTTGTAAGGAGCTTTGAGATTACATTTGTTGTGAATTGGCCCTATATAAATAAAAGTGAATTGAATTGAAATAGTCGAGACAGCAGAAAGTCAAACAAGTTTGCTGACCTGGAGCACTAAGGATTTGCCCAGACACTGGACATCTGTTATTTGATTGATCATTACTGTAACCGTGATAGATGTAAGCCCTCTCACTATGAAATATGCAAATGGTACTTTGATATGCCCTAACAGGGTGGCGGTTTCTTAGGGCACCAAGCTACAGCTCAAAGGCAAAATATATCCTGAATTGCTCCTCACTGGGAAAATCCCAACTGACAGCTTCACCATAAGAACTCAAACGGTAGCTGGAGACTTTGCTTTCGCTACTTTCTTCTTTTTTGACCATTGTGTTATCCCTCTTCAGTTACATTCTTGTTTTTGCCTTGGCTTTGGCTAGGTTCTGGGCTGTATTATGTTTCCTTCCCATATCTCTCATTTTCAGTTTCTCATTTATGTGATTTACAAGCTTGGACTGGATGATTAAAAAGAAGAGTTTTAAAATGAATTTTTTTAGGCAGACAACAGTCACATAAAGACTACAACCATTCAGTGAAACAAAACTTTTATTTCCATCGCATTTGATGGTTTAAGCAAAATAAAATAAAAAAACACCAAAACTATAATCTTTTGTTTTTAGTAGAGTGTTTCTGCATGCAGAAAAGGTTTCTCCTGGATTCTCTGGGTAACACTCAAACACTTAGAGTGTTAAAATATGCACTTCTGCTGTCTACCTTATGTCCACCTTCTAACCTCAACATTTCAAGATGGTGACAATTTTTTGGGACATTTTCAACATTTAACCAATGGAACATCTCTACAAGACAATAACAAGAGACAGGTCAGCTGTTGAGACCTGTCTTAAAAAGTTAAAGATTACCTCTGTGGGGAAAGGTAATAAAACATATTTATTATTCTTGTCCGTAGTTCTCCGTGTCTCCTTTTAAAATCATGTTTTAAAAAGTATGCATACAAAAGAGTTCAATGACTTCCCCCCCACAAAATGAATCCATAAATGTATTTTATCTTATTCCAAAATGGACTGAAATTCACTTAACTTCCCAAAACTATTGAAATGAAAGTTTTTTTTTATACAAGTATAAAAAGACACTCATTAGCCTGGAGAATATTTTCTATGTTTATCATGTCCAGACTATTGGGTAGAAATCTAAAATAAGGCTCAGGGAGTAGTGTTTTTGTTACACACTTCAGTGGAAATTTAATGAGCCCCTTGAGGTAGGCACGCTAGGGAAGGAAAGAGAGAAATTACCTTTAAACAGCAACTAAGTGAATAGGTTGAAAAAATTGTTATAGTTGTGCATTATGGTTTTATCATATCAAAACCCAGTTTTAACCATGTTTGAGCATTTTAAACTTCTGCATACTGGATAAATGTTACTGCGAATTTAAACTTGCGCTCCCAATCTTTGTGTTTTAAAAATCATTGACACTGTTTATTGCATGATCAATCAATCAACTTTAGACTAGATTATACAGCTTATTGGTTAGAAATGAGTTGCAAGATAAGGCTTTGGGTTCTGAAAAATGTATCAAACAAATGGTCCTGGCTAAGAAAAAGGAGTATAGACAAATTAATAGGTCAACGTGATTTAAATTTACAGAATTACTTACATCTGTTTTATCCTCATCCACCTGAAAAAGTTTTCTGCATACGTCATATTTAATAAGCTATAATAAATTTGAGAAGACAGTGAACCAAAGAACAGAAAGATGCAACACAGCTTTTTATTTTATTTTTTGAACACGAACTGATTAGGTTTTGGCTAATTTATTTGGACCAACAGAAAATATTAATTATTTTAATGATTTTAGTGCATCTTGCTTTCCCAAAGCTTCTACTTTGCACATGAAAAAGTAATTTTCATTTGTATCTATAACTCTGATACAAACTGATTACTCAATATAAATAATGACAACAACAAAAAACCTCTCAGTTAGAAACAACACAATCTTAGAAATTCTTGGACCAGACATTTTTTCTCCCTTTTTATACAGACCAAATTGAATTTGGAGATTAAACAGATTCATAAACAGATTAATGTATCTTTCAAACTAAACAGTATTATAAAAATTTTACCTCACATACCATAAAGAATATTTGGTTATGCTAAAGTGATTTGGTTATTTTTGCTCAGATGTTCTTGTTTACTTCTGCACTCATTTTTCTTTCCACAGAAAGGTCTTCTAGCTCAGTGTGTCTCTCTCCAGTGGTGTCTAAGTTCTGGGTGAAGGATCCAAACAAGCTAGTGCTGCAATAAACTCTGATTTTTCGATATTTATGTCACATAGAAAGTTCCTCTGGCAAAGGAGTTTTGTATTGATTGAATGTGTTCGCCTTTTGCTCTCTCCGCCCACCAATCTCTACCATTCTGTATTTTAGATCAATTAATTTGGACTGTATGTATTCCGATCTGAACCTACAACCAGGTATTAGTAAAATGAATGGTACTGGACTGAAGTATATTGTAAATAAATTGGTCTAAAGTATCTTGGACAGTGCCTTATCACATTTGCGCTGAACTGCCAACACATAAAAATATACATGAAAACTGAATCAATATTTTTCTATACTTTTACCTAAAACAGATAACTACATAAAATAACATGTATGTGAATATTCTATTAATCAAAGCAATTATTTATTGTTTTGTTTTTGATTTTTACTAAATCTCTGTATCTATTAAACAAATCAAGAACTTGATTTAACTGCAAAAACGTAAAGGGTCCAAACACTGGCAGATTACAGGGTGAGTACACCCAGTCAAAAGGGACAGCTTTGGAGTCCCAGTTACCTCGCCTGACCCAAGTATACTGACAATCTGCTCAGAGCTTATCCACACACAGCATGATGGAGCTCGAAAAGGTCAGCAACTCTGATTAGTTTCTCACACTTCTTTGCCAAAGCACCTGTTCCTGATGAGGGTGGACATTTAGTCTGTACACAGAGCTGTGAGGTCAGCTCAGATTTCACGCCATTTCCTTCTATATATAACATAGCACTACTGCTCTCTGGTTTGCTCCTTGCTATTAATTTCCTTCAGCTTTTACTACGGTGGCCCTGAAGGGTCACAGCACACAACTTAAGAAAACACATGCAAAAAGACAAAACACAAGCAAATTCAAAAAAACGAAACACACGTAAAAAAAAACGCACTGCAAATAAAACACCACACAACGCATAAAAAAATGCCGCAAATAAAACACCACACAACACATTAAAAAATGCTGCAAATAAAACACCACACAACACATAAAACAATGCTGCAAATAAAAAACCACACAACACAAAAAAAATGCAAATAAAACAATGCAATGGAAGTGATTTTTCAGGGGACACTTAAATGTGATGCACATGGCCGGACATGCTTGTTGACACGACACCAAGTCACATAGCTCAGTCACCGTCTCTGACCGTCAGGTGTTGGAAAATGAGATAAAAAGTAATTTTTTATAATTGATTTTAACATTGTGATCACATGATCCAACCTATTGCAGTGAACTAGTGCTAAACTATCATTAGCCTTTTAGCCTGCCGATGCTAATAACTTAATAAAATAAATGTCTGATTCATATTGAAACCATAGCCTGTATGTAGTGTGAAACATGTTCTTAGCTGGGACAGGCATGTTATACTACCAGTGAGTTTTGCTGACATGGCTAACAAAATTGCTTTGAAACATAACTGACCTTCTAATCGGAATTTGAAGGCTATTAACACTGGTTAACACTGGATAACTTGCATATGGAGATAAAAGAAGATTGGGCCTAATATTAGCAAACAGTTTAAGGAAATATATTTCTGTCCCCATGACTGTTTCTTATAAGTGCAGTTCTAGAATTCCAATGCAGTCAGGATAAAAGTGTGTAACGTCATGTTTAAACTTTTGAGATGTTTTGAGGCACACTTAGCATTCAAAATGAATTAACCATACATTTATTTTATTAGGTTATTAGCATTGACAGGTTAAAAGGCTAGTGATAGTTTAGCACTAGTTCACTGCAATAGGTTGAATCATGTGATCACAATGTTAAAATCAATTTTAAAAAATTACTTTTTATATCGTATTCCAACACCTGACATTCAGAGACGGTGACTGAGCTGTGTGACTTGGTGTCGTGTCAACAAGCATGTCCGGCCATGTGCATCACATTTAAGTGTCCCCTGAAAAATCACTTCCGTTGTTTTGTGGTCTATTTGCAGCATTTATTTTATGTGTTGTGTGGTGTTTTATTTACAGCATTTTTTTTATGTGTTGTGTGGTGTTTTATTTGCATATTTTTTTATGTGTTGTTTGGTGTTTTATTTGCAACATTTTTTTATTATGTGTTGAGTGTTTTTTATTTGCAGCATTTATTTTATGTGTTGTGTGGTGTTTTATTTGCAGCATTTTTTATGTGTTGTGTGGTGTTTTATTTGCATAATTTTTTATGTGTTGTTTGGTGTTTTATTTGCAGCATTTTTTTTAATGTGTTGAGTGTTTTTTATCTGCAGCATTTTTTATGTGTTGTGTGTTGTTTTATTTGCAGCATTTTTATGTGTTGTGTGGTGTTTTATTTGTTGCATTTTTTATGTGTTGTGTGGTGTTTTATTTGTTGCATTTTTTATGTGTTGTGTGTTTTTTTATTTGCAGCATTTTTTATGTGTTGTGTTTTATGTGCAGCATTTTTTTTATGTGTTGTGTGGTTTTTTGATTTGCAGCATTTTTTATGTGTTGTGTGTTGTTTTATTTGCAGCATTTTTATGCATTGTGTGGTGTTTTATTTGCAGTGCATATTTTTGTACGTGTGTGTCGTTTTTCTGAATTTGCTTGTGTTTTGTCTTTTTGCATGTGTTTTGTATGCTGTGACCCTTCAGGGCCACCGTATTTTACACTCCAGGTATTATAAAGCAAAGCATATTTTAGAAAGTTTAGGTTTTCTCTTCATGTGCAGGTAACATCATATTAGCTACAGAAGGTGCAAGTAATTGTTAGGGTTCTAAATTCATCCTTCTCTCTGAAGCCTCATAGAGCTCTTCTCTGCTGAGACAGGCAGCACAGAAAGCCAGACAGCACTACTTGATCAAAGTCCAAGCAGCCTGCAGCTACCCAGCTCCACCAGCTGGTCAGGGCAGACTCCCAGTGTAGGGGAGGAAGAGAAGGCAGGATGGAAAGGAGCGGAACATGGACTCTGTACAGTCTGCAGCGTCAGGGTCCAGCGAGGCAGCCGGAAGCAATCTGCCGTGCACAGTTAGCCTCAGTGGGCCAAGGAAGAGCCCTACAGGGATTCATCACAAAAATACACCGAAGATAATAAAGCACACTGCCTATCAAGCAGTTGAAAGATGTGCCTGTGTTTGGGAATAGGCTTTGTTTGTTGAATCCCACTGGGTCCTAAATGTGTTAGGTCCCTCATGAGACGATATGAGACAGCCAAGCATCTGCCATGAAAACTTAATTTTGTTTATTTTTCTTTTTCCAGCAGCAGAGCAAAGCTTGTGTAAGTCTCAGAGGAGTCACTAAGATGCAGTATGGTGAAATCTCTCTGAAAGCTGTTCTAAAATTTGCAGATAAAACAGTGTGTAAGGCCTCCATTGTCATGCAGAAAGAAATATGTATCTATACCATTTTATGACTGGATTTCATGGATGAATCTTCTTGATGAAGAGATAAAAACAGTGCAGGTCAGCGGACGAAGAAAGTTGGGATTATGACAGCCATTTTTCAGTAGTCAGACAAAGGTTCCCCAGGAAGAATAATAAAAATTGTAAAAAATTCCTATGAACATACTTTTAAACAATGGCGTCTCTGGCATGATAAGTTAGGTAGAGCACAACAACTCAACAGCTATTATCACCAACTAAATCTTCTGTGATGCATACAGTATGACTTTGATCAATATTAAATGAATAACATAAAATAACACAAACATACACTCTACAAAATAGCATTTTGTATCAATTTAATTAAAGACAAAAAAAATTTTGAATTACAAATAAAGGGTCAATCAGTATAATCAATTTCTTGGAAAAAAAATCTGTTTTTTTCATTTCAACAGTTTTTTTAAATAACTGTGTAGTCTTTCAAATGATCCCCTCTAAATCTGAATAAATCTTTCACAAATGTAACATACCAATTTTTGTATCTCTAATTTTTGTCCAAGATGCAAGGTTCTAAATTTAGACGTTATCAACAACAACAAAAATATACTTCATTAATTTTTTTTGTGTCTTGGCAGCTCGCAAGGATAACCAAAATTAGATGGCTGCACACTTTTATCCCACAGAAGGTAAGCGTAGCCTTCAAGTGTTGGCCTACTTTCAATGGGACACATTACTTCCTTCCAGTTTGGAGCCTTGTGTGGTCTTCTCTGCTTGGGCCACAACTGTCTTTTGCTGCGTTTACATGGACACAAGTAATCGGATTAAAAGCCTGATCAGAATAAAAGTGCTTTATGTAAACATGCCATTCGGATTACTCTGACTCATTTGGATCTAAATTTCATTCCGATTGAGACAGGACAGTAAGTCGGATAGTTAATCCGATCGTGGTGCATGTAAACTCTTATTTTGGATGTAGGTCATTACTGCGCATGTCTGGTACATCATGCGTTGACGTACCTTACGTTGCCATTAACAGAAGCTGGATGAAAGCATGGCAGGCGTGAAACTAAACTGAAAAAGTTTATACTGTTTGGCTAGTAAATGTAAAATTGTTTCTACAAAAAATAAAAGCAAGCTAAGAAGAAGATTGTACTGCTCCATTTTCAATGAAGGCAGCCATGTTTGTTTACAACGGATGTCCTCTGATTCTTCTTCCACGGCCGTTGCCGGTATTTCTGATAGTTCTGCACATGTCAAAATGATTTAATTTGATCGAACGTGTGGCGGATATAAACGCTTGTCATAATCGCATAGATGTTTTCAGGGCCATGTACACAGTCAAATTCTAACCCGATCAATGATCAGATTAAACACATTTTGCACATGTAAACGCAGCTATTGCAGCACAGGTTGGGTATGCACTGTGATTTCACATTTCCGTTATTCAAACAGATGTTGATGGGTCAGCCCCAAGTCTCTGGTGCCTCAAGATGATTTCCCTTCTGAGCTTATAATTATTCCAGGAAAAAAGACTTAGACATTTCTACCAAAATGTTTTTAACTGAATCGTCTTCGTAACAGAATCAGTCTTTATATACTAGTACTCTTTGAAAAAAGATGCTATTCTACTGATTATTTTAAGCGTGCATAGGGCTCCACAGTGACATCTGGTGGGGTCAGGCCCTGGTGACCCCAAATGCAGATTCCAGAGCTGATAAACCCGTGTGTCTGTATACAACAGGCTTGGTTTTTGGGGGTATGGGTTTCACTTTTTGAATTGACTTCATTTAGAATTTTATTTCAAATTTTGCTGAAAACAAAAAAATATTAGAACAGTAAAAAAAGGGGTATAATATATATATTTATATACAGACGTGTACAAAATTGTTGGTACCCTTCATTAAATAAAAGAAAAACTCATAACGGTCACAGAAATAACTTTAATCTGACAAAAGTAATAATAAATAAAAATGATATAAATGTTGAACAATGAAAGTCAGACATTGCTTTTCATCCATGCTTCAACGGAATTATTTAAAAAATAAATGCATGAAACAGGCCTGGACAAAAATGATGGTACCCCTAGAAAAGAATGAAAATAATGTGACCAAAGGGACATGTTAATCCAAGGTATGTCCACTAATCAGCATCCTAGGTGTCTACAATCCTGTAATCACTCAGTGGGCCTATATATAGGACTCCAGGTAGTCACTGTGTTGTTTGGTGACGTGGTGTGTACCACACTCAATATAAACCAGAGGAAGCAAAGGAAAGAGTTGTCTCAGGAGATGAGAAAGAAAATCATAGACAAGCATGTTAACTGTAAAGGCTATAAGACCATCTCCAAGCAGCTAGACGTTTCTGTGACTACAGCTGCACATGTCATTCAGTAATGTACGATCCATGGGACTGTAGCCAACCTCCCTGGACGTGGCTACAGGAGGAAAATTGATGACAGATCAAAGAGACGGATAATCCAAATGGTAACAAAAGAGCCTAGAAAGACTTCAAAATAGATCCAAGCTGAACTTTATGCTCAAGGAACATCAGTGTCAGATCGGAACATCCTTCGCTGTTTGAGCCAGAGGACAAATCATTTAAAAAAAACAGACTGGAGTATGCCAAACTACATGCTGACGAGCCACAAAGCTTCTGGGAGAATGTCCTGTGGACAGATGAGACAAAAATTTTACTTTTTGCCAAGGCACATCAGCTCTATGTTCACAGACGGAAAAATGAAGCATATCTAGAAAAGAACACGGTCCCTACTGTGAAACATGGGGGAGGCTCGGTTATGTTCTGGGGCTGATTTGCTGCATCTGACACAGGGTGTCTTGAATCTGTGTAGGGTACAATGAAATCTCAAGACTATCAGGGGATTCTAGAGAGAAATGTGCTGGCCAGTGTCAGAAAGCATGGTCTCAGTCGCAGGTCACGGGTCTTACAACAGGAAAATGACCCAAAACACACAGCTAAAAACACCCAAGAAGGGCTAAGAGGAAAACACTGGCCTTCTATGAGCCCTGATCTCAATCCTATTGAGCATCTTTGGAAGGAGCTGAAATGTGCTGTCTGGAAAAGGCACCCTTCAAACCGGAAACAACTAGAACAGTTTGCTCATGAGGAGTGGGCCAAAATACCTGCTGAGAGGTGCAGAAGCTCATTACAGTTACAGGAATCATTTGATTGCAGTGATTGCCTCAAAAGGTTGTGCAACCAAATATTAAGTTGTGGGTACCATCATTTTTGTCCAGGCCTGTTTCATGCATTTATTTTTTAAATAATTCCGTTGAAGCATGGATGAAAAGCAATGTCTGACTTTTATTGGTCAACTTTTAAATAATTTTTATTTATTATTACTTTTATCAGATTAAAGTTATTTCTGTGATCATAAGTTTTTCTTTGATTTAATGAAGGGTACCAACAATTTTGTGCACCCACAGCTAGAACTGTGTGCTCTTAAAACCCTACTGTGTTTTATACATCAAATCTTTGGCATTCTTTATAAAATACTAAAAAAGAAAGTACTTACTTTTTTTAGGCTGGTTACTTTGATATTAAATAGAGGTGCAGTACACAGGCTTAAAATTTTTGCCGGTGAAGGTTATTACTGTTGTAAGAATGTTGAAGAATTGCAGGAAAAGTTCCTTATTAATGAGAAGTGCTTTTACTTATTTGCAAACCTCATCCTGTCCGGTATTTGTAGCAATGTCCCAAAGAAAGTAATTTACTAGAATTTAAAAAAAGAGAGTATTTAATATTTTCTGTAGTAAGTCTTGATAGCAAAAATAAGCACTAGTTGTTGGTATAGATTCAACACATTGTAATATTTATAGTTCAGTCAGCAAACTGCCCACTAGTATTCACACGACCATGTCTAATTAGTCCCACAGCGTTGAAAGTTTCTCTCCCTTCCAAACAGTATTCTTATTTAAAACAGATTGACAGGCTTGGCTGAGCAGAGCTGTGTTTGTGCTGTGAACAACCAAATGCACAATTACCAAAGGAATTGTATGGAGCACAGATCTGAGACTATAACTTGAAGCTCAGCTTCAGGCTACAGTGAATAGATTGTAGACATACGTGTTAGTGTGTTACTTTAGCTAAAAGGCATAAAAGTAGGACTGAATAAAAATAATAACAGCATTCAAATTATAACTTAGGGTCCAGTAAAGATTGATTAAAATCCCTTCAGACAGCCAACCTTTTTTATTCCTTTTTCTATTTTTTCGATTACTTCTACTCTTGCAACATGCACATTTTATATACTGTGACGTTCGGGAAACGGTTAACTTTTCAGTCCAGATTTTAGCTACAGAGTCATACAATGCAAGACTGCTTCACAAAACAGGTCTTATTATTTTCCCATTTTACCCTCTAATAATGTGTGCTATGTTTTAAGATGCCATTAAAAAACTCTAATTATAATAAACAGTAAACTTTAAGGTGAAAACAAATTTAGTTTCAACATATATTTCCATAAACACATGTTCAAATTTAAAGGGCTGATATCATGCAAAATCAAGTTTTTGGAGTTTTCAACCATATGGTAGTGCCGTTCTCATAAAAAACCCCACCAGAGTGGTTTTTGTCTCAATTCATGCATGTCTGAGTAATCCTCCTTAATCCTGCTTTCTGAGCAGCTACCCCTCCCTCTCCTAGAAATCGCCTGAGTGTTTAACTAGTGACATCACTGGTTGAAAGTTGAGTACTGGAGGTTTCTCCACCGCCCCTGCAGGTGGAAGGCCTTACCCCTAGTAGATTTTCAAACACACCTTTGTCCTTCTCACAGCTAAAGGCTGCTTTGGTTTTTGGCAGTTTAAACAGTTTTTTGTTGGATTTTTTACTTTCTCTGTGAAAACACCTGTTTGGCTGCATGGGTTACAGGATTTATTCTACATTCCTAAAGCACAGCAGCTGGATCAAAGAACAAAGAGGCCTGATGGACAGAGAAGTAAGTGGCTACATGCTAATGTTAATGTGGGTTAGCCAATTATCAAGCTGTTTATGTGATCTTATAACAGCATTGCCAAAAATTTCCCTGAAGGCCTCCTCACTTCTTAGCATAGAAATGGTCTGTGCAACCAGTCTTGCCTCTTTGTATGCTGTCATCAGGTCTATATTTGGTGACTGTAGTGCTTTAGACACTGGCTGGATGTAGCCAAGAGTTTTGTTTTCTGTGACAGCAGAGATGATTGTGTCAAAAGCCTCTATACGATGTCGCAGGCTGCTTGCTTTAATGGAGTTTGAAGATGTCCCCAACTCTATTTCTATCAGTGCTGAGTGAACTTCAGTGAACTGATCCAAAAAAGCCTCCACTGACCTCCCTCTGGAACCCCAACGTGTGTCTGACATAAGTGGGATACCTCCAGTATTTATTTTTGAACTTGCCTGCGTTTCTTTGCTTCCATGTGGTTGTTCTTGTAGCACATTCCTCCTTAAAGCAGATGCAGAAAAAAACCAGCAACATCCTCAATTGTACTCATGGTGTTCCTGATGAGTGGAATGTCAGAACATGGCATTGTTCTGACATTTGCAACAATCCGTGGACTACCACAAGATTGAGTGAGTGACTTCGGCAATGTGTGAATAATGCCCGTGGCTGAAGCTCTCTAATGCGCTGCTGTACACCACTCAGATGCCCTCTCATTGTGCTGGCTCCATCATAGCCCTGCCCTCTCAGATTGTTGATGTCAAGGTCCCACTTCTGCAACTGAGGTAGAATGGCTTCTGTTATGGATGCAGCATCTGTTTTAACAAGATGAGTAAAACCCAAGAAATGTTCACATATTTCTTCTCCACTGTCATGCTTCACATAGCGAATGCAGATAGAAAGTTGTTCTGTCCCATTTACATCCATTGATTCATCTGCAAGGACTGTGAAAAACCTGGCCTTTTTAATTTCTTTAATTATGTCCTCTCGAATATCAGCTTCACAACATGTGATCAGCTGATTCTGAATTATGGGTGCTATGTATTTTGCATTTTTTGGTGCTGTCTGAAGATGATGTTTCAGTGTTTCATCGAATGTAGATTTCCATGTGAGAAAATGATAAAAGTTGCCATCTTCACTTTGTCCTGTCCGGTTTCCACGAAGTGGAATATTTCTCTTTGCCCGGTTAATAATAACACCTAAAATGGAAAGGAGAACCTTTCGATTTACACTGTGTTGGACTAAAACTGTGGTTTGAGATGATTCCTTGCTTGTCTCCAACTGCATTTTTCCAGTCTTTGAATCCTTGGTTAATGAAAACTGTATGACTGTTTTGGTGCTAAATGACAAACAAGTAGCACAGTATGCAGAATCTTCTGAAGCTGAACATCTAGGCCAGGGATACTTCTCCTCCCACTTTATGTTATATCGTAGCAGTTTTTCACCAAACTTTGATTTGGGATAATTATAGCTAGAGCTGCTAAACCTATGTTTAAGAAGAAAATATTTATTTTCACCTGTTAATGTCTTATTCTTATAGCTTGCTGGATCAGCTGGAGAGATGTGTGTTTGATTTACACTTTCTTTCTCACACATGGTCTCTCTCTGCATTTACTCTGTCCCCTGTCCTTCAGCCTGTTTCTGTCTGCCATGTCCCTTTTCTGTGTCTTGCAGTTTCTCACAAACCACTGCTATATCATTTTTATATCCTCCTATTCTCTCATCTATTCTGTCTATTTCTCTTTCATCTCTGTCTAATTTCTTCTGTTGTCTTCTTTCCTCTGCCCTTATACTTTCACCTTGCTCTCCTGAAAAACCCAATAAATAGACATTACATCTGCCTTACTTGGAATGTCTTTGTGTCTGAATGGATTTTAGATTAGACCTACTGAAATATTTTCTAAAAGAACCTGCTTTATTAACAAAAATACATTCTATTTTAACATTGACACTTCAACTTTGTATTGTAAGTTAATAACGAGTTAATAAGTGATAATGGTTTCTCATAAACAGTTATCAACTTTATCTCTCTTACCAATATCCTCCCCATTACTTCTCCGTCTTTTCACCACTTTCTCACTCCAAAACATAAGTTTTGTTTGGTGCACCTGCCTTTTCAATCGTCTGAACAAAGTAAACACAAAATCAAAGTGAATTTACAATTTCACCTCGTGGTCTAACATTAACTTAAAGGTTACAAGTGTTGGGGTCTGAACCATGAATATGTCATCAAAAGGAGCTCTACAATCATGACCCAGCATTCCATAACTTGGTGACACGCCCCTTCCCCCCGGCTGTGAAATTCTTACCAATGGCGGAGCTATCCGCTCTTTCCCGGTTTGAATCCGCTAAGCGGTGGATGATCTGCTGCAGCAATTGGCTAGAATGCCAATCCCTCAAAACCTTCGCTGCTGCCCGCAGCCTGATTGGAGACAGATACGGGGAAAGGGGGGCGATGCGCCCACACTCAGCATAAAAGAGATGGATGAGCATCCATCTTCCTCTTCCAAACTAGCCTTATGGTGTCGGCAGTTCTCCGAACTGTAAGAAGAGACTCCTTTTCCTAACACGTGTTCTGGATTTTGTCCTTGCTCCCTGCAGCCAAGTTTTCCCAATAGTTTGGCTGGCCCCAAACTACCCTTTTTTTATCTGCTGAACTCCCCTCTTTTTGTTTTTTTCTCTGCGCGGCTGACGAGCCAAACATCTCGCTCCCGACTTTTTCTTCCACACCTGGAAGTTTCCTGTTTAAAGTAAGACTGTTTTTAATTTACTCCCAACCTGGGTGGATAAATTAGGACGTTTTTCTTTATAATTATATGCATGCATAATCGTTAATGTGAAGAGCTGCATCTACCTCGAGCGCTCTGAGATTCCTCCGTGCCGTGTTTTGCTTACGGGTAAATTTGTGAGTTTTTGCATTTCGATTTTGTGTTTCCTGTATGTTTTTTTCTTTTATTAGTGAGCAGAACTGTTAGTCTGTAGAAGTTTTGGTTCTTCTCCGGTAGTTTACAGTGAAGTGTTGTTGTCATAGGCAACAGCATCCTCCGAGTGCCTGCCAGGAACGCGCAGCACGCAAAGGACATTTTGAAACCCATTTTCTTCCATTTCCCAACCAGAGCCTGTATTACCAGAAGCTAACCCACTGATAAGAGCCACAAGGTTTCTTTGTTAGGAAGTTTTGTTTTTAGAATAAATTGGTTAAATTGATTCAAATCTCTGGTTTCTTTTATTCTGAGTGTGTGTGTGAATTACTGCAATAATTCATTTCCTTCAGATAGGATCTTTCTGATGTAATCCCTAAAAATTAATCATAAGTGAGATTATTGATTAATAATCCCCTTATTAATAATATATATGTTTTTGCAATTTTTTTAGAATCAAAAGATGGATGGTGCCTCGCTAATAATCTGAAGGGAGAATTAAACTAATAATTTGCAATTATTGGTTAATATTCTCAGCATCACCAGATAGATCACAACAATTATCAATTAATTAATTACTTTAATTGATAAATCCACAACACAAGTTAAATTTCAGGACACATAAATACTGTATAACACCAACGGTAACATTTTGTCATATATATGTCTATCCCAGAAGTCGAATGCTGTGAAATAGCATGATATAGTCCCTTTAAACAAGTTTAAAAGCATTTATCGGCATCGTACCAGAGTGAAATAACCAATTAAAATCAATGCATTGAAACTTAGTCGCCTTTACCTTGTTTTGATCTTCAGAATTTTAAGATAAATTTTATGCAGGTTGAAGCAAAGACTCTTATGTAATGTATATAAAGTAGCATCTAAGGGTGCATTCACACCAGCCCTGTTTAGTCCATTTGAAACAACTCTAGTTCGTTTGCCTGGAAAGTCTGATTTGTTTGGGATGGTGTGAATGGGCAATCGAACTCTGATGCGGACCAAACAAACAAACTCTGCTCCGCCTAAAAATTTAGATCTCAGTTCAATTGAAAGGAACTCTGCTTGGATTCGATTATATTTGTGAATGGTAAATGGACCGGGGCCACACCAAAAGCAGGAAGCTGATATTATTGATACTGTTGTACAGGGAATCATAATCTAAACACCCACTAATGCTGGAGAGATGACTGCTGGACATTGTACATACCCTACTCAACGTCTGCGTAAGGCGGCCATCTATGCTGGAAGTTGTATTCACGCAGTCATCTTCATCGTACACTTGTCACCGCGTTCAAGTGAGCCAACACTTAGATATATGAAGTCAAGTATTATGTCTTTCTGTCATAGGCATCTGTGTCATTTTCAGGAATTTATTAGATATATATTTAATAGACTCTTATCAGATCATGGTAGTCTACTATGGTGGTCTGGTAATCTAGAGTACCTCTAGATTACATATTAAAGAATTCTACTGTAGAATTTTGGAGGAATGCCAAGTCAAAGTACAGTATAATGCCTTTGCAGAATAGACGTGCTAATTCCAGAATTGTATTTCTCAAACATCTTAAGACTTGACAGCAAACTCTTGCCAGAGTATGATAAAGGGTCACTTAGACGGACTACTAGAACTTTATTTTATTTTTTTACAATTTTGGGCAAAAAATTAGTGGCCCTCATTTTCAACCAAGTTTAATTGTGCATTACTGTCATACTTCTGACTAGTTCATTAGGTTTTCCCACTTTACAGAGCTTGTAATGAACATGTACAGAGGGCAATGAGCCTTAAATAAACATACATAAGTGACTATAAAAGATTAATGTAATTATTTGAAAGTTTCCTTCCAGCCTTGCAGAACAGCTGAATATCTAAGCCATTAAGGCATCACTTACCAAATCATTTGCTAAACTGGTGCTAAGTGGAAAAACTGTCTTGCAGTTTATGAATAGTGTTTGCTTTTTCTTTGATATCCTGGTCATGTAGAAGAACTATATAAAAATAATTTAAGACTTTCATAAAGTCTGTAAATCTACTGATCAAGAACACCTTAAAATAAATTAAAAAAACTATAGCTTTAAGGAAGGAAAGTAAAACAAACTAAACGATGGTTTAAATTACTATAGTGAAAATATTTTTGATGAATTTATTCTCCCTTTCCTGCCTCCACTATGCGATATAGCCTTTGGGAGGCTTCACAAAAGTCTCTTCATATTCTGGGAGTTTCTGGACTCAGCTTGCAAGACCAACATGCTGCCAGACTGGGAGTCCCCTGAGTAACATCTACCTCAGTGGGACTGTTCCTCTTGTGATGTCTGCAAAGCCAGACTTCATATACATTACTGTATGTAACTTTTTATGATTGCTATCACAAAATAAAGCGAACAAACTTAACCCAAATATAAAAGTTGTACTGCATTAATTTTTTTTCAAGGTGTAATGAAAAACTACAGAGGTAAAGCCTTTTTTCAATGAACTCAGTCAAAAGAATTGAATTCCAGTCAAACTGACACATGGGCAGTGCTCCTCTCTGCTTCACCACACACTCTGCACCTGAGTCTCCAGCTTCTCGCCTGGATGCTTCAGCTCAAAGACGAATAGTCAGAAAAAGCTTCAGCAAAAATCAGATTGTTCATCTCTCTATGGAGGCGAGTTCTGATCTCACTTGTTATTACCCTTTTTTTTAAAAGCGTCACCCATCTGGTGACGCATAAAACATGATGAGCCTGTCTCGTAATCTCTGAACCCTCTGCTTTTCTCCAGCCGAGCGTATCTTAAAAATTGGACCAACGATGAACGAGCAGCTGTTGATGCAGAGTCTGGCCATGAGATTTTACTGACAGTTTGAAGAAATCGAAAGGACAGTTTAATGTAAATTGAAGGACCTGGTAGTATTGTGCCTTGAAACCATTTCCCCAGCCCTGACATTTGATATGACTTCAAGTCTTGCGTTTTCAGGTGTGTGTCACAAATGCTTAACTCTGTAACAAAAACAGTGAGTTAAAGGCCTGAAATATCTGAGCAGAAAGGGGATGAGCCCTGTATGCTTTTATTTTCCTCTTCATGCACCATCTCACTCAATTCTGAGACAACCATGAGTCAGAATGTTGTGTCGAGATGACTTGAGGGAGGAACAGTTCCATTATGGATATGTCTATTAAGATTGTGTGGATAGATTTTGTGCAAGTAAAAAGAAATAATATAAAAAGTGGAAAGCTGCTGGTGTGTATTGATTTTTCTGTAAATCAATTAGAGCAGAGGCATAAGGTAGAAAAAAACTCAATATGTGTTTTCTTTTCCAGACCAGCCAACCACCACTGATATTAGAGCAGAATGGGTAATAAATACAGAGCGTGTGTGGTGGGTTAGCTGGATTTATTTCAAAATCTGTGCAGTCAGTTGTCAGTCTGAAGAGTGGCAGCAACATTTTGAGAGAATCATGCTGACAATTTCAATTTGCCTGTCTCTGTTTGTTTTCTAACGAAACGTAAGGTTTCATCCAAGGTTTATAGTAAATCAAGCGTGGAATCTGCTGTGCACGAAATATTTCTAAAAATAGGTTAAGTAACTGGAGGTAGGGGTGGGCGACACAACAATCTAAGACTGTTTTATGATCTACATGTGTGACGATCTGTCATTTTTGTGAGATTGTTTTATCATGATTCACAGTTCTGCTGCTGTATTTCGCAGCTGTATTACACAAAGGCAAGCCTCCACGCTCTCCTTCCCTCTCAGCGAATGGCACCCTCGTCCATTGTATTGGACTCTGGTTTGGCTTTCACCAGGCGATAAAGAGCAAACAAACATAATCTACAAAGTTTGCAAGGAGAGCGTCAAGGCAGGTGACTGTAACACCACAAACTTGTTTAATCACCTGAAAAGAAGGCATCCCAAACAATTAGAGCCAGCTTGCAGCCATAGCTGAAAAGCCGGCTGCAGCAGCGCAGGCGGTGTCCATTGCTTCTTCCACGCAGCAGAGGCTAGCAGAAATGATCACAAAACTCACTCCCGATGACAGAGACAGCACACAATCTGCCCTACGAGTTGCCAAGCCGCAAGTTGTTTTTTTCAAACATCACCATTCTACACATGTACGCTGAATGCCATGAGAGAGTTGCAGCGAATATTAAAAAATGTGTTTAGATGGAAGTAATAAGAATTTTCTTCACAGTTTTACTAGTGGTAGGACTGCTTACACTACACTCCAACATCCTCTTATGTAGCAGCAGCACTTTGTATAGCCTTATGGTTTTACACTACGTTGTAGACAATTACGTTTTTATTAGGCCGTTTTATATGTAGCCGTTTATAACATCAGCTTTTTGGACAAGTTAATGTTTGGAAAGATAATGTGAATGAGTTAAAGCTGTATTTACCTCCTTGTATGAGGGTTATTTATTGGCATATTATAGATTGGACGATAAATATTGCACTATTTGTAGCTGCATGTTAGTTTTTTTATTTTAAAAAGATTTTATATTTTATTCTATTTGTTCAATATCATTTTTAAACTAAAGTAAGTTCATATCTGCTCTCTGTTTTCTGTTTTATTAGACAAGTGAAGAATAAAATTGTATATAATTGCATTTAAATAAATGTATAATTTTGAAGAGTTTTTCATTGAAGTTATTTGAAAAACGAAAAAATACTCTGTCTTTCATAATTGTTTCACTCAGGACTTTCTGTACATTTTTAATAATCTCTTGCGTGTTAAAAATATATGTATTTTAGTACTGTGTTGATTATCCCTAATTTGAATGAATTTATGCATTCAGTGTGTTTCTCTTTTTTTAATATGTAATTTAAGTTATGTTGGTCATCATTTAAAAAAAAGTTGTGATAAAATCGAAGTTGTGATATTCTATTTTTGCCATACCGCCCAGCCCTAACTGGAGCCCTGGTACAGACTCTGAGTTCACAATATAATGTGAGTGATTTAATTTTGTTTATAATTAAACTTTCATTCAACCTTTTTTAAGCTGACATTTACTTAAAAATAAAAGCGTTGGTTTCAAAAATGCTTTTAAAGGGTATAGGAAAACTTTTAGAGGTTGAAATGTGAATAAATGAAGCAAAATTTGAAGTTTGGGGCTTGTGTCCATATAGAAAATTTACTGAAAATCCATTGAAAAAAGTAGGTGCAATAGATAAACTCATTTCAATTATTGGTTAATTATACAGAATCTAATTTGTTCCAAATTCAACTCAAATTAATGCAATTCACTTATCTAATTGCACCCATATCAAAATAAATACAGCTCAATTCAAATCTATAATAAACCATTTTAGTTAATCATAAAATGTCAGTCCAAAATGATCTGAGAATGAAAAGTAGACCTCAGGTTAGAAGTAGTCAAATACAAAGAGGGAAGAGCACACGGTCTAGAGTACTTTCCTTTTCTATAAGCATAGAGTTAATTTCTTAATGTTAGGATCCAGGTTAGACACAGCTAAGAAGAAACACTGGGCCACAATTTCTTCTTATTTGTCTGAAGTGCTGTAGTGTAAAGAAATGACTCAACAGACAGGAGCATAGGTAATTGAAGTATCCACATATACAAGGTACCTTCAAATGACTTCATCGGAAAATAAATCAGTCAATGCAAATTCATCAATCAATCCAGGTGAAAATAGAATAATATGAAAAACATATTTTCTGTGCTGCAAGTCCCCTTTTGGTTAACTTCAATGTCTGACAGCTCATTCAAAACTTTGTGTTGAGACTGAGTAGGGTTGTAAAGGTCAGTAATGTTAATGTTTATTTTAGAAATACATAACTCATTACATATGTGTTTAAGTATTGATTGTCAATAGCATCAGACTTTGAATGTGAATGCTGCGTTTGTTTAATGAGGGGCCTGAGCTCAGAAAAGGATCACAAAATATGTAAAAGTCATAATAAAGCCATGACAGACAGTATCAGATTGGTCGACCAATGCCTGGCATGATGAGTACACCTCAGAAGTGAACTCTTAACAAGAGTCAGACAGCTTTTCCCTTGGGCCCAGAAAAGAAATTGATCATCCATGTTTTGCTTTTCATTTATTTTGTGTGAAGTAAGATTAGACTGCAGGATTAGATTTTCCCTCTTAGATCAAAGTATTACAATCCAGAATTAATCATTTCAATCACCTTCTTCAGGACTCTTAGGAAACAGATTCTCCTGCTTATTCTTAAATCTTTAATAACTTGTATTGATTGTTGTTTTTTTGCACTCAGGTAGCAGAAAATGGACCTGGGAAAGACTGGCAAATGTTAATGACCTGAACCTCACAAAACACAGCTTAGCTACATCTTCTCATTCGCTTTTAGCTATGAAAGCTTGATTCAGATTTAATTTAAAACATTTTGAAATCTAAGGATGAAACAAATGTCATTCTACTTTCTTTCTCAGGGTTGTTTATACCTTCTTGGAAAGACAAACCATTAAAGCTTCAGAATAATTTTGATAAATTATTAATCTGATTGGTTCATCAACATTATATGAAGTTTTACCTAAAATGCTGTAGGCAAAGATTCTAATATGGATTTTATTGCATATTAATCTGATAAGATACTAATTTTTAGTATGATTAATACTTTTTTCCACAGCTCTAAAAATGAAATTAATACAAATCCTTACCTAGCATGCAATAATATTTTTCTTTAATCTAGTTTAAAGATTTATGGAGACAGGAGCCTCACTAGAGGGACATAAGTCTAAAATATTTCAATACCATGGACGTTTATACGAATGTGTTTATAGCGCTTTTGTGTAGTGTCTTTCCACATATGGACTAATATACATAAATTACAGCTGGTATGGGTACAGTGCCGTCCAAACTTTATACGAAAAATGATTTTAATGCCAATGACATCAGATGCGTTAAGACTAATGATCTTCCTGAGAGGAACCAGTGCAGTCCCCTGTGTCTGTCACAAACTATTGCTTCCACTGTCTAAGATATTAAGTCAAACATCCACATTTGTGTTTATTCACTGCTTTAATGTAGATTCTGCAAGTACTGGTTTCCCAAGAGACTATATACACTCAATATACAACAAGAAAATTCCTATTTATCAAAGATACTCACCAAATACAAATCATGTGGATACCTAATCTAATTTATAGAATCTCATGGGAACAAGCATATCTGATGTACAATATGCAGAGCCACGCTTTTTTCTGGAATACACTCCTTTTTATTCTGTCTGCTTTTCTGGGAAACATGAACAAATGAATTTTAATTAGGATTCATCACCACATGTGGAAAACAGAGGACATCAGTTGGCGTCAAGCTGAATAATTGAGAAAAACAAACTAGATCATATGTGTGTCTTCCCAGAAGTAAGGACAAAGTCACTTTAGATTCTTAAGTGTTGAAAGTCTTGTAATAAGAGTGAAGTTATTGAATTTTTTTGTAGATTTAATTTAATATTACATTTATTAAATTCATAGATATGCCTCTTCAGTATCCATCCACAAGTCTTGAGTCTCCAGCTCATAAAAATCTCAAGTTAATAAAAAATTGTTATGAAGGGAAACTAGCAATAAGTGACAGAAGGAGATCTGTTGTGGATGTGGGTGTATAATGATAGTATTAATTTACAATTAAAGTGGATTTTGTGTGATTTGAAGAAGGATTTCACAGAGCTTCAGGGATATAAAACTTATAGAGAGTTGCAGAAGATAGGCCTTAAGGCTTTAGAAAACAGTGATTATTGTGCTTTTTTCACAGCTGAGTGTGATGCATAAACCAAAAAATACCTTCACACTGTGTTTACACTAAAAACTTCAAACAGCTGGGGAACTTTTATTTGGTCAATTGTTGAAACTTGATTCAAAGAAACTGCCATTCATTCATTCATTCCTGTCTTGTCACACTTGCACTGCAGAATTTTGGCTAAGTCTGTTGCATAACGAATCTATTCACAAGCGGAGAAAGCTTGCCTGTTTTAAACTTATCTACACCAGGTCTTTTTCCCCTCTTTAAACAGATCCTGCCAATGAAAAAGTACACTATAGTAGCATATTGGCTTGCGTTGTCAGTAGATCAAAAAGCAACCTTGTCACAGTCTCTATTGCTCGCCTGTCGTTTTATGTGACACTTTTTGGCTAACTTTGTTCTCCAAAAACAGCAATTTCGGATAACGCAGGCAAAATATCCATCAGAAGAAAATACACCTGTGGCTCTGAATACAAACATTACAGAAGAAATGTCCGTACCAGCAGCCCAATGGTTGAACAAATCTCGATATCCGCCTATATTTCATGCATGCAAGATGCCTAGGGCGCTCTTTATACCTAAAATCTGGAAATGTTGTTGAAATATTGTTGAAACTTGTTTTTTTTTTTTTTTTATTAAATTTTTTTTCCAGTATCCATTGTGTGCTTTGCAGTTATTTGTTGTCACAGCACTTATTGTGCTGATTTATATAGTGGGCCTCAGGCGACACAGAACAGTGATGAAATGTTCACTGACTCACTTCATCACCATGGGGTAGTAGCCATAGCCAGCTGTTAAACAGCAGGATATTCATTAAGTATGTTTACATCAGTGATGATTGAAAGAATGGTTTTGGGGGGTTTATGGGAGAAAACCTGATTAACAAAATGTCTAATTTAACTTGACTGATCACACATGCATGGACGGAACCATAACTGCATCACATCTTTAACCATCACAAATGTTTAAATATAGCCAATTAGATGCTGTTAAATATCTCATATTAGACTTCACACTTGGCAAACAACTCAGAATCTATACTTTACAACATAAACACAATTGTGTTTCAGCAGCTTACAATGTTAAGTTTAATTCGGGATTGTATTAAACCAATTTCACATGCAGTTTCTTTGCACATTTTCTAAATAATCTGTTAAATGAGATGAGCAGTTTAACATATTTATTTACCTTAACCGTTAAAAATTATGAAAATGAACCCAAGGTACCTCAGGAGGTTAGCCAAGCTAAAGCAACATGCTCAATTTTCTTAGGATTGAACGATTTCGACAAACGGAGAAACCGAATTGAATGCAGCATAAGTGGCTATGTTACTACACAAACACAGACAATAGCTTTACCTGCTAAATTAGTTTCCCTGCTTACAGGTTTTGGCTGTAGGTCTGATATGACGTAATTCTAATGAACCCAGTTATCGGTTTGTAACATGTCCGGTCTCTAAACGGTTTAGAGCAGCTTTTTCATGTTTAGCCTACAGCTAATGCTACTGCAAGTTAGGTCTCTCAAGTCATCACTGAGGTCATATCATTGTCATATCAAGCGCTAAACACAACCTATGCTGTTTCTTAAATGAGGAAATGAACCATGTCAGCATCTGTTTTCTACCCCAGACCTATTTAAAGTAGCTTCTGTTCGTCGGTCGCGTATCAGATATGTATCCGGCTCCCTGTCCAACTTTTATAATATTTTGCTTTTGACTCTGGAGATGCCGCTAATAAAACCTTATTCTACTTAGTGCAACTTTTAGTGGGCTTTGAGCGATGCTTGGTCATTTGCCAGTTGCAGGAGAATCTATTCCCACAGCTGAATCAGCCATGAACATCTACTTCCTGTACTGAAGCTTTCAAGAACGTGCAAGCAGTGTTGACTGACATCACACCTGTAGGATATTGCAATCATGTCATTGTGCAGCGTTAACGTCAAGAAAAATGCTAATTTTTTCTGTTCACATGGTGCGGTTCTCAGCCCGATCTGGAATCCAGTGTTTTACATGACGGACTACACCAAAACACTAGGTAGCGGTATACAAAAAAAATCTGTAGCTATCCAACAAAAAAAGGGAGTGAGAAGTACCAACGTCATAAAACCAGCAATGGCCTAGAATGTAAACAAATTGGTCTACTGGTCAACTGCTGCCTGAAGCCATCTACAGGGTGAGTGTTGTAGTAAACCTGACGCTTTGTAACCTGCTATGTTGTTGTGGGATGCTTGAATTGCGTTGTTTTGATCTCGTTATGGTCGCGTGGCAATTCTGTAACTTCGGTCGGCGGTGTAGTCATTTCAGTGTGGAGCGTGTCTATTGTCTAAGATACGGCCAGAGTACATCTTGTGTTTACATGATCTGTATCCACTCGTACCTGGACTCTGATACTACCTCCAAGGCAGGTCTCTCGGGCCGTATCCTGACACGGTCCAGGCTGTGTTCACATAGTACGAAATAAGTGGATTTTGACCAAGTACGGTACCTGTATACGGACTCGAGTTCCATGTGAAAACGCTCTTGATCTGATTTCCAAGCAAGGTTTTGCCACCGAACTGACACTGGAACCAGCTTGGTGGTAAAAGGCCCCATGTTGACCATGATATTTAGTCTTTACCAAATTATTAGACCTTCTGGCAAACAGCTGAAGCTTGGTCCATCAACATTACAAGGTTCGCAAGAACAACTTAAAAGCAGTGTTGAAATAAATGGCAACGCAAATTACAGTGATGCCACAGCTCATGCCTGTGACCGCAGCATCTACCAGACTCACATAAATAAATATTTTCAGTCACATTCATTTTTTTACTTATTTACGCGAATCACAGATTTAAACAGCAAACAGTGATGATAGAAAAACATTCTTTACTTCTAGCATCTGTGAGCCACTGCTATTTCACTTTTATTACACTCATTTGCATGATGATAAATAGGGTAATAGCAGTTATGCAAAATTCTGCTGTGTCACATCTGTTCAGCTCTGATATATTACTGCAAACATTAAGGGTTTTAAAGAGCAGAAAACAAACTATTTGTATTTCTTCCCACTAAACCCTTTCCTCTCCCACTTATTTTTGAAAGACTAAAGTAAAACTCACAGCACATCCTTACAGATGACAAATACACAATAAGATCACTAATCATTTCCAGTGCTTTTCAAAATTATTTGAACTAACATCCCAGACATAACTACAGTGTAAAAGATGAGCTCTTTATAAATTAGAGAGGCAAAAAATGTGGAAATATAAACAAAGTCTATCTACACTTTAACATGCTGCCAATGTCATTATAATTTCATCAAAATAAATTTTACATAAATAAACAGCTTTATGGGAGTAAGATGTTGGTGAAAGATGGTGACTACTTATTACTGTACCTAGCGAAATAAACTCTGTTGCTATAATATCTACTCTCTTTACAGTTCATAAAATACTCAGCTGGCCACTTTAAGAAAAAAAAATTAGCAGCAGGTTTTTGTAATTTGGATTTCTGAGTTATTAAAAATGTATTGTGAAAGCTGGAACAGGCTATACAGAGCAATATGAGTAATTTATCCAACTTCTTATGGATAAAGAACTAAGGGCAATGTGAGGCTATGAGGTAATCACCTTTGTGAACAAGCAATCATTAGTAAGTCTGATCAATAAGCAACATGTCAAGCAAAACGACTTCCCTGAATCATTCTCTGTATGTGGCTCACAGTATTAATGTGACTCATAAAACTACTTGAAGTAGAGAATGTGTCTGTCAATAAACCCAAGGGGCAGCATAGGACAGGAGAGATCAGAGAAAAAAATGCATTTGCGTCATCTTTTTGTCTTGATGCAGAGTGTATGTTCAGGTTAAGAAAACCTTATTGAACACAATGCTAAATTCAGATAAAATCTTTCACAATAGATTATTTACATTGCTTTATCTCACATTCCCAGACAAACTGCGTCTCCAGTGACAAACAGTGAAGTCCAGTCAAGGAAGTTAAAATGAGGCAGAATTAAAAATGTAAAAAAACGAATAAACTCAGAGACAGTCCCACTTTCCGAAAAGGGGCACCTGTGCAATATCCATTTTGCACATCCCTAAAGAAGGAGACAGGAAAGGACTGTCTGATTAACACCTAAAAATACCAAACTAAACTGCATGGTGACCAGTAGGTTTGCACTCATCCATCCATTTTCCTTGGACATGTCCATTTTTCACATTCTGTATGCACGTACTGTGCAACTGGGGGGGTATTTCATAAATTGATGAAAATTTCTGGGTTTTCCTTGTTTTTAAGGGGACCAATAGGTATTCTTGATTAATGAAAACCTGAAGAATCCTCTGGGTGGGGGATACACTGTAAACGGTGCAGCGGGCGTACATTTCCCCAAACAATGTAGTTTTTGTAAGTTGGTTGACGAAACAGCAGAACTCATCACAGTGCTGGTCTTTTGTGGGCAATTCTGCACACAGCAGCTTAAAAGAAGAAGCCGAACGGAAAATAGCAACAAAACCAAAGTAGTCTGAAGCAGCCTTTTATGTACAGCTCTCCCTTGCTATAACAGGGTTCACCCTGGCTGTTTCACAGTTTTTTTTAATACAATTTAAAATGTTTTCTTTACAGCGTGCCAGCGCGCATTGGGCTGGATTTATCAACGGTTTGCGCTTACTAGCTTCTGTTTTTAGCGCTTCTGAAAGCCATGTCTTAACTTTGCACCACCACATTAAACATAAGTTTATTACTGACAAACAAAAAATTTAATTCACACACATTATAATCTAATAATAATAATTAATACAGTTAACACTTGAGCAATTCATAACACTGTTAGGAATTGTTCACGCAATCTTAGTAGATCAACCGTAAAAAAAGGACAACCCACGGGCGCAAAATTTTTGCGGTGCATGCGGTATTGCGGTCATTATTAAGAATCTTCATAAATAAGGCCCATTGTGTTCGTCATCCAAATTGATTGGAGGCAATTATCAATCTACTCCTGGTTTGTCTCCTGCATTTGCCAAATTTATCATGTCATATAAGAATCATCCTGTCCAGAAGAAAAAAAGACAAAAGACAAATCCCCATAACTTTGTTCCTCACTTGGAAAAAGAGGCCTGAACTGAGACCTTCAGTGGAAAAGGATGCACCAGAGTGGGCGCGGAGAAAGAAACCATGTAATATTGATACTTTTAAATTTTAAAATCTAGTATGGTTTGCGCTTTGAGAGTATTTAAACTAGTGAGAAATGTGAGTAAATGTCAAAGTATGTCTGAGAAAAGTGTTTAAAGTGTGTGGCGAGGGGTTTTATAGCCTTAAAAAATATATAAGTGTAAAAAATAAAGATAACTACTTTGCGGATTTTGCCTGTCAGGGGTTACTTTTACAACCTTACACACAATCTTTTTTTTAATGATGTGTGTCATCTTCAGGATCATTTATAACCCCACAATAAATGAGAGACGACAGATATGTATTTCAACAGTGTTTGTGCATTCACAGCTTTCCCTAACCTTGAGATTTAATTGCACATTACCAAACTACTGTGTGCAAATACATAACGAAAACTGCATATTTTACTAGGTAAAAGTTACATAAAACATTTATTTCTGAATTCCTGAACACTTTTTCACGAAGAAGCATCCAATGTAGGAAATATGCAGGTAATGTTTCTACATGCTTACTAATTAGAGCTTGCCAGTAACTGCAGACCCAATGGAAGTCAAACATAAATCAGACTTTCTGAGAAATTTTAAAGGCAGGGAAAATTATTTCATTTTAAAACCCTTTTTTTTTAAACTACAAATGCTCTTCACCAGTGGCAACCTATAAGTTAGGTGTTCTTAAACTTAACAGAGTAATTTTCATTCTTTCAACAGCGAGAAACCCTGGCAAAACCTCATCCAATCAACTTCCACGGTCCGTCCAGGAGAAGAGGCTTGTAACCAAAGCTTCCATGTTCCAGCACCTCCCCCTCTGCGCGGCCCCTTCGTGTGCACGCAACGCTCGTTCTAGCCTGTAAAAAGGAAGTGATCTCGCGCTACCTTGTCACAGCAGCAGAAAAATTGATTGCGCCAGCTGCAGTAGCCGGCGTGTTTGTTTGGCGGAGACGCAACGAGACCGTGCTGGCTGAGCGTGCCTGTGTTATTGAGGCGTGGCTTAGGGGGAGAGCATGGAGCAAGGGGTGGGACTTTTTATTTTGCAATAAAACCCTCTTGAGGAGCGCTCCCACAATCATATACCCTACCTTTAATGTAACACCAAATATCTATTTTTTAAACCCACACTTCAGGATAACTATCACTTAACTCATTCCAATCAATAAATTGTTGGTAGCCAGGTCTCCTAGTAGCTAGGAGACAGGTTAATGTTAGTAGCTATGCTGCTTTAGGCTAGGCTGTTGGAGGACATTATTAGGGTCTGTTCCTACTTTCTCTCCTACTTTTCCCCAACTGCATGATGTGCTGTCAATTCAAGCACTAACCTGTTTTCTATTATAGTAGGTGCTCCGGATTAGCCCTGCTTGACGACCCTGACTAAGATGGCATTGCAGTGACGGAAAATTCTCCACGTCCTGCAACAAACTTCTGCATCAGTTCTATTGCTCTTTCTGTGTCTCTGTTATGTATTCTCCAAGCCACAGACGGTCGCGGCAGATAACCGCTTGTGCTGAGCCTGGTTCTGCCGGAGGTTTCTTCCTGTTAAAAGGGAGTTTTTCCTTCCCACTGTCGCTTCATGCTTGCTCAGTATGAGGGATTGCTGAGAATTACACGACGCAATCTTCTGTGGTTCTGTAATTTCTACATTAAACATTGTATTGTAATAACTCTTCTTGTAAAGTGCCTTGAGATGACATCTGTTGTGAAATGGCTCTATATAAATAAACTGAATTGAATTGAATTAAATGCATTTCCAGCAAGGACGGTTATATTACCTTTGTGTGTGCAGTATTCACAAATTAAGTCTGGAGATACTACTTTATTTAGCTGACTCACACAGATGAAAACTGTTATGTGATGATTTAAGACAAGCGACAGCTTACTGTTCATGCTGGCATGTTCATGAACTAAATAACCACTCATGCTACAATTGGGAATGTCAGCAGAATAACAGAGACATAGCTACACATCCTTCATGGTACATCTCTGAATGACACTGCTTAGTTCTCTCAAGCAGCAGAACAAAGCGTGGGTGGTGGTCTGCACTGAGCAAAGCCCAGATGAAATGGTTTGTCTGAACCCTTCCCCAATCTACGACGGGAGTGGGCGGGGAACAGAGGTGATGCAAGCTCACACAGTGGCAAATTCCTGTCTTCCTGCTTGAAAAAGCTCACAGCTCTGTGGCGTTTCATGTCCCAGCAGCCAAAACTTTCCGTTTGGTCACGGGTTGAATAAATTCAGGCCCTAAATCAGCTGTGAGATCGCCTTCTGTTTAGTGTCTGCTTCCATGTGGAAGAGGAGCATTGTGGACATCTTTCTGTGGCAGTTACACAAACTGAACACAGTTTTAATCTGAACATTGTTATGATTCCTATTAGAGAAACTAGAGAAGGAGCATGGGGTAGCCTATTAATTAGGATTAGGGTTCCAAGCCTTTTTAAGAATTTTTATAAATATTTTTTTTAGCATCTCTCCACTGAAAGTCATTGTTGAGTAGAATGAGACAACAATGTAATATAGCTAATACCACAGTCTGGTAGAAAACCCCTACCGCTAATCAGATTAAAATAATCATACTCATGACTCCCTAGGGGGCAGTATTGCAAAGGACAATGTGTTTAGACTAATAACTCCTTACCCATAAGTCCCACACTTAAAAACTTTATATCAGCTTAATCCTTGAAGGATTCTGCTTCTTCCTCATTGGCCACGTCCTCTTCTGCCTAACCAGTTTTTTTGCAGTAGGCTATTGCAAAAAAGACAAAACCTATTTTGATAACTCCTCCCATATTATAAACTGGACCAGTGTGAAAATTGGTACATAACATCTACAGACCAAGGCACAAAATGATATAGAACATTTTTAAATATTTTTTAAGTTGTTCAATACCACACATAGTAGCGCTAGCTCAAAATGTAATTGTACAGATCTCGCCCATACTATAGAAATAAACAACAAAAATTAGGGTTCTAAGAGAGGATGAAATTCTGTTATGGATTCTTGTTTTGTATATTTTCACCTATAGGAGGGGCTAGAGATGCTGAAAGTTTATACCTCCATAACGGCTTTTCAGATTTACACCAAACTAAGTACAGATGTTCATCATTAGACTATTATGTAAAACTTTGAATATTACTATGAAGTAGGCGTGGCTTATATTTTATTTCACATGACAAATGTCAAAAAGTAAATAACATTTTATTACTGAAACAGTACATTACCTAGGTATATTTAAATCAGCTGACATGATTCCATATATAATCATGAACACCTAAAAAAATCTTTTGGGAATTTTCTGTCAAAATATGGATTTTTACTGCGTTTATTAATTTTAGTCATTGATGATTAAAACCTTAATAAGCTATTTTTTATTGAAAACCCATTTGAACTGGGGACATGGGAATAAAAGAATATAACTCTATATGTATCAAATGTTTTATACATATTCTCTATGTATAAAACTTATAACTGATTGGGATGTTTGTATAATTTCACTGAAATTACTTTTCTTGTAAAGTGCCTTGAGATTACATCTGTTGTGAATTGGCACTATAAAAATAAACATACCTTAATTGAATTAAGTTTTTTGGGGAAAACTTTGGTTGTAGAGTCTAAAAGCTGCAGAGAAGAAGGATCTGTAAAAACGCGCCTTCATGCATCTAGGATGCAGCATTCTGTCCAGCAGTGATGTTATTTTGGCCAGTGTCCTTCTGTCTCCCACCATCTGCACTAGATCCAAGGGGTATCCTAGAACAGAGCTGACCTTCCTGATGAGCTTATCCAACCTCTTCTTCTCAGCTATAGATAAACTGCTACTTAAACATACAACACCATGAACAATGGCTTATGCCACTACAGAGTTAAAGAAGATGTTCAGGAGTGCTACCTAGACTTCAAAAGACCTCAGCCTCCTCAACAGGTAGAGTCTGCTCTGACCCTTTCTGTGAAGAGCATCAGCGTTGTGACTCCAGTCCAGTTTGTTGTTTAAGTGAACACCCAGGTACTTATAGGAGTCGACTATCTCAGAAGCGAGCGCTGCCTTGCAAATTTCTAAATCGACTGATATGTGAGGAGACCAGAAGATCCCGTTTTAGCCCCGGCCTCCCCGTACATCTCAGGTGGACTTGCAGTGTAGGGCTTCAAACCCTTTGATAACTGCTTGCAGTTCTAGTCTGACATTAGACTGTTTCAACCCATCTTTTTGCAGTGTAGTTCTCTCCTTCAAACAGTTGATTGTTCTCTCTATCATCAGCCCTTTCTATTCATCATACCTTCAAAGAGCTAGATCCTGCTGATCTCATTGTTCAGCATTAATTACTAACTGGACCTGTCTCCAATCAGCAGTAACTGAAGGACACAGGCATAATTAACAAGTGACCTTTAATTGGAATCTCCAACTGTTGCTGATTATTAAGTTAGGAGATTTGTAACCAGTACATGACGCCTCTCATATAATTATTCCTCTATTTACCGTCACTCCTCAATGACAAAAGGAATTCTGATTAATGAGTTGTAGCACTATAATTTAATTTGTCAAAGAGAACAGAAGGACAATGGAGGGAATATCCAGCATTAAGTTTAACACTTCAAATCAATGTTCTGCCATGAAGAAAAATTATTCAGAAATCTCAAATGAAAGAACAAAACGTTTAAAACCATAGGATAAAGTAATCTGCAGTTTTCCCCAAAAAAGCTAAGCTTGCTGATTGCTCACTATTTTTTCAGTTTGAGATTTACACAACATAAAATATTTTTGTACTTAACAGAAGAAAGCCATGCAAAACATTAAGCTGTTAAACAAAACATAATAGATCAATGACATATGTTTTTTCAGAAATGTATTTTTATGTAATCATACAGAGTTATTTGGCAAATATTTAAATATTCCAAACCAAGTCAAGTAATTTTTATTGTAATTTTATTGTGTTACATTGGGTGTTTTAAAAATAAGAATACATTTTTAAATATTTAGTTTTGAGAACTATTTTAAATGCCTCGTGTTTCTACTGCAGCTTCTTAATTGAAGGCCAAGAATTTTTCTCTGATTAGTTACCTTTTTTCCAGACCATAAAAACCAAACTGATGATAATGGTTAAAGTGACGGTGTGTAGTTTTTGCAGTACATCTGTGAAAATAGCCATTAAAATATTATGTAATAATAATTACGTAAAGCACATTAATTGCAAAATATTGGCGATATTGTAAAATATGTCTTTAAAAATCTATTTTAAAATACATAGGCAAGGGTCCTCTTTTCAGGGGAAAGCCATATTAGATGATGTCTTTACTTCTACAAGAGCCCGGAAGGACAAAGTACACGGAACCAGCCCGCTATTAAAACATTGATTTCCCCTCAAAATGCAAAAACGTTTCGCCATAAATACATTTTTACCTCTTCGCTACTCCAAGCGATGAAAGCGAGACTGATGTGCTTGTCATGTTGCTACAAATAGATAATTCTCAGGTAATTGAGCGTTTGAAAACAGCTCTAGTTGGACCTCCGTTGTTGAGTTTCTTACTCGAAGACACAGATACCGCATTGTTGTGATAATTTAGGTATGCACTGCCCCCACACTGTGCCTTTAAGTTATAACCACATGCACATGTAATCCATCCATCCATTATCTTCCGCTTTTCCAGGATGGGGTCGCAGGATGGGGATGCAGTTTAAGCAGAGAGACCCAGACTTCCCCAGCCAATTTGGCGAGCTCCTCAGGGAGAAGCCCAAGAAATTCCCAGGCCAGTCGGGAAACATAGTCACTCCAGTGTGTCCTGGGTTTCCCTCTGAGACTCTTCCATGTGGGAAGTGCCCGTAACACATCACCAGGGAGGTGTCCAGGAGGCATCCTGACCGGATGCCCGAACCACCTCAACTGACTCCTCTCGATGTGGAGGAGCAGCGGCGCTACTCTGAGCTCCTCCTGGATGACTGAGCTTCTCACCCTATCTCTACGGTAGAGCCTAGACACCCTACGGAGGAAACTTATTTCAGCTGCCTGTATCCGTGATCTCGTTCTTTCAGTCACCACCCAGAGCTCGTGACCATTGATGAGGTTAGGAACGTAGATCAAATAATAAATCGAGAGCTTCGCTTTTTGACTCAGTGTTCTACTCACCACAACGGATTGATACAGTGCCTGTATCACCGGAGATACCGCACCAATCTGCCTATCAATCTCCCGCTCCATTTTTCCCTCATTCATGAACAAGACCCCAGATACTTGAACTACTCCACTTCAGGTAGGAATCCGTTCCAAACCCAGAGAAGGTACTCTGCCTTTTTCCGGCTCAAGACTATGGTGTTGGAATTTGGACGTGCTAATTTTCATCACAGCTGCTTCAAACTCAGCTGCAAACTGCTACAATGAAAGCTGTATGTAGATCACCTCTAGATGAAGCAAAGAGGACCACATCATCTGCAGCAAGCAGATGGGGTCACCAAAACGGATCCCCTTAAAACCTTGGTTGCGCCTAGAAATCCTGTCTCTTCAAGTTATGAACAGAATCAGGGACAAAGGACAGCCTTGGTGGAGTCCAAGTCTCACTGGAAAAGAGCCTGACCTACTGCCGGCAATGTGAACCAAGCTCTGACATCAGTCGTACAGGAACCTAGAAGCCCGTATCAAAGGGCCTGGTGTCCCGTACCAACCACAGGACTCCCCGAGGGACACCATCAGACGCCTTCTCCAAGTTCCCGAAATACATGTAGGGCCTGGTACCACGTACTCCCAGTCTACCCTGTGGAGGGTACACCGGGTGTTAGAAGAACTCCCATTCACCCAATTGGACCCTGCTTATAGTGTAAAACTGGTCCAGTGTTACAAGACCGGCACAAAAAAAAAATGCATGGATTCATGGTTCAACTATATGTCAGACCCTCCTCACCAGGACCCCCAAATAGACCTTACAAGCAAGGCTCAGAAGTGTGATCACCCTGTAATTATAACACACTAAATAGGTGGACAACCATCCCGGGATGCCAATTTTAGAGAACAGCCCCCGATGTCCACTCAATACTGCAGAGCCATGTTTGCAAACACAGCCCCACGACATCAAGAGCCTTGAGGAACGCCGGGCAAATTTCATCCTCCCCAGGGCTGTGCCACCTAGGAGTAGAAAAACCATAATAACAAAAATGTAAAAATTGATGAAAGTGCATAAAATGCACATCTTGATAGTATGAGACCTACAATTTAGAAGTAGTAAAATAAAACTAAACAAAAAAAGAATTAAGTAACTTAAAGGGCAGTTAGGGGAATTAATTAATTTCTTCTGACATGAAAAAAACCCAAAAAAATACGAAGGCTTTTAAAAAGGTTTTGCACTTTGTTTTACAAATTTTGATGGCATCTTGAGAGTGGTACTATATTTCCTGGAAGTTTTGTGTCTCCTATTTTCTTATAAATATGGGTCACTTTTAGTTTTAAATTTCTTCATACAGCCCTATAACCTGCACAATCATGGATCCAGACTATTTTCACCAATTAACTATGGCCTGCATTTCTACAGTACCGTTTTTTAATCAGAGGACCACAAAGCACTTTATACTTTATATTATTGAATCATTCACGCAGACAGTCACACCCTGATGGTGAGCTACATTGTAGCCACAGCTGTCCTTTGGCACAGTGACAGAAGTAACTATAGTCCTCTTTATAATTTTTTCACTTCCAATGCATCATTGCTGCTGCCCACCCCCTGAGTCAGACTGTTGATCCTCAAGCAAATAAGGAGGAAGCAAAGCACGGCGGGTGTGAAAGTTAAAGTGAGGAGCAGGAGCTTCAAGCCCTCGGCTGCAACATTCATCATCGCCATCACTGAATCATGCTCCCTTTCCCAGGAGGCAGCAATGCTCTTCTGAAACATGGCAAGGTGAGCTAGGGAAAATGCTGTGTTATGCCTAGTATACACTCTTCCATCAGCGCTGAGACACACAGCGCCATTATTCGTCAATGAAAGGTCTCTCTGACAGGCGTACAGAGCAGAGCCCAATGTTTAAATCCGTTGAAGGCAACAAAGAGGCACACGTCTGTGATTGGCCAGCCTAACAACAGCCCAAGATTATTTCACCAGAAAGGTGCTCTGTTTGATGTAATAAGTAGTAAATGCAGCTTTTTGGCACTAGATATTTTATATTGTAAGGCCAGTTTATCCAAAATCATGTTTTGGCGTTTTTGAAAACCAACAAAATAGAAATATGTGTTTGTTTACATAGGTTTCTTTTGTTCTTTCTGTGTCTCTGCTCTGTCTTCTCAAACCCCCAGATGGTCATGGCAGATGGACACTCGTACTGAGCCAGATTCTGCTGGAGGCTTCTTCCCATTAAGAGGAGTTTTTCCTCTCCACTGTCGCTACATGCTTGCTCAGATAGTGATTGAAGTCTGCATCAATGGAGCCCAACTGCCAATCAATAACTGGATGCAATCTACCGGGGTTCCTTAAATAGAAAACTTTTAAAGTGATTGGAATGTATGTATTTCTGAATTGCAATTACCTTTGTTACAAGGTGCCTTGAGTTGACATCTCTCTGTCAGCCACTGCTCTGCTAATGGATGTGTGTTTAAAAGCTGAAGTAAATAAACAGTCATCAACCAGATTCATCATCACATTAGTAGGCAGATTAGCCAGAAAAGGTCTACATCCTCTGCTGAGAAGTATAAACTAAGCTTTAGTTAATGAACCATAGTGTAATCTGGGTCATTTTACTATCACGGTGTTTCTACACTTGCCAGAATTTTCTGAATTCCAGGAGACTTCCTCTGCTTTAATTGTCAATATTTACATCCCATCATCATCTCAGGGGCCAATGATGTCATTTAATATACTGTCACAAAGCTTCAAACCAAACTCCAGGAGCCTTGTATGCCCTTATGGAAAAACGTATGGTTTCACATGGGCAAAATCACATGTAATCATATTTAAAGAATCTTTGACCCATGTGAAATTCACATGTGCAAACATGCTAAAAACATGTGAGATGTATGAAAAACACATAACCACCTTTGTTTTGCGTACATTTCCCATGGAAATTTGGAACATTTTCAGGGTGATGAACCCATGGACTTTCAAATGTGAAACCCACGGGATAAATGTTATACATGAAAGCTAATGAGAAGAAAATGTGTAAAACCCATATGAAATTACATGTGAAGCCCACGTAAAGTCTATGTGATTTTAATTTGAAAAAATATTGGAAAACCATGTTAAATTAAACATGTGAAGTCCATGTGTGTCACACATGTGAAGAACATGTTCAAGCCCATGTGACCTTTCTGTAAGGCAGAATATTATAGGTACATTTAATTATGTTTATTTTTTTACTCAACGCTCTGCATTTCTTACTAGTTTTCTGAGTGCAACACATGGAACGATACAAATTTTTATTTCCTGTATGCAAATGTAAATTCTACAAAAAGTGCAAAGGGCTTTCTTACTTTGGTGCTCAGATCATAAACTTAAAACAAACAAAATATGTCCCTGTATTTCAAAGGCTAATAGTCTCCACATCAGTTAGCAACCCCAACTGATGATGTTGAGACTTCTGACAGTCAACACCGGGGGCCGCTAAGATGAAGCAAATAACTTAAACCTGTTTTTCCAATAGGTTAAGCAACCAAACCCCCTTTTCCACTACAACCTACCCCCCCTTCTCCAGTCACAACACCTACAGTAATCAGTCCACAACACACTCCACACTTTGCCCCTTGTCCATGCTGCTGGATTCCCGTGCAAACAACTCCCCTCCTAACTATAAGCCAACCCTCTATCGCCTGACTATGACGACAGGCCAGATAAAGATTCTCTATATAAATTGCATAGCTGTACTCATTTCAACTTGTTTTTTTATTCTGTATTTTCCTAACTTTTATCCCCTAAAATGTATCTAATGTACATGCTGTTTATACCTTGTCATTTGCTCTTTTCATGCTATAGTTTATGGTAGTCTGACTAAATGTTTCTTTTTAGGATCAGTAAAGCATCCATGTTGTTGCTTTTCAATATAGTAAAATTTCTGGAACAATTCTGAAAGGTTAAACAGTTCAAATCTTGTGGCTGAAAGCTGCTAAGATGCAGCAAAGTGATCTCTTTAAACCTAAAAGGCAGAGCAGCAGAGTTAAAAGATCCAGCTCAGCTTCGCAGCAATCTATTTACTGCACAAATAATCTTCAAGCATCATTAAATAATTTCCAAATATTTCTATCTAAACACAGATCTGAAAAAGCTGAACAAATATATCAATGATTTATGAGCTAGGGCTAGGAGGTAATGAAGAAGCGAAAGTCACTAAACCAGCTGCTTAATATCTAAATATATGAAGGTAAAACATCTGTGCTTTTGCAACAAAAAGGACACAAGATACTGTAGAACAACTCACACGGAGAAACCGTTCACTTTAAACAGATGTGTAATTGCATGAATATGAAAAGAAGTTAGTCCTTCACCCAGGTCGTGCTATGGTGGCAAGTGACTGCGTGACTCATTTGGTTCCGGTGGCTGTGTCAGGCCTCTTTTCTGGCTGTTGACTAACCGCTCCTTGTTATGCAAACACAGATGAATGTAACCCACAGAAGAACCTGCCCCCTAGCACCTCGGTGCCTTCAACTAATGAATTTTTAAAGACAGCATAAATCAAACTGCAGGTCAGATCAATAGTCCACATCACAGGGGCAGATTTTCACTCAAACGCTCCTTCCGTGTGACTGTCTTGTCAAGCATTCTTTCACTGCTGCCAAGCATAGTATTTGTAAAATGCGCTTTAAAAAGTTGTCGTTAGAGACAAATTGCACTGCACGAGTATCACCTCATATTTACGTTGTTCCTGAACTCTGAAATTAAATGGATGCATTACTAGTAGCACTATAAGAACAGTAGTAAAAACATACAGACCAAACTACTGGGAGAAGTAATGGTCTTTTGTTCATAAAAAAAACTTTCAAATATTAGTAATCCCATCACATTATCTGGATGACTATCCAGCATGGGATCATGTAAAGCAGCACCTTACAGGACATGAAGTTAAACATTTTATGAACATTTTGCTTTTACTTTTTTACTTAACATTATAATGAGCTATTGAAACATCCTTTTCTCTGATGTTAATGCTTTCTCCCTATCGAATACAACTATGCGAGTTCCTGCTTCATTGTCCTAAAGTTTCACAGATGCATATTGATCAATTTACCTCGCACAAAGATAAAAGGAGTCCAATCTGAGGAAGCAATTTCTCAGCTGTGAGCTGGAGCGATAAGAAATCGAGAAGGTAATCTCTTTGATCTAATTTGATTAAAATTAATCATAAATGCCATGATGCAAGGAGAAAAAAAAGAACAGGAACAAAAACAGCAAGGTAAAGTAGAAAGAAAGGTACCAATGTATAATTAAAAGGAAAAAACAGTATGACCTTAAGAAGCTGAGCCAAGACTGTACAGAAATAACTAATTAGTAAAAACAGAAGACAGATGTCTTATCTAGTAGCTGATATAACAAAACACTTCTGCCTGCGAGACAAATCTACCATGTGAAGTCAGAAGGAACAAAGCACAGGGGGGACCACATGTACGGTTCAAGAGCCAGAGGCTCTTTTTGATGCTGAACAAAGCTTAATTTCCACTGTGAGCTCATTCTTATTTTTTTCTGCTTTTATTTTAGAAGAATAAAAATAAACCTATGCACAATGTTCTACAGTACACAGTTGAAAAACTCTGGACTGGCTTCTTTCTGGCTCACAGAAACTATTTCAGGTTAGTAGTCAATCTTTAAAAGGGCATTATCAATTTACCAAAGTACCTTCTGATGAGTAAACCATAAAAGATAACATTTGCCTTTTCTATTTGAAAAAAAAAAACATTTAAATGTCTCACATTACACTAATTGTAATACCAAAGACTCCTCAGAAAATACAAAAAGTATTTTTACATTTATGATTTTGTTGAGGAAAAGCAAAAGAAAACCAGTTTCGTCATGAATTAGCTGAGACAGACCCAGGACAGAAGATGAAGAGGGGTAGGATAAAAAAGTTAAGAGGGAGAGGGTGAGTTGCAGATACAAGAGAGGAAGAAAGAAAGAAAGAAAGAAAGAAAGAAAGAAAGAAAACATCCCAGTCAACCTCCACACCCGCAGGATGGCAGAGAGAGGAAAAATAAGCATAGACAAAACAAAACCAAACAATGCGAACTGAGAACAACACCACAACCCACAAATAAATATATCAATGAAGCAACATCTTTACTGAAAAGGTAATGGTATCGATTATTACAAGACCTAGTTGTGGTAACCTCAGCCCAACGCGCAGAATCCCCTCTGAGTGCTCTTTTCTGTAAAAAGAGAGGGGTTTTTTTGATTTTTAGTCTGTCGGGGCCAGCCTATGCAGCCTTTTTTCACTTTCGCTAAACACTTAGTTTCTACATTTATTTGGTGTTTGCCCTCTCACTTCTTATTGCTGCGCTTTCTTGCTTCCAGATTTCTCCTGGATTGACATCACAGATCCAGACTAGACTAGATGATGCACTTTTTTACTTTGTGGTCCTGGTCAGTGTTCCTTGTGGACAACAAATGTGTGGCTGAGTGCTCATTGCTAGCATGTTTTTTTTTTGGTGTATGACAGGTGCCAATGATCCCCCTAGATCACATGGACACTTACGTTACCCTTATTTTGTCTTATTTTCTCGCATTCCTCCACTTTCCTTTGTTTGCTTGTGATTGTATTTGTTTTAAACTACTTTTGCCCGGGCAACACCCAGAAGGAAAAAAGCAGATGACTGGAGTTTACAGTTACCGTAGAAACCAATCCCCGCTGCAACATATGACATCATCAGGGCCATATGGCTGTGTATTGGCAGGTGCTGTCAATTGGACTGATTGCTGTCTTTGTTCCAGACCAGATAAAAGTCCAGTGGAACCACTCGTCTAGGAGTTACTTCCACCATAGTAGTCTCTACTTTCCTGAGCCTCATTTATGTGGTTTGGACAACCTAGTTTGAATGCTTTTTTAAACTGTTGTTCTCTAGTGGAAAGGTTACCTTAGACCATGGGTGTCCATTAGTGGTGTTAATGTGAAGCCTTTTGAACCAATGAAGCTTTCAATCCAATTGTATTGAAAAAAGGTTCATTGCTCGATGCTTCACAACTCTAGGAGGACATCTGCTGGTAAGGACATTGTATTGCAAATGTTTTCACAGCCAATTTCACTCTGTTGAAGATGAACTGTGGATTTAACTGGATGAATAAGTAAATAATTTAAAAAACCTCCCTGGGACCATGTATAAAAATGTCTGGTATTTTACACATGAAATTAAATCCAATGAAATCAGTACTCTTTGTGTGAATATTTAAGTTAAAATAATCATGGGGGATATGAAGGAGTCTCTCAACATTGATGGCATATGGTATTGTAAATTAGTTGGTGGTTACAAATAACGGACTGCACCTACAAAACAATTTTTTTAAAGGATGGCTTTTCATGGGATAAGTCTGTGATTAATTTATTCCACACATATTTACATTATGTGGTTTTTCAAATTATTATACTTTTCAGATTTCTGTTTAACATTGTTTGTAAATTAGAAGGCACAATACAATCATGTATCCCTACTTCCTCCCTAATACTTAAAGCTCACACAAAATTAGCATATTACAATGACAAAACAACTTTCTTTCACTTTTAGTTATATAGCGCCATTTCACAACAAATGTCATCTCAAGACACTTTAAAAGAAAAGTCATTTCAATACAATTATACAAACATTTAGTTTAAAGATTTCTATGTAAGGAATCCCAGCAGATTGCAATGAATCATTGACGTGAGGCTGTGCCCAGATCATGCAGACTCCAACCACTGCTATTCCTCAGCAATCCCTCATACTGAGCAAGCATGTAGCGACAGCGGACAGGAAAAGCTCCCCTTTAACAGGAAGAAACCGGAAAAACCTGGCCCAGTACAAGCTGTCATCTCCCACGACCATCTCGGGGTCTGAGAAGACAGAGAAGAGACAGCATGGAGGTTGCTCGGTCACTTTGAGCATCATCTGGACCGATGTTCCCCATCCAGCAGGGGACTTTATAGTTGAGCAGGGTACCAGACCATTCGGAGCTTCTATGGGGAGAAAAATACTGAGAGAAAACTGGGTTAACGATCGCAATAACGGCAGAAAAAATATATCTGGAGAGTAGTAGAAGAGAAAAGTAGAAGAGAGAAGAAAAGTGGTCAGTCTGTCCTCCAACAGTCTAAACCAATAGCAGCATAACTACAAAAATAGCTCAGGATAACCTAAGCCATTCTAACTATAAGCTTTGTAGTATTTCCTTATTTGAATGTGGTTTTGGAATAAATTAGTTAAAATAAATCAAACCTTTGGTTTCTTTTATTCTGTGCGTGTGTGTGTGTGTGTGTGTGTGTGTGTATGTGTGTGTGTGTGTGTGCGTGTGTGTGTGTGTGTGTGTGAATTATTGCAAAGAATTTATTTCCTTCAGATAAAGTATTTTGGGACAATCACTAATAATCAGTCTAAATATTAATAATAAGACAATTGGTTGTTAGCCTTTTTTAATTTGATATATATGTTTTGCCAGTTTGACAGAAACCCTCTAATAATTTGAAAAGATAATTAAATTAATAATCCCTAAATTATTAATTTAATATTCTTGGAATTACCTGATAGACCATAACATTTCCTTATCAATTTTTGATAATTACCCAAAACATATATCCATTTATTATAGATAGATTCATCATGTCTAGAATAGGGCCAGTAATCAGAGGGAACACTTGCTTAAATCATTTGGTTGGTATTGGGTCTAGCAAGTTGAGGGTTTAGTTGAAGATTTGTGATGATTCCGAAAGGTCAACAGAATCAAAAGTGTACAGACATAGACATGGTTCTGCAATTCTCTCTGATACTGCCTCATTTACTGAAAGAGAGTTAATCAGGTTTGGGAGAATGCCATTGATTTTATTTTTAATAGAATCTATTTTACTTATGAAGAATCCCATAAAGTCATCACTACTGAGAGAAGGGGGAATAGTTGGCTCAGCAGAGCTATGACTCTGTGTAAGTTTGGCAGCTGTACTAAAAAGAAACCTAGGATGTTTTTATTTACCTCTATTAACGAGAAATATGCTGTTCTAGCTTGTTTGAAGGGCGTTTTTTAAAGTAGTAGACTATTCTTCCAGGTTACAAAGGAATAATTTAAGTGTGTAGAGCGCCAATTTGAACTGCTCTTCAGTTTTCTAGTATTCTGCTTTAAAGTACGCAGCTCTGCACTAAACCAGGGAGCCAGTCTCCTATGGCTGATTACCTTCTTTTTTAAGGGGGCTAGTGTCTAGCGCCAAACGCAGTGAGGATGTAATACTTTGAACCAGACCATATATTTCTGAAGGGTTAGTGTTGGAATTACTGCCGTCCACGGTGGTATTCTGAGAAACATAGGGAAGCAAGAATGGAACAGATTCTTTAAAACTTGTTACAGCACTGTCTGATAAAGTTCTACTGTAATGGAATTTTCTTTCAGATTTTGGAACGTCGGTTAAAGTAAATTCAAAGGTTATCAGAAAATGGTCAGATAGGACTGGGTTATGTGGGAGGACTATTAATTCATCACACTCAATGCCGTACAATGTCTAAAGTGTGTTGATCAGAGTGTGTGGGTCCCTATTATTAGACTCCCCAATGGAGTCTAATAATATTAAAGGATGAAGTTAGGCTATCACTTTCAATATCCACATGAATATTGAAATCCCCTCCTATAATTACCTGATCAGTGTTTAAAACTAAATCGGATAAATAATCTGAGATCTGGTCCAAGAATTGAGAGTAGGGCCTGGTGGGGGATACAAAACCAATAACAAAAGTGGTTTTAATGTTTTGTTGCTTGGATGAGGAAAACCAGGGATTAGATGTTTAAAAGAGCTGTAGTTAATAATTGCTCTAGGGCAAATTTGCAAATCTGAATGAAAGATGGTTGCAACTCCTCCTCCTCGCCCAGTACCTCTAGGAATGTGAACATTTTCATAATTGGAAGGAGATGATCCATTTATAATTACAAAATCCTCCTGCTGCAACCAGGTTTCTGATAGGCAGAATACATCAATTTTATTATCATATATCAAGTCATTTACTAATAAATTCTTTGAGGAGAGGGATCTTATGTTTAGTAAACCGCATCTAACTGCCCTATTTCCTTGTTTGGTCAGAGTTGTATTTATTCTAATGAAATTTTCATAGTTTGCTTTTGTCAGGTTAACTTTTAGTCTATTTGATTTTGGCCGTGGGCAACACACTGGCTGCAGCCGAAACCACTAAATTGGTAAAAGGTCTTATGCCAAACCGGATGTGCGTCAGCGTCCGCCATAATAAGATGCATCCGAATTGGGCTTCCAGTTAGGAAGGAGTTAGGGAAAGTGGCCTGTATGCTAACTATCATAGCAACTTTAGCATAGGGACCTCTGATGCTAACTAACTGGCGATTAGGAGCTATGTGCCATCCCACAATCCCTTGCGCCACAAGACGTCATCAATACAAGGCGCCCGGCCCACCTCACGTAAAATAACGATAATTGCTGAAAGACGCACGCATGTGAGTCATAGACTGTAAAAATGAGTACAACAACCTCTTCCGAAGGTGGGAATGGCGAGCGAAGTGGTCGCGTTTTGCTGAAGTTGCTCACCGTCCCGGATTTGGTACCATGTAAGATTGTCTCCTTTTTTTTCTAATACCGAGACTGTATTATACTCACCCGTGAACAAGATGATAAATACCAAGAAGAATCCTCCTGCAGTAAAGTCCCTCTCATTTAAACATTTAGAAAGAGAGGCGGAGCATGACTATGCTATGCAAACGAAGCTTGCTAATTCCTCTGCTAAACGGGGAATAGAAAACTTAACGCCAACAGATACACCAGAAAAAAAACAACAGGAAAAAAAACCTAAAGACACACCAGAAGAAAGTGCATGTGACGCTTCGAAGAAAGAAATTTTGGCGGCTATTAATCAACTTGGACAACGGCTAAATGAACGTATGGACGATATTAGCTCTCAAATGCAACAACATAGTGCTATGCTAGCCTCGGTTGCAAAAACAACACAACTTAACTCAGAAGACATAGAGGTGTGCAAAAAAAAAATAAAGTCACTGGAGCAACAGGTTGACTCCCTCCTCACAGAGAAAGGGGACCTGAAGGAACGGCTGGTGGAACAAGAAAGATACAAAAGAAGATGGAGTCTTCGGATTAAAGGGAAAAAAGAAGACATAATGAGAACATCAGAGTAGACACCGTCAACCTGCTGTGCAAAGTGGCCCCAGACCTGGCTGACAAGATGGAGGACGCAGTGGACATCGTCCACAGGGTAGGAAGAAAGGTAGACAACAGGCACCGACAGGTTATCGTTCTCTTCTCCAAAAGAAACATCCGAGACGACATCTGGAAAAGAACAAAGTCATCAGCGGCGTGTAGAGAGGCGGGGGTCCGGTTTGCTGAGGATCTAACTAAGGATGATCTTCTAGCAAGGCAAGAGATGTGGCCCAAGATAGAGCAAGCGAGAAAGGAAGGGAAAACAGCAGGTTTCCGAGGTCCATATGGATACATCAATGGCAAGCGTATCGAGGTGACACCTAAAGGAGCGGGCTGAGTATAAAAAAAAAATAAAAAAAAAAAAAAAAAAAAGAGGGGGGACATTATGGGGAAAGACTGTTCTAAAAATGGGACGTTCACAGTTACTGCTTTACCTCCTTAACTGTTTTTTTTCCTGTTTTTTATGTGTTCAATGTTGCCATCTCAAAGTGTCATTTCTTGTTCATCGTTTAATGCAAGGGGTTTAAAAGACTCTGTCAAAAGAAAAGCCATCTTTCTTTTTTGTAAGGGACTAAGGTCTAATATTTTCCTTTTTCAAGAAACTCATTCCGATAAGTCTGATGTCAAATTTTGGTCCCAGCAATGGGGTGACAAAATTATCTTTAGTCATGGATCTAATCGCTCCGCAGGAGTTGCCATTTGTTTTCATAAATTTTATGGGGAAGTTGTGGCACAAAGGACAGATGATGAAGGTCACTGGGTAGCTTGTGTTTTGAAAATAGAAGAAGTCATTTTTATTTTGTTCAATGTGTATGGTTACAATAACGAACTTAGAAACAAAGCTTTGCTTTACAAAATTACAAATGTTATAGAGGAGCTGAAAACAACCTATTTTACTGATCTTGTAGTAGCAGGGGGGGATTTTAATACTGTTGCAGATGAATGGTTAGATCGGTGGCCCTCAAAATATACTCAGAGCCATCCAAATCCTATTATTGGTCAGTTCCTGAATGAAAATCATCTCTTGGATATGTGGAGAACAAGTAACCCTAACATTAGACAATTTACATGGTTAAAACCTAATGGAAACAATAAATCAAGAATAGATTACTGGTTAGTTTCTGCTCCCATAATGCAGTTTAAATTCTCTACTAATATCTCTGTAAACCCACTCAGCGATCATTGTGTAATAAGCATGACCATCTCTAATCAGACTTTTTCAAGGGTTAGGAAAGATTATTGGAAGTTTAACTCATCCCTCTTAAAGAATGAGGTTTATTGTCGTAAAATTAAAGAATTAATCTTAGACATTAACAAGGATACCAATCTATCCCGGTCACAAAAATGGGAATTTTTTAAATTCTCCGTAAGAAAATGCTCTATAGCGTTTGGTAAAAAACTAGAATTGGAAAAAAGAGAAAAGGAAAACCATTTGGTGAAAACTTTGCTTGATTACTATTCTAAATTGGATTGGTCAGATGATGATAAGATAGAAATTGCTAATGTACAGACTCAATTAGACCAGTTTTACCTTAACAAAGCCCAAGGTGCATTTATCAGATCACGGGCAAAGTGGATAGAGGATGGAGAAAAAAATTCAGCCTTTTTTAATAGGTTGGAAAAACGAAGACAGGAAAAAAACACAATTTCTTGTCTATTAATTAATGGTAAAGATTTTACAGATTCAAAATTAATAGCGAAAGAAATTTATAGATTTTATAGTAACATTTATTCTCCTTCTTACAATGAACAATATTCTAAAAAAATTTTTTTAACAATTGAGGATAAGATCCCAAAAATTGATGATCACTTCAAAAAGTTATGTGAAGAAGGTTTAAAATTAGCAGAATTGGATGAAGTTATTAAAAAAATGGCATCTGACCGTTCACCTGGTCCAGATGGATTGACTGCTAATTTCTATAATAAGCCTGTGAATATTCTCATTCATCCAGGTCATGGTTATCTCACTTGATTGAAATTTCCTTGAGATGGCTAATTTCTATAAGCATTTTTGGGAAGAAATAAAAGTTTTACTATTTGATGCAATAATAGAGAGTATTGATCAAAAATAATTGTTGATAACGATGAAACAAGGGTTAATAAAACTAATACCCAAACCGGAGAAAGACAAACGAATATTAAATAATTTAAGGCCTATTACTCTTCTCAATACAGACTATAAACTCCTCACCAGGGCATTGGCATCTAGATTAAAAGTAGGTCTCTCCAAAATCATAAGTAACTCACAGTCAGGATTCATGAAAGGTAGACTAATCCATAATAATATTAGATTGGTTTTAGATCTCATAGATTACAGTGAGTTGGTGGAAGATGATGCTTATATTTTATTCCTTGATTTTCAAAAAGCCTTTGATTCGGTTGAACATTCGTTCATTTATGACGCATTAAAATATTTTGGATTCGGAGAATATTTTTTGGAAATAATAAAAATATTACATACAGATATTAGTAGCTGTGTTTCCCTCCCTGAGGGCACAGCCCCAAGTTTCAAAATAGGAAGAGGCATAAGACAAGGTTGCAGTTTATCTCCGCTGTTGTTTATTATAGTCGCTGAGTTATTGTCCATCTGGTTAAAAAACTCAGAAATTGAAGGCATCAATGTAGATGGAAAACAAATACTTATTAGTCAATTAGCGGATGACACGACACTGTTTTTAAAAAATAAGGATCAAATACCGGTTGCCCTTCAAAAGGTGAAATTATTCTCCCAGGCTTCAGGCCTAACACTTAACCTTAATAAATGCGAACTTTTAAGTATTCATGACAGCTCAGAAACTATGTTGTATAACATCCCAGTGAAAAAGGAAGTCCGTTATTTAGGGATATGGGTTTCTAAAGACTCTAAATCTAGTAATAGCAAGAACATCCAGCAGCCAATTGAAAAATCCAGAAAAATATTAAATAATTGGTTACAGAGAGACCTAACATTATTTGGGAGATCAGTATTGACAAAAACTGAATTTATTTCCAGACTAATATACCCCTCATACTCGTTACCACTCTCAATTAAAAACCTAAAAGAAATAAACTCCCTGATCTTTAACTTTATTTGGAAAAATAAACACCATTATATTAGAAAAGCAGACATGATTAAAAAATACGAGGAGGGAGGAATAAATGCAATTGATTTTAAGGTCATGGATGGCGTACTTAAACTAAAATGGCTTCAGTCCTTTTTAAGCTGTAGTGAAGACATTTGGTTCTCTTTACCTAAATTTGTGTTTAAAAAATTAGGTGGCATAGACTTCCTATTGACATGTGATTTTGAAGTTTCTAGGTTACCTGTGAAACTCTCTGCCTTCCACCAACAAGTGCTACTCTACTGGAAAATGGTTTACAAACATAACTTTAGTCCACATAACGTACCGCTATGGAATAATAGAGTGATTCTAAGAAGGAGGAAATCAATATTTTTGGAAGGATGGATGGATAAACAAATTTGGTCCGTTGTTCATCTAATGAATGAGGAAGGAAATCTATTAAAATATGAGGAATTTAGCAATAAATATAAAATAATATGTACTCTGGAGGACTACAGAAATGTGGTTGTCTACATTCCAATGGCTATGATCAATATAATAAGGAATAATTTGGATCAGTCCCAGAACCCGAGATTGCATCAAACAAAGATTAATGGCATAAACTTTAGGGACAAAAAATGCAATAACCGCTTTCTGAGGAAACTACTAAGTGATGAGTTCTTTCCCGGGTCATCTAAAAGAACGTATTATTTTAAAAACTTAAACAAACAAGAAATTCAATCAATTAGAACAAAATTTTTTACATTTCCAATTCCTCCTAAATGGAAAGAAATCCATTTTAAAATGGTAAATGAAATTTATCCTTCACAAGAATTCATTAACAAAATATTCAAATTTGAAACGGAGAAGTGTTGTTTTTGTAAATCATTGTCTGAATCAACAGAACATCTTTTTTTCGAGTGCGAGATTGTACATAAGTTGTGGAAGGAAATACATAACTGGCTGATTTCTAAGTCGATTCAAATAGATTTTTTTTCCTGGTGTGGGATCAAATATGGACTATTATTGAGAAATAAAAAAGTTGAATATTTAATTAACAATATCATACTGTTGACAAAATTCTACATTCACAAATGTCGTTTCACAAAATCTCTTCCAATTGTGAATGCATTAAAAAATGACTTTAATTTATTTTGTAAATCTTTAAAAAAAATTGATACAGTCCCTGCAATTAATCTATTCTCACTTATATCAGAAAGTCAGTTGATATGAACCTCAGATGTTTGTGAATTTTAGTTGTTAAGTTGGTTAATGATTTTATTTATTTCTGTTTACTTGTTTGATTTTTTTTGCTTTTTAGTTTACATTTTATATTCTGAAATGTTCAAGACAATGTTTTTGCAAGTCTTTTGCTAACTGCATTGTAGTTAGGGAGGATTAGTTTCTTCTCAGAATTTTTCTGTAATAAGGTTCAAGGTGAAATTGTCGTTTGTTATGTGGTATGTCTTTATGTTATGTATTGTTTTGAAGTCTTAAATAAATGTTACAAAAAAAAAAAAAAAAAAAAAAAACCTCTTCCGAAGGTTTATTTTGATATGCGTTATTCATGTGCGTTTAGGTCGCGTGATGACGTCGGGTAGAAAGGCTGTTCGAAATAGGCACATTCGCGAACGGCTCCCTAGACTAGTAGCCATAGTGTTCTCACTGTTGACCCGGGACTGTCTCAATGGGGTATTGAGTGGGTAACAGTACAGAAGCTGCAGAGAGTTGGGTTTAACTAAGACTCTGCTTCCTGGTCTGGACCCTGGTATGTCCGTGTTTTGAAGGACTAATAAATAGTAACTTAATTTGACTTTTTAATGTTAAAAGATTGTTTATGTACAAGTTGGGTTAATGTTCAGTTGGACATTTTATTTTATTTATACGTGGTTTGACAAAAGCGTTGACTGTATTAATTAAGCCGTGAAGAAAGCATTGCTAGCTGACTGATTATACTAGGCCTGGTGTTTTTAAAAGGTTGCCAGCATTATTATTTAAGTCATTATAGTGCCTGAATTAAGCTATGACAGTCCTAAATCTATGTAACATCCACATAAAATATACATTTCACTGTGTAGTGCATTTGAGCATTAGAAGATTAAAATTAACTGCTTACCAGAAATTTATTCCAGATCAGATGCGATGCTGTGTGTCAGGCTGTCTGCACCACACAATGGTCTACCGGTCAACTAAAAATCCATGAATTTGAGCTCTTTTTTCCTGGTCAACTATAAATTTTCCGGTCAACACAAAATCAATGACTTTTCAATCATCATTCAGTAAACCAAATATCAACACGCCATCAATAATGGGGAAAACTATAATTCAACATTGTCTCAATATCACTGCTGTCAATCTCGTGAGTCATCAGTTGGGCAAGGGTGATTCAACATCTTTTTAGCATCAAGATCTATTCTGATGATTCAGATGAAAAATCACTATCTTTTCAATGTCAGGTTGCTATCTGGGAGGTGACTTGAATCAACAGTTCATAATGCTGTTAATAGTTAATACTGTTGATAAAATGCTGTTTTGCTTATTCTAAGCATAGTAGGGGCTCGGAATTGAAAAACTGAGATTCTTCTTTTTTTTTTTATATAGTATTGTTCATATAATTTTTTTAGTCATCTGGTTAATTTTATTTGTATAGCACACTTTCAACAGGGCAATTCAAGGTGCTTTACATGATTAAGACAGGTTCACAGCATAAATCAGTTTGATGATTAGAATACAAATGAGCAGTTGCAATAAGAAAATAATCAAGAAAATACAACAATGTAGGGACAAGTGAGTAAAAAACACAGTTTTAGTTCATTAACTGATCTTGCTGAAGAAAGCTCACAGTTTTTAACACAAGAAAGCATTTACAGTAAATAAGTCAATAATTCGTTTGACAATTAAAAACAAGCAAGTAAAAACAGTTACTCATGTTCCAGCAATCTCCCCAGCATGGCAAAGTTCTGCAGAGGCCTGCTAACGAGCCAATATTTGATTCAGGTGCAATGAACCACGGAGAGAAGTAAAAAAAAAATTATAGCGGCCTTCAAGGACCAAGTTTGGGCACCCCTGCCATAGACCATAAGTGTTGAGAACAACTTTGTATTTTTTTACTATGGATTAAACTTTTTTTGTTTAGTTAACTTTTAAGTTTTTTTACTGGTAGTGCTTTGTATTTAGTTCGACACTACCTTCCTTGGTTAAGTGGCATGTTTTTTGTTACTTTTAATACCTTGTTCCAGCCTAGAAAGGAAAAACTCCCACCTGTAAACTAACCTTTGTTGTATTTTTATTTCTTTTAATGTTCTCCAGAGCCGTGTCTAGGATAATTTCTTGGTTGTCCCCGACCCTTAAATCTGTACACCTTAGAATTAATTCTGGGTTTGTTTCAATAAATATGATTGTAAACCCTTTTTACCCTGTTGTCCTCTTCTCCTTTTACCCTTTCTCCTTACCTGTTGAACAAGCAAAAAACTATTTTAAAAAAAGAGTTAGAGTTCATCTATAAAACTGAGGGAAACTAAAGACTGTCTCTTTTGTTGCAGTGTTTTTTGTGAGACTGCAGTTGTCATTACATTAAAAAGTATACTTATTGTCTTAGAATCTAATTTAGTATTTTTGTGTATTTTCTAATTAAATTAAAACCGTCAAACTTTGTTTTCTTTTCAGATTGTTTCCTCAGTATTAAAATGTATCGATATCAGTTACTTAAGCATAGCAAAGAAAAACCAGAAGGACTATAAAGCATTTTTTTTTCTATTATTCATAACCCATCCCTCCAAGTAATATAAACTAGTGCTTAGCTCCCCCCTTAGTTGGTTTTCAATTGAATCCCTGACAACCTGTCAATAAATGCAGACATAAAATTATTTATTTTATTTATTTACTTTTTGGGATGGTGCTTCAAGGTTACAGAGTCTAAACGGATGAAATGCCTTCAGATCTAAATGTCGGAAATGTCCCAGATTTTTCAATGGATATCTTATAACTTATTAATGTATATAATAATGCGACACATTTATAGTAGATTGTGATGGACTGGCGACCTGTCCAGGGTGTACCTCGCCTCTCGCCCATTGACAGCTGGAGATAAGCACCAGCCTTGTGAAAAGCTTGTGAATATTCTCATTCATCCAGGTCATGTTTATCTCAAGGAAATTTCAATCAAACGCAACTGGACTTGGTAATTTGTCTTGGAAGACGTTTCACCTCTTATCCAAGAGGCTTCATCAGTTCATGCTCGCTGCTGACCAGGCTGGGACTGGTCCAACTAACTGGTGTGGAGACTCAGCTATTTAACCTCTTGAACAAGAATCATTATGTCATTGGATCCTTTGTGCTCCATGTCTTAACGACGGTCGTTGGCGTGCCGCCTATTGGTGGAGGTTAGGTTTCGGCTTCATTAGTGCCCTATTGTGTTATAACGACAGTCGTTGGAGTCACAGTTGTTTCTGTTATTAGAGGCTAATTTGTTTGAATCTTCTAGGGAGGGATGAAAGGGCAGCATTGTAAATTGGAGATAGGTGATGTCTCAGGCCTCCTCCTCTGTTTAGCGATGGTTTCTCTACTTTTACATAGATGGCTTCTTTTACTCCTCTTTCAAACCATCTGTCCTCTCTGTCTAATATCTGGACATTGCTGTCCTCAAAGGAGTGGGCTTTCTCCTTGAGATGTAAATGAACAGCAGAGTCCATGCCTGAGGAGTTAGCTCTCCTGTGTTGGGCCATGCGTTTGTACAGTGGTTGTTTGGTTTCACCAATGTAGAGGTCCTTGCATTCTTCATTGCATTGGATTGCATACACCAGGTTGCTTTTGTGTGTGTGTGGTGTTCTGTCCTTGGGATGTACTAGTCTCTGTCTGAGTGTGTTGCTGGGTTTGAAATACACAGGGATACTGTGTTTGTTAAAAATCCTCCTGAGTTTTTCAGAAATCCCAGACACATATGGAATGACTACATTGTTTCGTTTGTTTTCTTTTTCTTTTTCAACCACTTTGTTGGCTTTCCTTCTGGAATTAGCTGCAGTTTTCACAAAAGTCCAGCTGGGGTAACCACAAGTTGTGAGGGTGTCTCTCACGTGCTTGCGTTCTTCCCCTTGGGCCTGTGAGCTGGTGGGTATGTTATCAGCTCTGTGTTGCAGGGTCCTGATAACACTAAGCTTGTGTTCCAGTGGGTGGTGTGAGTCAAAAAGTAGGTATTGGTCTGTGTGTGTGGGTTTTCTGTATACCCCAATGTGGAGCCTTCTGTCCTTTCTCCTCTGGACGACACAATCTAAAAAGGGCAAACTATTGTCCTTGACATCTTCTCTGGTGAATTTGATGTTTCTGTCCACTGAGTTTATGTGTTCAGTAAAGGCTTGCACCTCTTTGGTTTTGATTTTAACCCATGTGTCATCTACGTATCTGAACCAGTGGCTAGGTGTTGTTCCTTCAAAGGAGTTCAAAGCTCTGCACTCTACCTCCTCCATGTATAAATTTGCCACAATACCAGCACCAGCCCCCCTGCGACCCCTTGAGGACTAAGCTGTTCAGAAAATGGATGGATGGATTTATAGTAGAAATAAATTATGCCTATGAAGTCTCAGTTCAGCTTCACTCCTTTTACAGCATCTTTCAGCTGCTTTCAATGAGCAAGCCAACCTGTTCCACTCCATATTGCAGAGAGAGATTGCGGCTGGCTATAGTGGAGCTTCACATTTACTCTGGCTCATATACTGCTACTTAAAGAACACAAATAATCTTCATATGTTAGAATGTTGTAGTCGCAAACAGCCTCCAATAATCCACTGCCAAAGAACCACAGTGAAAACATTTGCTCTGTTTGCCTGCCAAGAAAGGGATTTTTGCAGCTCCAAGGAGACAGAGAGGAGCAAAATAAAGAAGCAGAGCTGTTTAACTAAAAGCATCCTGCATTGTTTGATTCTCAAGGACATTTCTTTCCTATCCGGCACCCAGTCCTGCACTTTTTGTCTGAAGTCCACCCCACTCAGCCCTGCTGTGGTGTTCTGAGCTGCAGAGAGCAACCCACAATCCCATCTGCTTGTCGAAAGGAAAAGCTTGTAAGCCTCTGGAGCAGCAGGGATTGAAGATCCCTGGGGTAAAGCCTAGGACATTCAGAAAAGCTCTATAGCTTCACTTTTGTTATTTTTTTTCTTTTAGCTCAGTTCCAAAAGTTGCAAGTTTTAAAGCAGCTCTTCACACAAAATTGACCTAAAGATTGAAAGCTGAGAACCAAGCAGATGAGGCTTTGAAAATAAAGATCCTTTAGAAGAAAAAAAACACACAATATGTATATTCACTGTACATCTAACACAATAAAATATTTCTATAGTTATAAAACTAGTTATAAAATATAAAATCTCTAAGCCGTTCCCTAGATTTTCCATCCTTGGCACCTTTTAGTCTAACAATAAAAGTTTTCATTTATTCTAGCAACTTGAACAAGAAAGTTGTTTTTTTCAGGATCCAGTTTCTACAGTGGGGTCAAAAAAGTATTTGGCGGCCACTGTTAGTCCAAGCGGTACAACTTGAAAAGATGACAGAGATCTGTCATTTTTATCACAAATCTTCAACCATGAGACAAAATCGTGAAATCACATTATGATTTTTAAAGAATTTACTTGTGTAATGGTGCAGAAAATAAGTATTTAGTAGCGCTGTGTTGAAAAAAATTGGGAACTCAATTCTGAATTGATTCTCATAAAAATATATTCAGTTATATTTGCAAATTCAAAAATGATTCATGAAAAATATTATTTTTTCAGAATAGTTTGCCTTTTTTATAGCTAAAATTGAAAGGAAAAGTACAGACGGCCATTTAAAGTCTTGTGTCTGAAAGAGTTAATACAGTTTCCCCCAGTGAACCCAGTGTCCTTGAATTAAAGGCATATAGTTAAGATAACAACTCAAAACAAGTTTTTAATAGCACTGACCCATATCAATACTGAATTGTATCAGATTGAAAACCGATCAAATCGGATCAGATAGCAATAATCGACTCTGACTAGAGAATCAGAATTCAATCAATTCTTGAATTTTTTATCAGTACCCAGCCCTAGTATGTATATATAAATTCTAACCTCAGTACTTTGTAATGTAACCTTGGTTGGCAATAACAGAGGTCAAATGTTTCTTGTAGGTCTTCACCAGGTTTTCAAACACTGTAGCTAATATTTTGGCCTATTCTTCCATGCAAATTTTCTCTAGAGCTGAGATGTTTTGGTGGTCTTGCAAGGCAACATTGACTTAACTCCCTTCACAGACTGTTTTATTGACCTCCTCCTTCAACTCCAAACAGACCTCTACCCGAATGATGTGCCCCCTTTCCTTACCCTGGGCTCTGTCAAAGCCCAGGGTAAGCCTCCTCTTTGCTGAGAGGCTAATTTTTCTGTTTTGTTCCACCAATACACGAAATGAAGAAAATGCACCCAAAAACACCCCAAAAATATGTCATTCCGCAAATGTAATCCTTAATTCTACAAAATGTTACTAATCTGACAAATATCAAACACAGCAACATTCTTAACAAAGGGAAAGACAGACAACAGGCTGTCATTTTAACTGATGTCAGAATCATAGCTCAAAGCAGCGCTGTCTCATTTTGTTAAATTTCAAGTTTCACTGTTTCTTTCAGTCTTCCACTTGTCTCCTCCTCACCTTTTCCTTTTAAAGCTCAGATGGGAGGAAGTTAAAGAATGAAGCAACAAAATATATGCAAGCAAAGTAAGGAAATAACTCCACATTCATTCAGTTTAGCTTAATATCTAAGAATTATTTTCTCAGATGATGTAGTTCAGATGGATTCTTCTTCAACAAATTTGTTAAGGTAGTTCAAGCAACTCATTAGAATGCCTTCTGGGTACCTCCCTTTTGAGGTTTTCCAGGTACATCCCACTAGGAGGAGACCCCAGGGAAGATCCAAAAACTTCCTGGAGAGGCTAAATATCCCATTATCCCAGGAATGCCTTGGGATAAGGCTTATTACTTTTAAATACTAATCCGATTACTGATTACCTATTACTCCTTTCCAAAACTAACCTAGATACTTTATTGAATACTCACAACTGAATACACCTTCCAAAAGTAACCTAGTTACTTTACTGATTATTTTAAAAGTAACAAAGTTAGATTACAGGTTACTTTGTTGTTTACTTTCAGCAGCTGCCAAAAAAAAGGTACAGTTTAGCGGTAAGGCTGGGCATGTGCTTGTTTTTTAACCTAGTGTAACCTCGCATTGACACCAGCAACAGGCTGCGTATTGGGCACGTACTTGCTTGCGCACTGCGTAGACATATATAAAGACTAGACCCTGCATTAGCGGAAGCAGCAAATGCGCCCGCCATCTTGGACCGGTGGTCCCCTCTGCAGTCAAACCAAAACAACAGCAGGTGTAGCTACAAGATGCCTGAGTACTCTGGGATGTATTCTTTTTCTAATCAACAGACCATTGAGAGTTAGGGCTTGGGAGATTACCTTTCAAGTAAGACTGAACATTGTATTGTTTGAATTTTGTAAATATATCATTACTCTGTTTTTATTGTTCACCAGCAAAATCTTGCTTGCTAGCTAATGTTAGCTACATTTTTAGTGCCAGTCTTCCCAGCTGTGTAAATTAACTGAAACTTTATCATATAAAACAAAACACTGACTTAGCGTACAAAAGATGGAGGCAAGGCAAAGCAGTTTTATTTACATAGGACACTTTCAACACAGGGCAACTCAAGGTGCTTAGGAATGCTGCTGTAGAAATAAAACTAATATGAATGGTAAAAGATATGTCTCATATCTCATACCCTCCCATTTGACGGTAGAAAACTTTGTAAACAACCTTACTGATAATTTCATCGGCTATGGTTTAATGGCAACCGAAATTCTAAAGTTTTAAGGAATCTGAGGCAAGAATTAATAGGGAAAATATAAATAAAATAGGAAGGAATAAATACGAACAATATAGGAAGAAATTAGCATGCTTTTCTTTTTAATTTAACAGTAAAAGCAGACCAGAAACATGGGAAGTAAAATCGTGCATTGTCTAGCCTGGATCTGCAACATCACTGCTGGAGAAATCAGAAAGTGAGAGGGCGCAGCAGGAGAAGTGAAAGAGCTCAGTACAGAAACGCGAGAGGGCGCACTTAAGATAAGCAATTGTAGGAAGAAAAAAATGTAGCGTATGGAACGTTTTGCAAAAGTGACAATAGATTTTGGAAATGTGAGAGAAAACTGTTTGTATATGTCCCGGTTACAAAATTGCTGTGCTCATGATAACTGTTTTACTTGCCACGGTATCATTTTACCCTCTCCTCAACCTGTTTTATGGTCATTATTTTTTGAATTGCGTCCTCATCTTAAAGAAAGTAACCTGACACCATACAGAATGCTGTGTTACCAAGCCCTGACTCTTATCAAACCACAAAAGAGAGCAAATGACTCAAACAGATGTCGTAACAAGGAGCGGTGGAGGAAATTGTCCCAAAAAAAGTAGTTCACTAAGAGGTAGATGTTGCATCCCGTTTTGAACCCATATAGGACGTACTTCAACACTAAATGTAACAATGAAAAAAACACAAAAAATACTACGATCAGTGAAGTCTATCTATCCATCTATCTATCTATCTATCTATCTATCTATCTATCTATCTATCTATCTATCTATCTATCGTCATAAAGTGATTTTCATAAAAAGATTGCAACTCAAAGTGCTTTACAGATTAAAAATGACCCTCCTGCATACCACATCCCACCCCCAGATACCCCCTTCTTTCAACCCATCCCCTATGTGCAGACACATAGAGCAACATTAAAAAGGACAATAAAACGGACATTAAGCTGAGTACAGATATCAGTATTCTTCCCATAGGCTTCATATCACATTTTAATGCAGGCTGTTTTCTGCAAAACATAATTATTTTTCAACTTGATGGGCATTAAAAAATCAAATTGTTTACAGATCAACTTTAGAAGACACCACTGCAGTCTGATTCAAAAAATATATATACATAAGTAATCAAAAAATAAAGCAGAATGCTCATAACTATATGGATGACAACTTTTATCTTAGAGTGTATGAAACCAAGGTCAAACTCCTTGCTTGTGTGTACAGACTTGGCTGTCTAAATTAATCCAGATTATATGACATATATCTTTTACATTTTTTCATTTAATCAGTATGCGCATTAAACATATGACTAAGAAAACTGGAATATCAAATTTTAGATTTACCCTGATGAGAACTGCATTTGAACAAGTTACAGTTCCAGTGTGCCATCTTTGTTAAGAAATCACTTTCATATGTCTGCAAAACATATTCTTGCTTTGTTGAAATGGCCAAAAACATTTCTAAATGTATTGATATTTAAGCATAGTTTCTTATAATCATACATTAACTGATTATCAACTCTTGGTTATTAATTTGGCTTAATATTCATTATTATTATTTATTAATATTAATTAATTAATAACTGCCATAAATATCCGCTCAGAATTTTTACATTATTCCCTAATGATAACAGTGTGCTTGGAATTTTATATTTAAGAAAATAGGAGGTCTAAAAATATTACTTTTATCAGATTTTGATATAAATAAACTGCCCACTAAATTGTCTGAGTTCCACAAACAAGTTTTGATGTATTGGAAGCTGTTATATGTACATAATTATTCCCCACATTCTACTTTAATTTGGAACAACAAGTATATTTTATTTCGACATGTTTTGTTTTATGAAGAATGGATGAACAGAAACATAAGGCATATTGTGCACTTGATGAAAAATTATGATCTATCAAGTTATAATGAATTTTGTCTAAAATATAACTTCAGCCCTCTTAGATCAGATTTCACGAGATTATTAAAAGCGCTTCCAAATGAATTTATATTCCAATACAGAAATATTATCAAACACCAAACCATAAACCCAGAGTTAAGCTCCATTTCCCTCCGACGTATATCCCTCACTGACCAAGTGTACAAACCAATTTATTATACATTGTTTTACTGATAAACTAATTCCCTTTAAAATTAACAAGAACAATATAATTTACTAATTTGCAAAACATTCAGTTGACAAACACAATAGAACACAATATTTAAAACTTCCTATTCAACCAAAAGTCAAAGAAACACATTTTAAAATCCTAAATGATGTTTATCCTTCTAAGGAACTGTTGAGAAAAAACTTTAACATTGAAGATCAAACATATAGTTTTTCTAGAAACAATGTGGAAACAACAGATCATATATTCTTCAAATGCACAAAGACACAGATATCTTGGAACTTTTTTCAAGACTGGATAAAACCTCAAATTGAAATCCCACTCCCTATCTCAAGAGACGACGTCACCTTTGAGACTCTTTTTCGAAACAAGAACAAATAACTCTAAAATCCCTAAATCTTATAAAAGATAATGTATATGAGCCTACGTATAATTTTCTGTGTATTCTTTCAAGAAATATACAATAATCCCTTGTTTTACATTTTTTTTCTTTTTCTTCTCTCCTTAATACTTGTTCAAACATCTGTATGTACGGTAAGCAGAATTACATGTTTGCCTTACTTGTTCTGTAAATGGAAATGTAAATAAACATTTTTTTAAAAACGTGTGCTTGGATTAAATGCTATAACCTCCTGCTATAAAAAAGTTTCCTAAGAAGTCAAAGACAGCTCCACCTACATTGCCGCTGCAGTTTCAGTGCGCGTTCACGTCTCAGGTCTGGGGGATGTTGGTGCCGTCTCCGCGCTCCCGCCGCCGGAGTAAAAACTATTTTGTTTGGGAAACGACACAAAAAAAAAAGCAAAATGTACAGGTAAGTTTCTGAAAATACCTTTATCAATCTGTTTTAAATCAAACGTAACTTTTACACACAGCTTTAAAAGTTTTTGCAGAGTTTACATCAAGAAATTTTTGTTGGAAAAACTCAATATGGGGACGTGTGTCTTTCACTTCATTGCTTCACTGGGATGGGGGATGCTTGGTGTATGTGCGTTTTGTGTGTTTAATAGTTTTTATTTATTTATTTAAATAGCTGCTTAGTTTTGGTCGTTTCTTCTGTATCCATACTTATATCAGATAGGTGATACATTTTAAATTGCACCAGATTTTATTTGTTTTTCGGGGTTGGATGTTGAGTGACTACTTTCCTCTCTTTTGTCTGAAGCAGCTCCACACAACACCCATGTATATAAATGTGATTATTTTATTTATTTATTTATTTTTTTTTACTACACCACAGCAGTCAAGAAAAAGCAAAACAGTCTAATAAAAAAATAATATTTTATACTGTTTTTGCAAGCACGTCATTGTTTATTTCATCTCTTAATCTCTTCTGCTGTGTAAAAGTTTTTTTGTTGTTGTACATATCACACGAATGACAACACATAAGCCTACTTCTGATTTAACAACTTCTTTTTGCAGAGGTATGAGAACATTTTACCACACTACTGGTCTGTGAAAATGAAAAAGTTCTCAAACTGGTCAAAGCCCTTTAAGACACTGCAAGTTGAACACATATTAATCAGATTAAAGAATTACAGCATTCCATGGTGTAATCTCATACAGTCATCCAAGCAAAAATGTAGGTTTACCATGTTATAAAATTAGAAGTTTAGGCATGCAGCTGGTGCTAAATTTGCACCTGGAACATTTTATATTACTGCTGTATAAATTATACCCTGATTAATCATTTCAACTCTTTTTTTTAACTTTTACTGAGACATATAATCGGAATAGTTAAACTGATAAACAACCTTTCGTAATATAAAAAGGTGCAATAACTTTATTGCTTAATAGAGAAAACACTTAAACTGATATTTCAGCATTCCGTCTTCATTGGAGTCTGTCAGCATCCCAAATTCTGACTCAGCAGAATTTACTCATCCTACCTTAAATCAGTTCTCCAGATCTATAAGATGGTGATTACATGGGTAATCCACAGCTGTCTTCGGGTCAACTCAGATTTTCAGTCAGATTTAGTTCTGAACACCATTTAAAACCGTCATTATTTTGATGATATGGATATATTTTTGGGCTCGGTGTGATGAAAAAGAACCCCCCTCTTCAGCTTTCAAAATGACACTTCAAGGTTTTGCCTCAAAGTTTATCTGGTAGTTGTAAATGTTAATTCAATAAACACTGACAAACACTCAAGTTGTGGGAAGAAAATTAACCCCAGATCAGGATGCTGCCATCGCGCTGTTTTAATCTGTGCTTTTGCTAATGTTTGGGTTTGTTTCAGTGTCGAATTTACCATTATAATTGACCAAAAGATTGGATTCAAAGGACCATAACAAATAGTCAAACCAGATTTCAGAAGATGTAAACAGGCTTTGATGTATGCTTTTTGAGGAAAATACTTCTGTTTCCAGCCCTACTCATTTTTTGCAGACAGATACAGAATGTACTTGGCTTTTCAGTTTGGCTTTCATCTTCCTGGCAGCCTCCATGACCACTTTCTTTCTTTCTTGTCTTTTCATCATTTTGAAGAATAATATCAATGTTTTCTCAATTTACTGACAACTGTCTTCAGTGTTCCAATAAGTATAAACTATTAAATTAAAATGGTGCTTCAAGTTGTTGCATGTGCAATAAAAAAAACAAAAAAAAAACATGGTCATTACATTTTTAAAATCCTCACACAAATTTTATTTCAATTTTAATGTGTGCATGTTTTTTATATGATTATCTGTCATGGTCTCAATGATTACATCATAGATTCAACACTTTTGAGAACTACCAATACGGTTTGAAATAGAAGATGCATAAACTACTGCTTCTGAAATCAGATGGGAAACAGAAAAATTTAGTTTTGGTCCAATACTGCAGGTTTGATTGAAGTTTGTTATTAAAGGTTTTACACGGAGTACAAACATTGTTTATCCAAACTGTATTTAAAGCTCTTGACTTTATGAGTCAATAATTATTTTGATGTTGATTGTTTTGTTTTAACCACAATAACGAATTGTTCCGATTAAACTGTAAAACAACAGACTAGGCACCCTTCAAGTACTTCATGTGTGTCATATTTAGAGCTGCAGATGGTTTTTTTTCCTCTCTATGGGATCAGCGTTATATTTTGTCTTAGCGGAACTAACATTTTTGTCAGAAATATGCCAAAGTGGCGTGATAATGTCACCTCTCTCAAGCTGAAGATAACTATTATATTCTTCTCCACAGCTGAGCATCTATCTGTGAGTTAAGCTCAGACAATCAGCCAAATCATTGATTGGACTCCTACATTCTTGACGAGTTGGTGCCATCATACACTGTGGGACTTCGGGTTTGCCATGGAGACAGTGGTGATCGTGGCCATAGGGGTGTTGGCCAGCATCTTCCTGGCCTCCTTTGTTGCTCTGGTGATGGTGTGCAGACATCGTTACTGCCACCCTCATGACCTGCTGCACCACTTCGACTCAAAGTCAGTAAATCAGAACAATGTATCTTCACAACATGCAACATTAATATGAATACATCAGCTTTTTGTACAGCTTGTGCTTTCAAAGCAGAAGAATTAACACAAAACAAAGGTTTAGCATTGGATTTATCATCACTTAACCTGCATTCAGGTATTTACCATACCTTAAAGATAGGGATGCTCCGATCAGGTTTCAGGCTGCCGATCATTGATACCGATCAGCCAAGATGCCAATCATTGTTGATCACCGATAGCAGTCAATAGTTTGGCTGTAAAGTTTTCATTTAGGTATGGTGAGTGCTACTGCATGTGTTAAATGATTTGGAAAAAGAGACAATAAAAATTACCTTAATTTATAAAAAACATGGTTTTACTTTTTTAAGAGAAAAAAATAAATAAAATCTTTGCAAGTGCAATGCAGCAATTACAAATGTCAGCTGAAGAACACTTCAAATTATGTAATATTCGTAATACAATCTATTAGATATTTGGTTAACTTTCTGACTGTCACGCTCATATGGGTGAGTGTTTCCAAGCGTAGGCTGCCGTCTGACTGTTGCTGCATTAGCTGCCTTCTTTTCGTTCTCTGCGGTGAGCCTCGAAAACTCACCGTGCTCCGTCAAGTGTTTAATCTTTAAATGTCTGATGAAATTCGTTGTGTTGAAGCTTTTAGACGTGTTTCCTCCACGGGGTATGTTTTCGTTGCAAGTTTTGCAAGACGCAAACTTAATATCATTCTCACAGACCGAAAAAAAGTTCCACTCCAGGGGGCAGTAGTTTTCCCAAATCCTATCCGCTCAGAGTAACTTTCTATCCTCTAACTTCAACATGCAGCAGTGATAGAGATTGTAAAAGCAAGCGAGCAAAACACGCTTTGACAATTAATGATGCGAACACAGCTCTGAGGGAATAAATGCTGTTTTTGATATTAAACACAGGTCGCACAAGTGATGTTTGAGCTTTTTTTTTTTGTCGCAGATAGTGATGTTACAGCTCTTGAAACTCCGTTTTCATCCGTCCACACGCAGATACTGAAAACGGAGCAAACGCAGATCTCCACTTTGGCCAGAGTTTTTAAAAACATTTGTTTTTTGGTGCCGAAAATCTGCGTTTATCTGTGGATTACAGGCCAAACCGTTGAAAAATATCTCAGTTTTGTGAGATACCCGGCTATGTTTGGACAAGGCATTAATGCTCTCCTAGTGCATGTATGCACTCTCTCTCTGGGTATTCAAGCTTTGTCCGACGTTCCAGAAACATGATTTTTATGTTATTTGGTCCTTCTAAATTATCCTTAGGTCGTGCATGTATGGTGGTGCATGGTTGTTTCTCCTGTGTGTCTCTGTGATGCCAGCTGTCATATAATGACAGCCGGCACCAGGACCCCCCACACTTAAGGGGGTAAATACGATGGATGATTGGCATTTAAATGCTCCTGTACTCAAAGGATGAACCAATAAGGAATAACTTTGAAAAGAACTGGTTTAAAACCGGACCTTCCTGTTACAAAGATGTGTTTTTCTTCGCTATATACCTTGTTTTTCTCAATCTTAAACAGAAGAACAATAAATTACTATTTCAGTTCCAACAAAGTGTATCCCAAAATGCCTTTCTGGACCACAGTGAACAGCCAACTAAACAATGATGCATCTCATGTCCTGTGCCCAGCCTTTCCTGTCACGCTTGTTTTTTAGATCTAAATGAACCGCAAAGCCTTAAACGGATAATTTTGGTCTTTTCATAAAATTGTACTGACAACCCTTTTTAATGCCGTCTAATGGAAATAAACGTCTCCCAAAGGACTCCAAGTGGGTCCAAATTCAAACTTGAAGTAGTGTACAAGAAGGGACAGAACAGACTGTACTTTTTGAGGAAGCTAAGGTCCTACAACATTTGCAGCAATATTGCTGCAAATCTTCGTAAAGTCTGTTGTGGGGAGTGTTTTCTCTTCGTCCATCATCTTTTGGGGTAGCAGCATCAGAGCCAGGGACTTAAAACGCCTCAACAACCTGATGAAGAAGGCTGGTTCTGTTCTGGGACATCTGCGGAACAACTGGAGATAATGATGCAAAGAATGATTCCTCATAAAATAAAATAAAAATATGCACTACCCTGAGCATCCTCTTCATGAGAATATCCAACCGAAGCAGACTATCTTCAGTTCAGTTTCGCTGCAACACAAACTGCTACAATCCTTTCTCCCCACACCCATAATGATCTACAACAACTCCTTGAAGAATGAATTAGTTATGAGCTACAACAACTCTTAATTTCCATCTGGGATCAATAAAGTATTTTTGAATTTGAATTGAATTTGAGTGATTAAATTAACATAACGCATGCTAGGAGGATTATTGTAGGTCTTCAATGAGTTCCTCTGTCTCTGTTATTGACAGACCTACAGTGGATCTGATTGGAGCCATGGAGACCCAAAGTGAACCTTCAGAGCTGGAACTGGACGACGTGGTCATCACAAACCCTCACATCGAAGCCATCCTGGAGAATGAAGACTGGATAGAGGATGCATCGTATGTCTAACTGCAGTCAGTTATATGTAGAAATGTTTTTATATATAGTTTTTTTGTTCCTACTTTTAACTTTTAATTGTTGTTCAACAGCGGCTTGGTGTCACATTGTATCTCTATTCTAAAGGTATAACTTTTTTTATAGTACAATGACCCAATATGACAATTAGCCTTTTTTTTTGTTCACCCATTCTGTTTACTTTTTTGTATTATTGATTTAGCTTACTAATATAGCTATTTCACACACAGATCTGCCACACTTTGACTGAGAAGTTGGTTGCCATGACAATGGGATCAGGGGCAAAGGTCAAAGCGCCTGCCAGTTTGAGTGACATCATTACAGTGGCAAAACGAATCAGTCCAAGGTAGAGCATCTCACCAGAGCTTCACGTTATTATAGTCCTCACACTGACTGGCTTGTGATCTCATTTTCTGTCCTAAAGGGTGGACGACGTGGTCCGGTCTATGTACCCTCCACTGGATCCAATCCTCCTGGACGCCAGGTAGTTCACATCTGAGTGTGACTGTTCAAAATGAACAGGTTGAGCGCCATCTGATGCTCCTGTGACCAACGGCTACTTGTGGTTTACATTTATTTATCTCGTTTCTCCTCAGAGCCACTGCTTTGCTCCTTTCGGTCAGCCACCTGGTGCTAGTCACCCGCAACGCCTGTCACATGTCCGGCAGCATGGACTGGATCGACCAGTCGCTCCATGCTGCGGAAGATCACATGGTGGTTTTACGTGAAGCGGCACTGGCTTCTGAACCAGAGAGAATCATGCCTGGATTTGATGCTCAGCGAGAACAGGCCATTTAAGGCAAAACCCTAAAGCATCCACAGCAGCCAAATATAATATCCTGGCCCGATTAATAGCACACATCTTCGCACATCCCACATGAGAAAGCAGTTCCACTCAAACACTGACCTAGGGATGTGTACTAAAATGGACGGGAGTAAAACGTCTTTAGACACATTTTTTGAAATGCACCATCCAGCAGTGAGTATAAATCCAATCTAACCAGCACTGCAGTCACAAGGAGGCTTAGCCAGCTAATCCATCCTGATGGAAAAAAACATCCATTAGCCAGTGAACCAGAAGTTGCTCCAACTCAGTGTACCAAAGTGAGAGAAGCCTCGCTTGTTTAGTGTGTGTGGGATCAATCTGACTTTAGGATTTGGTGAAAACCGCCTTCTTCAAATAGCCTAATGCTCATTTTAGTCCTTCTTTTAGTTAGTTTTTCCCCTCTCACTTGTGACGTTTTAGATGTGCAGCTCTTACCATGGTTGACCAATCTAACTCAAGATCTACATTATTTAGAGAGAGCAGATAAAAATTCTGCAAATTTTCCCTTCTGGTAAATAGCAGATTCATTGTTTCCATTAAAAGGTCTCACTTACTCGTCTTTTCAATAAATGCCTTGTGAGTCCTTTTCATGTTTCAGGAAGTTGCATTGTTTTTAGGAGGGGGTGTGGGAAAACATCAGGATTACTAGTCTTACCTTATAATATTCATGAAATGCAAATGTCTTGCCTCTGATCAGCTAACAGCAGCAGGACTCTTAATCCGCCTCCGAACAAATAACAAGCTTGACTTACTTTTTGGTGGTGTTCCAAGACCAATTCCAACTGTTTCTTCTTCGGCTCCTCTCTCTTCAGTAAAACAAAAATAAGCAGACATTGGTCAGCCATGTTGTGGAACTGCTAACGGGTAGTTTTCAGCCAACTTCCCGTGGGCGGTCGCAAGCAATGGTGGCCGTGGCCAGGATATACTTCTACATAGGTAACACGGCTTTTTCTCACTTGCTCGTTTTTGCCGTCCATTTACTTTATGTGGCTAATGCAGGCAACGGGATTGGGACAACGGTATCACGTGCAGCATACATGTCCCAGTCACAGTGAAGGATCGTATTTTAAAGAGGGTGAGTTTTAAACGGTTTCTCAGTGAATGAGACCTAATAGTGATAAGACAGCTAGGTCTTAAAGCACCAAAGCAACCCCAGATCATCACAATGTCACCTCCATCTTTGTTTGTCAATATGATGTTCTTTTTCTGAAATGCTGCGCTAACTTCCAACCAGAGGTAATTGGATGCACACAACCCAAAAACTTAAATTTTTGTCTCTTCAGTCGACAGATTTTATTAATTGTTTCAGGGATCGTGTGGAGGGGGTGGGGGTGGGGCTTTGCGTTAATTTTCATCAGCATTGGTATTGGCCTTCTAACTCTTCCATGGAGGCCTCCCTAATATTAATAATAGGCACTTCCCTAAACTTATGCATGTTACACCTGCAGCTTCTTAGACGATGACATGCTTTCTTTTGTGATCTCCGTTATGAGTTGTTTGTGAATTCTTGGGGGAACTCTTCGACATGTAAACTGGGACACGATTCTCACTCTGGCTAGTCTATTAGTCCGATTTCTGCTAAAAGTTTGATTTAAATGTGCATGTAAACATACTGACTAGTTCCCTGGAGCCCCAGAAATGGTTTAGCTATGCTATTCCAACTGAATCTGTCGTTTCTATGTGTCCCTAAATTTATTTAGATCTATGTAACGAGTTGCTTTTTGGGAGATTTTAGCTTACTTCTACTTTTCGGGCAGGTTTTACACAAGGACAGGTTGGACTATGTAACCTTTTACCAAAATAAATGAAACTATCATTTTTGACTCTGTATTTTGTATTTACCTATGGTATCTTTGTCTGTTATTAAAATTTATTTTATAATCCTAAATATTTTAATGTGATAAGAAAAAAAGAATGAACAATACCAACACTTTTTACCACACTTGGAGTGTTATGCAGACATTTTATGTTGATTGAGGTGAAGCAGAATTAGCTTGTTGCTTTGGGCCGGAGGGATGTTATTGGAGCATGTCTACCTGCTCCATCATGCATAGCTAATAGTGAATCCCCAAGGACAGTAATAAGGCATTACCCACAGCCAATGTGAGCACTGGCCCTGGTTACAGCCCACACGGCTTTGTACACAAAATCCTGGCACAAAAATAAGAGCTTGATGACAATTGAGGAGTATGAATATATTTGGTGACAATCAAAAACTGTGGGAAAAGAGTATATCTTGTTTGTGAGGTTTACAAAACAAAAGCAAGAACTCTGAGCACACAGATGTTTACTAGTAAATGTACAAAAGGAAAAAAAAACATGTAGAAATGTCTTTGTCTTTTTTGTTTAAATTTTTATATGCCTTAACATGCGCGTATCATCTTAAAAAGATTTATACTTTATTTTTCCTATTTTAATTCAGTGTCACTTGCTAAATCAGATAACTTTATTTTTCACTAACTTTTACAGAAACTGCAATGTCCTGCAGGATCCAGGTTACTATAGAGAAGTCGCTTTCCAGTTAAAACCTCAAACATTCATTACTTGACAGAAATAAAGTGATTTTTCTTTTTCTGTTTATTACACTCTGATCAGTCTTTTGTGCAATTAAAAATGGCGCTATCCCTCCTTCACCTTTCTTTCTTATTAAAGGCAGAAGTCCCAGATGCAGAACTGTCCATCACCTTTCACTTGATCTTGTTTTCTAATAAAACAACTCTTTGCTTTTCTTCAGATCAGTTTGTTTCCAGCTTGGAAGTGAAGAATATTCATCTCGCTTCATTTCCAAAATAGCCTGAAATAGAAACGATGCAGAAACTAGTTTTAGCATACAACAACAACATGTTAAGAATCAAGTTATGGTCTAATCTCAGTATTTTTATCCAGCTACAATAATATTAGAAAAAAAAAAATTCTTCAGGCGAACACTGCACTCTGGTGGTCCAAAAGATGCCACTACAGGGCGATTGGTGCATGTTTTTTCAGGTTACCTGAAAGTCCTGATCAGACAAGTAGACTTCCAGGTGCTGTGGATCCACTCCTTCAGGTAAGGGGTTCTGCAGTAGCTCCTCCACATAGTTTTGGGTCTTCATTAGCTGGGCCAGGGCGTCCTGCACCGTGGTCAGCTTCACTTGTCCTGAGTCCTTCTAAATAATGTCAATACATAAAATTCAAAATGTGCAATAACCCAACAAACTGCTTTGTTAAAGAGAATCTGTACCAAAGAAATTAATGAAAGATAATTGCAATTATATTTGCTGATAATTTAATTCTTCTAAAAATCAATCACATAAAAAATAACACTTTGAAAAAGATACTTTTAGATCTTTTCAGAGAAGGTATTTCTCATGTTTTACTAAGGGTGTTAATAAATTTAGAATTTTCTTTAAAATCTTGGGTTGTTAAGACGTAAACTGCTGCAAACAACTTTGCCAATATTTTGCTTACATTTTTCACCATTAAAGGGGAAGTACAGTTTTTTGCAACCGGGACCTTATTTGTAGTATGCGATACATTAATTTTATCACCCACACAATTACGGTGCAACTTGAAGTCCTTCAGGAGAAATCTTTTATCCATTTGCAATCAGCCTAAATACATATAATGGGAGCGTCTCAGAGGTGCTTTGTCGTTGTCTTCCAGGGTGTTTTAAAGGCTTTAATTCCAACAAAACCAACCAGCAATTTCAGTGACATCACTGTTGCGGCCTGCTACAATTGCAGTCTGAGCAGGAGTTTCACTCAGTTCTCTATGACAGCAGCTGGTTAGACAGAATTTCTGCAATCTGATCAGAATACAACTGTAATGGCTCACAGAATTGTCTATGAAATCACCGGTTGGTGTAAGTTGGAGTAAAACCCAGTAAAGCACCCCGGAAGACAACAAAAAAGCAACTCAGAGACACTCTGAACTCACAGTGAACAGTAATTGTGATTTGTAACAGAACATTGGTGAAATGAAGGAGTTTTGTGGCAGATAATGCCTTATTTAGAGGCTGCACTTTGGGTGCCCCAACAACTCCCATTATAGGGATATACGCTAATCATGAATGGACCTAAACATTTTCCGAAGGTGTTCAAGTCACATCAAAATTATCTGGATGGGTATATGAACACATTGCATATAGCTTCCAATTATATGTGTGGCATGGTACACAACGAGGGCCTGGGCAGGGTTTGATCCCACAACTCCCAGGTGAAAGTCATGTGCGCTAACCAGTCAGCCAAAGGGAATCCCTGTGGCCAAGCAGCCGGGGCACGTGATCTATCGGAGCCACAGTGACAGGACCTCCACACTGTCACATCTCTCCCCCTCTTATCACAAGCATGTCCTCGTGCTTCTGTGCAGGGTGCCACCAATTTCAAATCCATGGACTGTGATTTGTAACAGAACATTGGTGAACAGAACCAGTCTCACATGGTTCCTGCCAGCAACGCCAAATGTGGCATGGTACACAACGAGGGCCTGGGCAGGGTTTGATCCCACAACTCCCAGGTGAAAGTCATGTGCGCTAACCAGTCAGCCAAAGGGAATCCCTGTGGCCAAGCAGCCGGGGCACGTGATCTATCGGAGCCACAGTGACAGGACCTCCACACTGTCACATCTGTAACAGAGAATGTTGCCCTTGTGGGATAACTTGGGCTTCATATGTTAAAAATCAATGTCAATGTGATGAAAATATCACACGTTACATAGTTCATATTAAAGATTTTAATACCCCTTGAAGCTTTTAATATTTTGTCAACTCAAAACCCAAAATATCAATGTTATTCTAAAGTAGGTGACCGACCAACACAAACTGTAAAATACACAGATTATATACAGCTGAAAAGTTTGGAAACAACTTGAAGGTTCTGTTCATAACACATTTAAAAAAAAGTATTTACGGGATCTGTATGCATAAGAAGGGTTCAGTTTTAGGGCTGAGAGGACTTCTATAAGTCCCAGCTTTGGTAGAAATGTAAAAAAACTAATCATGGCAAACATAATATTTGTATATTGTATGCATGCTATGCTAAGGTTGAAGCCAAGGAGTGTTAAGTCTAGGCAGAAAACCATATATGCCCAATTGAATTCAATTAAAGAGTTCATCTCAAAGTCATTTCAATATTTAAAAAATGCATTCTGCTAATTGGCTCTTAATAAGTATTCATGATAATTTTCTTGAAAAGTATACATATAAAATAATGATTTCTTTTGTACAAATTTCATCTCTAATCCAAAACTTACAGCCGGTACTACTGTTACTGTAAAATGGAAGTAAGAATGAAATTGGAAAAGTTAAGCCCAGATACAGTTCACAGCAGTTAATGGTAGGGACTATTCCTCATTCTGGGACCACAGAAAGCCGCACAATTTGTTTCTCTAAACCTACGAGAAACTCAAATAAATATGGTTCACACCATCTAACTTTAAGGCAGGAAATGCAAATAATATATCTGTAGGTGCATACCTGTGTGAGAGATCCAACGTTCCTCTCCCAGCGAGGGAAGACATTAGTGAAAGTGAGAGGCTCTGATCCCTCAAAAATTAGGTAAGCCTGTGGGGGCCTTCTAGGGTTTATCTCTGGTTCAGAGTGGATGTACAAGAGCATATTAAACACAGGAAAAAAAACACTATTCTAAGGTAATTAGTCATGAAAGTATTCCCCTGACCTTTGCAGTATTGGAGAGCCGTTTGCATGGCACACTTCCTCTCATTGTGCCAGAGGCTCCAGGCTGAACCAGAACTCTCGGTTTGCTCAGGTTGACCTCTCTGCCATAGGTAAACCTCTAATCGGTTGTCTAGCAAGAATAAAGCTGATGACAGAAAGTGGAGGACATTGATCTACATAATTACCTTAGATTCAGTTATTTTTAAATTTCATGTTTCTATAGGATGTTTGGCAGAAAAATTTAGAGTTTAGATTATTTCTACAAATAGTAGACAATTATTTACAGATTAATGCACTTTAATTTTTTGTATTTTATGTACAGTATTCCGACCTGGTTGAGGAACAGTGTACAGACTTTCCTGGACAAAGGGCATTGCCATCACAACCCCCGGTAGCCGGATTGGACTCTGGAGCTCCTCCGCTTTAAATCTACCAGAAGAGGCACTCAGATAGAAAATACGTGGGGTGAAGTTATACTTTCCTGGATCTGCCAAAAGGAGAAGAGTAATGTTATCTCTCTCTGTTATCTTAATGCGAATAACTAAAATATGCATGACGTTGCACCTTGCAGCATGCAGTCATAAGCCTTTCTGTCCATCTGACCCAGTGCTGTCCAGAAGTCTGTGGGCTCTAAACCTTCCTCCACAAAATGCACCTTCACAGGTTTGTTTTTGCAGAGACCCAGTTCTGATGGAATCCTTAAAAAATACGAAACTGATATAACAGAAAGCTGGAAACATATGCTGCAAGCGGACAGAAAATAAGACTCATGCTTTACATTTGAGTGAGACGCTCCACTGCCTTCTTACTAACTTCTCGGGTGCTGCTGTGGGCTTTACAGCCAGTCCAGAGATACAGCACCCCCTGCTGGCTGTTCAGCAGGACAACCGAGCCCCTCGACCTCAGGCTAGAACAGCAGCATTCCCCCTCTAGCAGCAAAGCCTCCTCTGGGAGCTCCCCTCGCACACTAAACAGACGCCAGTCTGCTGTGAGAAAAAAACGAATGCTATATCAGTTTAAGAAAAAACAAAGGCAAACATAAAACATGGAAAAAGTAGTAGTCAAAAGACAAAACTGATTTTACTCCACCTGCAGTGGAGGTGGGTTCCTCTCGCTTTCCCTTGTGAATGACCAAGCCTCCCTGGAAAAGCTGCAGGAAGCAGGGGGGTTCCTTACTTTGTGGTACGACCACCTACGGAAACAACAAAAAGACAGTTAATAACAAGAGGTAACAGGAGTCTTGCAGGACACATACTTTACCAATGCAACACAAAATGGCCACTGATTTTCTATCTATGGGTAAAAATTAGCCTAATTAATCGTGCCATGACTTTTTTTTTGGCTGTTAATATTTGGTCTGTTAATTAAGAAGACAGTGAACAGTGTATTTATGTTGAAAAGCTACATTTACTTACATATTTAAAGCACCATACTAAATTTACTTTCCCTGTGTGTACCCTATCAGTGCAATAACTCTATAAAATGCCCCAAACAATATTGGCTGCACTGCAAAGTTGTTTTACGAGGGATGATTCTAGGGTTTTTTCCGGGGTTCTCACACCTAAAAATATCCTACAATCAATGGTGGTTTGAACATTTAAGCTACAGAATTCTTGTAATTCAGATTTTTTACAGAATTTTTGAAAGAGAATGCTAACAACATGTTGTATTAATAACAAAAAAGATTTGTTTGATTATTGTCCGTGAATCACTAGATGTAACTAATAAAAATATCTATTCACTATATACATTAAGGATTTCATGCCTATAAAGGTTATCCATGACATTTTCCTGTTCTTTACAATCCCTGTTTCATGAAAGACTAGGGAAATTATGAGAAGTGCACCAGGGCAACCAAGAAAAACTGCAAATGCTTTTGATTTTCAAGAAAGAAACAGCTATATTTAGTGCAGTTCAAACAGCAGCGCTAAAACCAAATCAATGGACAGAATACAAGCAGGAAAAACTATATGCAGCTCAAAAATAAAATTGTAAATATATTCCTATGGATAAAATATTGCATAGGAATTTTAGAGTTTTCCTTTTTGTTTAGGTTTATGCTTTAACAAACAAAAATAACATACTTTTTTTGTTTTCATTTATTCATAATATAATTATTAACAACATTAAATTAAAAAAAATAAAATGAAAATGAACTTCCTTTGCACGTTTCTATTCCTAATATATGGTATATTTGAACGAAATATTATATTTTTCACGCCCTCCTAATTCAGTCTCTCAATCTTAAATCCCTTCACACTGTAGTATAAGAGACTAGAGCAGAGGGTTTCCTGCTATCTGCTGGTTACTGACATCTGGTTAGGCACTGATGATCTCTAAGCGACATATTCCCTAGATTAATCTACTAATATCTAACTAATAAAATAATTCTTATTACCCCGAAAAATTCCCATCACAGTTTGCTTTGCCAGTAACTTACTGAAAATAGCTTTGAATTCTCAGATACCAAAGGTTTTTATGTTTGCATGTATTTAAAATAATCTGCATTGTGAATCCAGTATAGAATTTTAAAAAACTAACCACTTTCACCATGCTTTTCACACCTGTGGAGCAAACTTGACTTTGTAGTGAGATCAGATCAGAGACTTCAAGACTGTTTTAGAATGAACCCTTGTTACAGGATCTAGAGCTTTATATGTTCTTTATACAGAATTATTAAAGTGTAGAACTGAATACAATGGCCATACTTGTGAGTCTTCGTGGTTTTCCATCCCAATGGATAGAAAAGCTGCTGTGTCCCGTCCGCTGACACTGGAATGCCGTCCTTGCCACAAGAAAAACGCTATGTTTTCCTTTGATTTGGAAGCATTCCCACACTCATCTTGGCTCTTTCTGTTATCTACAACAAACATAAAGGAACATTATACAGATAGAAAAAAAATATGCTGTTGTCCACTATTATTTATTTTAATCATCAGTATTCACCGACCAACAGCACTGATGCTGTAGGTCCAACGGATCACGTAGGAATCTCCCTCATGAAGCTGTCCCATGCTCTCCAAAGGAATTTCGCTGTCGTCAAACTCCTGGACATGCCACGTGTCCACAGAAACCGTCCTCAGCTCCACCTGATGGCCTGAGTCCAGCGTGATGACACCGCGGCCTCTATGAACATCAACACCATCCAGCACAGTCCGGATGGAGACGTCTTCCTCCAACAGCCCACATGATGCCAGAGCTTTAATGTCACAGGGACTCGGGACGTCAGATGATGGGGACTCAGGCTGTGGTTGTTCAACAGGGAGGGACGGCAAAATCAATATGAGACCTGTTATCATCACTTGGTAATATTTTGGTTATTTTAAAATGATAGAATGTTGTGTGAAAAAAGTATAACCTATCTCAATTGCCTTGGTTTGGTTACAGTAGTGTGAGCGAGCCCTGAGAGTATGAACCACTGAACTGTGAGATTAACCTGCATCGCATTAGTCGCTGAAGCAGCCTCCACTGTGTCTCTCCCTCCACACACTAGGTTCGAGAACTTCTCCCTGAACAGAGCCGTCTCGTTGTCTTCTGAAACCACGGCGAGCAAAGCCCAGCTGGGACGGCCCTCTCCCCTCCTGAGCACAAAGCAATGACATGCTGTCATTACAGAAACTATATTTGAAACAGAAAGTCCACATTTTTGATTTACAGAAGAACTATTCCCACACATGTACAGTACAGGCCAGAAGTTTGGAGATACCTTCTCATTCAGTGCGTTTTCTTTATTGTCATTCCTATTACAAGTGTAGATTCTCGCTGAAGGTATCAAAACTATGAATGAACACATATAGAATTATGTAGTACTTTTACAAAAAACTGTGAAATAACCTGGCCTCCAAAGTCACTGGACCTGAACCCAATCAAGATGATTTGGGGTGAGCTGAACCGCAGAGTGAAGGCAAAAGGGCCAACAAGTACTAAGCATCTCGGGGAACTCAAGAGAATACAAACCAGTAATCAGAGCAAAGGGTGGCGACTTTGAGGAATCTAAAATATAAAAAATGTGTTCAGTTATTTCACCCTTTTTGTTTAAGTACATGCAGTAATTCCATGTCTTCATTCATAGTTTTGATGCCCTTAATTCAGAATCTACAATGTTCTCATAAAAATAAAGAAAACGCATAGAATGAGAAGGTGTTTCCAAACTTTTGGTCTGTACTGTATAACACTGTTCCCAACAAGGCTGGGGAGACTGAAGTCAGTAGTTTAAAAAACAAAGTTGTATCCCATATATTCCTTTTCTTACCCAGTTTGCTAATGTTAACCACTTTTTTGCATAAATTGTTCCCCAGTAGGACAGCTGAGCCTAATTTAAGGCAGGTGTCAGATCAAAAGAAGCGGAAATTAAATAAAAAGTAACCTAAGCAAAGTGTTAGTATACATTTTTGCACACTTATGCAATCAGATTATTGCTGACTATTTGTTTTTACTTTATTCCTACTTTATGTTAAATTTTACAGAATATATGTCATAACAAAGGTGAAAAAAAGGTTGGAAATGATTTTGAACTTTAAAAAATCTCAAAAACCTGGAATTTTATCAAGGGTGTACACACTTTTGTGTCCGTTTCCGTCTTTTTATGACAATGCAATGCAAGAATGCAGCCTGTGCATAACGCAAATACCTACAGTATAATTATAATTGAGTTCTTGAAAGAGTACCGCTTTTCTCCTGAGTGTTGTTTCTCATAGTGGATGAATAAAATACAACTTCTGCTGGTGAGTGAGAGATTTATCTGGTGAAGAGGACTAATGCTTGTATAGGGTGTTAAAGCTCCGGATCGAGATGCAAACACAGCTCTCTGCAGGTTTTTTTTTTTTTTTTTCACAGGCAAAAGGGAACTGAAGTTTCTCTGTTTTCCCACATCAGCATCATTGAACATCCCACATTGTTGCTTAATGTAACAGAATGTTAAATCCTGGGGTTTGAAGAGCTTCATGTCTCCCAGTGATTTAAAACACCACGTACAGCTGAACGCTGGGGTTACACTGAGCGGGATCCAGTGGGTTGACTCGACAGTTGCTGTAGTCGTACTCTCCAACCCACACCTGGTGAGTCAGATGGAGGGCAACTTTCTTCCTGCTGAGGGAAACGTCCCGTCCGTGCCACAGATACACCTCGCTGCCAAAATCAAACACCAGCACCTGGAAACATCAGAATGGTGTGTCAAGACATGGAGTCATCCCATAAATCAACAGGAATTAGCCGTAAATGAACGATTGAGACCCAGACCTCAGAGGAGCCCAGTAGGGAGGTGCTGGGTATCGAGGCCCAGGCCTGTTCATGAGGAACCAATCTGTCCTCCACTAAGCTATACACACAGTTGGACTCCACCACTCCTTGCTCAAACAGCTCATCCTCTTCTGGAGCCCCAGCTCCTGTGGGAAGAAACAAGCAAATACCTACATAATGGAGGAAAAACTTACATCTGTGTGGCTTTTTAATGTTTTCTAATGTGCTCATTTTGTTGTACAGCAGCTGCAAATGACAAACACATTTTTTTTTAATCTAACCTCTGTAATCCGTTCTTCCTCCCAGAAGATTCCAGAAGTCTGCAGCCTCGGGGCTGTCAGAGTTCAGCCCTTCCTCCAAGTGGACAACCTGGGAGGCCTGACAGTCGAGGTCCTTTTGGCTCTGGATGAAGGCTGCCAGTTCAAGGGCCTGAGAAACAAAACCATTGCACCAGAAAATAGGGAAGAGAATTAAATATGGAGTTCTGCTAGAAGAACGCACCCGGTAAGCCCTATGGGCCCTTCCATGGGCCCACCTAGTTACAGACATATTCATCCACAATAAAAAAGATAATAAAACAGGACAAATGTGTTTATTTTCAACTGTTGCTCAAAGTTTAGACCCTAATGTTCACAAAACAAAACCAAACATGTAGTCCAAACATGAATGTTTAGAAATGATTCATAACATATCAGGGCTTAGAAGGGACTAGAAGAAATAAGTCATTTATATTATCGCAAATCCAACAGCTGGGTGGCCATGTTTGTTTTCCAATGGAAGGGGAGAGGCTACTGAATAATACCAAACATTTTATGTGGTTTCTGTTGTTATTTTGAATTGAGAACTATTTGTTGTTGATCATAGAACGGGAAAAAACTACTAATTTTACAGTTTTTCTATCTTCTCCATTTGGAGACAAAATTATATATTTTTATGTTTTTTTTTTAATATTTATTGATTTTATATTGTGTACAGTAGCAAAAATTGATAAAACACTAGTTAAATTTCATATCCAAAAGCTTCAGTAGATGGTTTTTTGACTCCAGTAATAGAAATAAGTTGTATTTCCCAGCCAGTGGAAAGTGCCAAATTCAGTTTCTGGCTGGTGGTGTCCTTATTAAAACCTTTCTGGAAGCTTTTGCCTTTGCTCAATTTCTTTCAAATTTGGTTTATGTATTATGAATGAGTTGCTGAAGGTGTTCAGTGGCCTCATTGAGCATTAAAATATTGTCAGCATGGTGATTTCCTGTGTGAGGAGAAAAAAGTGAGGAGACAAATTTTACATTTCTCCTTCTGTTTATTCCAATTTACTCAGGCATAGTTTCCTACATATTTTTGACACTAGAAATACATTCTCGAAGGTCTGTAGATGTTCCTAGAAAAAAAGAACATGCATATTAACATTAATGATGTGGAGCAATTCTTTATTTACTTTGGGTATGTCTCTTAGGCTTTTTTTCATGCAAATTGAATCAGGGCTTAACAGGTTAACTCATAAATACTCATATAAGGGGTATTTTACACTGCCTTGAAAAAATATTAATTTCCCCTTGCCCCTTTAAATACACTACACAACATTAAGAGTCTTTACAATTTTTAAAAAGCACTTATCAGGGCAGTTTAAGCCAAATTAGCCCATCAAATGCTTGATAACACATTATTTGAATTTAAGAAACATACCAGTAGGTGGCGATAAATATAAAATATGGATGGGTTATTATTTCTGTTGCACTCACCCATAAAATGAAAGACAGGGAATTTAAAGAATTCTAGTTTAACCCACAGCTGTATATGATTTGTATAATGTTAACTTTGCTAGTTGATATGCTGATGCTGAGAGTTTGGAACATAAATTTGAGGTTTTGAGGATTGTATCTGCATTTTGGAATAACTGTCAATGTTATGGACAGAATCAATGGGAAGTTCAGTAAAAGACAGGGTAATAAGAGGCGGCAAATGTCTCAGTAAAACTTTGATGAACATGACAAAATAACGGTATGGTTACTTTTACAGTGCACTATAAATATTTAAGCTACTGCCATTAAAAACTTGCCCACTGAGTACCTTGGCCCTCTCCTGCTTGTTGGCAAACTCTCCACTCCACAGGATGCAATGCTCTGGAGCGACGAGCAGGAAGCAATCTCCGCTGTTCAGCGAACGCACTAATGGTTCAACCAGACGTACCTGAACCTGTCGCCTCCCTGTCAGAGTCCAGCAAGAGGAGTTGATGTACACTTTAACAGCTTAACCAAAAAAAAAACAGGCAAACAAAACAATATTTTTTTATTTACCTTTTATATGAATAAGCATCAGATTGCTGAACTGAGGGAAAGTCTTGGTTATCTTCTTATTTAGCAGATGTGAAACTGGTGAGGAAGAGTTTTTACAATCTGTGGACAGGCAGGATTACACAATATGAATCAGCTGAACTAAAGAAGGCACAAAAAAAGTGATAAAAAAACAATCGACTCACTTTTTTCTGCTTGGCCCCTCTCCTCAGAAGTGTTGTTGTCCCTATCCCCCATGTAGTCCTGCCTGATGTCTTCTCTGGCCGCCAGAGCCCTCAGAGGGTTTCTGGAACCCTGAGTCCGACGGGATGGACGCACTGCCCGTCTGTGCTCTGCGACCGCTGAGCTGAGCCTGCACACAAACACATGATGATGAAAACAATCAAGAGGAAAGTCTGTGAGTTTTAATTCAAACAAACAAGATAAAGTCAGTTTAAAAACTGTGCCTTAACCTTTTAACCACTTAAAATAGTTTTCATTCAATATCCATCAAGAGCAAAATGATATCAGTCTGGTTTGAATGAGAAACGTTTCCAAGCATTTTTTGATGTTTCAACATTTTTAGATGTCACCATTTTTAGATGTTCAGCGCATCATCATCAATATAATTTCATTAGTTTACTCTAGACTTTTGTTTCCTGCTTGCATCCAACTCCATGGTACTTTTCAAAGTGAAATACCATGCATTTAAGGTAATTTACATGACAAAATAAGGAAATAAGAAAACTAGACCAAGTCAAAATCAATCGAAACCAAAGCTTACTGTTGCCATTCTTATGCTCTTTAAACCATCATGTGGAGTAATCACTGTACTCACATGGGTGTGGTGCTTTGGCAGAGGATGGCGAGGTCTTGCTCCCCCTCTGAAGCCCCAACACCGCCGCACGGTGTAGGGTCCCCAACTGGAGGAGGCAATGGACTGCTGCAGAAACCACCATCTGACGTCTTGAAACTATCAACAGGTGTCTCATCGTGAGCATGGTCTATATGCGAGTTTGTCTCTATCGCAGCAGCAGACAGACAAAGAGTAGTAAGTGAATGAGAGCATGTAGATGATTAAAAACCTCTGAGTTTGAAGCGCTGATGCAGCTCTGACCTGCTGAATCTTCAATGACGTCCATTTTCTTATTGGAAATATCAGTACTGTCTGCTTCAATGGGAGTTCCTGGATCCAATGTTTTCAAATAAAGTAATGTTAAAATCAAGGGACAAACCCAGACCAAATCCAGAGGAAGAGAACTCACTTCTCTTGATACCGATTGCAGCTTCCTGTTTGACGCTTTGCTGCTGTGTAGCCCTGTCTTCGGCTTCTTCTAACTGAAGTTCCTGCTCAGCTTCTTTAGCCTGCAGAGCAACACAAGCAGATTTGTCAAAAAACAGACAATCCTCTCAGCAATTCCAAAGATAAAATAAATGAAAGCATTTTTCACCCTCTGTCTCCACTGGGGTTGGATTGGGCTCTTTGTAGGAGAGGAGACTTCTTGAGCCTCAAAGCACATGTCAGTCTGAGGATGGAAAGAAGAAAACACAATGCACAGATGATTGCGTGGGATGTTCACGATCCAAATAAATGTAATATATCTTCTCAAGGTCACCCAATGAAGGTGTAAATTAAACGAGGTTTAGAATTTACATGGAGGAACGCTTTCAATTTCATCGCTACAACAGCAGTACACTTTTACAATGCTTTTTCTTTTATTGTCTAAGGACTTATGTGGTTAAGGATTATGAACTGACCACAAGGTTGAAACTATGAGGCTGAAATAAAATCCTCAACAAATCACTTAGAAGAAGCAAAATTTTGGAAGACAAAACAGTACCTTTGGTGACGGGCAAGCTCACAAAGCTACTTACATGCATCAAAAGTGTGCAAACAACAAATTTTTAAACTTCACACAAAGGAACATGCGCTCAAAAAACAGGGATATCGAACTTAAGGGTAGGGAGAAGTTTTGTTTTTGTTTTTTTTCTCTCTCTCTCCTTTTAAATTTCTTTTGCTGATATGGATAGAAACCAGAAGCTTTTCCTTTTTTCTTAGTTCGCCTACTGTGTTTCGTGCTGAATGAAAGATACCTAAAAATATGCTTGTTTTGTTGGAAATGCTGCAAGTATTTAGTGTGCAACATGCTTCTTGCATCCAGTGCAGAATAGAAGCGGATGAATAGCATGCAAAAGATGGCGTAAATTCCAAAGCTTTGTGAGAATAGCAGAGCTGGGTTTTTTAGACTTTAGTAATCACATTTATCTAACTGTGTGCATGTTCAAAAAACTGCATACCGAACGCTGCAAATCATTAAAAGCAGCAATTAAGGTCCCATGCAGCAGTACATGCATTTACCTGATTGAAACACATTATATATTGAGGAGTATTGATAGTATAGACACAGGCAAAGACAGGTTCCTGGGAGAGAAGAAACAGTGGAAGGCTAAAGCTGTTTAATTTATGCTATATTTAATAACGAGGATGAAGTATTTTGCATCATTTTTTAAAGCTTTACCCAACACTGAGGTGTCTCAAGAACAGGGCTTTCTGATCGCTCCTGCAAAAGAGAAAGAAAAAATATCGAGAAAAATTATGTAAATAATTGACATAATCATAAACAAAATCAACAACAAACCAACACAATAAATAGCAGTGATGCATGTAACGTGGTTGTGTTGCTGCAAATTAGATCTTTAGGTCATAAAGGGGGTAAAATGTAACTACCAAATAATCGGTCTGTTTGCATTCCCACCAGCTGTTATAAACACATAACCGGTCTCAAAATGTTTCCCAGTAACATGAGTCTGATCTCGGAACATTAAGCGCATACCAAATGCAGAGTGCTTGCGTTGAGAGATGCTATATCTGGTTTCAGAGGGACGGCAAAGGGCCCAATCAAACCGCAGGTCGGGACTTAATATTAAATGCCAGCTGAAAGAGCGAACCCACTAACCTCTAACACAGCAAAAACAATTTATTAACTGAAATTATTACAAAATAACGTGTCACATATACAGTACAGTAAGTTTAAAAGCTTTTCTTATGGTAAAGAACAATGCATTGAGAAGTTTGCATAAAACCTTTTTTGAGGTGGTGTTTTTTTTGCACATTCTTGCACTCCAGCCACAAACATCAGTGTATTTTCTTGAGATTTTTTTTTATGAATGACCAAAAAGGGTCATGTGCTTTGCATTAACAAAACTAAAATCTGGGTTTTAGCCAGCTCACAACAGCCCTGAATACAAACTAACATCTGTAAGCCTCAGTATAAATACGGTTTCCTACCAATACACTTAAACTTACAGACAAGGCAAGGAGCACACTAATCTGAGAAGCAGCCCATGGTAACCCTGGAGGAGCTGCAGAGATGGTCAGGTGGCAATATTTGTTGACAGGACAACTACTAATCATGCACTCCACATATCTAGCCGTCGTGAAAGAAAATGAAGAAAGGCCAGAAAAGTCTGATTAAGAAACCTAATCTCTACAGAGAAACATGGTGGCAGCAAAATGCTGTAGGTACGGCTATTCTTCAGCAGGGATAGGGACGCTGCTCACAGCACGTGGGAATGCGACGGCTTCTAACAAGGTGTTAACTCAGACTGGCTGAATACAAATGCATGGCTGCAATATCAATATTCAAATAAGTATTTGAAAAGTGTTGTGAACCCTTATCAATTTCCTTCTACTTCATAGATATGTGGTACACTGTGTTGATCTATAAAATGTAATCCTCATAAAATACACCAAAGTTTGTGGTCGCAACCAGAGAGGAACAAATCAAGGTGCATAATCAATTTTGTCATACGCTGTATTTATAAAGTGCCTTCATCTACCGTAACTTTAAGATCCCACAAAGAGATTGTTTAGTACATTTTTTGTGGAAAAAAAACCAAACATTATGTGTTGAATTTTATACTTTTCTGTGTGGTTTATGGGATCAGATTTTTTCTTTTTTTGGGGGGGGGGATTAAAAGAGAGTAGTATAGAATCATTCTTTATTGTCCTAGAAGGGGAAAATGCAGCATTTAAAAGAAGAAAAAACTCAGGATCGAGTTGGAGCTGCTGAATCAGATGGCCTGCTTGTGTGGCGTCAGAAGTATTAAATAGCTACATTTTATTTATTTGAGTTATTATTTAAGAACAAAGACTCTAAAGTTATGGATGTTTGCTTGGATCCCCGGACATATGAATTTTTGTTTCTTACCTTGCTCCCCAAAGACTCCGCCGCTTCTTGTAAATTAGGAGAGTGAACCCTGTAGGAGACCGAAATGTTTTGCTTGGGTTTGTCCTCTTCATTAACACTCCCAACACTTTGCTCTTCACTTTGTGTTCTGAACAAATCACACAGATTATAAAAAAGTAGCCATTTAAAAAAAAGTTGCCTGCTATCCTTGTTTTCATATTAGAACCATTAATGCATCTTTAAAGAGTGAAAGCTCATGTTCCTTTACTCAACATACCCCGATACATCTGTGCTGTTTGCCACGGACGAAAAGATCTCCTTCTGAGGAGTGTCCTGATCTGACAAGACTCGCGTCGGTGTCTCCCTCCTGTGTCGAGCCGTCTGTCTCCATGGAGCTACTTTGACTAAACTTTGCTCCCCACCTGATGTATCACTCTGTGATTCCAGCCTCTCAGATCCCTCAATCCTTCCAAACATCTCTGCATCTGTGCAGTCTTCACCGTTCTGTTGGTGGTTGAGCGGCGGTTCCCGACCATCGGTCCACTCTGAGCCTTCAGACCGGCTCTTCTTCAGAATTCCCTTCAAGCTAGCCTCTGAGTTATAATCCTGCGAGCCCCGGTGCGTTGATTCGAGGTCCAAAATTTCTGATTTTGGTTGTATAAGGCGCACCTCGCTGGGTTTCAGGTTACCAGACGAGGCCTTCTGTCTCTCATACAGATTTGCGGACAAGCTGAAGGCCGGAAGCTGAATGGGGCCTTTTTCAAGCTGAAGTGAGACGAGATTAGGAGGGAATGTAACAAACAAAAAGCAGAGATCCTTGGAGTTAAACTTTGACTAATTTTCTTCTCACCAGGCTGACTTCGTCCACTGTGATGGGCTGGGTGCGGTACCGAGCTCCTTTTTGCTTCCGCCTCTCTGGGGGCCCATCAGCGGGCCCATCAGCGGGGCCGGCCCCATCACTCCCAGGTAGGGACAGCCTGTTGAAGAGAGCCAGCTTCTCTCTCATGCTCATCCTGCAGCTTTCATCTCCATCCTCCACTGACTCAGCGTCCCCGGACTGGACCGCAGCCGCAGGAGGAGAGCTGCATAACGCGACAAAAATAATCGTTGCACATTCCGAACTGTGCCATCAGAATATTTATTCATTTTATGACCCGTAAAGTATTGAGAACACAATGGTGAGTACGTCATGTTCTTTCACTGCCTTTATCACAGTATAGTTTATTTTTAGTCAATCCACCGTATGCCATTCAGGAGGTGGTGATACAAATGTAGAGTTAAAAAATCTGCATCTTAATTTTGTCCCAATGTTTTATGAGTGATTGCATTATACAGATTTTCATCTGAACAGTAGTTCTTTCATGTAGCACTTAATAATAAACAGCTCATCCCGTGATGCGTTTTACCATTTAGAATTTAACAATGTGACATATGTTTTATGCATAATGCTCTAAACGGACTCTGCTGAACTCCCAACATGCAGGCTTGTTTTTAAAAAAAGAAATACTAAAATGTGAGCATAACATGGCCAATGTGATCAGTGAACAGCACTTTGGAGAGGAGGAGATATTTAAGGCAGAAGTGTTTTGTGAAAGAGGCTATTAAATCAGCCATGATCTTTTCTGCATAATAAGATAGCCTTGCTCTAACAGAGCTTCAGCATTTTTGCAGTTTTTTGAAAGCTCGTTCCAGATTAGTGGAGCATAAAAACTGTATGCTGCTTCTCCAAGTTTGGTTCTGATTCTAGGGATGCAGAGTAGAGTGGAATCAGAAAACCTGAGAAGACTGTAAGATTAATGTGACAACAAAAGATCCTTAATGTGTTTCGGTGCTAACCCATTCAGTGATTTATAAACTACCAAAACCCTTTTAAAGTCTATTCTCTGCGCACAGTGAGCAAGTGGAGTTAGGAGTTTCAGTGAGGACACAAACTTAAAATGAATGCATGGAGGAGAGTCTCAATAGCTTTTTGGGACATTAGTTCTTTGATCCTGAATATGTTCTTCAGGGGATAAAAGAACAGCTTTGTAATCTATGTTTCTCTGGAGATTCAGGTCTGAGTGCATCACTATTATCCGATGTCGGGCCTGATCAGTCGTTTCTAGCTGTAAGCACTGAAGATGTATTATTACTCTTGATTCTTCCTGGTTTGGCCTAAAAATGATCACTCCAAGGGTGTTGCATAGAGCAGCGGTTAGTGTGTGCACCGCATGTACAGAGGCCTCATGCCGAGTTTGAGTCCTGTCTTAATGGACTGCATGTCTTCACTCACTTTTCTTCCTGTTTATGTACTATCAACTGTCAAATAAAGGCCACAATACCTTTAAAAGATAAATAATTACTCCAAACTTTATCTGTAAGGCCCACATAAGCTCTTAGCAAGATTATTTCCCCCTACCTTGAGAAAGGATTCACAGACTTGGTGGCAGCAGACATCCATACTATAGTGGAACTTTGCATGCCAACGAACAGGGGGGCTATTGCCTGTGAGGAGCGGGCTAAGAATTCACTGTCAAAAGCTGGTTTCTGGCAAGGAATCATTTTTGCAGCAGGTAATAAAAATTGATATTTATTAAGCTGCTGAATTGTTTTGAGGATGGAGTAGTCATTAAGGGGCAAATATATGAATAAATCATATAAACTAACTGTAATATTAGTTGTGTGTGTTAAGCTATTGTTCTTTAAGAAAGATATTGCAAACAGCATTTAAAGTGGGGATCGAGTAAAACTATTTTAGTTATTTTAAACCAGTTTTATAGTATCTCTACCCACCTGATTGCCACTATTTCCTCACAAGTGATTGGCTGAGTGAGGAAACGATGGTCGTTCCCACGGCGCGTCCTCCGTTCATGAAAGCTGCAGGCTGAGCAAGGCTTCAACAGAGCCGACATATCGGGGGCAGCTGACTTCTCCAGTTCCTGAAGAAGCGGAGAAGGTATTAATATCAACTCATCAAGGCTTCCAATTGATCACAAACTTCCCCCAAAGGTGGATGCCAAATGTAAGGATTTAGCAAGAAGGCTTCGAATTCTGAACCCCCTGAAAATGACAGTGAAGCTCATTCATCATTTTACTGACTTCCAATATGGAAGTCTTTATTACAATATTTGAAAGTGCTCTTAGTCAGTAGTCCAAGTCTTAAAAATCATCTACAGCAGGGGAACAGCAGTTCTTCAAGAAATAAGAGAAAAACTCCAGAAACCATGAACTATCACAGATCAAGAGAGGCTGGCTAAGAACATTTAAGTTGAGAGATGACTGAAGATGTTGCACTGTCCTGTTTATATGCAAGAAGAAAGGCACAGTGGCACTGTAGCCGGCTGATGGCGCATCTTAGCAGCTTACTTCCAATGGGTCACGGTGTAACCAGAGATGTGCAGGCTTCAGTTTCCTCGCTGCCAGTCTCTGCAGAGCAGCAGGCTAATAATACCATAGCTGCTGGTTGTTAATGGCATTGTGGTGTCTGGCACATTTTCACCTGAGTCAAGGCAACTAAAACTGAAACGGTTCAGCTTCTGGGTTAAACAGGAACATCAAGCCTGTTCCAGATTTTCACCAGACGATCTGGCTGTTCTACATGATCAGCAATGCATTGCCAATGTATCTCAGATCGTTCTGAGCAGAATTAAGAAAACAGTTAAAGAAACTCCATAAAATCAGCCGTTTGCTCACTCAGCACTCTTTGACAAGTTTAAGTGGCTTCTTTGAGGAAAATAAATACATCGACATTTGCGATGAGGCTGCTGTTTCAGAGTATATACTTACTTTAAACAGAGACATCTTGGCTGCCACGCTCATTTTGGCTCTATCATCTGTTTTCACATCCGCTGGGAGAAAGAAGATGGGAATAAAAAATAAAAGGTGTAAATGTGGGGAGGAAAAACTGCCTTAAATTATTGCTAAAAATAAACAACGCTGGAATCACTACTTGACTATTCTTCTTAAACAAGTTTTCAAATGGGACACAGGTACAGGATTTAAATATTACCACTTAATGCTTCTTTATGTTTTATTTGAAGGTATTTAAAATCCAACATCTTCAAGATTATAAGTAAGATCGTACCTTTTTAAGAGACAAATCTTAATTTATTTTATTGTTTGCATTTAAATCATAATTCAAGAAAACAATCATTTTAAATACATTTTTCTAAAAAAAAAAATTTAATGTCAACTGCAGTATCCTGCAAAAACATATTCTTGAATCTTTCAACAATTTTGAATAATACAGCTACAAATTTCAGTGTTCAGAAGTCATTAACTTGCAAATAGAGTGCACTTGTGTGTAATTTAATGTTGGTTTAAAAGCAGCTGTTCTGGGAACGCCTCTGATAAGGCCATCCTCCTAAAACTGGCAGGTCAGGCATGGAATATATTAATAACAGCTGCAGCCAAGATGCCCGAGGAGGTGTGGCTTAGGTGCAAGTGGAAAAAGGTGCTTTGGTCAGATACGACTTGGTGAACCTTCTGGCTGACAAACACTAAGCTAAGTAATACACAAAGCTAACAGGAAAGATTCAACTGAGCACACCATCCACATGGTAAAACATAATGGTGGTGGTGGTGTCATGCTATGGAAATATTTTTGTCAGCAGAGATAAAAGTTTTTCAGAGTTGATGGAAGATGGGCGTAGCTGAATACATGGGAATCTTGGAAGAATATATATTTGTCTATAAAAGACTGGAGACTAGAGCAGAGGTTAACCTTTCATCAGGACAACAACCTCTAAACAATGTCCTCTGCATAATGCATTATCTGCCACAAAACACCTTGATTTAACCAATGTTTTGTAATTCATAGCTACTACTATTCCCCTCGGAGTTCGGGGCGTCTCAGAAGTGCTTTTCTGAGTTCTTCTGGGGTTATTGACAGGGTTTTAATACAATTTACAACAAGCGGCTGTTTCAGCGACATTACTGCTGTGCCCCATCGCAGTTGTGGTCTGGGCAGGACTTTTACTCTGGGCTCTATGATGGTCTTAGTCCACTTAGTCATTTTGTTTGTGCAATCTATAAACATGCAAGCGCGAACTTCTTATTTTTATTTTTACGTGTCCTGTCTGGTAGTGTGGTTCTCAGAATAGGTATCTGAGTACCAAGTATAAGCCCAGAACAAACAACCAATACAACGTAGCAACATAGACAAAACAAATCGAATAATATGAACTTAGAACTACACATCCACAACAAACAAAAATGGGTATATGAATACAACAACATCACTGAAAAGCTCTTGGCACCAATTATCTATTGATTATAACTTCAGCCCTAGAATGTATATGTAAACACCGATGTCCCCACTATGTGTGTGTATGAGCATGCTGGTGCATATAAAGTTACCCCATACGAGTGTTTGATAGCTGGAGTGAGGAGCCGTCAATCGACACATGAAGGAAGACAGCGACATAGATGCCCAGAGGGCCCCAGAGCCTAGGAGTTCCAGGCAAACTAGCGCAGGGCTGACTGCACCCCCAAAGGAAGCCCCCGGGCAACATCCAGTAGCTACAATGCAGTGGCCCGGGAGGCCGCAGAGGCGAGCCCAGGGGCTTCCCCGCCCTCCAGCAGGCCCCCGACCATTGATCAGCCAACAGGGGTCCTCTGCCGCTGCTGGAAGACCGGGAGGACAGCCGACGGACGACACACACCGCCGACAACCTGGGAAAACCCCACCACCTACGGCAGGCTTTAGAGGAACAGCAACAGCGGACAGGCCACCAAGCCGGTAATGCATGTCCGCCAATGCAACTCTCCTAAAGCACTGCATGTAGCTGTCAGAAGTCATCACCCAAGGCCACCAAAATTCCACCCTGGGTGGGGGCCATGGCACCTAGCACCCCATCCGCAAGTGGTCCCAACCCCAACGACCCTCATAGCCTCCCTCAATGCCAAAACGCCCCACATCAGGGACCATATCCCATACAACAAAATAAAGGGCCCCCCACCCCTACTCAGTGATGGAGATGATCCAGGGAGTCCAGAGAGATAGATCAGATGTGAAGGCAGAGGTTGTCTCAAGACCAGGAGGAGATCTCTGTACTGCTTAATATTAAGAGCATTTTTATTTTTCCAGTTCAGGAGAATTGTTTTCTTAGCAATGCATAAGGCAATGTGAACTAATTGTATTGACTTGTATATTGTATTGACAGTTAGATAGGTCCTCACATATCTGGCACCAAAATCTCTTAACAGGTGGACAGAACCATATCGCATTAATATAATTGTCTGTTATGTTGCTTGTACATTGCAAGCAAGCATTAGATGACGTAAAAACCCATCTTGAACATCTGTTGGCCTGTATAATGTACTCTATGAAGAATTTTATATTATATTAATTTCAAATTGTAATTATTTTAAAGGTTCTCAAAGATATCTGAGACCAGAGGTTTTGGTCAAAAGTGATGGACAAGTCCACCCCCTATTTTGAAATAAGGAGGGCTATCGATTCATCTAAAGTAGTTAACGTTTTGTACATTTTAGACAGCAGTTTGGGGGGGGTTGAGATTAAGAAAATCTAAAACTCTTACTAGAATTTGTAAGTCAGCTGTACTGATCCTAAATTCACCTTTTTTAATTGATTTATTTTTTTGATATTCTAAGAATTTATTCTTGTTAATTCCATATTGTGTAACTAATGCATTACATGGGATAAAGTGCAAACCATCTGAATGTTTGCCATTCTAGGGCGCAGAATGAAAGACCTGCTCTAGCTACAACTGTCATGGACTGTCAACTGTCAGCAGCGACGTAAATGAGATTGCGTGTTAGTGTAGTTGGATTCAAAGCCTGCAAAACAACCCCTGCAGACAACAAAGACGCACTTCTGAGATGCCCCAAACTCCAAGGAGAGTAGTAGTAGCTACTAATAACAAAACATTGGTTAAATGAAGGAGTTTTGTGTCAGATAATGCCTTATTTAAAGGCAGCACTTCACGTGCCCTCAGGACTCCCATTATATGGATATAGGCTGATCGCGAATGGATAAAAACCTCTCCTGAAGGACTCCATGTGGTTCCAAACTTGTCTGGGTGAATAAATGAACATAATGCATGCTATAAATAAGGTTCAGGTTGAAAAAAAAATGAAATTTCCCTATAAGAACATATGCGAATTTAAATAAACATATAATTGTCAGTCTGTCTGTCTTTTTTCTGACATAATTTGACACCTGCTTAGACAAAACACAGTAGAAAAATAGTAATTTCTGTAAACTTTAAGTGCAATGAGAAGTATACTTTCTGCTGTTTGACCACTAAAAGTCAGTCTTTGCATAGATTGTATTCTTTTTCTGTTGGGTTTGAATAAGACTAGAGGTGACTTTGCATCAAGTTCCCATGGTTCCTTAGTCGTAAACCTATCATCACTCACTGAATTAAATAAAGGGAGCCACCAAATATAACTTGGTTTATTTCCAAGCAGTTTTAGGAATTTATTGGGGCAACTGTGCAAGCTGAATGAACAAATACAAAGTGTATGTCCTACAAAGTAAAAACTGTAAAAGTAAAAAGAAAAAATACATTCTTGATGTAACTAAATCATCTTTGACAATTCACTTCTGTGATGAAAACTTTTTTTAACTAAATATTTACCTTTCTTGTTGTCATTTTCTTCTGCCTCCAATAGCCTAGAAGAGAAGATCATAGTGTGAAACATGAACTTGAAGAGGGAGCTCTGCTTTCTCAGATCCAGTGTAGAATTCACTTTAAATGTCCTTGTGCTTCTCACTGAATCAAGATACTGTGAAACATTTGCATTCTTGATAAAACACCACTGTTGATGTCAGGATGGAGGACAGACTCATTGAATCCACCCGAAGGTTTCTGGTTAAAGCCTCAGCTGAAGGGTAAGCTTTTAAGCCTCAACATAATTGGGCAAAACATCAAATAAAAATGTTTTCTTAAAAGAAACGCAGCACAAAGTCCAGAAGCTACAGACAGGTAAGTATTGGATGATAGCTAAATGGAAATCTTCCTTTCAGTTTTTAATAATATCAGCAGATTTAAAGCTTAAAACCAAACCATTTATCATATCATTAAAACATGAAAAATAAACCATTCTAATGAGCTTTTCCTCTGGTTTTATCCATAACAACCTCCATATGTGTTGGCACCTATCCAAAAGAGCTGCAATTAGCAATGAAATAAACTACAACAACACACTGGGAAAAAATACTGAAAACATAAAATTCAATTTCATCACGTGGGGGAAAATAGCCATGTTAAGAAACAGTTGATTCAAGTGTAACTTTCATTGAGTGACTTCCTGTTTACCTACTGTATGAATTTGATGCAACACAGGGGCCCTTTCTCTCAGCTACTCTTCAAAATGAGAACAATAATACAGTATGTAACACTGTTGATCAACATTAGTTATAAAATGGCCACAAACAAACATCTGAAATTACACATATCTAAAGTTCAAACTTTTTAACACGTAAGTCTTAAAAAACTGGAGGTTTGAGCAAGGCTGGACTAGGTTTTATGTCTATCTTGAACCCACACACAGTGAGGTGAATGGTAAAGTGGTAGAACGAAAACTCCCCAAAAGCTAACACAGCATAGTGCAGCACCTCTGAGGAACTTAGTCTCCATAGTAGAGCTGGGTATCAATTCAAATTTCAGGAATCAATTGGATTCCGATTCTCAAGAGTTAGAATTGATTATCATGATCCAATTCAATCTGATTCAATTCCATTTTTGAGGTATCTTAGTTATATGCCTGTAATTCAATGACTTAACACTGGGTGAGTAACAGTTTACCAGGAAAAAAACGTATTAACTTTTTGAGAACTAAGCCTTAAAACGGCTTTTGGGAATTTTTATTCCTGTGTTAGCTGTAAAAAAAAGTGGCAACATATACTAAACAATTAAACCGATTTTTGAACTTTTAAATCGATTCGATTCTTAGAATTTTTATAGGAAATTATTCAGAATCGATTTTTAAATTTTTTTCAACACAGCCCTACTCCATAGCAACTGTTCTGACAAGATACGAACTGGTTTTTAAAGGGGCTTGTCAGGAAAAAGTATTTCCTTACTTACCATCTCCAACATACACGTGTTGAGTTTGCTAACCGCTGGTGGCGTTTTAACTGGAAAAAACACTCCACGTGGTTTTGTCAAAACCCAAATAATGAATGGAAAAAAAAACTATGCCTATTGTCAAGTGCAGTATTTTTTCTTAAATACCAGGACAATTTGACAAAGATTAATGCCTACTTATCCCTTTTTCCATTTGCTTAAACACTTTAAAAGTCTAAAGGGGCATGCTGAACGCTAGGAGCAGGATGTCTATTTCACCCCTAGCATTATTGCATTTATTAAAAAAAGAGATAAGTTTAATTTAATCTAAGTTTTCTAAACATTTTTTCAGGGTTACTAAATATGAAAGGCAACAGTGACAGCCCCTACCCTGTGCTCTCCTCCATCTCATTGGCTGTGATTGGCTGTGTCCTGAAGCGCTCGCTGGCTTTGCGACCCCCTCCTGATCCTTGAAGGTAACGCCTGGTCCGCCGCCGGGCTCCTTCAGAACCAACAGCCAAGTCCAAAGAGGAAGTGCTTTGGCCAGCATCAGGATTACTGGTTCCCACAAACACAGAGACAAAAATAGAAAAGAAAAGCCAAAGATGATGGTAAATACTCAGACAAATGGGAAGTAGTTTGGATCACACACATGCAGGCGACCCTACAGTTTCTCCTGGCCCGCTCCGTTCTCTCTCTGCTGCAGGAGGGCACTCCTCAAGTGGCCCACTGACACCCGAGTCTGGAGCTGTAGGGCATTGGATCCTGAATAGACAAGGTGCCCCTCCTCACTCAGCACGTTTGCAGAATCTTGGCAACTCTGGCTAAAAGGAGGGGAGGGAGCAAGTGAAAATTCAGGAAAAGTGAAGAAAATTCTGAATTCCTGTTTTCCATCAAGGGTAGAAGTGTGGCAGAGAAAGATGCAACTTCAAGGATAAACGAAGAGTCTCCTCTTTGCAACTGCAGCTCTCAAATCCTCAAGGCAGGACGGGTGCAGCAAGAGAAAATTCAGGAAAATCAGAGTGGCTAAAAAGCTCCCTACTGCAACTTACTACTTCAAAGCTGTCGGATTAAATTAATGACAAACAAAGTTAGGTAATCGGCAGCAAAGAGGGGAGTGAGGGGTTTGAATGATTGTGAATCCTGTTAGGATTACCGAATGACTGCTGGAATTTCCATTCACAATGTAACCTCAACCGGACGAAGCATGCAATTGACAGCATTTAGATTTCTAAATCTGCTTAAATATTTCACACATGCAGTTACATACTATGTACATGAAGCTCCAATTACAGCAAACACACTCAGAGCATAGAGCATTCAAACAAAACAAAAAAGACACTCAGTGAGCGAAAAACTCTGCCAAGGTAGCTCAATCCCAACCCAAGATCTAAATTGAATCACTTGTTCCTGGTCCCACTGTAGAAATTTTTTGAGAACTTCAGGAAAATCTGTCGAAAACTTTTTGAGTTATGTTGCTATAGCTCAGTTGTTTCTTCAAGAAAAAGGAAAAGAAGTCAAGTTGCTTTCTATTAAAGCACTTAGGGTTGTAATATCCTGGATGACAGAGAAGCTACAACAGCGTCGGTCAACACATCTGCTCCCTTGCTACAGAACCCTAACCCTAACTGATGCAAGAAGATAAACATGCAGCTGGACAATACTAGGCAGATACAGCATTCGGCTGGTATTCATTCAACTTTTTCACATTTTCTTACATTTAAATCAAAAAATTGAAAGGATTTTAATAAGGTGTTTGTGGATCTATTGGCCTTTGTTTTAGGTATATTAAACAAGAAATGTGTAGGGGAGAAGACATGCAGCAGCAACTAGTAACCAATGTATATGGGGTTCACCTTCCATCTATAAACCATATACGTACTGCCCTTTTTAGTTTAGATTTTATGTGAAACACCAACAAAGTATGACATCAAGCATAAAATCTACAGCTCAGGTGGACGGATCTGTCAATGCATCAACTATTAGTTATGCAAATATTTCATTTACTCTTTTGAGTTTCTCACAAGCCATTTAGGAGAAACAGAAAACGTGTGGAAGAAGGCGATCTGGTGAGACCAAAACTAACATTTAGTCTAACACACCAAATACCAAGTGGGGCCATATGGTGTCCACCTTATACCACACTATGAAACATGATGTTGGCAGAATCACTCTAATCAAGAATTGGGGAGCTGCTCAGCTAAATATAGAGTAAGGTAGAAGAAAATCCGCTAGAGCAGTTCATCCAAATGGTGAAACAGGGTGTTGGAAGCATTATTCTGTGGTGAAGCTGGTCAGATCTGATGGGAATATGAATAGAGCTTAATACTATACACTGCAACCCTACAGAAAAGCTGTTACAAGACTGAAGACTATATTCACTGAGGTTCCCCTTCTGGTTCAGGGCAACGACACAAAATTTACAAACAGAGGTGCATAGACATAGATAAGAGCTAAGGGTACTGATTTTACAATGGCCCAGTCCAGGGGTCAACAACCTTTACCATCCAGAGAGCAGTTTCGCGCTCAATCCAGGTAAATAAAACTCATTCAGAGCCGCAAATGTTACATACCCTTTAGAAAAAACGTAACTTAAAATCAATGATAATAATCTACTAGAGTAAAATGTGTTGTCATACATAAAGGGTTCACTATTTTAATTCTGGTTTTAGGTTTTAAGAGAAAGAAAAACATTAAACATTAGCAGAAATAGGATGGATTAATTGTCTTCTACAAGTTTTTGACATTTGTGGCAAAATGCACATTGTTTCAAACCCTATCATGGAAATTGAAAGCAATTATTCAATATACATTTTAAAAAACTGCTAAAACTTGAATATGGTATAGAAGAAAAAACATTATTTGGCTTGTTAGTGTTTTTAAAAAGTTCTTGACAACCACTGTGGGACTAAATAGCCACTTACGGCTCTGACGCCACAGAATGCAGACCCCTGGCCTTGTCAAAGTCTAGACCTAAATCCAAGAGGGGATTCCAGACCAAAATAGCCAGAGGAACAATGATCCATCATCATCTTTAGAGCATAATGAAACCTTTTGAACCACAGAAAAGACAAAAAATGTACCAAGAGAGAAATTTGGGGGTAAAATGTTGAAACTGAGATTCTCATAAACAAGTCTTTTATGGTCCTTATTGTTAACTGATTATAACATATCTACATAAAAATAAGAGCTATTGATTTTAGAAATAACTGGCTGGTGGTTATTGGAAGCAGGTTCAGCAAAGTCGACATCCTTCTCCCACACAGGACTCACCTTCTCAGGTAGCTGGGCTCTCCAGGAGTGTCTGCCTCGACTCCATTTACAATTTCTTGTGTTCTTCCATTTACACTTTCGCCCTCTGAGTATAACTCCCCGCCATGTGTTGTGGCTGCTGGCTTGTTCAGATCCCTTCCATCCCGTCTAACCCACTTGGAGGGAAGCTCCTCTGGGTCTCCATAGCGTTGAGCAAGCTCTCGCCTCCTCTCAGCCTTGTAGCGGGCAATCCGCTCTGCTCTGGGTTCCAGGACAGACTTCTCTGTTGCATCCATGACCCTTTGATGGATTCTGGTGTTTATCTGTTCCTCAAATAACTGCAGAGCATGGGGGAAGGAAAAGCAGACACCGAGTTTGTCCTCCATTTTTGAGCTTGAGCAAAGCACAGCATGAATTTTTGCAGCATTCAGATTCCATCAGACCTGATAACGTTTTTGCTGTGCTCATTGATTTCACTCATCCAGTGTTGGAGACCATCAGTGCCCTTGTCAGTGAGAAGTCTCTCCTGAAACACGAAAAAAATAGAATTTGTGAACACATTTCCTGTAGACAGAGTAGAATTGGTTGAATTCCTCTAAAGCTCAAACTCACATACTGAAACTGCCCCAATCACCCATTGTCCTCATAAACACTTCATTTCGTTGATCGACAGTTTTCCATATTTATCACAATGTCTTGAAAAAACATTATCTCTAACACTGTAGCATTTTCACCCAACCACAGTCCTCAATATATTTTAACTCAAATTATCTTTAATAATAAAATATAGCTTCTTTTTCATTTTTTTACATAGAGCCAATAACAGACAGATCCAACTGAGTAGATTCTCAATTGAATTTAGGTGAAGACTTTGACTAGACCATTCTAACACATGGCCTAAACCCTTCCAGTGTAGATCTTACTTCTTCAGGGTTTTTCTGTATTTAAATTCATCCAGTTTCCCGTCAACTCTGATTAGCTTTACTGTCAATGGTGAAGAGAAGCCAACCCACAGCATGATGCTGCCACAGACATGTATCCAAGGAGTAATAGTGTGCTCAGGCTGCTGTGTTAGTTTTCCACCATACGAAGGTGGTGATTTATCAATATTCCAAACAGAGTGAAAAATTGAGTGCACCACAAAATTTTTTGCTTTGAGCGTGCTCCTGATCTACTTAGATTACTTGTGAAAATGATAACAGGTGCAAAGAGCAGTATTCAAATGAGGACTTTGCATCCGCTGCTTGGTGTGCAAGCCTTTCTAATCAGTGACCGTGCCACAGCCAGAGAGAGGAGGAACAGGCGCAGTGGATTCATGATGCGTCTTTAGCAAAACCAAAAATTGTGAAAAAACGACTGTCAGGACTATGGCTATTATTATGCTAGAATGTCTAGCTTATTTTTCGTTTGTCGTAAATAAACTTAAGGTGTGCTGTGTACATGAGCCGCCTCTGCTCCATGCATGCGTATTCCAGTCTGACTTATTAAAGGTACAGCTTGTCCAGAACAAGGCTGCTCGCAGCCCTGAGATGTCCATATTTTACTAGGGAAGTCCTGATCAGCATTTTGAGCATCCAATCCTAATGCGATCTTTTAACCTCAAATTCAATCGGATTTTTAGCCTTTAGTATTGAAATTTATAAAACTGAAATATATTTTTAGCAAGTAACTCTACTTTGTAATAAGGCCATTACTGGTGGTGGTCAGAGGGCCCGGTGGCGCCAGTGTCCGGCAGCCTCGCCTCTGTCAGTGCGCCTGGGCAGCTGTGGCTACAATGTAGCTTGCCATAATCAGTGTGTGAATGTGTGTGTGAATGGGTGGATGACTGAATGTAGTGTAAAGCGCTTTGGGGTCTGTAGGGACTGAGTAAAGCGCTATACAAATGCAGGCCATAATAAAACTAATTTAATTAATAAGCATTACCATTATTATCTCAAGGAAATTTCAATCAAACGCAACTGGACTTGGTAATTTGTCTTGGAAGACGTTTCACCTCTTATCCAAGAGGCTTCATCAGTTCATGCTCGCCGCTGACCAGGCTGGGACTGGTCCAACTAACTGGTGTGGAGACTCAGCTATTTAACCTCTTGAACAAGAATCATTATGTCATTGGATCCTTTGTGCTCCATGTCTTAACGACGGTCGTTGGCGTGCCGCCTATTGGTGGAGGTTAGGTTTCGGCTTCATTAGTGCCCTATTGTGTTATAACGACAGTCGTTGGAGTCACAGTTGTTTCTGTTATTAGAGGCTAATTTGTTTGAGTCTTCTAGGGAGGGATGAAAGTGCAGCATTGTAAATTGGAGATAGGTGATGTCTCAGGCCTCCTCCTCTGTTTAGCGATGGTTTCTCTACTTTTACATAGATGGCTTCTTTTACTCCTCTTTCAAACCATCTGTCCTCTCTGTCTAATATCTGGACATTGCTGTCCTCAAAGGAGTGAGCTTTCTCCTTGAGATGTAAATGAACAGCAGAGTCCATGCCTGAGGAGTTAGCTCTCCTGTGTTGGGCCATGCGTTTGTACAGTGGTTGTTTGGTTTCACCAATGTAGAGGTCCTTGCATTCTTCATTGCATTGGATTGCATACACCAGGTTGCTTTTGTATGTGTGTGGTGTTTTGTCCTTGGGATGTACAAGTCTCTGTCTGAGTGTGTTGCTGGGTTTGAAATACACAGGGATACTGTGTTTGTTAAAAATCCTCCTGAGTTTTTCAAAAATTCCAGACACATATGGAATGACTACATTGTTTCGTTTGTTTTCTTTCTCTTTTTCAACCACTTTGTTGGCTTTCCTTCTGGAATTAGCTGCAGTTTTCACAAAAGTCCAGCTGGGGTAACCACAAGTTGTGAGGGTGTCTCTCACGTGCTTGCGTTCTTCCCCTTGGGCCTGTGAGCTGGTGGGTATGTTATCAGCTCTGTGTTGCAGGGTCCTGATAACACTAAGCTTGTGTTCCAGTGGGTGGTGTGAGTCAAAAAGTAGGTATTGGTCTGTGTGTGTGGGTTTTCTGTATACCCCAATGTGGAGCCTTCTGTCCTTTCCCCTCTGGACGACACAATCAAAAAAGGGCAAACTGTTGTCCTTGACATCTTCTCTGGTGAATTTGATGTTTCTGTCCACTGAGTTTATGTGTTCAGTAAAAGCTTGCACCTCTTTGGTTTTGATTTTAACCCATGTGTCATCTACGTATCTGAACCAGTGGCTAGGTGTTATTCCTTCAAAGGAGTTCAAAGCTCTGCACTCTACCTCCTCCATGTATAAATTTGCCACAATTGGAGAAACTGGTGAGCCCATGGCACAGCCGTGTTTCTGTCTATAAAACTTGCCATTGAACTGGAAATATGTGGTATTCAGGCACAATTCCAGGAGTTGGCAAATGTGTTCTGGTTTGAGTTTTGTTCTGCTTTGGAGGGAGTTGTCCTGTGTAAGTCGTTCTCTTACTGTGACCAAAGCCTCCATGGTAGGAATACAGGTGAACAATGAAGTCACGTCATAGGAAACCATTGTCTCATCTGGATGAGACAAACGCATGGCCCAACACAGGAGAGCTAACTCCTCAGGCATGGACTCTGCTGTATTGTAAGTGTAATACACTGTAAGTGTATTAAAAATGTGAAGAACAGAATTAAATTGTTTGTGCACAGAAAGAAAAACTAAAAGTCATTCTTCGTTTGTGTGCAAAATTGCTCTGTGGCAAAACTTATGAGTTGCAGTTTTTAAAAAGCATAGCCTTGAGCTAGTTCCTCCTATCCGCCTTCCCTCCGTCATGTAAGATGATCGGCACCAGCCTGCCGAGTCAAGAATCTCCTCTTGCATAGAAATTCAACACCACAGCTGAGCTACACTTAGGGTACGAGCCTCCTGGCACAAACTCTCCAACATTTGCTGATCTTTTCTGGAAAACTAAAAGTAATTCAAGGAACCTGCATCACCAATTTACATCCAACAATCCCTTAAAACATAATGTTATATGGGAGAAATAAATGGCACTGATTTAACATAGTTAGAAAACTTTCATTTTGAGTCATGAAAAAGTGAGACCAAACTTAGCAAGGAACTTTGCAAAATTTGGAGAATTGATCATTACCAGCTGATTTTGGCTGAATCCATAGAGATGGAGATAAGGGTAAGGATGATTCACTCTCTATTAGCATTTTTAACATATTACAATTGTACAGGAATCCCTCTTGGGCCAGCGCTCTCTGTCCCTAACATTGTGTTTCTGCTTTCCTACAAGCTTTCAGAACTTATATTAGAACAGCTATTCTAAAGACATAACAGCAGATAAGTCCTTCAGTTAAACCAGAGTAGGTGAAACGTCCATAAGTCATCAACTTCACTGAGTCCCAAGCATTAGGCCATATTCCCTGGATGCCTTAAATAATAATTACTAATCACGACAGAGGACTAATCTTGAAATAATTTTCCCATAACACCAGCTGTTATTAGATGAAAGTCTTCCTACACTTAGGCTTAATATAAACAAATGAGAGTTTTGCACAGCACTGTACGCAGAAAAATAAATGGGTTTGCATGTCCGTCCATGTGTCTGTGTGCTTTACTAAACTGTGGATGTCAGCATTCCTACAGCAGGAAGCACAAAAGAGGAAGAACAAAGAGGTAGGAGCCACAGACGATGGGCACTAGATGAATCTGCTGTGAGGCTGAATGGATGTTCTGGCCGCTGAAGTCCCACTTGAAAAGATATTAAGTTTATTGGTTTAACTGCGACTCTCAGGCTGATGGTTTAAAATGTAGAAAAGAAAACAAATCATCTATAAAAGTGTCCAATATAGTTGGTTAGACCTGACTTTCATCTGAAAGAAACATCTTTAAACATCTTTTGTTCATGGGAGACCTGGCCAAGAAGGGTCACCATCACAAGCTGCAAGCTAAAAGTTTGGAAAGTTCAGTCTGCACGAAGCTAACTGGCAGGTGTTTCAAGGTGTTAAGTATTTATCTGAATAAAACTACTTTCGACATAAGAATATAGGGGTGCTGTTGTCTCCATAGGCTTACCGAATGCCAATATATACTCAAAAGCACACAGTGATCCATTCTATTCCACATGGCTGTAGTACAATTTAAAGAAAAGTTTAACAAAGAGCCTAAACAGTTAACTCTGAAGTACTGTAGTTAGAATCCAAATGAATATAATCAACATCAGTCAAGAATTTTCAGTCATCTAGGATGTTTTAATAGGATTAACTAATTCAGAAACCAGGAAATACAGTTGAAACCAGATATTGTTTATACAGTATTTAATGCTTTCAGTTTTCAGTACTTTTTTCAAAGTCTGCAACTAACCTGCAATAGGATGTATTTACCTTTATAAGGAATTTAAAAAGCTCAGAGTTTAATTTCAAAACTTTGTCAGCTTCATAAAACGTAATTTATTTGTATGTCCAACCATGGAAATGTTTTAAGGCAGCAACACCTTGAAATGCTTGCTTGTGTGTCAGTGTGTGAAAATAGTAAGAAATCAGCCCATGCATACAAAATGCTTGAAGATGCCACACTGTTCTGTTTGAACAATTATAGCCAAGTTTAACCATCATGCCCAACCATCATACTGTTCAGGAAGGAGACAGATTCCACAGATGAATGTAATGGTGTCAAACATGTGTATTAATGCCAGAACAACCTTGCAGAAATCATGGTAAGAGTGTCATTATCCCACAGAGAATTGAGTTTGGTTTAGATATTGGTTGACCAAAGTTAAATGGAAGTTTTTACCAGTTGTGAGAAACCTTGCATCTGGAGGAAAAACAGGGAAGCTTACAAATGAGAACGCCATGCGAGCAATGAGTTAAAGAGTTAGCATCATCATGTCATGAGGGTGTTTAGCTGCAGGAGGGACTGGTGCACTTCACAATATAGATAGAATCATGAGAAAAGTAAAGTATGTGAAAATATTGAAGCAGCCTCTCAAGATGTTTGCAAATAGAAGTAATTTTAACAGACTGGCCGCGTTTTATATGTTGTATGCGAACTTCTGGTATCAGCTGCAATGAAATGTTTTCTATCTAAAAAGCCAATTTCAGACTGAGAGGTTCTAAGAAGTGCAGAAATATTCTCTTAGATTTTAGTTCCAAAAACGTCCTATACCGAGGAAACCTTTTCAGATTCCTTTCACACTAGGGACCTTGATCGAGACCAGTATGACTAAACTGCCTGTTTTAAAAAAAAGTTTTGTTTAATTTTAATACTTTCTAGTTTTTTCTGATTTTATTTTTTTACTTAAATGTCATCACCTTAAATTGTGTAAATGTAGTTTACAGGGTGTAATTTATGAGTTCACTAAACACCTACGTCATATGAGTTCCCGATGGAACCATGAAAAGACCCTGCGTCAGAGTAGGAGCTAAAAACGTTATAGGAACTCATGGCTGTGGTTCCAGTTCTTATCTGTCTGAACGCACTAAAAAACGATCTGGTGCCTGAAAAGGTTACAGGAACTACAAAAGGTTCCTACAGTCCCAGAGAGACTAGAGTAAAAGCAGAATATACACGTAGAGATACCAAGATAGATGCATGCTACAGGGAACTAAAATATGGTAATTTGGGGGGAGGGGGGGGGTCAAGATTCTGCATGAGACAATCAGATCAAGTAAGCATGTCAGCTGTTCTTTAAACGAGGGTTCAATTCCTTGCAAATCAAGGTATTCCCCCGACTTCCTTCCTATTATGGATGCCTTTTGGTCTCTTCGGAAGAACAGAGCATGGCCAAATCGCAAAGAGCAATGGTCATGTGAGTTGGAGGACTGTGGACTGGAGAGAGAAGAATGCCACCGAGGCTCAATAGGGATCACAGGCTTCTAATCCGGGAGCACTTTCTACACAAGCTGGAAATACAACCTGCTGCAGAGAATGGGTGTAGGTGGATACGGATCTGAACTTAGAATATTGGACTAAGCTTGAAGAGCTTTTTTAATGCCCTTTATTATAAAATAGATAAACTCAATACTGGCTTTCTTAAGTAGACTCAAGATTATTTGAAGTGCAGAAAAACATAAACCTTTAATAGGAAGGGAGTCTAAAAGGTTCTGCAGCAGACCAGATTAAAAGGCTGGCCCAAGAATAAGCCTCTGACCAATTACACCTACCCTGCTAAGTTACCTGCACTAAAGCTCTCAATCATCTCGGTGACTCAAGGACAAATTCCTTAAGGACTTTCATGCATACTTTAACTCCGCTGTCCATGAGTAAGATTAACAGTTTGGACTTTTGGAGATTTCTCTCTTACAATGCGCCATAATCTATCCGCTTCCACTAAGACTCAGTGCATTAAGGGTTTTGTATTATGCATGTTTAAAACTTCCTGCATCAATTCTAGACAAAGATGCCGTTTCAAGCTTTAACTCTGATGAAAACTTAGAAATATTTATAATTTATTCTTAATTATTGCATAGTTACACTGATTCTAGAGCACACCAATGAATAAAGTAGCCACTTATATATACAATAGTTATTAAATATGCAATGAAATTTAATTTGTAGAAAACAGAAGAGAAATATGCCCTTCCAACTAACTTTTTATTCGAACCGTGGAACATCACAATATAATTGCACACAGCGGGGACCTTCGCAGTTCAAACCAACAGGTGGGTGAATACTGTCTATTCTGCGTTCCTGCTTGATTCCTAACTAATTGTGCGTATTCCCAAAAGTTAGCTACGAATCTTTGCTGCAAGCAAATAACATTTTAAAGAAAGAAAAACAACGTGTAGCCTATACTTACACTGAATGCGCGCTGTAAGCCTCCTCCTCCCGGCGGTCCCTCCCCACTGATCCTTCACTGCCGTGAGTCGCTCCAAATGTAGTCACACTGGCAGCTGGGGGTGGCTCTCCGTATTAAGGGGAGAAGGTATAAATAACCCTGGGACGCCCCTGACATCAAAGTATCGGGCTCTATCTTTGAGCTGTTAAAGGTTACTACTCAATTAGTTTTCCAGCAAATCATTAAAACTCAACTTAGATACATTTTGCTATCTATCAATATCAAAGTCAGTTTGTCTGTTTAATTGAGCTTTTTGTTGTAAAATTTCATCTTAAAACACTCTCTCCAAGCTCCAAAGCACACATGCCTGTGGTGACATCACAGGAGGAATAATGCTTGAGTAAAGTCTGTGGGGTTTTTTTTTTTCCCATCATATTAATGCGGCACAAAGTTAACCTTCCCTACCATTGCTGTAACAAATAAGTTAATTATGTTCATTACAACAGTACAGACTAGGAGTCCACCAATTTGACTTTTTCAGTCCCGATACCAGTGACTGGGCTTTGTGTATCTGTCAATACCCGATACCGATATTGTTGAATCTATGCTTGTAGCAAAGATTGTTGAATTGAACTGTTTACCTTGCACCTTATACCTGTCTTGAACAGACTAAAGGCGCCAAACTTCACTAACTAAACAGAACTAAGACAAAATAACAGATGTAAAATATAAAATTACCACAAAACAAAACTTTCAACCTAAAAATTAACCTATTTTTTGTGAATTTACTGTATTGCAGGATTTTAACATTTTAAGCATCTATTTATGGTATCAGTTAACTTTAACCGATACCGATACATGTGCATTAGAAGGTATGGAGGGCGATACCAATATCGGTATTGGTGCATCCCTAGTACAGAAAGCATGTAGGGACACTGTACCAATAAAGCAAAAAAAGTGCTAAACATGACCACATATATCACTTATATTGAAAAACCTGAACAGGGATGTAAAAACGATTCATATTGTTTAAAGTCCTTAAGACAACCATTGTCATCTCCACTGCTTGCTTCAGATTTGAGGCGTCCATCAACGTATAGTTGCAACCTCTTACATGCCACTGGGTTACATCGCTTAAAACAAATAGTTGTTTTATGTAGAAAATATTACTAACTGAATGCAAGTTTCAGCAATTAGGTAGAGAATAAACAACAAATAAAAGCAGCTAATAACTTTGAGCAGAAAACCTTTCATTTTCCAATCCGCCAGCTCTCTCCTTGTTTGTTCTCCATTTCCAACATAAAGAACTAAGAAACTGCTGCCATCTGCTGCTAATTTTCTTTTAGGCACTAGTCCTCTTCTTTTGCCCTCTTTGCCTGCTTTTCTCATTTTTATTACTTCAGAATGTTTTCATGATCAATTACCAGTTAGTTTATGTTAAACAAACCTTTTAAAAAGTGTTTTAATGACAAAGTATTTGGTGTTTGCTCAGAAGATTTTTTTTCACACTTCACTTACTGTAATTTTTTTGTCCTTTTCCTTCCATGCTTTCCTGATCCCAATATGTGCCTTCACAGTTGATACCTAAAATTATAAATAAAAGACTCACCTACACTAAAAAAAGTTTTTTTTAAAAAGTTGCTGAGAGTTGCAGAAATACCATAAAGTGGTATTTGCTTTGAGGCTTCATAGAGAAAAATAATAATAATTACAAATCCTTATTTTGAAGAAAACAGTAAACGTTAAAAAAATGTACATGCAAATAAATCATTGCTAAAGTTTTTTTTTTAAGTTGTATTTTCCTGTATTCCTAGAGCTCTTTTTCTTTTTCCCAAATTTTACTTACCTAATTTATGCTGTTTTATTGTAGTAATTTATCCTTATCTCTTTTTTTAGCAATCTCACACGTTGGTTATAAATACATGCAAAAATGTGCAATAATGATTTCTATACATTTCCTAAAAATTACCTGTGAAGCACATGAAAAAAATGGGGTGGATGCCAAGGAAAATCAATTAACTCACTCATGGTTTCTTGTAAACAAACTAAAAATACAACAGTGCACTCTTTTTTAAAGTGAAATTACATATATTAAAAAAACAAAACAAATAATGCGCAGAAATATGACTAATTGTGCTACATTTATAAGAACGAGTGGAACGATTATTTATAGAAATAACAATACTCAGAAAGAGGAAAGAAAATACAAAATACAATCAATACAAAAGTAAAAACAGGTGCAACCAACATCAATTACACCATACATCTTTTCTCAAAGAAATAAAATTAATTACATCGATAAAGTGCTGCATTGAAACAAAAAAATTCCTAGTAAACAGAAACATATCAACTTAAAGGTGCTCGTAATGTTTTTTTAGCAGCATATAACCACAGTCCTTATGTCTAACAAGGCCTAACAACACAGAAACCCTCAATTTGGTGAGAACACAGTAAAACCCAACTGACAAACTATTACTCATCCTGCTAGATGAACATCTATAATGTTTATAAAACGGTTACAGAGTTTGAGAAAAGTATCAAAAATAAGTCTTATTTCTCTAAAACATTTGTGCCATAAGTTCCACAATCGTTTGTTTTCAAATTTTCAGGCGGTTCCCCACCTCCAATCTGACTAGAGTTTCTCATGATGCTGCTGATTACAGATTTAAAAGCTTTACCAGTCAGAGCTCTGAGCAAAGGGGAGAGTGGATTTTATAGCACAACGCTGGTCTTCTCTCCCTCTGTTGGACGTTTCTGATCACAGCAGCTTCGGCTCCTCGTTCAGCTGGAATCTTCAGTGCTTCACAAACAAAGGATGCGTCAGGGCCTTGGCGGCGGAGATGCGATGGCTCGGATTGAAAAGCAAACAGTGCTGTAAGTAAGAAGATTTAACACCACTTTAACACTTTAAAGATATTTACCGTACAAAACTCAGGTGTTTGTTTTGATCACAGGCAGATCTTAATTAATTAGGACTTTCATCTGCTTCTTGTGAAGTTTTTAATCAATAAAGACCACTGCAGATCAGTGAAAATCTTTTTTAGAGATGCTGTAACAGAATAAAGTTCTGAAATCTGAAACAGTTGGTTTTACACCAGAAAAAAGTTCAGGAAAAGAAAAAGGGAGGACAAGACTTGTTTTTATGTCCTTCTAAGACGTGTTTCCACTTTAACATCTTTTCTATAATAAATCTCCATCAGATATAAAGCTTGAAAAATAAAGAAATTGAATGCCTCATAATGGCTTTCTTTTTTTTATAGCTTTATATATCTCACCATAAAAAATAAAAAAAGTACAAAGTAACCAAAACCATACGAACTGGGATCCCTGCTCTAAATACCGCGATCCGATCACTTGATAGAAAATCAGGTCAGATCACATAGTTTCAGACGTTACCTCCCAATCAGGACTCAGATATATATGTAAAACTGTCAGTTTTGTATTTCTATCTGGGTCGGGACTAGTGGCTAATCTCTAGTGCCACAAGTGAATACCTATTCAGTGGTATTTATCTTTTATTAACTTTAAATAATATTCAGTCCAAACAAGCTGAACAGAAAACCAATTATGAAAGTGAAATGAAACAGTTGTACTTAGAATACACCTGCTGCAGTTTCTGCTCCACATGGAACTGTAATGAACGTCCCTTTGTGTGTAATCAAATAGTGGGATTTCTGCAGAGGTTGTTATCAGGTTTAGGATTTTTGCCTCAGAAAGATAACTTCTCATAGAGGTTTAGATATTCTGGGTGCTGTACCCACACGCTGTTGCACTGGAGACTGGAATGAAGTTTAACAAATTTTTACATTTTAAAATGAGGAATATATTAATAAGAGGCGACGGGTTTTGGGATGTTACAACAAGCTGAATAAAAAGAGGAACATCGTGGATCTTTTTTTTTTTTTTTTAAGTGTCCTGTCCGGCAGTGTGGTTCTCAGAATTGGTGAGTACCAAGTGCAAGCCCAACAGATTTACTCTCTCAAGCAGGCATCAAAACTTTTGCTATAGTACTCCACTTGATATATATCTGTATTAGATATCTGTATTAAATATCTATCTGTATTATCTGTATTAGAGATCACTGTGGCTTTAATTTCTTGAAGTTATGGACACAGAGAGGGAAAAAAGAAGAGAGAAAAAAGAAAGAAGATTAAGAAGAGAGGCAGGAGAGGTAGGAGTGTGAATTGAGGATACAAGAGAGGAAGGGGAACAAAGAGAACACAAGAAAACATCCCAGGTTTCCAGATCTGCTGGACGGCAAAGAGGTGGAAAAAAAAACAACAATAAAATGGAGCAACATTAACAAAACAAATCAAATAATATGAACTAAAAACTGCACTACCACAACACACAAAAATGGGAACATAAATACAAGAATAAAGTCACTGAAAAGCTCTTGGCACCAACTATCTATTGATGATAACCTCAATCCAATAATACTTCTGTAGATACCAATGTCCCCACACCTATATGGCATGCTGTTGCATATAAGGTTTCTCCATGTGAGTGTTTGACAGCATGTGTGAGGAGCCGTCAGTCCGCCCTACAAGAATCGACACAGACATGAAGGAGGTTGGGGATACAGAGGCCCCCAGAGCCTAGGAGCCCCAGGCGGACCCCAAACACCAAAGAAGCAATTCTGAGACGGTCCAAACTCCAAGGGGAATAGCGCTAGTGATTCATAACCAAACATTGGTCAAATGAAAGAGTTTTGTGTCAGATGATGCCTTATTTACAGGCGGCCCTTTATATGCCCCATCAACTCCCATCATATGGATAAACGGTAAAAACAACTGGATATTAACTTCTTCCGAAGGACTCCCAATGGCTCCAAACTTGTCTGGGTGAGTAAATGAACATAATGAATGCTATACATAAGGTCCAGGTAAAAAAATAAAAACATAAAAACAAATAAAAAAAGAACTTCCCCTTTAAGCTGATTTTTTATTTACCTGCATGGTTGGTGCTATTTTAGTTATGGTTTGTCGCCTTCATCACCTCCGTTAAGATTTTCTATAAGAGTGGTAATTTATTCCCACATACAATATTAAGAAAAATGTTCTTAATAGTAGCATCTGCTCTCCCTTTGAGCCATGTTTATTTCAGCTAGTGTGACTGGAAAGGGATAGAGGCACATTCCTGTGGTTAAACAAGGAAAAAGAAACATAGATGTGCTTACAGAGAGCAGGTCGTTCTCATCTTGGTCCAGGTTGGGCAGCAGCTTGGTGCAGGAGCCCCTCGGCCCCAGGCTTTCGGAGTACAAGATTGGGCTTGCTCGGGGCCAGTCGTCTTCACTGGGCAAACCGATCACCCTGCCAAACAGAGAACAGTCCAATAAATAAAGCCCGGTTGTTTTTATGCAATCATCACTAATCGTCTAAACAGTTAAAAGTAATTAACCCTATGATTAATTAAGTGCAACTCTATTTTTGCTCATTTTGGGCAGTGTGGAGAAATAACACCAGGCAGCCTTTTATACTCACTCAAAGATTTTTTGCAGCTGCTGGACCTCGGTGTAGCCTTTAAACAACGGCCTGCAGAACACAAGAGCATGGCTGCATCGTTTCGTGCTTTACTTGTGTTTGAGGAGTCAGGTATTTTATGGTTCTTTATGCTCACCTCAAGAGGAAAAGCTCGGCAAAGATGCAGCCAGCGCTCCACATGTCCACTGAGGACATGTAAACAGAGTTCAGCAACACCTCCGGAGCTCGATACCACAGGGTCACGACCTACGCCGAAGCGGGCAAAGAATTCGAGTAAGAAACATATTCGAATGGTGGTGAAGAAAAAGAGAAAAAAATAAATAAATAAAATTTTACACCTCAGGCAAGAAAACAGACTGTTTCTGTGCAGTAAAATGTTTGGTTTGTGTAACACTTACACCAGGCGTAAGAGCGATATTATAGGTGTGAATCCGTGCCAGTCCAAAGTCTGCGATCTTGATCTCTCCTCGACTGCTGACTAGGATGTTCTCCGGCTTTAAGTCTCGATGCAGGACGAGATTGGTGTGCAGGAAGTCCAGTCCTCGCAGCAGCTGCTGCATCACATCCTGGGATCAACATGGCGGCAATTCAACAACTCCCTCTCAAAAGCTGCAGCGTTTCAGTAAAAACAGACCAGCTGCTCTCACCTTTATCATGTCACGACTCAGACCGCAAGCAGGAGCCTTTGACAGAAATGTGGACAGGTCCTGATCAATGTACTCCAGCACCAGAGTGAGGTCCAGGGTCGAGCCAATAGAAACAGCAGATGCACCTAGGAGCCTGCAGGAACGTTCAGGTTTGACAGTAGACATTATAGATAGAATAAAGTAAATATGAAAGAATATCGAATGAGAGAGACAAATCATAAGTCTTCCCTTTGGTATCTGCTGCTTGAGATATTTTAATACAAATATTTGATACACTAAAAGTTATGGATACACATTTTAGGATTAACCTAAAATGCACTAAGAGTTTTACAGACCAACTGATCTTCTCTAAACCAGTGTTTCGTTACTTTTTCCACAAATCCCTTTCCTAACAAGAAGCTTAACGCAAAGTTTACAAAAGGTGTTTGAGCTATCAATCAACCAATAGAATAACAAAGAAATAAACAAAGACAAATAATTACTGATTTTAGGTAAATCCCCACAGCACAAGAACCGACAACAATGAGAGGTCAAAAACTGGAAGATCACACGTACAAATATCACGGCACGATGATCAACAGTAAATTGTAATTTACAGCACCTTATACTGTATAAAAAAGGGAAACAGCATCTTTTTTGCCTGAAAAAACTGTTGTCTTTTAATGAAGATGCAAAAAAAAATGTTTAAACGAGCTTTTACTGAATCGGTTTTATCCTTCTGCTTAGTCTCATACTTTGAGAAGAACTATGACAGAATTCCTCTGCTAAAAGCCTCCTAAAGAAGTTGTAGTTTATGTTTTTATGTGCATGTTTTATGTTAAAATATTTGTATGTTAACTGTTATGACTCATCTAGTCTAAACCAAATTTAGCTTCAGGTTCAAATAAAGTCTGAAGTCAACTAAATGCATTTCTTGGTTTATTTAGAACTGGTATTTAAACAGTCCTCGTCCTGCTGCTCGCATTTTGATATCATGAGACCATGACGACACTAAGCACATACTACCTAACATCATTAATCCATTCATTGTGCCCCTTCATGAACAACAGAGGCCGAATTTCATCTTTATGGAAGATAATGCTAAATCTCAGGTCACGGGTGCTGGAGAGTAGGGTGCCTTGAATAGATAATAAAATATAAATGCCCTACTTTCATCATATAATCATTGTAGAGTTTATTTTTTTTCCGTTTTCCATAAATTTCCCTTGAAAGCAAAATATTACAACATTTTTGTGAGTGATGTTCAGAGCAACTCATATTCTGTCTTATGTAGCCTTTGCAAAAAAAGGCAATTTTATTTGTATAGCACGCTTTCAGCACAAGGCAATTCAATGTGCTTTAAATGATTCAGTGGTAAAGAAACCAAATACATGACAAAAGTGTGAAAATTAAAACAGAGACTCACTTAAAGAAAAGCTTTTGTAATTGAAGCATAAAAGAAAATGTGTGTAAAAGTGTGAAAATTAAAAACAGATAAAACATGAGAATCAATTAATGAAAACATTTAGCAATTGATTGTTGTTGATTGTCACAACAGGACGTGGAAAAAAACTAATCCAGGCGTTCATCTTTAGTCGGGTTGATTACTGCAACAGCGGCCTCACAGGTCTACCTAAAAAGCAGATAGCTGGAGCTGATGCAGAACGCTGCTGCTCACGTCTTCACTAGAAACAGGGATGTAGAGCACATCATCCCAGTTCTAAAGTCTTTATACTGGCACCCTGTAGCTCAGAAAATAGACTTCAATATATTCCTACTAGTTTATAAATCACTATATGGTGTAGCGCCAAAGTATGTTTAAAGACCATTTGTCTCTATACCAACCCAGCAGACCACCCAGGTCATCCAATTCTAGTTTACTAAACATCCCTAGAATTAGAACCAAACATGGAGAATCAGCTTTCAGCTTCTATGCCCCACAAATCTGGTACAATCTTCCAGACTGCGAAGCTGCTAAATCGTTAGGCTCTTACAAATCAAAGATTAAAACTCTACTATTTAGCAATGCATTTGAGTAATATTCTAATATAGATTTTTGACATAAATTTTCTTTCTATGCTTTTCCTAAATTGTTGTTTTTATTCAAAGGCTAAATGTTTTCTTCTATTGATTCTTGTGTTTTTTTTTACTTGTTTTTATTTTTCATACTTTTACGGTTTGCTGTTTTTACCTTCATGAATCATGTAAACCACATTAATTTACCTTTTGTAGAAGGAACTACAGCAATACAGTAGATATTTAATGTAAACCCTAATAGCTTACCATATGTTTTAGCTGGAAATAATTACCCATTCACAAACTTACTTGACAACGTTTGGATGGTTGAAGTAGCCCACTTTGCGCAACAGCGCCACCTCTCGGATCATGAAGGGAGGGATTCCGGTCTCTTCCGAGTCCCAACGAAAGTTGAACTTCTTCACCGCCAGGAGGCGTTGTTTCTCCCCAACCTCTCTGGCTTTGTAAACTTTCCCGAAGGAGCCCTCGCCAACCTCCGCTAGAAGCTCGTAATGCAGCGATTCGGGGGAAAAGTCCATTTTTCCTCTAATTTCAGCGTCAGTTCAATCTGAACTATAAAGAAATAATTTAAGTTTTAGTGCAACAAAACAAGAATGTGTCGCGTTTTCTTGCTTCAGCTGCAGTCGGAGTAAGCTAGCGAGCGTGGTTCTCTAAATAAACGTTTTACGGGGAAACTTGATGGGATTTAAGTAGCTGCAACCAAGCATCAAAAATATATTTCATAAAATCGATGGTACAGCACAGAAATGTTACATCTTCTATTATTTGGACAAAATATTTATTTTACCTTACCTCGCCTGCTAGCAGCAAAATCACCATCGCCCGCCAGCGGTGGAAAAATGTATTTGCATAATTCTGGTTAGTATAAAAGATTATGAGGAGAAAAAAAATAAATCACACCCCTTTTAATCGCCAGCTAATCAGAAAGCTTAGAGTCTCCATTTTATCACGTTTAGTCGTGGTACACGTGTCCCAGTTGCTGCTGATGTAAATGCACGATGCATTCAGGTCGGTTCTGCCAAGGAGTAAAACATGCAGCCTGTTGTGAGTACAAAACATATAAGGCTGACATAAATGCAACCAGGATGATGGGGCGTGTTCTGCAGGAAAGGAAATGGAAGAAAAACATGCTATGAAAGTGTTACAACATGTTTATTATTTGCCACTATTTATAAAAACAAAAGGAAGTTGTGAAGAACAACAACATTCAGAACGCGCAAGTTTTACATAATCTTTTGTCATTTTGTGCGCAACCTGAAAAAAATCCCTGCTTCATGACCAGACTCCTGTAACATCACTGGATTTTAAAGTCAACAGTATTTTATGAAATAGTGAAAAATGTGACACAGGTCAATGTCAAGCCTCAGGTGGGGGTAAGGGCTAGATGATCGCCCTCTTCTGACAGTATGGCTATCCCCCAGTGAGCTACTATAGGTAGTTTACCATCAGCGTGTGAAAGGGTGAATGAATGAATGTAAAGCGCTAAAGAAAATGCAGGCTATTTAAAGGAAACGCATGTAGGATTGTGGCCAACAGCGGTACTGCAATCACATTCAAAATACTGTAGAACTGTGTATCCCTTCCTGATTCGAGGTTGCCAGCTTCTGCGGGATCCAGTAGGAACGGCTGACCCTAACTAAATAACATTAGCAATGGTCATACAGGTTAACTCTCAGCATGTGTAGTCCACAATGTATGCGAAGAACGAATGATTATTTTTACCGAGGTATAGGCTGCTCAATACGTCTCCATTACGTTTCACATTGCCAGAATCGACGTGCTGTTGTTTTCCTCGACAGTTCAGCATAATGACAAAGAAACGGGCCCTGATGCTAATGTCAGCAATGACGACTCGTCGTTTTTATATCCCGTTTTTATTTCCTTACCTTTTCAATTTGATGACCAATCTCCTCCATATGCGCTAATGTAATGTTTCTTTCCATGAACATGGATAACTTTGTTCGACTGTCTTGAATATTTGAAAGGTCAATTTACATTAAGTACAAGTAAGTTAGCCAAACATAGGTGAATCTTACCTGTCCAGGAGAAAATTGGCGACGTTGACGTCTGTATTCAAATTCTTCTCCATTTTCAGCCGTCTCTATCTTTCAAAGGCATCTCCTATACAAATCCTTGTTTTATTTCGGACTTTGTCACGACGTATTTCGGATTGATAACGAGGTATTTTAGGTTTCGTAGCGTTATACACTACCGTTCAAAAGTTTGGGGTCACATTGAAATGTCCTTATTTTTGAAGGAAAAGCACTGTACTTTTCAATGAAGATAACTTTAAACTAGTCTTAACTTTAAAGAAACACACGCTATACATTGCTAATGTGGTAAATGACTATTCTAGCTGCAAATGTCTGGTTTTTGGTGCAATATCTACATAGGTGTATAGAGGCCCATTTCCAGCAACTATCACTCCAGTGTTCTAATGGTACAATGTGTTTGCTCATTGGCTCAGAAGGCTAATTGATGATTAGAAAACCCTTGTGCAATCATGTTCACACATCTGAAAACAGTTTAGCTCGGTACAGAAGCTACAAAACTGACCTTCCTTTGAGCAGATTGAGTTTCTGGAGCATCACATTTGTGGGGTCAATTAAACGCTCAAAATTTCATCTGAAACTCGACAGTCTATTCTTGTTCTTAGCAATGAAGGCTATTCCATGCGAGAAATTGCTAAGAAATTGAAGATTTCCTACAACGGTGTGTACTACTCCCTTCAGAGGACAGCACAAACAGGCTCTAACCAGAGTAGAAAAAGAAGTGGGAGGCCGCGTTGCACAACTGAGCAAGAAGATAAGTACATTAGAGTCTCTAGTTTGAGAAACAGACGCCTCACAGGTCCCCAACTGGCATCTTCATTAAATAGTACCCGCAAAACACCAGTGTCAACATCTACAGTGAAGAGGCGGCTGCGGGATTCTGGGCTTCAGGGCAGAGTGGCAAAGAAAAAGCCATATCTGAGACTGGCCAATAAAAGAAAAAGATTAAGATGGGCAAAAGAACACAGACATTGGACAGAGGAAGACTGGAAAAAAGTGCTGTGGACGGATGAATCCAAGTTTGAGGTGTTTGGATCACAAAGAAGAACGTTTGTGAGACGCAGAACAACTGAAAAGATGCTGGAAGAATGCCTGACGCCATCTGTTAAGCATGGTGGAGGTAATGTGATGGTCTGGGGTTGCTTTGGTGCTGGTAAGGTGGGAGATTTGTACAGGGTAAAAGGGATTCTGAATAAGGAAGGCTATCACTCCATTTTGCAACGCCATGCCATACCCAGTGGACAGCGCTTGATTGGAGCCAATTTCATCCTACAACAGGACAATGACCCAAAACACACCTCGAAATTGTGCAAGAACTATTTAGAGAAGAAGCAGGCAGCTGGTATTCTATCGGTAATGGAGTGGCCAGCGCAGTCACCAGATTTGAACCCCGTTGAGCTGTTGTGGGAGCAGCTTGACCGTATGGTACGCAAGAAGTGCCCATCCAACCAATCCAAATTGTGGGAGCTGCTTCTAGAAGCGTGGGGTGCAATTTCTCCAGATTACCTCAACAAATTAACAGCTAGAATGCCAAAGGTCTGCAATGCTGTAATTGCTGCAAATGGAGGATTCTTTGATGAAAGCAAAGTTTGATGTAAAAACAATCTTATTTCAAATAAAAATCATTATTTCTAACCTTGTCAATGTCTTGACTCTATTTTTTATTCATTTCACAACGTATGGTGGTGAATAAGTGTGACTTTTCATGGAAAACACAAAATTGTTTGGGTGACCCCAAACTTTTGAATGGTAGTGTACATGTTTTGTCCGTAACGTTTGGAGCTTCAGCTGTGGGAAACAGAGCAGAGCTGGCAACCCGGATGAGGAAACTCTACTGACTTCGTGATTTGTAGATAGCTTGAGGGTGGAGCCCCAGACCAAGACAGAACATGACAACTATAACATCACTTGAGGGCTGCATCTTTCACTTTTACATAATATCCTGGCCGGACCACTGTTGACAGTGATATAAGTATTACCAAAGAACATGATTTCTTAATGTTTAGTGACATATCGGGGCCATTTTATGATTAATTAAAAGAAATTTCTTACATACGCTTCCTTTAACCTTTTTTATATATATAAGAGACAATAGACTTTTATTATTTAGCCCAACTGTTCTAATTGTGTCACTGAGCGTGTTGCAGCAGATTTTAATTTAATTTCAGTAATCGGAAGCAGCTATTCAGCTTTTAGCTTCTTGTTTAAATATTTAGTTTTCAATGCCAGGACGATGGAATCCAGATGAAGGTTGCGGTTGAGAATTGCTGAGCCACAGCTTAGAGCTCCGACGAGGGCACCGGCGAAACCGCACAAAAACACATCCTGACCTGCAAAACATGCATGCATAAAAACAGTTAGACATGATCAACGTGGGAGGAGGCCACATCAGTCTTTCTGCTGTGATTGATAATTAGAGGAACAGGATTACAAACCTGTCAGATAGAGGTTCTTCAGTGGAGTCTGAGCTCGAATTGTAGCGTTGAGTTCAGGGCTGAACCGGGTAAAGCCGTGGTCCACACCGTAGAACTCACCTTTGGGGGCTCCAATGTAATGCGTGTTAGTGATGGGGGTTCCAGCATCGACGTACTCAATCTGCATAAAACCAACACGATCCTGATTAACGGGGAAAGCCACACTCGCCTAAGAAAGCAATTTTTAAAGATGGCTATTTCTAAATTTGAAGGAGTTAAATCTTCTATATGAATCGGTGAAAAGTGTCCAGCTCATGCGAGATAAAGAAACAATCCACATGTGGTGTAAATATAGTAAATAAATCCCTTGCCTCACTTCAGTTCGCAGACAGGTCAATGTTTTGCTGGATCGTGTTTTAAAAAGCCCTTAACAACAAACCCAGATACTGCTGAGAAATCAAACAATGATTATAGATACAGGAGGATATCAATATGACGTTTTTTAGAGCACTGATATTTTGAAGCTGGAAATCATGGAACTGTCCTAGAACATTTATCAAGTTGCAAAGATTTCCTACAGTGACAACTAACTTTCTGGTGAATTTACATACATGATACAGCTAAGGAGAATATGGAGGGTAAAATATTAGGAAGCCTTTACCTTGTCTCTTGTGATCTTGGGAAAGACATCCATCACCACATCCAGGGCGGAGTCAATGAAGGCTTGTTTCAGCTCTTTGTAGTCGGCCCCTCTGTTCGTCACTTTCCCGTCCTTCCACTCCTCAAACCACGAGTATTTGGCAAAACTTACCAGGGTCAAAGTAGACTTTCCTAGAAAAATATGACTCTGATCAAGAAAGCATCCAGAAGAGGTCCCAATTGTATCGCCCAATATCATCTACACTACCTGGTGATCTCTCCTCCCATGATGGATCTTTGGCCGACGGCGAGGCAACAAACAGCAGAGGGATTTTTTTTAAAGCCTCTTCTCTCCTCTCATTCAGATATTTTTCCACCCTTTAATGAAAAGAGATAAATTGGATGAAGGCTGCGAACCCTGAGCATCTATCGCCAACATTTGCATTAAAAACCACAATGTAGCTGCTAAAATAATAACAAAATGTAATATGCACTGTCCCATTATGTATTTGGAATTAGATTTTTTTGAGACCATATCACAGGACGGAGTTTAGGACAACTGGTATCAAACGAGGAGAGACTAACTTGTTTTCTATAAAACATCTGAACTAAAACAGAAACAGGCATACAGCTCATCAAAATTGTTCTCAACAAAGATCCAGTAGTTGTTCGCCTTCAGGCCCAGCTCCTCCTTGGTTCCATTCAGACCAACAAAGATGCTCAGGCCTCCTTCACCGTGCTGCACCATGCTGAGCTGCTTCTGGATAGCTGACAGACAGGAGAAAAACAGCAAACTCCTAAAACAATCAACAAACTCCCAAGAAATGCACAGTTCCTTGAAAAAGCTGCATATCTCTCATTACATAACATTACAAACACCAATCTTTTATGTATCTCAGTTGTATATGAGGGACTAACAAAGACCAAAAACTAATAAATAACAGAAATTTGTTTTAATATACATAGCTGTAAGAGATTATATATGTATATATATATATATATATATATATATATATATATATATATATATACTACTTTACTGTTTCATTAGTACGTACGTAATAAAAAATGCATGTATATCTGCACAGTAGGCCTGATTTTAAATTTTATTTTTTTAATAAAACTTCTTATAATAACAGTTATAAAAAGATAAATGTTTGCATTCATGCTTCAAACTTTATGAATAATGGTTTGGAAATTGGTCGTAACAATTTTGTAGAACGCAAAGAAACGAGACTGAATGAGGTTAAGAAAAAAGAAAAGAGCAGGAAAAACCAGGATCATATCTAAGAGCATCAGACACGTTTTCTTTTTTTGTTCAATAAATTAATTAAATAGTCAATCTTAGTAGCCGTCTTGCTTTCATCTGCTCTTACTGGATGTAAGCTGTACTCCCTGGACCAGTGATAGCTGACTTCAACAAGCAGCTGATTTATTTGTAATAATGTCTGTTAATATTGTTGGTTGATAGTTTGTTTCACTGCATTAAAATATATTAATTTATATGTGAAATGTAGTGTTTTTCAGGAGCTGTAAGGTCATCAGATATGTGCTTTGGATCAAAGCACATACATGACTTAGAATGGCCCATTCAAAGTTCAAATCTAAGATTCATTGTTAATCTGTCGGCAGACTTAAAAATTCACGTTCAAGGATGCTAAAGTTGCATCTTAAATTGATCAACCCCTACAGCAAATTAGTGTAATAAACTAATGACACAAAAGCCGTTCAAATAGTTAAATAAAACTAATATTACTGGGTCGGACTTCAACACTAAATCCTACTTTCATGGACCGCCTTCAATCACACTTTTTTGGATGCTTGTAGGAAAGAAATCTTAGTCTATCTTTGAATTCCCAATTTATATTCATGCACTAATCTGTGCGGCTCTGTTACATGAAATCCCAATAAAATAAATGAATTTTATGGTTATAATTTTACAATTTTTTAAAGAGTTTAAGAGGTGTGAATATTAATGCACAACACTGAGACCACCTGTTAATGCTGGCTTACCTGGCATGGACTGTAGCTCTTTGGGTAGCAGCTTCTCGTAGGTATTGAAGATACCAGCGTCAGAAATGATCATAGGGGCATGGATATGCACCTCCTCCTGACCTTTCATCACACTCACACCTGAACACAGAAGAAGCACACACTATGGACTCATCTCATGAAAGGGATTGGTTTAATAACCTCAAGTGGCAAGGCTCACCGTATGCTTCCTTTGCATCGTTAAACAAGATGCGGTTCACGGGGGCTCGAACCAGAACGGCGCCCCCTGCCTGCTCAATGATGGGAATCATGTGGTAGGCAATCTCGCTGCTGCCACCTTTAGGATACCAGGCGCCGTTTAGGTAGTGGGTGACCAGCAAACTGTGCATGGCGAAGCTGGCGTCTTTTGGCCTTTTACCTGAAGATCCGGAAAAAAAAGCATAAGCAGCCTGTGTGTGAAGAAATGTTTCTCCTAAACATGGCAGGATGTACCATAGGTGCCAAAGATGTAGGTGAAGACCGCTCTGAGGTCCTTGTTCTCCGTCAGCTCGTTGACCACATCTGTCAGGCTGCTTTGTGCCATTCTGAAGAAGAAAGACAGATGTTTGACGAGGCCGGTGTGGATCAGGAACTTAGCCAAGGGTAAGGGGCAAAACTTTAGCGCAGCCATGAACCAAATGCCCCGCCCAGTTTTCTGCAGACAAAACAAAGCACATACAGGTGGTCACAGGGGAACAGCAAGGACACCTAAATTTTTTACTGTAATCAAATTTTAATGATAATCATACCTTAATTTGGCACACTTATCTGTGCTGTTTTAGTTTGAGTCGCTGTTCTTCTCTAAAGAAATGTTTACTCGAGTTTTAAAACCTTTTTATCCAGGGATGCACCTACGTATACACATACTAGTATCAGGACCGATACCATTCTAGTTTACATGCATCTGTAAGTTAACAAATACCAAGAACAAATATCTAAAATACATTAATAATTTAACAGAAAATGCCTCTTTTTCACTTAAAATTTTGGTTTTGGTAATTTTTATTTTTATTTAATTCACCATCATTTTTATTTTTATTTAATTCACCATCATTTTTATTTTTATTTAATTCACCATCATTTTTCTGTAACAAGCAGGGTAGAAAATAAAATCTGTCCTCCAATTCATTCATTTTCTTGTGTGGTAGAAGTACTCAGTAAGCACCAAGTACTAAGATCCAAGTATTGGTTAAAAAAAGGGGGTATCGTTGCATCCCTAATTTTTTCTCATCACCTTAACCCTAAATGTTTCCAATATGATAAAAATGGTCAGCACAAATTTGATAAACAATATAACCCATTTTTTTATTTGCAAAAAAATTTAATAATCTATTAGATTTTTTTATTAAGTTTATCCTTTTCCAGTAATGTCTGCCAGAAATCTCAAGCACAAGATCACCCCTCATTTTCCACATCATTACTTATCTTATTTATAAAAAAAAAACAGATTCAATTTTAAAGGAGCATAAATGAGTTCCTTTATCTGTAACCAATAAGCTTTAGCACAGATTAAAACTGACCTTTGATTCTGATGAATCAACAGCTAAAATCTGAGTAATAAAGTGTGTCTGTGTCAAAGTACACCGAGTAAAGCCATTTCCATTTAGAGTGATTAGACCCTTTTCAAGGGCTGCACGATGGCACAGTGGTTAGCACTGTTGCCTTGCAGCAAGAAGGTTGTGGGTTCATAACCCAGCCCAGGGTCTTTCTGCATGGAGTTTGCATGTTCTCCCCATGCATGCGTGGGTTCCCTCTGGGTACTCCGGCTTCCTCCCACAGTCCAAAAACATGACAGACTGTCAGGTTAATTGATCACTGTAAATTGTCCTTAGGTGTGAGCGTGGTTGTTTGTCCTGTCCTCTATGTGGCCCTGTGATGAACTGGCAACCTGTCCAGGTTGTAACCTGCCTGTTGACAGCTGGAGATAGGCACCAGCACCCCTGTGACCGATTAAGCGGTTAAGAAAATGGATGGAAGACCCTTTTCAACCAATCCAATTTTTTTGAAAGTTGAACATATGATTCTACCTCTGCCAGCCTCATGTACTCATCGATAGCCTTTTCTTCTCCGGGGAAGCGCTTCTTTAGCTCCTCGGGGAAGCGAGCCCTGCCGCTGTAGATGTGGTAGGAGCGTCGTTTTTCCTGAGGTCCCAGCAGAACGTGGTCGTAGGCGTCCTCCAGAGGCTCCCACTGCAGCTGTCCATTGGTCATCTGGTCCAGCATGCAGCGAAAAGGCGTGTGGCCCAACAAATCACCAACATAGTGGATTCCTAGGGTCGAGTCAAAGTCAGTCAGATATGATTGTATGATAAATAATTATTCCGTTTTATATTTCTGATGTGGTGAAAGGTATGTTTAATTTGTTTATTTAATTTTTTGCACATTTGAGGGACACACAGGCTACCATCTCACCAACATCAAACTCAAAGCCCTTCTCTGTGAACGTGTGGCAGCATCCCCCAGCCTGATCGTGCTGCTCCAGAACCAGAACCTTCTTTCCAACCTTAGCCAGGAGCACAGCCAGGCCAAGTCCACCGACGCCACTCCCAATGATGATTGCATCCAGGTTGTCTGGTACTTTGCTGGCCAAGAAACCTACACAAAAGCAAATAGGCCAATGAACAAAATGTCAGTAAAAAATAAATAAATAAATAAAAAGAATTACAATAAACGAGGTTCCAAGAGTAAACCAAGGCATGTTCACTGGATGTTAAATTTAATCTAAAATCACAGCATTTTCAAAAGTATTTCTTAATGCCAGTAACAAAATAAGACTCCCAAAAAATGCCGCATCAAAAAATATGGAGATTTATCTTTTCTGTCTCAAAAACACCCATTCTGCAGCTTTAAGTAGGACTAGAAGAGACAAATACCAGTGCAAACATTTATCCGCGTTAATCCAACTCAATAAAATACCCCCAAACACTAGGCTATAGAAAATTATTTGTGCATTTGAAAATCTCCTCTGAACCAGGTCTGCTCATTTAACATCTTACTTTTTAACAATAAATCTGAAGACAATGTAGCCAATTTATTTATAAAATTTCAACTACAATTTTTCTTTCACGAATTAAAAAACATATGAGCAAAACTTGCATGAATTTCTACTTACGTTTTCAAATAAAACTCTTGAGCTTCCAGAATGTCTTTTCATAAATAAACTCACCTTGTTTCAGAACTTTATTTTTCTTCTTGTCGTAAACCTTCTTTTTCAGCGGTTCTCTACAGTCCTTTGCAAACGGGTTCGACTCGGAGTTGCCGAAGACATATTTAATTGTAAATATGACCAAAATGACTAAAACAATGAATAAAACAGGCGACATTGCTTCAAAAATCTCTTCTCGGCGTCCAGTTATCGACTCGAACTACACCCAGTTTTAGCGCACGATGGCGAGGACAGTAGCCAATCAGATCATTATATTTCTCAGCAGTCATCTGATTTTGACCAAGGAACAAGCTATAGGCTACGTGTTTATAAGCCGAGCGTTTTGGTCCATGACTGTGGCTTATTGTCTTCAGTTTCATTTATAAGTAGGATGAATAACATGCCTAAGGCACATAGACATACTTTTGGTTTTGTATTTCATTCTTAAGTATTTCCAAATCAGTTTAAAGTTAGTTTTACCTTGTTCTTCCCCCCAAAAAAGATCCTATTAAACTTTCAACTTGAATACCTTTTTGGATAGATGATCAATGATCAATAAATGTATTTTAAGACAAAGATAATGAGAGCAAATATGAAACAGAGTTTAAATTATAATTTTATTTATTAAGAGAAGAACGCAATCCAACTCAACCTGTCCAGATAGGAAATAAGTAATTATAGTTCATGCTTGAATTAAACAATGAAAAAATGAAATAAAGTGTGATGAACGGTGGAGCAGTCCATCGCAGGGACACTGAGAGACAGACAGGAAAAAAGAATCATGCACACACACCTAAGGACAATTTAGAGAGATCAGTTAACTCCAACAGCAGTTATTTTGGGTGGTAGGAGGAAGTTAGAGTAACTGGAGAGAACACACACACATGCACACCGAGAACTTAAAACACAAATGGAGACTGTGAAACAGAAATATGTAACAGTTACAGCTGTAACGAAATTTTACTACAATGTGAAATACAATTTTTTTTTGTAACATTTTTATTAGTTCCATCAAATCTGCCATAAATTATTGACTCATTCAAAAAAAGCATTATTTAATTAAGGACAAAATGTAGCACAGAGTTGAAACTGGACAGTAACATACCAGTCCTCCCATCAAGACGTTAACACCTGCTGTATATACGCTACAGGTACTGCAGGAAGGTAGAGCCATCCTGTGGAACCAGAACCAACCTCTGCAAGCAGAAAACTAGTTCCCTAATGTCAAAGAATACATGACATAGAATCCAAAAGTTTAATCTTCTCCATGAAATAGCTTCTTTTTTTAATAGGTACGTGGGTTTTAATTTCATTTTAGTGTTTTTGTAGAATTTCAACTTCTTCAGAACCTGAAACCTTGTTTTCCTTTAGGGACAATAAAATTAATAATATATTTAAATTTTCGTAAACAAAGTTAACTTTATTACATAAACACCTCCCTATAGACAATTTTCCCATTCATCATTTTCCATCTTACACCTTCAGACGGTGGACATCATCCAATATAAAACCTGACCAGATTTGATAACAGATGTGTAGTGAAATTAAAGAATATGCGTAAATACAGTGAACGAGAGCAGCTACTCGTCCTTCAGCTTCTTGTTCATATATTTTGTTGCCTTTGCCAAGGCGACGGCGTCCAGATGAAGGTTACGGTTGAGAATTACTGAGCCACAGGTGAGAGCACCGGCGAGGGCGCCAGCGAAACCGCACAAGAACGCATCCTGGCCTGTAAATGGGGCATGTTAAAAAAAAGAAAAAGAAAACAGTAGGTGTGACTAATGTAGAAGAACAGCATCTTCATTTTCTGGATGGCACTGAGGCAAAGGAGGACCCACCTGTCAGGTAGAGGTTCTTCAATGGAGTCTGTGGTCTTATCGTAGCGTTGAGTTCTGGGCTGAACCGAGCGATTCCGTGGTCCACTCCGTAAATCTCACCTTTGGGGGCTCCAATGTAGTGTGTGTTAGTGATGGGGGTTCCAGCGTCGACATACTCAATCTGCACAAACACGACACATTTCTGAGCCTATTTCTATTTAAAGTAAACCTCTAGGACAAGATTTAAAAGCTGATATTTTACAAGCTGTCAACGTGTAGTGATGGAGAATAAAGCTAACCCTAAAAAAGTGAAGCACTTGATTTACTGGTCCATTTATATTCTGACCTTCATCACATGTGGAATATGATTAGAAGAACAATTTCCCTGATACAGGCAGCTAAATGTGCCTCTTCTGTAGGGTGGCAGCTGCAGGGATTGCCCTTTTAGATAGGATGAGGAGCTCTGTCATGCAGGGGCTGCTGTGGAGCCATCAAAAGAAGTCAGCTGATGAGCTCTGGGCATCTGCCTTCTAGGTGCAAGTCATACGTGACAGAGATCCCGGGACAAACCCAGAACTTGCTGAAGCAACCTTAGGCATGTTTCCCCTCCCCACCTCAAATGGGGGGAATAAAAAAAATGTTTTTTCCACACACTTGGCAACTGAAAAAGATCCTGATTAAGACCCCAAAAGCAAGAGAAGTTATCGCCATGCCGTATGTGGACACGACTGACATGAGGTGACGTATTTAAGATCCCAAAGTTGTAACGGACATAAGAAATGGCAAGGGTGAATAAAGTGGAGGGAAAATAACAGCATCGGAATAAACTTGGGAACAAACTTTCCAGGTCTCAAAGTGAAAAAGTATGGAAGAAACATAGTCTCATCAGAACCCAGCTCTTTTAGACACTGAATTTATAACCCTCATTTTTTATCCTGCATAATTCTGTATCTGAATTTATTTTTACTTTAAATTCGCCAGCAAAAGAATTCCCGTTCTAAATTTCACCTCCAGGAATTCGCCTGCAAATGTGGTGAACTTTTTATGACCCAAGCAGAGCAAGTCTATGGAGAGCATTGCCATTCAGTCCCATTGTAACGAATTTTGGTTGCAGTTCCACTGGGGGCGATCGCCATGAGTGAAAGATGAATGGGAGTCTATGGAGCGAAATTCGTCTTTTTCAACGCGATTGACGTTGAGAAATCTCAGATTTGATTTTAGGTTTTGCAAGTTCAACATGGATTATAGGTCGAAAGTTGAATGAACGAGTAGCTATGTCCTTTCGTTTACTTACAGGTTGAGTGGTTGTTGCCCATAACACTATCATTGTCCTAATGAACACCGATTGGTCAGTGAAGGACTGATTATCTAACACCCAGCAGAGTGTGATTTCTTTGCATCCCCTTTTGAATAAAATATTCAAATTACTAGAAAAAAAATTACATCCTGAGAAAAGTGGATTTTGAGGGGTATTGCTCCATAGACCTCCATTCAGTCTGCACTTGTCATGAGAGCGCCCTCACGTGGAACCAGAGTGGAACTGCAACCAGTTCAGAAGCCGGAAGTAAAATGAGAGTGGGAGTTCTCTCTTTATTAGACATTCTGTGGAGTTCACCACATTTGCAGGCGAATTTCGGCAGATTCAAATTTTTCTAGGCGAATTCTTCCATGTGAAATTTTGCAGGGGAAATTTTTGCTTGTAAATTTAAAGTAAAAACAAATTCAGATACCGAATTATGCAGGATAAAGATTCTGGGTTATAAATTCAACTTCTAAAAAGAGCTAAAAACTCTAAAAAGAGAATAAATGAAAACTTTATACACAGACCGACGGATCTCAAACAAAATGTAACCAAATCTACCAGATAGAGAAAGTAGGTGGGGGTTGGGGACAGAAGCCTTTACCTTATCTCTAGTGATCTTTGGAAAAACATCCATCACCACATCCAGGGCGGAGTCAATGAAGGCTTGTTTCAGTTCTTTGTAGTCTGCCCCTCTGTTTGTCACCTTCCCGTCCTTCCAATCCTCAAACCACGAGTATTTGGCAAAACTGACCAGGCTCAAAGTAGACTTTCCTAGGAAAAAAAAAAGACTTAGCAACAAAAGCCTTCCAGATGAGGGTAGATTCCCATCAAACAATCTGATCCAACAGTACCTGGTGATCTCTCCTCCCATGATGGATCTTTGGCCGACGGCGAGGCAACAAACAGCAGAGGGATTTTTCTAGAAGCCTCTTCTCTCTCCTTTTTCATATAATTCTCCACCCTTTTATTAAACAAAGATAAATCGGTTGAATGCTGCCTGGCCAGAGTAGCCTTCATCTCCAACATTTACATTTACAGCAAACACCTTGGAAACATGTGACTTGAGGTTGAGTGGTATAGGTCATTGACACTGGAACAGCCAAGAGAATTTTTTGAAAATATCTTCAATAATAGGATATTTATAAAAAAGAAATATCAGCATTAGAACCACACACACACTGGGGAGAACAAGTATTTAATACACTTCTGATTTTTGAAGTTTTCCCACTTACAAAACATGTAGCGGTCTGTAATTTGTATCAAAGATACTATTCAACTTTGAGGGAAAGAATTTAAAAGAAAAGTGCAGAAAATCACAGTGGATGATTTTTAAATAATACATTTCCTTCTTTCTTTTTTTTGCATGACAAGTATTTGATTCATTAAACAAATAGAACTCAATATTAGATACAGAAACCTTTGTTTGCAATTACAGAGATCAGATGTTTACTGTAATTCTTCACCAGGTTTACACACGCTGCAGCAGGATTTTAGCCCACTCCTCCATACGATGCAGTCGTCCCATCCCCTTTACAGAAAAGCATCCCCAAAGAATGATGTTTCCACCTCCATGCTCTACAGTTGGGATGGTGTTATTGGGGTTGTACTCATCCTTCTTCTTTCTCCAAACACAGTGAGTGGAGTTTAGACCAAAGGCTCCAGTTTTGCCTCATCAGACCACATGACCTTCTCCCATTCCTCCTCTGGATCATCCAGATAATCATTGACAAACCTAAGATGGGCCTTGACATGCGCTGGCTTGAGCAGGGGGACACTGTGTGCACTGCATGATTTTAATCCATGAAGGCGGAGTGTGTTACTGATGGTTTTCTTTTAGACAGAGGTTCCAGCTCTATTCAGGTCATTGACCAGGTCCTGTCGTGTAGTTCTGGGCTCATCCCTCACCGTCCTCATGATCATTGAAGCCCCATGAGCAGAGATATTGCATGGCGCACCAGACCGTGGGAGAACTTATTCCATGTTCTAATTATTGCACCATAACAGTTGTTGTCCTCTCACCAAGCTGCTTACCTGATGTCCTGTAGCTAGTGTTGGGACAAATGAACCGAGGCTCCGAAGTGTGTCTCGCGCAAACGAGGGCGTGTCAGATAAAGTCTCGATTCGAGGCATGCGTCAAGGATGGAGTCCGAGGCCTCGGTTTGAAAGGGTTATGCTGGTCCGTCAGTTAATAGAAGAACTTATATCTAGCCCTCTGAGATGAACTCAAGGCTGTATTTTCTTTACAATTCAGTGTTGCTTAAAAGTCTGCATGTTTGTTTATGCTGAGTGTTTAGTTTTGGAAAATGGTCAGTTGCGACATTAGATTAGTCTACATTACATTTGATTTATCTCATATTTGCAGCCTGCTGATATCCAAATGTTAAGTTTATTCATATATTTTGGTTAGTTCTACCTCAATTTGCTATTATTTTTCACATGAGACCACACAAACGTTGTGAATTTGATTATGGAGTTGAAAACAAAAACTTAATTGATTTCTCTTATATTAAATTTTTTTAAAGAGCAACTGCATCTAGATTTGTCCTTTTATCTACACGGAAAACTGTAGGTTTTTTTGGTCATATTTAGGAATTGTGATTAATTTACAGCTACCCTGTGATTAATTATATCACAATTTTTTATTGTTTGACATCCCTACTAAAAATAACTAAATAATAGGGTTTTTTGATTCAAAAATCAGCAGTGTATTACATACTTGTTCTCCCCAAAGTACATAAAACCTCAGAAGAGAGAGTCATAATTATGGAGGACCAACTCTGCCATAACTGACACTAAATAAATAAAATTGAAACTAAACAAAAAATATAAATTTCACATTTATTTATTTACACATCTCAAAATCACATTTATTTAGAGATTTACAGAAGTGTATTCTAATGGGGGGGAATAACACTGATCTATAGCCTGATTTGTTAGCTTCAAGTCTCTGTATTTACATTGAAGTGGCTGAGGACAGAGGAGCGTTAGCATCAGCTAGGTACTCTGTGTGTCTGTGACAGAGTTGAGCTACCCGGCTACTGGAATCTCATTGTCAGAGTAATGCTGGTTTATCACCAGGTCTGTCCTTGACATGGAGGGCTCCTGCAAGTAATAGACAGAAACTAAGGCCACGTCCACACTAAGCCGGATAATGCCTTAAACGTATAATTATTTAGTCTACAACCCCCTATCGTCCACACTAACCCGGAGTCGTTTAAGGTCTGTGGCCGGATAACTATTAACCGGGTAAGAGAGCCGTGTAAATCTTAATTCAACGGCTAAATGAGCTAGTGTGGACAGTTTCCCCAGATAATGAAAGGAAGTGGCGTCAATTAATGCTGCGTCAATAACAATACGACACTACAGACAAAGACAAAAGCGAAGAGTAATAAATCGATCTCGTCGTCTGTCCACACCATAAACTCTTCTTCTGAGCAGCTATTGTTCAAGCAGATATGTACTGTGCTGTAGAGCTTCTTGAATATTATGTAGGCGCTGGCGTCACGTACATTATAAGCGTTTTTCCTGCGTCTTTTCGCGCATGCCCAGTATTTGCACAGGTCGGTATGGGATTGCGCAATCATGGGACCTTAAACGGACCTTAAACGGGGCGTAAATGCTCATGTTGAGTGGATAACATTAGGCGTCTAACTCCCCGTGTAATCTTATCGGCTTAGTGTGGACGTAGCCTAAGATGCCTTGGAAGGTGAGGTGCTGGGGTGCAAAGGTTAACAATTGAAGGCTAAACCGGTTTAGGCTTCTAGCTAAGATAGCGGGAAGCCCCCCAAGTAGCACCTCACAACCTAGCGCTCAGTCTGCCTTGGCATCTTGTCTTAAGTTTTTGACAACAGTTCACAAGCAACTGTCCATAGCAAATGTATTTCCTCACTTATTTATATCCACATTTATTTATTTATTGTCAATTAGGGCAGAGTTGGTCCTCCATACACAATGACTATATCAAAACAGCATAAAATGCCACATGCTCAGCTAGCCTTACCATTTGGATGTTGCTGGGCTACTAACAACAAAGAGTGACCATGATTAGCACAATAAACATAGATTAAAAGGAAATGATCTTAAAAAAATTGTAACAAATTTTACGTTATTGGCATCAGTTATATTAGTTTATACTACCCTCCTGACAAAGAAACAAGCAAGGCTATAGAATAGTTCCATGGCCTTCGGATACTGCAGCAGCCTGTAAACTAAAGGCTACAGTTTTATTGATGCAGATTCTGAAATTATGTGCAACAAAAAAAGAATGACTGTCATAAATTTGGCTTCGCCTCATAACATGACTGGGAAGAATTTTACTGTTTTGCATTGAGGAATCCAAAATTCAGTCACCAATATTATAGACAAACAAGACAGAGATCAACCTTGAAAGAAGACAAGAAATGAAGAAAAATACCACGATAAATTTTATCTATGAGCTCTGCAAATTATCTCATCCAGAGTACGCCATCAGCCCCACATGAAACATTAAAAAGTCCTCTAAAGGTGACAAACAAATGAAAGAGTAAGGACTTAAATTTCTATTTTATGGTGAACTTATTTTATGCCGGTATTTTTCTTTATTTACAATACATAAAACGTAATATTTTGCTAAATTAGCCGTTTAAAAAGGTATTTTTGTGACCAATGCACATTTAAAGAGGACTCAGAATGGCTCCCCCTGGTGGCTCTAAGGGATGTTGGACTCTTGGCTGCTCGGATACGGATAATAAACTCAAGCATTAATCTTTTATGTAATAAAAGAGAATACATACAGCTCATCAAAGTTGTTCTCAGCAAAGATCCAGTAGTTGTTCGCTCTCAGGCCCAGCTCCTCTTTGGATCCATTTAAACCGACAAAAATGCTCAGGCCTCCTTCACCGTGCTTCACCATACTGAGCTGCTTCTGTACATCTGAAAGACAGGAGGGTAACCCAAAGCTGCTGAAGAAAAAAGAACTCCAAGCAGAAGCCAAGAAAAGCTTTCTCCACAGTGTGAACGCTGGCAGACCTGGTATGGCCTGCAGCTCCTTGGGCAACAGCTTCTCGTAGGTATTGAAGATACCAGCGTCAGAAATTACCATAGGGGCATGGATATGCACCTCCTCCTGACCTTTCATCACGCTCACACCTGAACACAGAAGAAGCACACACTATGGACTCATCTTATGAAAGGGATTGGCTTAATAACCTCAAGTCGCAAGGCTCACCGTACGCTTCCTTTGCATCGTTAAACAAGATACGGTTCACTGGGGCTCGAACCAGAACGGCGCCCCCTGCCTTCTCGATGATGGGAATCATGTGGTAGGCAATCTCGCTGCTGCCACCTTTAGGATACCAGGCGCCGTTTAGGTAGTGGGTGACCAGCAAACTGTGCATGGCGAAGCTGGCATCTTTTGGTATGTTTCCTGAAGATCAAATGTAAAACCAAAGAAATAGGAAATTAAACTTAGTAGCCAGCTGACAAATAAATTACATTTCTGAAATAGCACAGAACTATAATCCTATTCTAAATCCAACTAGAGAAATAATACCCTCCAGAATAATAAGTTTAACATTGGAAATGTAACTATATTTTTTAAGTCCCTCCACCCAAAATCAAGAACAATAAGTTGCACTGGATTTTCTTTTTTAGTATTAGAGATTTATTAGTAGTAAAAGAAATAAAAAGCATCTATTGTTTTCCATTCAATGTCAAATTTGGCACAAATTTGCATTGGGCTACCATATGGACACGTTGAAACGTGACGTCACGCACCCGAGCGCCCGCCCCCCAGCCACTCTCTGGAGGGCAGAAAGACCTTTAGCTCCCACTGCCTTCCATTGTTATTATATGACAGCTGTCAATAGATCGCTGCTACATGGCGGTTAAGGAAAAATCTATCAGCATGGTTAACATGTGTAGCACAATAGGCTGCAGAAATAGAAAAAAAAATGAGAATAATAATATTTAATAGGTTTCCAGCAGATGAAATTCGCTGCCATCCATGGCTGAGTTAGATGATGATCTATCAGGGATCCAGTCTGATAAATTAATCTGCTCATCTCGCACAATGGAGGTAAGTTGATGTTAATATATGTATGTCTTCTTTACTTCTGTTGTGTAAAGTTGAGGCATGATGATCAAATAATGTAGATATCTGTAAACTGAACTGGCGGAGGTCATTTCTGAGGAGTTTCTGCCTGTAGCTTGTCAGCTGTTTGAAACGGTCTGGAAGCTAACTCGGTGGGCTAGCTTTTAGCTATCTCAGCTTTCTCACTTGTTACTGGTTGTACAAACGGCTGTTCCATTACATGTTGGCTGTAAGTTCATTATTTTATTTCTTTACGCGCGCCTGTTTAAAGCCGTGGTGCTGCGCTTAGCCTGATGGTGATGTCATTAGCTAGCTGTTTTCTACTACACAGAGATCTAACGCAGCCTGTACAGTGTAAGCTGTTGGTTTGCCGTGAAATTGCTTCGTTACTCCGTAATGTGTTGTTGTCTCTGGGTTGTGAATATGTCTATGACATGTCAGTAATCTGGTGAAGTTATAAATAGTGGCCTGTCAGCTGTTAAACTGGCTGAATGGTAACTAAGTTGTTGTGACTCAAACTGCTGTGTTGATGATCGATCGGTATAAAAATGTGTTAGTAGAGTCGAGCACTGGGGGTTTTCCTAATGAGTGTATGCCTTCTTGGTTCTGCTGTGTAAAGTTGAGGCATGCTGATCTTGTAGATTTCTCCATACTCAACTGGCAGTGGTAATATCTGATGAGTTTCTTCCCGTAGCTTGTTAGTAAACAGTCATTAACGGTCTGGAAGCTTTGTGCTACATGCAGTTAGCTTTATGAGGAGACTTTTTCGATTATCTGCCCAAAGATAGTTTAGTTTTTATTTTGTTTGTCTAACTGTTCAACTGCGACCGCACGGCTTTGCATAGCGGTGTGGAAGCTTTTTGCCCTCCATTGTTGTACGCATGCACGAAAATACCCGGATGAAAACAATAACATTCAACGTGTCTATACAATCCCGGTAAATTACATGAAAGTTTTTGGTTGTAACATGACAACGTTTAAAAAGTTCCAGAGGTCTGATTACATTTGTGAATGTATCAGGTTGATTCCACCTCTGTAATTTATCACCGATGGATTTATACCATTGAAGACACAGACTAATACTCTAAATATTATAATTATTTTTCTTATATTTATTTTACATTCAAGCAATAGAAATTTGCAGTTATAGTTATAGAAACGAGGACAGCTACAAAAAGGACAAAAGAAAAAATGTGCCATACAGGGACATTTAGGAGAAAAAAATCAACAGCTTCTCGTATGATGTTCAACATCGAGCCAAAAAACAAAAATAAACTATAATCAGGCATACCATAGGTGCCAAAGATGTAGGTGAAGACCGCTCTGAGGTCCTTGTTCTCCGTCAGCTCATTGACCACATCTGTCAGGCTGCGTGGCGCCATTTTGAAGAAGAAAGACAGATGCTTGACGAGGCCAGTGTGGATCAGAAACTTGGCCAAGGGTGAGGGGCAGAGCTTCAGCAAAACCATGAGCCAAATGCCCCGCCCAGTTTTCTGCAGACAAAACACAGCACACACAGGTGGTCACAGGAGAACAGCAAGGACACTCAAATTGAATCAATTTATTTCCATTTACAACTTGGCCCTTTTTAATCTTCTTTTTTTTTGATTCTCCAAATGCTGCTTTGGATTCAGATGTAGATCTAAGATGTGTCAAAGTAGTTTCAACAGCCGGGCTACTTTTGCAAAAAAAACAAAAGGTCTAAAATTTCTGTATCTACATATTTAAACCTGGCAGGGGTACATGCAGCAGGGCCGAGCTCAATTTGCGCCACTGTCAGGTGGACTGGCATTTCCGCTGGCAGCACCGACACTTCTGGTGGCAGCTTCCAGGTGTCACGGCACCTGTCCAGAGAAATTAGAGGCGCTGGCGACCTGAAACGGCATCTGCCAGAGAAATTAGAGGCACTGCATGCCTTGAACGACACTTCCGGCAGCCAATAGAGGTTGCCAGTACAGCTGCCAGAAGAATTTGAGGAAGTTATGGTAATAAGGTATGTTCTGCAGGAGAGTTATAGTCATGCTCTTCCTCCCGGGGAAGTGCAAGTCCGACCTGCCACTGCCGCAATTTGAGCCTGTTTTCTCTCGGTACATGTTGAAAGACTTGCTGTTGTAATTTCAGCAAAAGTCAGTTCTCCAAAGTATAGAATGAAGGGGGATAGAGGCAAATAGAAAACTTTGTAGAACTTTTAAACACGCTCAACACTAAATTTCTCCACCACAACACTCAATATCTGAAAAATTAAGAGTGCCTGTGTCCAAATTTTGTGGGTGAGGCTAAAGAGGGAATCATAAGTAAAACTCTTGGTCCCATGGTCAATCCTATTGTCGACTTAAAACAGTTAGTCACATGGTCCTACCTTAACCAGCTTCAAGTACTCATCGATGGCCTTCTCCTCTCCAGGGAAGCGCTTCTTCAGCTCTTCACAGAAGCGAGCGCTGCCGCTGTAGATGGGGTAGGAGCGGCGGTTTTCTGGAGGCCCCAACACCACATGGTCAAACGGGTTCTCCAGCTTCTCCCACTCCAGTTGGCCATTGGTCATCTGGTCCAGCATGCAGCGAAAAGGCTTGTGGTCCAACAGTTCGCCGATGTAGTGGATACCTACAATATGACACACTATTATTAAACAAATACTTTTAAGAAAGAAAATTTCATCAATTACAATTGCCGTTTGATTTAATTTAAGATGTTTTTCTAATTCATTTTCCTGGATATTTGAGTGTCCTGCAACAATTATCTCACCAACATCAAACTCAAAGCCCTTCTCTGTGAACGTGTGGCAGCATCCCCCAGCTCGATCATGCTGCTCCAGAACCAGAACCTTCTTTCCAACCTTAGCCAGCAGCACAGCCAGGCCAAGTCCGCCGACGCCACTGCCAATGATGACTGCATCCAGGTTGTCTGGTACTTTACTGGGTACGAAACCTATCAGAAAAAAAAGGGACGAGTTAAAAAAATACCTACAGATAAGAAAAGGTCGATAAACAAAATAATTCTCAGAGATACAGATGCATGTTTAGTGTTTGATTATTGATGAAATTGAAAAACATAGTACCTTGTAAATGTAATTTAACACACAAGGCAAAACATACACACACACACAATATATATATATATATATATATATATATATATATATATATATATATATATATAAATAATCACTACCAGTTACTTATATCACATGGTATTGAAAAGATGAGAATGAGCAGTGTAAACCATGAAGAATAGCGGAAATCAATACTGGCCAGAAAAATATCTGATCGCTGCATGTCCAGTGAAAATCATCTGTTACATTTAAGTTACAGTTTTAGATTTTCACACATTTTTGACAATAACTTTTAGGTAAAATCAAATCTCACCCCATTCTTAAAATATATGCATTTAAATGATTCCATTAAAAAAGGGGGGAGGGGAACTATATTAAAGTATCTAGATGTCAAAATTAACAGTTTAAATTTCGAAATGTTCTCTGAAGCAGTTCTGCTGGGCTGCACGTCTTGCTTTGCAACCACGACCTTTATCTCAATTTCATAAACTAATAAATCTGCAAAGATATCACCTAGGGAAAACTTGTATGTAACTCACCTTGCTTAAGTACTTTATTTTTCTCTTTCTTGTCGTAAACCTTCTGTTTTAGCGGCTCACGACAGTCCTTCTCGAAGGGGTTTTGCCCTGAGCTGCCGAAGACATATTTAAGTATAAATATGACCAAAAGAATACAAACAATGGATAAAATCGTCAACATCATTGCAACTTTTCTTTCCAATGTCCTGTCAACTGGTCCAACTAACTACACTTCGTTTCACTTCCTAGTTAGACATAAGACCGCCCACGTTACTAACAGAACATGGCAGCAGCCAATCAGAGAATTAGATTTGCGTTCGGTGACCCAATATTGTCCAATAAGCGACGGGCATAAGAAAAAAAATGGGTTTCTGTCGAACTGCATTACTGAAGCTAAAATCAAACTTTATAACAGTACAAACTCGATAAAAATTGGACGTTTAACGAGGTTACTTAGTTTTATACTATTTTCTAAGGGATTTAATTTAATTTCGGCATTTAAAATGTAAGACACTTTTGTTAAAAAAAGAAAGTAATGTGAGTGTGGTGAGGTTTGTTTAGTCTCTTCCAATCCGTAGACCACAATGTTTGCATAACTGAGTGCACATACTGTACCGTTCTAACTTGGTGGTGGCTCGATTTTAAATTGGATTATTGCATCAACGTAGCGTATCTTTCAGCAGGGTGACTAGGTTCTAATTCTGCTGGGAAATGAAACCAGCATTTCTGTAAACATTATTAGTGGAGCAAAGCATTAAGTGCTCTAAAGTTTAATCATAGAGGCTGCTTCACAAAGCGCAGAGGAAGGAAATCATCAGAAGACATATGGCACCCCAAATCAACACCGACTGTGGAAGCTTCACACTTGACCTCGAACACTTTTATACCAGAATTTTAACTTCCACAAAAGTATGTAATAAATTGTTTCTTTTCATGAATTGAAAAAGAAACCTGCAATGATTTTCTACTGTAATTAAGTGAAATGCACCTGTAGCCTATGTGCATGCATGATGCACTGTACTGGTATGAATGTATTTCTGCAGCAATACAACTCCAAGTACAGTTCTAGCACAGCTTCTACACTATTTTTGGTGTGTAAATAGACATTTCTAAGAAGATTCCATGGTTAAGGAACGTTATAAATCATGCAAAATAAATTAGACAAATATTTAAGGTTGTGATGCTTTTTAGTTTGCTACTTCATACATTGGTCAACTTAAACAATTTCGTATTTTTTCCCCAGTTCTTGGTATTAACAACTGCTGTTATTTCCAAATTGTTTTTCCGAATTATTGAATTGTAAAATAGATTAGCTTTGTTTCAACTTTGTCTTTGTGAAGTGAAACAACCTCACAGAGGAGTAGTAATATTGCCAGGTGGTTGTCATCTGTAGCTTGTCCAAGAAAGCTTGGTTAACTTACCATGTGGTAAACTCTGAAGTCTCGGTTAATCAACCTAAAACCTGCTTAGCCTGAGTATGTCTGTTCCAGAACACCTGATAAGAATCTGGTTAATCAACCTACCCTGAAACATAAAGACCCTCTCAATGGACACCAAATTCACAAGTCAGAAAGGAAACTGAAGGGGAAAAAAGGCAGAATACCTCAAAGAAGTGGAGTTGGAAGTACTAATGCTGATCTAGAAGGAATTGAAGCCAATCATTATGAAAAAAGAGCAATAAAACTAAAGAGCCAATGTTGGCTTGGCAAAAACAACAGTGTGTCTGTGGGTTAAAAGTCCAAATCAACCCCTAATCAACTTTTTTTTTTGCTGATAAGCTGTATATTTATGAGTGTCTAATAGTATGGTCTACATATCTGTTCATTATTTTCTTTCTCTAGTAAATTTCACTAAAAAGAAGAGCAATTTTCTACCAAAAAACATCAGTGGAGTGCCCCCTTCAGGTTAAAACGTTACACTGCACTTGAATTTGAATAATAAAGCGTTCCTACTGGCATAGGTGGAGATCCCGGGGGGAGGGGGGGACACGTAACTAACTGGTCCGATGTATGGAATACCACAGCGTTTAACCGCTCTTATCACGTCTTCCCCAGGCTCTGCAGTTGTTTACAATAGTGCAGTGTAGCTTAGGGATGAACTGGTTGCAACAAATGTGTGGTGGAGGCACGTTGCTCAAAGCTCTCTGTCTAAAACATAGAGCCGAAGATCTCGTTGGCCACACAGACCCAAAAACACTATGAAAAGTGAGAGATCAATTAAATTCAAAGATAAACTATAGAGTATGTATACGTTTAGTGTATTTGTAAAGTAAACGTTTTTTTATTTTTTAATGAAACAAATATTTCAAGAATATATTTTTAGATTTTGTGTAACTTTTCGTTCAGTAGGACTTAGATAAAGTTATTAAATATTACAGAGTTATTCTCTAATAGCCTACAAAAATTTATATGATTTATTTAAGAGATTTCAGTCATTTTGATACTTGACGTGATTTTTGAAGTAGTTTGATGTTATGAGCCTTGAAAGTGTTTCCGTAATAATGTTGGAACTTCTTCATGCTTACATTTTTGTAAATCTACTTTGACTGTAGAGGAAATTAAGACATTTTGTTGAATGTGGTCATAAAGGCATCAATTCATAACATTATTTAACATGCTGAAGGCAAACTGTGCAAAAAAAGTTGCAAAGAAGCAAGAGAAAGCATTTTTTTTCATGTCCCCCCCAAAAATTACTCTCTGAAATTTTACTGTTTATTGTGCCCCCCAAAATTGAAATGGGATTTTTGCCCCTGCCTACTGGCTCAGTCTGAGGAGCCTAAAATAAGTCTACTCCCCTTCCGGTTGGCCCGTGGGTCCCCTGGCCGAAAAAATAACGAATGGAAGTCAAGGAGCGATAAAAGTTATTTTCTTGTCCACTTTGTCTTATTTCCTGAATTACACATATATTGTACTTCGGTTTAAATGATAACTAATGATGTACATTTCGACTGTGTTTGTCATTTTATTTGAGATTTTATTGTAAAAATGAATTAAAATGCCTAAAAATCATAAGACGCATGTAGCGCCAATGCCCTATACAGTGGCACTACTGGTTACTGATGCGGGTGGTGGTCTTTACGTGTGTTTAAAGGAATTGCAGCTTGTGTTTATTTCTGATGATGTTAATTATTTTGTCTTCTTTCACAATGTCCATCATCTATTTACAGCAATTAAAGTGGTTTACAATGAATGCGTTACTTCCCCCAATGACCGTCCGCAGAGTTCTTTACATACAGCACAGTCCTCGCCACACACGTAAAGACAACCACCCGCATCAGCAACCAGTAGTGGCAGTGTATAGGGCATTGGCGCTACACTTCAAGGTAAAAAAAAACTTTTGTTATCCCGTCTCAGCCACCTGAGTCTGATCTGCATTGGCTCAAGTAGGCTGGTGCTTCCATAATCAAATCAACCAATCAGCTGAGGCAAAGCTTCCTCTCAGGTATACAGACAGAAAATAAAACACACTTGGCTCCTACATCGCATATATGACTTCATGCAGCTTTCATCACCGACTTCACAGTTGAAAGAATCTTTAGGGACAAGATTATCCAGTCAATGCGCCAAAAGCTTGATGAGTTTTACTTTAACATTTACATGGATGTTTATTTAAGTAGTAGCCCAAAACCGTGAGTTGAAAGTACAGTGTAGAGGATTTAATTTTCCACACTGAAGATGTAAACTGTTATGTAAACAGAAATTTAATTTGTAATAGGAATTTATGTAAAAAGTGTGATTTCTAAATCTGTAAAAATGTGATTTATAAATGGGCAAACACTCATTGTATAGTTTATAAATATATAAACAATTAGTTGTGCTGATCTTAAAATTAAAGTACCCATTTAATAAATTATGCAGTTTGTCTTTTATCCACTTTATTTTTGTCATCTTCAAACAATTTCAGTAAAACAAAAACAGGATTTCATTTTCAAAACAATGTCACTTTAATACCTTAATATTTGCAGTATGAAAAGCCACAGCTATACAGCCACAGAGTGGGACAGGATTTCTCAGACTGGTTTTGTCCTTTATATCAAGAGACATCAGGGAACAGATGGCCCACAACAGATTGACTGATCTCCACTAGAATCCTCAGACGAGCGATAGCCCGGGTCTTCCGAGTGTCTTCCTTGCTGAGCTGAGTGGACTTTTTTAACGGAGGGATGATGAGTTTTACTCCCACTTCTGAAAGCATCTTCTCAACCAGGAAACCCTCATCAGCAATCACCTCATCTCCTGGCTGGAGTAGCTGTAGAAGTTTTGATTCCTTTGTGATTTCCATGTCTGAAATAAAACCTGTGTACAGTTTAGAACCAAAAGTGACAACACCACATGGAGCAACACCGATAAGACCTTTGAAGGTGGTGTGCTTTTTGTAGCTTGAAAAGGTCTCTGATTGTAATAAAAGGGAAGATGCTGTTTCACAACGGATATCAGTGCAGTCTATGATGACTCTCAGCTGAGGACAATAAAGCATGAACTTGTCAGGCATTGTGGCCTGTACTTGCTCTCTTGTCACCCAAGATGGTAGTGAGCCAAGAAGCTGATAAAGGTAGCTTGTCCAAGTAAGAATGATGTGACTAACAGTTGACACACTGACCTCAAAGAGAGATGACAGTGTCTTCTCCTGAAGACCAGCTGCAACACGACAGAGAAACATGAACAATTCGATCAGTTCAAGCTTTCCTTGTGGGTTAGCCATCAGTTCACCTGCTCGCTGTGCTTTGGACCAGTAGACAAGCCTTGATGCGGAGGGGTAAAAGGATTCCCAAAAAACAGTGAAGACCTTCTTGGAGCTGAACCTTGTGTAATATCGGTAG